>CM039677.1:43568215-44201502 GCA_022496015.1 Hordeum marinum
CATTCCTGATAAGACGAAGGATAAGGTTAAAGCTAGAGCCGATCAACAGAGAATCTGTGATAGACCACGCCTAAACATGAAGCCTCCCACAGGTAGTCGAAAAATCTGGTTCAAGCCAGATGCTGACTTTGTCCTTAAACAGACTGAAAAGAAGGAAGTACTTATCTGGATGAAACTCATTTTGAAGTTCACCAATGGTTATGCATCGAATATAAGTAAAGGAGTCAATCTTTCAACGGGAAAAGTGACCAGGCTCAAGAGTCATGACTACCATGTGTGGATTGAGCGGATAATGTTGGTGATGGTTCGAGGTTATGTCCCCGAGCATGTCTGGCGAGTGCTTGTAGAACTAAGCCATTTCTTCCGGACACTCTGTGCTAAAGAAGTAAGTAAAGACGTGATTGAACAATTGCATAAGAAGGCACCGGAGTTGATAGTCAAGCTAGAGAAGATCTTTCTTCCAGGCTTCTTTACTCTAATGACACATCTCATTCTGCACCTCGCAAAAGAGGTATTGTTGGGGGGCCTATACAGAATCGTTGACAGTACGTCCATGAGAGACAGAACAAGCATCTCCGACAGAAATGTGGAAACAAAGCTAAGATTGAAGCTTTCATAGCTAAGGCATTTATCCTAGAGGAGGTGTCAAACCTCAGGACATCGTACTATCCACACCACGTTCCCCATCTGCATAATAAGGTGCCTCGATACAATATAGAAGAGCCCAAGTATCAACCCAAGCTTCACCTATTCAACAGGCAAGGCAGCAGGGCTGGGGCCTCGAAATCTTATAACATGCCACAAAAAGAGTGAGAGGACCTTATTTTCTATGTCTTGCACAACATCGAGGAAGTTGAGGAAGTGTGCATGAGGTAATACCACTACACCATTCCTTTATGTCTTGCATAGCATCATGTTCCATGTTCACGCAGTCCCGGTCTAACACCGTTTTCTTCTTCTTTTAGTGATTTCGTTCAAGAGGAATGGACGGGAATGAATCCTTCTACTGAGGCGGATGCACTTACTCTTCTCCTTCATGGAAACCCTGGACATAAAAAATTTGTTGCTTGGTTCATGGAGAAAGTAATTTTCCACATTCCCCTATGAAATACCTAGTTCAACATTTATTAGTTAACCGAACTAATGCACTCAGCAATTTCAATTATACTTGTAGGGAAAAGATCCGAACATATCTATGGATGACGAATTGAGATGGGTTTCCATGGGTTTTGACCCTGCCATCATGACATGTAAAAAGTATGATGTGAATGGGTATTGCTTCCATACAGAGGAGCACTAGAACAGCCGTCCTAATTCCAAAACTATAAATACCGGAGTGTACACCCCCATTCAAAATTCAGTAGACTACTACGAAAGGGTACAAAATATATACGAGATTGCATTCAACAAAGGGCGCAAAACCCTAAGTCTGCCTGTGTTCAAATGTCGATGATTCGATCCGCGGGAGGGGCAGAGACATACGCCTTCCATTGGTTTGGCCAAAGTTAAACCATCAACCGTCTATGCCGGAGTTGATCTCTTCATTGCGGCTACCCAAGCTACACAAGTTTATTATCTGCCTTACCCGTGCCACAAAGAGTACCTACAGGGTTGGGAAACTGTGTTCAAGGTGTCGCCACATGGTAAGATACCGGACCCGAATGAAGATGATTACTACAACATTAACCCCATGACATATGAGGGAGTGTTCTATCAAGAGCAAGCTGATGATGATGTGGTCAGAAACGATGACGCTAGACCATTGGGTGATGATGATGTGGATCCAAACGATGACGATGCACGAAATGATGGTGAGACCATTGTTAATGAAAATGACATTCTTATGCTAGAAAAGTTAAATGAAGACGCTGATGACGAGGAAGAGCCTCCACCTACATCAGACAATGAAGATGATATGATTGATAGTGATAATGAGACCGAGCGAGAAATCAGTTACAACGGTGATGATTCGTATGGGTTCTAGCAGATGTACGTTTCATGTCCTTTTTCTATGGTTTAGGAATATGCCTTTTTATGCTTATTTTTTAATGTGTTTATTAGTCCTTATTATTATGCTTTTTCCTTCATTATTAATGTACTAATTGTTTATTCTCTTGAAAGCTGTTTTGGAAGAAGAAGAAGAAGAAGAAGATGGATATGAGGGTTATGAGCAAAGTGATGCTTCTGCCTCTGATGAAGATGGTCTTTATGATATGTGTGATGATGAAGATGTAGAGCTGGAAGAGGGAAAGGGACAGAGAGAGAGAGAGTACTAGAGGAAGAATCAGATGATGAACAATCAGAAGAGGAAGAAGAGCTGCATTATGAGGGTGACACTGAAGTTGATGAGCCATTTGAGGTAGAGGAAGATAACACATTGGGGTCACAAGAAGAACAAACTATAGTTGTACTTGTAAACAAGAAGCATCTTGTTGAAGGAATACTGGCCGGGGTTGTACTGTCCGGATCCAGTCAGGCACCCGGACTATCGGGTTTTGGCCACGACATGGGAGCACTGGGAAGCGGCCCCCCACACGGAGCATCTGACCCATGCTAAGGTCGTGATCACTAATTTTTGGGTGAGTTCTCTTCACAAGCACACGTCCATTCTGGTTTCATGAATGATTTAACTCATGGCTTCTTCCATTCTGGTTATATGAATGATTTAACTCATGGCTTCTTCCATTCTTCTTCTTCTATTTACCGTCATTATGTATGACTAACCTTTGTTTGTTGGTGCAGGAGGAGAAAGTGAAGCGGACGCTCTCACACATGGAGGCGTGGGAGATCACCCATACTCGAAGGAGGCCCAAGCCTGGCAAGGCCAAGTACTACGGCAACACCACGGAGAAGAAGGACTACTCTATGGCATATCTGAAGCTACATCCTGACACACCTGACCCCATAAAGGCGCCTTTGAATGACAGGGTGGTCGTTGGCATGGGGCCAAAGGCTCATGGTCGGCAGCCGGTTCTGGATGTTGTGGTCACTCCTTCTATCTCCTTCACACGGCTCCGAGCTACCGACCCGAGCCTGAGACAGCGCACCACCACGACCACTGCACAGTCACAGTCCCTCCTAGTAGAGCGGCACTTTGTAAGTATTTTTCCCTCTTATCTTCATTACTCACTTTATTTTCCGCATTGAGATGTTTAATGAGTTCCATCACGTCATATTGTAGGCCTACATGGAGTACACACGCTAGGAGGCCATGGCATGGAGCGCGAGAGTTGCAGCCGTCCAAGACCACAACACTCGCACGATGATGGTTAGTTTAGCCCCTTTCATTTCATTTCCATATTTGCACTTCCATTTGTTCTGACATTCGTGTTTGCTTTGTCAATTAACATGCAGCTCGTTTTTTAGAGCATTAGGAACGGCACGATTCTTGAAATGGAAGCATCACCACCACCTGCAGGACCACAACTAGTGATACTTACCTTTGAGGAATTTCTAGCACAGCAACCGGGGACAACGGTGGTTAGTATATCCCCAAACTATTCGACCACCGCTTACTGTTTATTCAACACAATAACATCCACTGAACATGTCTTTTCAAACATCTAGGGAACCGGTGGATCATCCGTTGGTGGTGGTGTCGGTCTTCGCATCACTCCCGAGTCACGAAGCCCGGTCACTCTGATCCATCAAGGCGGTAGCAATGGCGGACTTGGCGGTAGCGCTGCTGCTAGCAGTGACGACCTGGGCTTTGGCAGACTTGGCGGTGACAACCTTGGCGATAGAGGTGGACGTACTGGCGCTTAAGCATGTGGATGACTTGTGCTCTTTAGATGACTTCTGCCCTTTTACGCTACTTCAGATGACTTGTGTGCTTCTTAGTAGATGCTTACGTTTCTGATATGCTTATGATGTTGGTTGTGAGGATGTGATGGTGGTGGTGGTGGTTCTGAGAACATATATATTTATGATGCTCTTGATGGTTGTGATGTTGGTTGTGATGGTGGTGTTGTGCATGTCTATTTCATTGTATATAGCTGCTATTTGAATTGAAATGAATTGATATGAAACAGGAAAAAGGGGGAAATCAGACAAAAACTACGCCAATGGCTTAGCCGTCGGCATAGAGAGTGTGTGAGTAACCAGTGGCCGCCACGTGACACCTTTGTCGATGGCCTAGCCGACGGCGTAGCTGTAGCATATGCCGACGGCCTAGCCGACGGCGTAGTTGTAACCTATGCCGACGGCGTAGTTGTAACCTATGCCGACGGCCTAGCCGACGGCGTAACTACGCCCCAGGAACTGCCAGTGGCCACCACGTGGCGAGGCCTATGCCGACTGCCTAGCCGACGGCGTAACTACGCCCCAGGAATTGCCAGTGGCCGCCACGTGGCGAGGCCTATGCCGACGGCATAGCTACGCCCAAGGAACTGCCAGTGACCGCCACGTGGCGGCCACTGATTGGGACGGTCTTGACGACGGCAGCGGCGGACGCCGTTTGGCGTGGAACTTTGCCGACGACTCAGGCCGTCAGCATACTTGTATGGGCGTCGTCGGGGTAGCATCTACGCCGACGGCCTTTCTATATCGACGGTTACCTGGGGTATGCCGACGTATATGTTGCCGACATCCCTACGCCGATGGTGGCCGTCGGCATAGGTCTATCCCGACGTGAATCAGGCCTATGCCGACGGCCTGAACCGTCGGCATAGGTGTTTATTCTGGTAGGGATAAAGACAGCCAGGCGACTAATGTGTCAGAAACAATATACAGCTCAGCTCATACATGAATATATAATGGCTATTACCTTTACAAATAACATATCATTCATCAGTAATTCAGGATTGTCGACAAAATTATATTTTTTTTTTATATAGCAACAGCCTGCTTTCTGGGAATCGTCTGCTGCCTTAAGCTACTTCAGAGATGTTATGTGCCTTTACCACGCACGCAGTGATAAGGGACTCCACCCCTCAAAGTTAGGGTAATAGCATGGCCTATGGAAAGGACACAGAACGGGAAATCAAGTTTCAGTTAATATAGCTAGACGATGAGACTGATCATGATTGTAGACAACTGAAGAAACGTGGAGGAAGATAAAATATAACACTTCGCACACATCACTGCCAAGTGCACACCGCTATCTAGCTCCAGCTGAAGCCACCGTCACCGGTGCAAAGATGCAATAGCAGCAGGGCCACGGCCGGGTGGAGCCATGGGGAGGCTCAGTCGGTAAGGTTTCAGCCCTGGCTGCCGACAGGCACGGTGATGCCAGACCTCGGCGGCTTCTTGGCAGCATGGTGGTGCTGGTTTCTGCGGTGGTGGCTCGGTTGGGGGCTAGCGCGGAGCTGATCTGCGCGACTTGGTGATGATTCAGCTGACTGGGTGTTCGGGAGAAGTGTCCGCTATTGAAAAATGAGCTCCGACTTTGGTCATGGCGAGCAATATCGGTGTCTAAGCTCCGTTACCTTGTTGAAGGCATTGTCGTTGCTGTCATCGTTTCCTCGCTCTCGGGTACTCTTGATTTGTGTCTCCTAGATCGGACGATGGTGGTGATGCCGGTGTTGTTATAACTCATGAGGGAATCATTTTGGAGCAGATGCTTGCTGGAGACATCGGGAAGTGAAGCGGTGTAGCATATACCTTGTCGACGGCAGCGGGACTTGGCGGCATGGCGAAGCGGAGTCTCGACGACTGATGTGTCATGACGGACAAGCGTAGGGCGGTGGAGTTGTTTGATGTCATGGTGGCATCGATTGTTGGCCTGGTAAGGATAATGTGGATCTCCATCCTAAATATGTGTCCGTGGTTCGATAATGATGGCGGCTTCTGAAGTTTTGCATGTTGTACACTTTGCGAGAGGCATAGGAGGTCATGCTGGCGAAAGTACACTTGTGAAAAAAGGCCCATTTGTCTCGGTTCCAGAGGCCCATCTATCTCGGTTCTGGACTCGGGACTAAAGGGTCGGGACTAAAGCCCATGACATTTAGTCCCGGTTCGCTTACGAATCGGGACAGATGGGGCTACACGTGGCCGCTCCGCCGAGCCCAGGCAGGAGGGCCTTTGGTCCCGGTTGGTAACACTAACCGGGACCAAAGATCGTCTACGCGTCAGTAGCTCAGGAGCTGGGTTTTTTTAAGAGGGGGATTTTGAGGGTTTTGGAGGGTTAATTTAGGGGTTTCATATATTTTGTTAGCTAGCTAATAGAGAGAAGTGACCTCTCTTATCTCCGTGCTTGGTCGCGACGCTACATACTATACGTATAGAGAGAACTCGCGACACGCTAGTTAGTAAGCAAATGAAGGAAACCATTAAGTACACAAGATCTTTATGAACATATACAGATAGAAGTGATCGACCTCCTCCTTCTCCGAGAGATTGGTCAAACAACAAGTTTTCGTATATCTATCCTATGTTACAATCTCTAACATCTAATTTCAAGTTCCATATCGTATTTTTCGGCTTTATTGGTGACGTGCTCAATAAAGAATCCTGCTAATTCCTCTTGAATTGCTCGTATGCGATCTTGTGGTAGGAGTTCATCCTGCATCCGCCACATCTAAATTGAAGAAGAGGGTCAATACATGTATATGAATGAAACTCAACACAAATGATGGTAATAAAATAAAATTGTGAATATTTTTGCTTCCGCACTTCATATTCTTTTTCAGTGTAGCCCCGCTTATTAGGATTCGTCGCATTGTAGATGAACTCGCAAACGTAGTATCCACAAAAACTAGTCCCTCGTTCCTGAAACAAGCACTATACGAGAAATAAAGGTCAATCAAACTGATAAGCAAACATGCTAAATGGTATATGTTGATGAAACTAGCTAGAATCGATGGGAGATGGGCGGAACTAGGTAGTATATATTACTTACTTTCAGGTGTCTAAATTGCAGCTTGGTAGGCAGTCCCAGAGCAATTTTGGTGAAATCTTTCTAAACTCTGTGAGATAAAGAAAAAATAATTACTTGATATATATCAGGAAATGAACAAAGTTGTCAATATGGTGCGATAATGATCGATTGAACTTACCTCTGGAGCATTTCAGTCAGGTTCGCATACAACTCGGGGTTATTTCGTCTCGAGTCTAAGACGGTTACTACTCCCCGGTCAAGCTTAATCTCTAGTAGAATAAAGTGGTGGTTGCGCACACATGCATAGCTCATCAATTACATTACTATACCCTCGAGTAATAAGGGAGAAACCGAATATGCACAAGACAGTAACACTCACTTGAAGTTGTAAGGAAGGAGTATTTTGTCTTTGTTTTGATTTTTAAGCATCGATTCTAGCAAGTTCTCCTCGGTTTGAACCGTCACTTCATGTATGATATTTGGGTTAATGAACCCAATGTCATACATTTTTGCTTTTCTGCATTCGATGATTTTCAATCTGCATAATATAGTGATGAGGACAATTATATATATATACATGCAATGAAAGAGGTGAGCTATATCTAGACTTAATTACAGAAGTACTTACGATGTCCCTTTGATTGTAGAACTGGAAAAGCTCCTCAAATTCAACATTAATCACGTCCTGGCCAAAGAAGTCGTGCTTCTCTTTAGCACTCATCATCAAACAATCAAGCCCAGACTCGTTGTAGGTTTTCATGTACCAATCATGCAATTGTCTCATCATCGTTCCTAGAGGAGGACTTCCATCTTTGATGAGAGGCTTCCCGTACCGGTATTTGAAATCGTCCACCTCCAACGGCTCAAACAGTACATCATCGCTCATGTAATCAGCAGGATTGGTACCGGGCACCATCCCTGGATGATCAGCGGCAATATCGGTAGACACCTTCAGCGGGGGGCACGATTGGTTAGCCTGTTCGTCGAGCTGGGGAATTTTTTTCCCACTTCTTCGTTTTGCTAACCTCTCATCACTGGAAGTAGTTCCCGTCCGCACCGCATTTTGATATGCCTTTTTAGTAGCGCAGACATAGTTGGTATCCCGCGGAGGCGGTGGTAGTTGATTTAGGGCCTCGACAATGCGCTTCGATGCCCCCGGATCTATGGTCTGCTTCGGAGGTGCAGCTTTCTTTGAAAAATGGGCCCTCACTTGGTCTTGAGATATCTTCGCGGTTTCCTCCGCGGTCCTCTCATATGGCAACTTTTCCAATGGCTTGAGAGACTTAGGACCGTATTCGTATGGCCTCCCGCCACTGGCTCTACTGCTAGCAGCCGGAGCGACGGCGTCTCTCTTCCGTCGTTGCTTACAAGGAGGAGGAGGCAGAGTGCTCTGACGCACTTGAGGAGGAGGCGGAGGAGGAGGAGGAGCGGCGGTGGCTGTCTTCCGCCGTTGCTGAGGAGGCAGAGGAGGAGGCGGACTGCTCGAACGCGCCGGAGGAGGCGGAGGAGGAGGCGAAGTGCCTTGATCGTCGATGTCACACGCCGGACGAGGCAAAGGAGGAGGCGGAGTTCCTTGATCCCTCGCCGGAGGAGGAGGAGGAGGAGTGCCTTGAACCCTCGCCGGAGGAGGAGGAGGAGGAGGAGGAGGAGTGCCTTCATCACTCGCCGGAGGAGGAGGATGAGGAGGAGAAGGAGGAGGAGGCGTCCAGTTCGGAAGCTTGATGTGCTCCTTCCGCCATAGACATGTACTCCTCAGAGCAAATCTCAGCTGAGTCTCCCCTTCACCTATGGGGTGGTCAAGCTGGAGCTCCTCAAATCTCCCCATTATTTCATCCACTTGCAAAACAACATAGTCATGTGGAATCTGACCGTGGTGAAAAGTTCCGTCGGTTTGAGGAGGTGCAACAAAGTCGTCAACCGCCTTGAAGGTGAGGTTAACGCATTTCGTCATAAGCTCGCAATGTTGGCCATCTGTGATAGCATCCACGGGGTAGCTAGGAGCCGTGAAGTCAGGCTGCTGAAGGTCCGCGGAAGCCACGCTGCTTATCCGCTGAGATGGCGGGGTAGCTTCGTGCCCCTGAACAAGCTGCTGGTCGAGAACTCGCTGGCTCATAACTTCTTCCTCTAGCCTTTGTACTCTTGCATTGAGCTCCTGCACAACGCTCAGCTCATGTTTCCTCTTCCTCCCCCGGCTTTTGTAACCGCCTACGCCGAGAAACCCATGCTTCCACGGAACGGAGCCTGGCATGCCTCGTGTTCGTCCAGGGTGCTCAGGATTCCCGAGGGCCTCAGTCAGCTCGTCCTTCTCTCTGTTAGGAATGAACCTCCCTTCCAGCGCTTCCTTGATAACTTGCTGAAGCTTCCTAATGAGTATTGCAAGTTGCTCGTCTATCCAAACGCACTTCCCTGTTTTAGGGTCCAAAGTTCCCCCAACCCCGAAGAACCAAGTCCTTGAACGGTTTGGCCAGTTCATTGTCTCTCCTTCGACCCCTTTAGCTCACAGGTCATCCTCCCATTTGGCCCACAACGGCCGGGCTCTGAGGTAGCCACCTGACCCCGTGCGATGGTGATATTGCTTCTTCTCAACATTTTTCTTGTTTACCGTTGACATTTTCTTACTCTTTTCAGAAGTCTTGTAGGTCACGAACGCGTCTCATTGATCTCTTATCCCCGCATATCGGCCGACGAATACTGGAGTCTTCTCTTGGTCGACAAACTTAGCTTTCAACTCATTCTTCCACCTCCTAAAAAGATTTGCCATCTTCTTAAGAGCACACGGCCTGACCAGTGGCTCTATAACTGGATTACTCTCATCCTCCTCTGGCGATAGGGTAAAATTTGCCTTCAGGTCCTTCCAAAGATCTTCTTTCTGTCTATCGGTGACATAAGAAACTTGAGGGTCGTAGTTCTTAGCGTTCTGAGACGGCTCATTCCATTGCTAGATGCTGATCGGGATGCTGTCCCTGACAATAGCTCCACACTGAGCAGAAAATGCATCCTTGGTCTTTTTTGGTTCAATCGGTTGGCCATCGTTCGCGATTAAGGTGATCGTGAACTTTTCTTCCTTGCCCAACCTTTTCTTCGGGCCTCGTCTCGTTACCGAAGTTTGGCTCGATCTGGAGGGCTATATAAAAGAAGAAATAAGAGTTAATATATGTACATATCAAAACAATTAATGCATCAATTAGTCAGCACAAACTTAATTAATATATATACCTCACCGGGCGACTTTGCAACAGTTCCCTCCGTTTGGTCACCAGAGCCGTCATCATGGTCGCCTTCTTCCTCTAGCTCTTGGTCACCGGATCCGTCATCATGGTCTCCTTCTTCCTCCAGCATTCGGTGACCGGAGCCATCATCATCATGTCCTAACTCTTCTGTCTCAAAATTGATTAACGACAAGAAATTACCGCCACCGCGGATTATGTCCCCCAACAACGCTTTTCCTTCAAAGTCTATGTTCATGGTTGGATCCATGGTTGGATCCATGGTTTCTGCAAATATTACAGCATGGCAATTAATATACAAACATGAGAGATGGATATATTGATTAGTGGCAAACATAGACAAGGGATCATATTAGTGGCCTCGACGCTTCTATGGTTTGGGGTGGCCTCGACAACGGTTCTAGGGATTGGGTGGCCTCGACGCTTCTAGGGTTTGGGTGGCCTCGACAACGCTTCTAGGTTTTGGTCGGGCGAGAGGGGGTTGATCGAAGTTACCGGAGTTTTCTTCTAGTGGTTTGGGTGGCCTCAAGAGTTTGTCGAGTAGGTGCGAGAGGGGGTAGGAGATCGACAACGCTTTTTCAGTTCCGGTTTAGGTGGACTCGAGAGTTGGTCGGGCGAGAGGGGATTGATCGACATCCCCCCTCATGTTGAAATTACCAGAGTTTTCTATATGAACAAAAAAAATGTCGACCGAACATATCATCACGCGGCGGCGATAACAAAACGTGATGCACATAACTTGCATGAACACATACATACATATACACATTGAACATGGTTTTTTTAACTTGCATGAACATGATTTTTTTTAACTTGCATGAACACATACATATATACATAATCACAAATACATACATATATACACACATTGAACATGATTTTTTTAACTTGCATGAACACATATATGAACACATACATACATATATACACACATACATATATGCTCACGTATAGGGGAGGGGGATGTGGCCGGAGCGGGGCAGAGCAGTGGCCGAAGCGGGGCGGGGCGGCCGGTGCGGGGTAGCCGGAGCGGGGCGAGGCGGGGCGGCCGACGCGGGGAGAGGTCGGGGCGGGGCGAGGTCGGTGCGGGGAGAGGTCAGGGCAGGGCGGCCGACGCAAAGCGAGGTCGGGGACGGCAGCCGGCGGCGGCGACAGCGACGGAGAGCGTGCGAGATTCGAGCAGCCTGACGGCGTGGGTGGGATCTGGCCGTAGGGGGACGATATGGATTGAAAACTGCTAAGTGCTTGCTTATATACAGGGAGCATTGGTCCCGGTTCGTGACACCAACTGGGACCAATGCCCACCTTTGGTCCCGGTTGGTGCCACAAACCAGGACCAAAGCCCTGTTTTCAGCAGCCCAAAGGGCGGGAAACAGGACCTCTGGTCCCGGTTGGTGGCACGGGAACTCATCTGTTACAAAAGGCATTTCATTTCTTCACATGTAACTGCATCGGTATTCTCTATCAAAGGCATCATCATAATAGTTGGTACCGTACATCCATTGCCGGTTCATCTGCGTGCATTATATATAATTAAGTGTGTCAAAAACCATTACAGAACATCAGGAATACAGAAGTGGCCAAATTAATAGAAGTTCATCATCATATTAAAACCAAAGTAGATACATAGTTCTCGTTGACCAACATATAGCTCCCCAGAGCATCTAATTAAACCATACGTTGAAACTATTTAAAACATTTCAATGCAACAACAATTGCGATCATAATCAGAACTAAGGTAACAATTGATCCAACGGCATAATGATACCAAGCCTCTTTATCAATGGCATATTTTTTAATCTTTCTAAGCTTCAAGCGCATTGCAGCCATCTTGGTCCCGTGATCATCGACGATATCGGCAACATGCAACTCCAATCCCATCTTCTCATCTTCAGTTCTTTTTAATTTTTCTTTCAAATGATCGATTTCTTTTTCAGCTTTAGTTAACTTGTCGAGCAGAATTGCATAGTCGGTATCCATTTCTGGTTCAACTACTTCCTATAGATAAAAACATCTACGTCAAGTTGGTGGCATAATTAATTGTCATAGACATTAGATGTGTGAAATAGTTAGAAAAGATAATATACCACATCTGAATCATAGACTGGACGAGGGCCAACGTGGGCAGATACCATAACCATGACACTATATAATAACAAACAATAATAAAAGTAAGAAAATCATACGAGTAAGTATATTTTCTTTTAAAAAGAATATAAGATCAAGAGGCTCACCACGCACGGGTGATCGATGGCGGTTTCAAGATGGGGACAGGACAGGACGGACCGCCAAACCTAGACAAATCTTGACGAAAATGGAGTTTGGACAAGGAGCTTCGAGTGGAGAAAGCTTAAGTGTTGCTCGGACATTTCATCGAACACCTCATGTGCATAGGAGGTGAGCTAGAGCACCACAAAGCTCTAACAATGTTGTCCTGGAAAAACAGAGCACTCCACGGCTCTGCTAGCGGCGGGCAAGGGTTTATATAGGCAGATCATTGGTCCCGATTCGTGGCTGGAACCGAGACAATAGGTGTCCCTTTGGTCCCGGTTTCAGCCACGAACCGGGACCAATGGTCGTGGGCCAGGAGCGAGGCGCATTGGTCCCAGTTCATGCCTGGAACCGAGACCAAAGGGGCCAAACGAACCGGGACCAATGGCCCACGTGGCCCGGCCGGCCCCCTTGGCTCACGAACCGAGACGGTTGCCACCTTTGGTCCCAGTTCGTGAGCGAACTGGGATTAATGGGATTAGGAGGCCCGAACCAATGCCATGTTTTCTACTAGTGGTAGCATCACTGAGCTCTAGGATATGCCCGTGTCACTTGCTAGAATGGATTCACAACAACTAGGCCACTACCAGGAGGCAAGACCACGTGGATGTGGCAACGGTGATGTTAGACGAAAGCACAAGAGGTTGTGCCGACATCGACAGCTTGAACCCAACAGGTAGGTTAGCCACAGGGCCGCTCACAACGTCTGAATGATGAGGCGACACAAAGAACCGTAGAAGAGAGGCCCAGACACTATTGGAAAAGGGCTTATAGGTGAACCCTTGTAAGTGGCGGGCAGTACGTGCCACCCGCCACTGCTAATTTTGGAAGCAAACGGTGGCGAGCGCTAAAACCTGGCTGCCAGTGCTACACATGTAGCTATGGCGGGCAGCCACAATTACCCGCCACAGCTATGCTTTTTTCCAACTCGTGCCCGGCTGACAAGCTTCTGTGGCTGGTGAGGGAGTCCGGGACTAAGGGGTACTCAAGCCGTCGGTCTATCTCTTATGGACCGGATAGGTGGGCCGCTCTATGACTATTACTGGAAGAGGCTGAGCTATAAGACAACTCCGTGTTAAGGAAGGAAAGCTCCGAAGCCTTGGTGTGTCCTCCAAGTCAAGATGGTGGAATCGGCATGTTTATTCCCTGATGGCAACCGACCAAATGTAACCCTAGGTACCCCTGGTGTCTATATAAACTGAAGGGTTTTAGTCCGTAGAGGCTAAAACTAGAACTATCATCCTACTCATGTAGAGTTTAGTTCATTTGATCTCGTGGTATATCAACTATGTAATTGTTACACACATCAATATAATCACTGACTCATCTTTGTACTACTTATTTATTATATGGCTCACCTTTCACTCGCACAAAATGCCTAGGAGCACGTGCTAGAACTGGCTCTTCATCAAGAGCCCGCTTACCTTCTTTTTCTTCTTGTCTTTCCTTCGACTAAGAGCAAGTACAATAAAGCTGAGTCAGCGGGCTATAAGAAATAAAATAATATATTTTTGCTTAGTTGGAGGAAAGAGAAGAGGAGAGAAAAGGTAAGCGGACTCTTCGTGAAGAGCCAGCTTTAGCACGTGCTCCTAGGCACAAAAGAGTGAAAGGTGGGTCACATAATAAAAAAGTAGTACACTCTTTTAATCAACTATTGTACATGTTAGTTATAAGATGAGCTATATATGACTTGGCCACGGTTTATAGCCAACAGCTAGCTATACTATTAATTTTGCTCTAAGCAAAACTATACTACTTTGTTTCTTATAGGACGTTGATTCAACTTTATTGTACTTACTCTCAGCGTTAACTACATCCAATTAAAGGGGAAGAAGAGGGGCCTGGCCAAGTAGTTCTTCGGTGAGATCTGGAGGAGGCGAACCGCAGGTGTGGATGCGTCGATCTCAAACCAGACGGAAGCGCAATCGATGGTCTCCTAATCCTAGGAACTGTAAAGCCTCTGCATTATTAATAATCTATAGTAATTAACTCTTCCTCGAAAGAAACAAAGAAAAACTTAGTCAACTTGACCGCTGGGCTTCGTTTGAATTGAACACCAACACGGAGAGAGACAGCCCGGCATCTCGCTCCTATATATATATCTGCACTGGCTCAGGCGATCTCCTCGACCGGCTCGTCCCATCTTGTCCCACCCTGGCCGACCGGCGACGCGGCAGTGGTCGGCGATTCTCCGTTCTTTGATCAGCGAGTACTTTTTCCGTTCTTAAATATTTGTCTTTTTACACATTTTATTATAGACTACATACAGATGTATATAAATATAATTTAAAGTAATATATTTAAAGTATAAATTCATTTATTTTGTTTCGTATGTAATCCATAATTGAATCTCTAAAATGACAAATATTTAGAAACAGATGAAGTATATGTTATGTAGATATGCTTCCTCCAATCGACCCCTAGTTTTCTTTCATCATTTCCTTCCCGGTTTATCACCTAAAGCTGCACCACATCTCATATCATACAATATATGTTGTTCTTGCAGCTCTATTGTTGGAGGCTTGCCCAGCATGGCCTTTGCTAGCGTATCTCTCATTGCTGACAGCAAGCTGTGCACCTTCACCACGTTGCTCATCAACTCCGGTGCAGATAGTGGGTACCACTTGCTCGTTGTCGAAGGTTACTCGCGCACCAAATAGACAACACCCAACATGGAGTGCATCAGGTCTCGTACTTTCATTGTTGGAGGTCGTTGCTGGACTAACGACTACAACAATGAGTTATCGGTTTCCCTTGTCCTTGAGGACGATATAGGGCCGAGAGTTGAGGTTCAGTATGTCTTCAGTTTCATTGACCAACCTGAGTTGCGGGTGCCAAAGCAGATCGGCCAAAGCCAACCAGTTTACTTGGACTTGGATAAACATTTTGATGGCCAGTCAGAATTCATGAAAAGGGATGTTTTTGAAAGATCAAGCCATCTCAAGGATGACAGCTTCGTCATTCGATGTGACCTTGTTGTCCTCAACTCGGCTGCGAACAAGGAGCAGGGCACAACTTCTCTTCCATTCACTGAATTGCCACAGTGTGACTTGCAAAGCCATCTTTGCGATCTCCTCCTGAGCAAGAAGGGTGCTGACATTACGTTTGAGGTTGGCGGCAAGGAGCTTGTTGCGCATAGTTACATGCTTGCAGCCCGATCTGCCATCTTCAAAGCACAACTCTTTGGCACCATGAAAGCGGGTGCTACTACGCCAAGTGTTGTCAAGAAGACATCAAAGCCAACGTCTTCCAAGGCTTGCTTACTTACATCTACATTGATGGAATGTCCAAATTCGAGAGTGACAATGACGATGACGATAACGATCAAGAAGACTGGCTGCTGCAGCTCCTTGAAGCTGCGGAAAGATATGGTCTCCAAAGGTTCAAGTCAATCTGTGAAGAGAAGTTGACCGAATTGATTTGCAAGGACACGGTGGCAGACATCATTGTCGTGGCTGAGCAGGACCGGTGCCTCTGGTTGAAGCCGTCTTGCTTGGAGTTCGTCAAAACTCGCACAAATTTGCACACGGTTTTCACGGCTGATGGGCTGGAGCAAATAATCAGGACCTGCAGCCCATCCGTTCTCAAGGAGCTTCTCTTGAAGTTTGCTTCCTGAATCGCTCGAGTTCTAGACCCGTGGTTCATGATTCCTATATATAAGGTTATTATTGTGTCCCTGATGCATATCCATATTATGACATAGAATTGTGTCGGTGTCCACCACTACTGTTCTAAATGCGTGCTGAATACTGAAATATGAAATGCAGCAAAATATGGCTCTACGTTAAAATGTTGAGATGAAAAAGTTGTGTTGGATGCATCCATAGTTAACCTTCATCAGCTGCAAGTGTAAAAACTGGCCAGTAGTGTACATGTTCGTTAGCATGCTCCCTTCTCCGATCCGATTGAGGGTGCATGGTGTCACAAATAATCAAAGCAGTGATACTAAAAATCATAATAAGATAAATAATTTAGCTAAAACGAGCACACATTTTACTCCAGATGATTGTCGACATCCTATGATACATAACTGGTTTTGTTTAGGATTTTCTTCATGAAAATAACCATAATTAAACTCAGTTAGCGTCATTCTAACAGGACACGTTTCCATAACTGGTTTTGAAACAAAGGAAGTAAAACAATTATGAAAACCCAAAGCATGCCCAACCATTTTATAATATATAAAAGAAATAGAAATATTACTATGATTTTCATAATAAGATAATAATTCCAAGAAACTAGCGGACCAGCATGTCCAGTAAATCCATGTCACTTCACTAGATCAAATCGATTCTGGTGTAGTCCCAGGTTCAATGTTTGCATCTTCTGATGATCACGAATGATCGGAGTCATTGGGACAATAATAACTATCATAGAAGTCCACTAGTAGAAAACAGGGCTTTCGTCACAACTCGATCTACACATTAGTCCCGGTTGCATTAGTTTTTGTTTTAAATTGCTTATATCTTTTAGGATATTTGATGTTTTTGAGTGATGCTTTTTGCATTAGATTCACAAAAATCTAGTTTGTGTTTGTGCAATTAGTTTTCAAATTTGAATGGTTTAAATTTGAATTTGTTCAAATTTGCTTCAAACCCTAGATTGTGAATAACTTGAGTTTAAAAAAAGTTTTAAATTTAATTCTTTTTGCTCCTAGGAACATGTTAGATGATGCATGTTGAACGCGCAAAAAGTCTGGAGTTGAAATAAGTTTAAAAAATGAAATGCCTGTGTAACAAATGATTTTTCGTCCAAAACTCTTATACTTCGAAAGGGATTATCGAGTTTGTACACGAAGTGCGTCTAGTTTTTATCGTGACCCTCTCAACTTTTTAGCACATGCTATGTGGGTGAAATAATGATATCATGCCAAGTTTCAACCTTTTCAAAGTTCATTTGTAGTGATTTTTAATTTCAGGGTCATTTAGCTCAAAAAAATTAATAAATGCATGAAAAAGAGCAAATGATGTGGGAAATGGTTGAAAATTGATGACATGGCTTTGAATAGTGCATGTTTAACGCACAAAAACTCTAGAGTTTAAATAAGTTTTAAAATACGAAATGTCTTTGTAACAGATGAGTTTTCATCCAAAACCCTGATACTTCAAAAGGTATTGTCCAGTTTGTACACAAAGTCCATCTAGTTTAACGTAACCCTCTTAACTTTTTCGCACATGCTATGTGGGTGAAATGATGATACCATGTCAAATTTCAACCTTTTCAGAGTTTATTTGTAGTGCTTTTCAATTTCAGGGTCATTTAGCTCAAAAAAATGTATGAAAAAATAGCGAATGAAGTGAAAAGGGGTTGCAAATTGATGATGTGGCTTTGGATGGTGTATATTGAACGCATAAAAATTCTGGAGTTAAAACAAGTTTAAGAAAATGTTATGAAAAAGTAAAACGGCTATAACTTTTGCATATGATGTCGAAAAAAAGTGTTATGAAAAAATATTTTTTTTTAAATAAATGATGTCATATTTGGATTCCTCGCGTTTTTATGATAATAATGGATATATTATTTGTCGTATTTCGATTTACAGATTTAAAGATATAAATTATGCCATATTAAATTAATAAATTGCAAAAATGAATAAATAATATTATTACTTATTATTTTCACTGAAATTCAATATTATTATTACTTATTTTATTTTGAAATTTTTATTATTTTGGTTTTTTCGTTTTGTTTTTAGAATTTTAGAGATTTTTTTGAATTTTTTGCCTTTTTTGAAGTTTATTAGAGTTTTTAAATTAATCATTGTTATTTGTTAATCATTGTTGTTTATTTTAATAATTGTTTGGAATTTAAAAAATTAAATCATGTTACATCAAGACCTAAGGGTTAATACGATTGATAGGTTACTATTGTCAAGAAAACAACAAGTGCAGACTTGGAAACTAGGAGTGATAGAACTCGAAAGTTAAGCGTGATGGTGTTGGAGCAATGAGAGGATGGGTGAGCGGTCGGGAAGCTGGACGATTTGTAATGAGGGGTGATTAGAGATTAAATTGTCAAATAATTCAAAGATTTAAAAATCAGAAGAAAAAATGGAAAAAAATATTTTAAAAATACCTTTAGTCAACCGGGACTAAAGGTCCCGCTCCAGAAAGCTCCCACGCGGAGCCCCTTTAGTCCCGGTTCATAATCCAACCAGGACTAAAAGTGAATGCCTTTAGTCTAAGTTCCAGAACCAGGACTAAACGCCCTTACGAATCGGGACTAAAGGCATGTTTTCTACTAGTGGTCCAAATGACTGTACTCATAACCATAATGGTCATCATAGTCCCATTCGTTACACATGTGAAAAGTCTTGATCCTGTCACATTTTGCTTGCAGGACTTCATCATCGTCGATATCGATCCCGCGACAATTGTAGATATCAAGAAACTCCAGGCGAGGACGGCTGTCAAGGATGACCGTCAGTCCTTGATTGGTGACACCAATATCGACGAGCTCAAGACACTGCAGCTTTACCAAAGACGACTTTTGTATCACCTCGATTAATACTTCGTTAGTGATGTCTTCATATTGTTTGAGGCAAAGGCTCTTCAGCGAGGACGACCTATATATAATAAGATTAGCAACTCGATCTACTTAGTACTCAACCACCGTAAAGGGAATCAGGTATGTATATACTTCTATCTCAGTTTACAAGTCTGGCATATGTACCTAGGTCGTCAATTTGACCAACTTAATGAGAGACATATATTACAAAAAATATATCATTAGAAACTTTAGATGTTCTATTTTCTAATGATATAATTTTTATATTAAACAATATATTTTATATAAGTCAAATTGATGACCTAGGTACACGTGCATGCCTTCTAAACTGTGACGGAGGTAATACAAAGTTGATGGATATTTTTAAGATATGAACTCTTAGTTAAATAAATATACTCCCTCTGTTCCAAAATAACTGACGTGGTTAACTTTCAGCAATATACATGAGCAGCTCATTTCTAACAAACCCTTCTACCACGAACATTTGAAGCTGCCCAGAGCCCACGCGCCTAAATTAATTAATTAACAACGTACGTTGGACTACCCACTCCTAACCCTACCCGCTCCTAACCCTGCCCGCTCCCGTGCGGCGCCGTCGCGCTGCACCGGAGTGCCCCTGCCGGTCGTCTCCCGTTCCTCCTGCGCACACCCTCTCCCCACTGCCGCCGACGGGAGCGTCGCAGGCAAAGCCTGTGTGCCGCAGCGACGGCAACGATGTTTCTCCTTGCCAAAGACTCGGTCAGGACGGGGCGGTCCGCGATAGCCGGATCTACAGCAATGATGCAAGGCGGTGGCGGCCAGGCACGCGGCGGCGACGTTCGGCGACTAGTACTGTGTCGGTGGCTTGGGCACCCGATCTGGGTCCAGACGGGCTTCGGACGGGCTGCACATGCTGATGTCGTATACCGTCCCATCAACGGCAGGCTGCCACTGGGATCGACTTGCATCACGAGGACATCGGGGGCTCCGACCTTGGGCATGGCGGTGATGACCGTCTCCTTCGTTGGAGATAGTCAGCCTGAGGCTGGATGGTCGGATCTCCAGATCCGTCATCTAGTCCTGGCTGCGAGTTGGGGAGACAGAGTTGCCGGTGAAAACTAAGCCAATGGCATGCGATGGCGGCGTCTCACGTCGTTACCTTAATGAAGGCATCGTCGTGTAACTTCTGTCAACCCACTCGTGCTGCTTCGGGGAAAACCTTAAGATCTAGTCATCCAGATCGGATGATGGTGGTACTGCGGTGTCGTTACTCTCTTGGGAGCATCGTTTATGGAGCAACGCTGGAAGATAGAGGCAAGAGGTGGAGCGGCTAAGTCTTGCATAGGGCTTTGGCGGAGATGTCAAGTCATGCCTGGCCAACAGGTGCTACGTTGTGTCATGCCTGGTCGGCATGTGCTACGCATGACAGATCTTTCGGAGTCTTCGCGTTTGGATGAATACGCGCAGGGCGGTGGTGTCGTTGGGCGCCGTGGTGGCGTCGACGGATGTCTGGACTGGCAAGGATGATGGCGGCTTCTGGCTTCTAAAACGTGTGCATGTGGTGCGCGCTTTAGGTCTGCTGCACCGGCTGTTGGTCCTGATACATTATGTGGATGGATCGGCGACGACACCGATTTTAGATATGGGGGTGAGAGCACTCCCATTATCGAGTTTGTAGGTGTGAGTGGTAGCTTCGGATGGCTTGATGTATTTTCTTGTCAAACCTTTGTGGAATAATTAATAAAGATGGTTCTATGCATCGATTGATGAAGAGGCCGAGGGTTTAACCTCCTTTTCCAAAAAACAAATTGAAGCTGCCCATCGGAGCGGTCCACGGCCACCTTCGACATTGCCAAGAATCTGGCAGAATCCTAGCACCTCGGCACGATCAACAAGTGGGCATCCATCTTCACGGATCGCCACACGTCAGGCGCCTTGGCCGCCTGGAGCCACGAGTGGCAGGCACACAAGGCCCGCACCCATGAGGACATCGATGGGGCTGACCTTGGTGAAGAGGAAGGAAAGCACGTCAAGGGGAAGCTCTGACCAGTCTCGGGCCGACGGCAACGGCACAAAAGCCACGTCCGTTTCGTGGATACCTAGAACGGATTCAGATAATAAGTTGAGAATTCGGTGAGGCTACTCATAGTGGGGAGAATCATATACTAGTATCATACATATGATACTACCTCCATAGTGCAAAGTATCATGTATGGTGATATTTATTGGCATGCATGACACAAAGTAGCATAGCATTTAACATGTTACGGTATCTACCTACTCAGTCAATTTGACCAACTTAATAAGAGTCATATATTACAAAAACTATATCATTAGAGACTTTGGATGTTCTATTTTCTAATGATATAATTTTTATGTTAAACGATATATTTTATATAAGTCAAATTGACGACCTAGGTATACGTGCATGCCTTCTAAACTATAACAGAGATAGTATGTTACTCTAACCTTCTCTCTCTTCTTTAATTCGTTGCCACATCAATATGTTTCCTATTTCCAAGTGCATGATACCATCTATGTTACCCCCACTATGGCCAGCCTGAAGACCGGAAAGCTTCATGGTAGTAGACTAGTACGTAGTATCACTGTGAGTGAGAATCTGTACCTAGGCCGACAAGCAGCATGCTGATCAACTCTGTCGGGAGAGTTAATTGAACAGAAGTACCACAATTGGGGCAGAATGTGCGGAATGGTACCATGATTGCTAAAAAATTTTCATGGCAGTACCATCTCCGTGCCAGGTTTTTGCAAATAGGTCTAAAACAACGTTTTATACGTATTGACGGTCGTTCCGACATGTGGGGGCCACCCGTCAGGTGCCACGGTGGCCAATATGCACGTGCCCGTCCGCTGACTAGGACAAGGCCGGCTCGGTCGGTCTCTCTTATCGGTTTGGTTGAACCGACCAGAGCCGAACTCCTCCTCCCCGACGAACCCTAGCTCTCTCATCCTCTCCCCTCTCTCCGGCGATGGCTGCGGTGACTCCCGGTGGTGGCAGCGGCGGCGCCGATTGTTTCCCGACTGACTACAGCGACCTTCCTGGCCTCAGGCCCGATGATCATGCGGGTCTGGACGGCTCCAGTTCTTCCTACTACACAAACGACGACGAAGAGGAGGAAGAGGCGCCCCTGTCCATGGATCAATGGGTGCGTCTCGCTGAGATTTGGCTGGCCAACCCCACCACAAGCCATCAGTGGACTAGTGGAGCTGGTGGAGTGATGTAAGTTCCATAATCATTTTGTTTTTCTCATTTTCGAATCAGAGATAGGGTTTGTGTTCTTGAAGCACTTGAAAAATTAATTTGTTGTCGTGGCTTGTATGTTAGATGATGTTATAGGGGATGTTAGGATTCATTTTGATGCTGGATAGGAAGATTTGCATATAATTGATCAGTAGTGCTATTCTTTCTGTTAACTACATTGATTGGTAGATATGTTAATTTTTCTTTATTTGTTTCTGTTAACTAAATTGAATACTTCTCATTTCATTTGTTTTATAGTTTGAATGAAGACATTTGGGAAGTGAGGTTCCATTTTGATGCAAGAGAACCATTGGAGAGGAAGTTGTCCAGTTCAGATATTACTTATCTGAATTTGGTTGCATTGATGGAAACACAAGGATTTCATGCATATGATTGTTTGTATCACATTTCAGATCCATCTTTAGGAGAGAAAGGGCTGGATTTGGTAGATAGTAATGCTGAATTACAGATGATAAAGAAGACTTTAAATAGGAAGGATACTTTGGTGCTTAATTTGTTAGCTAGGGCTTGTCAACCACATGTTAGTGAATTTGTGATTCAGAAATGTGATGAGCAAGATTTGTCGACTATTGTGTACCAGGAGCCTGTTGTGTTTGATCTAGGTGAGACTCCTATCTTAGCTGTTGATCAGCAAGGAGTAGTGTTTGAAAGTCAGTGTAGCAGCTCTACCACACCTCCTGGTGTTTGCACACAAGAGAGCAAGAATGTCAGTGCCAAGTTGAAAGCTGTTTTGGAAGAAGAAGAAGAAGAAGAAGAAGATGGATATGAGGCTTATGAGCAAAGTGATGCTTCTGCCTCTGATGAACATGGTCTTTATGATATGTGTGATGATGAAGATGTAGAGATGGAAGAGGGAAAGGGACAGAGAGAGAGAGAGTACTAGAGGAAGAATCAGATGATGAACAATCAGAAGAGGAAGAAGAGCTGCATTATGAGGGTGACACTGAAGTTGATGAGCCATTTGAGGTAGAGGAAGATAACACATTGGGGTCACAAGAAGAACAAACTATAGTTGTACTTGTAAACAAGAAGCAGAAGCTGCTAGTTAGAAGAGGACCAACAACAAGGTCACATTCCAATCAATTACCAAATGTTGAACCTGATTTCAAACCTTCATCAGATGAAGAAGAGAAGGGTTTTCTTAGGGAGAGTGATGACGATGGTTTTGAGCCACTCTCTTTTGTGCTACCAAAGAAGAGGAAGTGTAGGGCAAAGAAAAGGCCTGCTAGGAAGTGGTACAATGAGAAAATGGACCAACCACATCAACAACTATGTCTGCAGTTGTGTTTTAGGGATCAACATCAATTCAGAGATGCTTTGTTGAATTTGCACATCACTCAGAGCAGGAATTTCAACTATTATAGGAATTCTGATAAGAGGATAATTGTGCAGTGTAGAGAAAAACAATGTTAGTTCTTTATGGTGGCAGATGTTATAAAAGGGGAGAAAACCTTTGTAATTAAGAAGATGAGACTAGAGCACACTTGCCCTAGTACTACTGAGACCACCAGGGTGAGTGCTAAGTGGCTAGCACAGAAATATGAGCACCTCTTTAGATCTGATCCAAGTATTGGCATTCAGACTATAATTGATGCCTGCATGAAAAAATATGGTGTAGATGTGCCTAAGTCAATGGCATACAGGGCAAAGAACATAGCTATTGAAGTTGTGTTAGGAGATCACAAGAAGAAATATCCTAGGCTTAAATACTATGCTCAGACTGTCATGGACACAAACCCTGGAAGTAGAGTAGTAGTCACTACTTTTACACCAACACCAACTGAAAAAATTCCCCACCCAGGCCCAAGATTTCATGCCATGTTCCTTTGCATCAATGGAGCAAGGGAGGGGTTTCTCAAGGGGTGTAGGCCATTCATTGGTTAGTTTATGAACCTTGTGCACCAATTTCATATTGTATCTCTATCTCATTTACATTTATTTAATTAATTTAAATTTTGATTATGCAGGTGTTGATGGATCCTTTATTAAGCTCACAACTGGTGCTCAGCTCCTTGCTGCCACTGGTAGAGATGGCAACAACAACATATATCCACTGGCATTTGGCATAGTTGGACAAGAGGACACACCTAGTTGGTGTTGGTTTCTACACCAACTCAAAATTTGCCTAGGGGGAGAAGTGGGAAAGTTTGGACCATATACTATAATGCTAGATAGACAAAAGGTATGCATACTTTGTTTTGCATAGATGTTTACATTGTGTTGCACCACTTCAATATTTCTTCTAGCTTGTATCTTAGACTTGTTAAATTGTGGGTATCAGGGGTTATTGAATGCAGTGAATGTTGTGTTTCCAAAATGCAACCAAAGATTCTTCCTTAGACATTTATATGTAAATTTCCAGAATGCTGGGTTTAGGGAGGAAGATCTTAAGAAGTGCATGGATAATGCTAGCTATGCCTACAATGAACACAAATTTAATATTGCAATGAATGATCTCAAAGATGAAAGTGAGGAAGCTTGGAATTGGCTTACTGCAATACTAAAGAAAACTTGGGCAAGACATGCATTTGATACAAACTGCAAGATTGACTTGGTAGTGAACAACTTGTTTGAGGTGTTCAACAAGTACATTCTAGATGTTAGGAGAAAACCTATAAGGACAATGTGTGATGGGATAAAAGATAAGCAGATGGTGAGGTGGCACAGGACCAGAGAGAGTGGAAAGACAACAAGATGGATGATAACACCTCATTACAGTGAGAAACTAGAGATTGAGAAGGAGAGGGCCAAATACTGCAAGACAATACAAGCTGGGGTTAACTTATGGCAAGTTACTAGTGAGCAGCAAACACATGTTGTCAACTTGGAGGCTGAGACTTGTGGATGCAGGAAGTGGGACCTTACTGGCATCCCATGCAACCATGCCATCTCTGCAATAAACAAGGCTAAAAGGAATCCAGAGGATTATGTCAGCAAATTCTTCAAGAAAGAATTATATGTGGCAGCTTATGAACCAATGATCTTTCCTGTTCCTGGTGAGCATGATTGGACAAAGACCCCTGGTCTAGACATAGAACCACCTGCATTTAAAGTGAAGAGAGGAAGAAAGAAAGAAAAGAGGATCAAGGGAAAATTTGAAGTACCAAAGCCAAAAGACACTTTAAGAATGGGAACTATAACATGTGGCAATTGTGGTCTCCAAGGGCATAGGTACATAAATTGTCTTAAACAGTTGAAGCCTGAGCTAGCTTTGAGGAAAAACAAACATGTGGTAATAATCTTGGAACCCTTTATTGTACATTTGTTTCCTTCCAGTATTATTAACTTGTTTCCCTTTGAATGCAAGGCTACTCCAAACAACTCACAATCAACAGCTGCTGCTAGTGCTCCTACACCACCACCAACACAGGCAAGAGTTGTTGCTCCTACCCCTACACCACCACCATCTGGTAGAGGAAGAGCTGGAAATGGAGGAGATGGCAGGGGAGGAGATGTCAGGGGAGGAGCTGGCAGAGGAGGAGCTGGAAGGGGAGGAGCTGGAAATGGAGGAACTGGAGGAGCTGGCAGGGGAGGAGCTAGAAGAGGAGGTGTTGGCAAGGGAGGAGCTGGAAGAGGAAGTGCTGGCAGAGGTGTTCCAAGGCCATTCAATGCCCCAAGGAAATCTTCCTCCACTTCTGGTGCTATTCCTACTGATGGTACATACAGTGGATGGATGGCCTACTTCACTGCTAGTGGTGCTAGAAGATCTACCATGTAATGTTGAACTGATGTGGATGATTATGTGGATGGATATGTCATGCTTATGTTGATGTTGAACTCTTGTTGAACTTTTGTTATCTGGATGCTTATGTTGATGATTATGTTGATGATCTTGTGTTGTTGCTTAGGTTGATAATAAGAACTCACAATTAATAATAAGAATTCACAAATAATAATCATAACTCACAAGTCACCTTAACATCACCAATCACAAATGTTACCATCACAAAGCTCACAAATACCATAAACCTAACAATTAGCATAAACCTCACAATTCACAAATACATAGTGGAGTTCAAATGCATAGTGGAGTTCAAATGCATAGTGGAGTTCAAATGCAAAGTTCAACATACTAGAACCTTGGTTCACAAATACATAGTGGAGTTCAAATGCTTACAAACATCATTTTCTCACAAAGGATGGATAGCACCATTACTAGATACATACACAACCAGAGTCTTAGAATTAGTAAAACCATACAGTACACAACCAAAGTTAACTAGGTCACTATTGTTCCATCCTACCCAAAAGGTCAGCAATGCACACTACTCTTTTCATCTAGTTCATTTTTGTAAGATGGCCATGATGTCCTTCACCTTCTTCTTGAGCTTCTCCTCTCCTTTCATCAACTCAGCAATCTGATGCTCCAACTGGCCCTTCTCTTCACTATGCACTTTATTTCCCTTTAGCAGATCAGCAATCTGAAACTTCAACTCCAGCTTCTCTTGGATCAGCTTCTCCTCAGACTTTGTGAGCTTTGCATTCTTCAACTCCAATTTCTCCATAGCTTCAATATGCACTTGCTTCTCTTTCAGATGCTTCAACTTCAAGTTCTGGATGACAGCTGCCTGAGCTCTTGTCAGGTTAACAAGGAGTTGATACCTGTCATTAAGATGCTTGTGATCTGCATCTTTCTTTGCCATATGTCCTTTCATATCAGCAACCAATTCACTTCTGCATTGATGTTGATAGGTTATGTGTGACTACAGATAACTGAAATCAATCACCCTTGACTCCTGGTGATCAACTAGATCATGCACATCTTTAACTAACTTGTCATAGTTGGCATCCAGCTTCTTATTCTCTTTTGTTAGATGGTGAATAGTCAGAGAACTTTCAAGATTATCAGTCACCCTAGCTTCCTTGGCATCTTGATACATTGCCCAAAGCTTCAACAATGCATTCTGCATTGTTATGGGCCAGGGGTTATCAACCCATTCAACAAAACCACAGTTTGACCCTTCCTGCAAATAGAGCAAAATATATACTTAGCACTTCCTCTAACAGAGCACATTCTCTAACAACAATAAGTATAACAGGCAAGATCTGCTGCTCCTACTCCTACACAACCAACTAAAACTAACTAAACACATGATCATATAACATATAATATATTCTACACACTTTCTCTAACTTGCCAATCTGAAATAAGAAAGAAACTTACAGGCTCTGCACATGACAAGAACCTTCTCCCTGTGTTTGTGCCTTCAAATGCCACACCTCTCTTCAATGCCTTGCCATGCTTTTCACAAAAAAACATAATCTCAAGCTCCAACCCATGGTAATCCGGGTCCTCAACTGATTCTGGCACCTGCACAAGCTCATAACACTTCAATCCACTGCCAAACATTGAATCCACCTCATATGCACAAGCTCGTAGACATGCAATGGATCCAACAGAAAAATCTCCAAAATTCCTAAACCCAACCCTAACACAGCTCGAATCAGCTCACCTGGTACATCCAGTCGGTGGAGGAGCTGGAGGAGTGAAGGTACGGGAAGCTCTCCTCGTTGTTGCTGCTCTCGTCCTCGAAAATCATGGCGGCGGCGGCGGCACGATGCTAGCGACGCTTGGGACCGTCGGGGAGGAGAGTGGCGGGGTGGGGAGGAGAGGAGACTGGTCGGGTGGGGGAGAGACCGGCTCGTCCCATCTTGTCCCACACCCACCCCGGCCGCCCGGCGACGCGACGGCAATCGGCGATCCTCCATTCTTTGATCAGCAAGTATGTGTAATGTACACATGCTTGATGCTTCCCACGATCCACCCCTAGATTCCGTTCATCATTTTCTTCCTAGTGTATCACCTAAAGCTGCACCACATCTCATATCATATAGTATGTGTTTTTCTTGCAGCTCTACTGTTTTGGAGGCTCGCCCAGCATGGCCTTTGCTGGCGTATCTCTCATTGCTGATGGCAAGCTGTGCACCTCCACCACGTCGGTCATCAACTCCGGTGCAGATAGCGGGTACCACTTGCTCGTTGTTGAAGGTTACTCGCGCACCAAACAGACAACTCCCAACGGCGACTGCTTCAAGTCTCGTACTTTCATTGTTGGAGGCCATCTCTGGACTATCGACTACCATCCTAATGGTTTTGGTGAGGATGACGAAGCATTTATATCGGTTTTCCTTGTCCTTGAAGTCGATATCGGGTCGGGTGTTGAGGTTCAGTATGCCTTCAGCTCTATTGACCAGCCCGAGTTGCGGGTGCCAAAGCCAACCAGTTTACTTGGACTCGTATAAATATTTTGATGGCCAGTCAGAATTCATGAAAATGGATGTTTTTGAAAGATCAAGGCATCTAAAGGACGGCAGCTTTGTCATTCGGTGTGACCTTGTTGTCCTCAACTCGGCTGCGAACAACAAGGAGCAAGGCACCACCTCTCTTTCATTCACCCAATTGCCACAGACTCACTTACAGAGCCATCTTGGCGATCTCCTCCTGAGCAAGGAGGGTGCTGACATTACGTTTGAGGTTGACGGCAAGGAGTTTGCTGCACATAGGTACATGCTTGCAGCTCGATCTGTCGTCTCCAAAGCACAACTCTTTGGAGCCATGAATGCGGGTGCTGCTACATCAAGTGTTGTCAAGATAGAAGACATCAAAGCACAACTCTTTGGCGCCATGAATGCAGGTGCTGCTACATCAAGTGTTGTCAAGATAGAAGACATCAAAGCAAACGTCTTTCAGGGCTTGCTTACTTTCATCTACACTGATGGAATGCCCAAATTCGAGGACACGAAAGAAGATGATGGCACAGAAGAGGATGAAACGGAAGAAGACTGGTTGGTGCAGCTCCTTGAAGCTGCAGAAAGATATGGTATCCAAAGGCTCAAGTCGACCTGTGAAGAGAAGTTGACCGAATTGATTCGCAAGGACACGGTGGCAGACATCATCGTCGTGTCCGAGCGGAACCGGTGCCACTGGTTGAAGGAGTCTTGCTTGGAGTTCGTCAAAACTAGCACAAATTTGCACAGAGTTTTCACGGCTGATGGGCTGGAGCAAATAATCAGGACCTGCAGCCCATCCGTTCTTAAGGAGCTTGTCTGCAAGTTTGCTTCTCGAATCGCTTGAGTTCTAGACCTGTGGTTCATGATTCATATATAGTATAAGGTTATTATTGTATCGCTGATGCCACAATCCTATGACATGCACAATATTATTAGACCTCTGGCCATAGGAGTGTCAATGTCTACGGTCTACCACTACTGTTCGAAATGTGTGCTCAATATTGAAATTCGAAATGCAGCAAAATAATCTATTATATGTGCTTTGCTTGAATTCATTTGATCATCCATGCATGGCTTGATGTTGAAATGTTGAGCTGAAAAAGTTTGTGTTGGGTGCATCCATTGATAACCTGCATCAGCTGCAAGTGTAAAACTGGCCAGCAACGTACAAGTTCGTTAGCATGTTCCCTTCTCCGGTCCGATTGAGGGTGCATGGTGATATGAATACCCTAGATAAATCTCGTGGATAACCAAAGCAGTGATACCAAACAATCACTATAAGATAAATAATTTGGCTAAAACGACCACACATTTTACTCCAGATGATTGTCACATCCTATGAACTTTATTTTGTTTAGGATTCCTATAAACATAATTGATTTTGTTTAGGATTTTTCTTCATGAAAATAACCATAACTAAACTCAGTTAGGGTCATTCTAACAAGGCACGTTCATGCAATCCATCTACACTGTACAGGGCACAAATGCTCAATATGATTAACATGTACAGACAGCCAGGTGACTAATGCGTAGGAACCATTATACAGCTCAGTTCATACATGAATATACAATGGCTATTACCTTTACATAGAAGATCGTCAGTAATTCAGGATTGGCGACAAAAAGAGAAATTCTGTTACAGCAACAGCCTAGCTCTCTGGGACTCATCTCCTGCCTTAGCTATTTCTGAGACACTATGTGCCTTTACTACACGGTGACAAGGAACTCCACCCATCAAAGTTTGCAAACTCTGCTCCGAGATGCTATATCAGATAGAATGAACAGGGTCATGACAAAGAAGAATGGATGTCAGGGTCATAGTGTGGACTGTGGAAAAGAAACCAAATGGAAAATCAAGTTTCAATTCATGTAGCTAGACGATAATGCTGATCTCAGTTTAACAACTGAAGAATGTGGAGCAGCATAAAACATGACAGGAAAGGCAAACCCCATGTATGTACTAGGTAGTTATTGTAGCAACCTCTATGTCTTTGGGGGATTATGATCTATGGCTACGTTTTTTTTAAATAAGAGGAGCACAGGTGATGCTTTCCACAAATGTAGATGATCTGTTACACTGTGAAACTTGTAGACGCAAGCACATATATACTATAATGCAATAGTCAATGATGATGAGTCTATTGTGGTCTAGCTTTCTAACAAGAGATCTTATCCAACAATAGCTACATAATGAATATGAAGTAGACATGTATTTCAGACTATCTGGCCTCAGGTGGGGTGAACAAAACGATCGTAGCAAAGAACACCACATATTCGTGGGATGATGATATTTAGCCTCACCTTTGTTTTGAAATGAATCTAGCCTTTGCTTTTCTCGCCTTCGAAGTACTTGAAGACGCCATATCCAGTCGTACCCCCGAGGAACAAGAGGACTGTCGGAGTGAACGATGGATAGAGGTACTTAACTAAAAACTTGTCCCATTCTGTGGGCAGAAAACCTGCATTTTTTATAAGAAGGTACAGATATGATTAGTTGAGTCAACAATCCTACAGTAGCAAAACGTTGCCTACCCTTAGCAGAAATAATAATTGATACAGAGGCCAAAGATTTGCCTCATCCATCAATTAAGGGAGAAACAGAGTGTTATGGTTACAAAAACGACGCCCAAGCATCCACCAACATAGAACAAGGACACTACTCTCCTGGCATGACTAGACCCATGTGTTTCACCCATTGTTCCAAATATCGGCTAGTTAATCGCTACTCGGTGGGTCACCGAATAGCTAATTAACCTTTTTTTTCGAAAAGGAATAGGTAATTAACTGCTGCCGAATATCTGATTTATCGAACGATTAACTGGAAAATTCGCCTATTTATCCCTACTCAGCACCCGACCGATATGGTACCAGTTACCAATATCCTGAACATTGGTTTCGCCCCCGCAATGACCCAAAGTTTTGCCTCTTTATTTATACCCTCAAGGAGGATTGTCGGCGGAGCAGACTTGTGGCAGAAGACCCTAGCATTTCTCCCATTCCAAATGGTCCAACTTAGATAATTTGGTTGATGAAATGATTAACTTGTACATAATTTAGAACAAGCCAAGGCGACGATGAGTTATATGCATCACGGAGGCAAAACTTCAGTTCAGTTAAAATCACCGAGTAAACAGTACCATGGCAAACCTGAAAAATGCATCTAATATTTACAGAGCAAATGATGTTTATTCACACCAAACGCCACTCAAGTTAGTCATACGTAGTACTCCACTGCACCACAATGCTTCTTACCTATTATCATATCATGGCATCCCTCTAAATTTCAAATACCTACGGTATCTATTAGAAATGTCCACCAGATTCCCCAAAATTCAGGCTTAAATCAGCTACTGTACATAGGTAGGTGAATTACCGGAGGCGGCGAGCGCGAGGCCCTGGAAGAGGATGATGCCGCCGAGGCCGAGCCAGGCGAAGAGGAAGGCGCTCTCGGTGGCCTGCCGCTGGCGCACCTCCTCCTCCGTCAGCCGGTTCCCGCCGCTGCCGGGCTTGAACCCGGCCTCCGTGCGCTGCTGCTCGAACACCGACGCGCTCCCGGCGGGCGCGCGGCGGACCACCACGTCGGGCGGCGGCTCCAGCGCCTTGTCCTTGCCCTTTCCCTTGCTGCTGCTGCTGTTCTTGGACTTGCCGGGCTTCTTCTTGCCGCCGCCCGAGCCCGAGGCCGCGAGGGCGCGGAAGAGGGGGCGGGGGCGAGATGGGGCTGGGGAGAGGAAGGACGCGGCGGAGAGGGAGGAGGAGGAGGAGCAGGCCGTGGCCATGGCGACGGCGTGCGGTTGCTGCGCTGCCGGCGCGTCTGAGCTATCTATGGCTTGGCTCGCTCTGTGGAGTGGGCGGTGGAGGTGGAGGCGACGAGGCGGGTTTCATGGGCTGGGCCGTGGAAAAAAGACAGTCGGTTTTGTGCTGGCGAAATGTAGTCCATTTTGTTTCGAGAGCTCAGGCCCGATACTTTCGGTCTGGCCTTCTTACAAACATGCTGTATCCCCTAAAAAAATCATGCTGTATTCTCTCTCCAAAAAAGAAATCCGGTTTTGCCAAAAAGAAAAAATCATCCTAGGCTTGAAAAAAAATATACAAAAAGAGAAAAAACATTGGATTTTGGAAAAGAACAGGCTACTCTTTTAAACATGACTGAATAACCTCCAGCTTAATCTTTAAAAGTCATGTAAGACTTTTTGATATATACATAATCAAGCAAGTTGGTCTTTTAAGAGAATCTTCAACGGACGCGCGATGGTGCGATGCGCTAAAAAGAATTTTCTGTGCTGAAATAGCGTTTTACCACAGGTGGAAGGGTGGTTGTTTTTTTAGACGTTGCAAAATTTAGCATGCCGTTGTAGCCTTCATCGGTGTTGCAAAATCCAGCGTGTGCAATCAATTGCAAAATCCAGCGTTGAAAAAAATATAAAAACAACGCAACAGAAACATTTAAATTCAAATATAAATTCGTAAAGGAACCACAAGCAAGTTCATACGATGCTAATAAATGCAAATAAAAATAACATAACCACAATCTAGAATACTCCTTGTCTTTTTCGGTGGTGTAGTCCGACGATGTAAACACGTCGACCCACCGAGGATCATCCTCGTCCCAAAGCCGACGCTTTCGAGTTGTCCATCTGGGCTTCCGTCAATTCCTTTCGTGCACGCTTATCCGCCCGATGCTTGACTCGCTCCACCCTCCTCCGATCCCAGAACTCGTTCTTGGCAGTGACAACCTACAGGAAGCAATCGCACCACGCGGCCATGGCGGCCCTGCCCGCCTCGGTGATGAGGAGGCGGTGCTCTCGCTTCCGCTGGACGCAAGGATCCTCCTCGGTGATTAGACGCGGGGGGAGGCATGAGATCCTGCGACTGCTGACGCGTCTACATGTCAAAGAAGTTCATCTATGCCTGAGGCCACCCGAGGCGCCACGCGCAGGAGGCCTCGTGGGCGATCTCTAACGTTCAGAGCTCGAGGCGTGTATCGTCGAAGCGGATCTCCGCGTAATACACGTCGGATGGGTGCGGAGGCGGACATCGCGGTAGCCCAAGCTGCTCCAGGGGTGCAGCGGCATGGCGGGGCGTGGGGGCACGGCGGGGGAGAAGGCACGACGACGACAGGCCGCTAAAAGAAGAGGGGGGAGAAGGCGTGGGAAGGAATTCTGGCGGTTGACGAGCGCGGAGAAGCGTGGCTTTTATAGCGTGTGTTGGACGTCGCGCGCGCTTCAGCTTTTCCCTGCGTGCGGGACAAGTTTTTTCGTGTGCCTGATTTTGACGGCCTGCTGGAGCGTGCCGCGCGACTTCTCACACGCCAAAACGGCATCTTTTCTCGCACGCGTTTTATTGAGTGTGCCTATTGAAGATGATCTAAAAACATTGGTGAAGATGATCTAAAAACATTGGTGAAGATGATCTAAAAACATTGGTTATATTGTAAATGCACATAAACACGTACACCAGGACGCATCAACACAAACATCTACTAAAGACCAGAATCATGGAGTTTCAATATTGATGAAGTGTTTGAAAAAAAAATGAAGTTACTATACGATATCTCATGGAGAAAAATATCACCTCTCAGTGAGAGTATAAGTTAATTTCATGAGAGTTGGAAAGAATCAAACCTAGAGTTTGATCTCTTTTTTGCGAATAATCATAGGGTTTATTATTCCAAAGTGATGCAAAAAAAGGTTTGATCCTCCGAATGATTATTCGCAAAACTAGAGTTTGATCCTCCGATGATCTACCATGTTCCAATTCGCTCCTGAGATGCCAAATTCTCCACAACACCATGATGGTCCTGCTTCTAATATGAGTGGACGGTGGAGGTGGAGGCGACAAAGTGGGTTTGATGGGCTGGGCCGTGGAGAAGAGCCCATTTTGGTTTCGGGCTGGCCTTCTCCTACTAGTATGCACACACGATCATCATTGGTGTTTCTCTCAACAACAAAAAAAAGATCATCATTGTTTTCACACAAAAAAACTCCCTACGAGCCGCAAAAAAAAACCGAAACATTACAGGTGTGCATGCAGTCGTGTCTTATGTGCCTGCATGTAAAATTCTGAAAAAGAACTAGACACACGGAAAAAGAACACAACTAATATGTACATGGTAGAAAAATCGCTAATTGCCTGAAATACTAAGTAGTGTTTCTTTTTGTATCTAACAATCTAAATTAATACCGCATAACATAATTTGAAATATGAAGTTGCAGAAAATTCAAGAAAAATATGAAGTTGCTTATCACACATATGATGCATTTTTTTTTGAAAAGAGGTGCTTTATTACTTAAAATATTTAAGTAATTCACCCGACCTCTGCATAACTTTTTTTCCGAGGATCAGGCCTCTGCATAACTAAGTGCCGGTTCTTTTGCTGGCTTTTGAAAAAAGCTCAAATAAGCGGCTCCCTACCCAGCTTATTTTAAAAGTCCAACCAAAATTATACTTTTAGAATCCTACTAATTAAGACTTAACTAGTAGGCTTTTAAAAAAAAATTGGTTGGGCTTCTAGAATAAGCTGTGTAAGGGACATCTTATTCTAAAAGCCCCAAAAAACTACCAAAAGAACTGGCCCTAAGATGCACACAACCCAAAAATGTGTTCTCGCATAAAGGATAAATAAAAAAGACGAAATACAAAGAAACATGTGGAGTCCGTATAACACCTACAACGTAGGGGGAAGGGCAATCCTAAGGTCATGTTGCTATCCATGTTGGGTAAAAGCATCCCTCGTTGTAGCCTCCAATCGTGTACACATCCCTGTAAATAGGTCTCGATTCTCCATGCGTTGTAGAGAGCACCATAAACGAAGAGTCCTGATACATCTGTAGATAACCTGCATAAGAGAAGTACCTATCATAAAAAAACTTATCATTTCTATATAGCCAACGCGACCAAATAACGGTACGCGCTCCCACCCTGATAAGAGTTCTAGATCTGTAATCAATCCCATGTAACCAATTGCCAAAAACATTAACAACACTATAAGGAGGATACAAGTCAGAAGCTATTTGAATGACTGGCCATATAGAACGAGCCAAATCATTGAAAGAATAAATGTTTTATTGTCTCATCGTGGTGACAAAAGACACATTGCAGACTTTCATGTCAAATCATCTTAATAAGGTTATCTTTAGTAAGAATGACTCCGCGATGAATATACCATGCAAAGATTTTATTCTTAAGAGGTATCTTCATTTTCCAGATCTTCTTATTTATTGTCAATTGGCACATCAGACTGGATTAACGCTCTGTACATGGACTCCACTGAGAAAAGTCGATTCCCATGAAGGTTCCATCGGAATACATCGAACCCATGTGACAATTGCACCATGGACAACCGCTGGAGCAGGATGTCCCATGGTTGGATTCTGGGTCCAATTAAATCCCTTCTGAACGTCACATTTGGTGAAAGTGATTCCAATACCGTGGGGATAGTATTCCAATACAATGTTTTATAGAGCCGAATATTGTTCCCGGAGTGTGACATTACCTAGCCACTTATCCTCCCAGAATCTAATTTCCAAGTCGTCCTTAATCGAGAAGGATCCATAGCAGAAGAAATATTTCTTTGTAGCCATTAATCCCGCCGAAAAGTGAGAATCCCCAAGCTTCCAATATAATTGGGATAATGCCTTGGTACCCACATATTTTCTTTGGAGGAAGGTTTGCCATACATCGTCTGCTGTTAGTAATTTAAACAACCATTTGCCGAGGAGGGCCCTATTCTAAACCTCAAGGTCATGAATTTCCAACCCGCTTTAGTCTTTGGATCGGCAAACCACACTTCATTTAGCCAGTCGATAGTTCTCTCTCTCGGTATCTCCTTGCCAAAAGAATCCTGATAGGAAATGACCCAATCTATATAAAACTTCTTTCGGCAACTGGAAGAAAAAATCATATATAGTACCATATTACTTACTACTGAATTTATGAAGACCAATCTTTCACCCAAAGACAACATTTTACCTTTCCAACTACTAAATCTTTTTTGCAGTCTCTCCTTGACGTGCTTCCAGTCAGCATTTGTGAGCCTCTAATAATGTATCAGTATCCCCAAATAAGTTATCGGAAATTGGCCCAACCCACATCCGAACAGGTCGGCGTACATGTGAGCCTCGTCTTGAGCCTCGCCAAAGCAAAACAATTCACTTTTATGAAAATTAATCTCAAGACTCGAGAGTTGCTCGAATGCTGATAGAATTAATTTCAGATTTCCCGCTTTCTTGAGGTCGTGATCCATGAAGAGAATCGTATCGTCGGCATATTGAAATATACAGAGACCACCATCAACTAGATAATTTACTACCCATCAATTTGGCCATCAAACTTGGGACGCTCAATCACGGCCGCAAGCATATCCGCCACTCTATTGAATAGCATGGGCGATATCGAGTCACCTTGTCGCAACCACTTCTTTGTTTGGAAATAGTTGCCAACGACATACCAACTTTCACGACACCCCATCTTTGGTAGTAGCAACCTCTAGCCTGCGTACGCGATATACACGAAATAGAGAGATTGAACCCTACAGTCCCGCACGAGAAAACCAATCTCGATGATGGTACTCATACACCAAACACTTTGTACGAATAGAAAATAGCAACATAAAGATTTTCTAAAACTTTCACCAAAACTTAGGAATTTTTAAACAGCTTCCTCCAAAACTCGATACGAGTATTTACAAAAAAAACATTGTGTCTATTCATAAAAAGACATACCATACTATGCGGTTACTAAACAATGTTTTTAACCAAGGTAGCACCAGGAGCCAGCATGTGCTCTGGGGAGCCACTTCTTCTTGCCGGTCAATATAATTAAGAGGACGGAGGTGGACGGTGCTCCTCGTCGTTGGTGCCCATCCAGCCGCTAATTTCATACCATCACAAACAACGTTTAACACGCTAGAGCATATGCATGCGCACAAACCTTTAGCTAGCAGCCATGCATTATTAGCTGTCCCTTGACTTGAGACACGGATGCGCGTCGCACACCAACTAATCAACTAAAATAATTAGTGGGAGCTTTTGCACGCAGGACCCCTAGTACTACGAAACCTTCTGTTAATTTTTAGTGTTACTCTTTCCGTCTAGAAATACTTATCTAGATTTATTTTAGTTATAAATATATTTTATTTATTTATTTTTAGGATAAGTATTTCCGAACGGAGGGAGTATTATACTTCTAGTGCTCTTCACTCAGCACCGGTCACGATCACTAGCGCATTTGATTACTGGTTAGCTTAGATTTGTTAACCCATATGCACGGCTTTGGGATTAGATCAGCTTTAGCAATGAGCATGGTACGCCATATTGCTCAGCCGTTTCGTCTGCCCTTTGGCAAATGCAGGGGCTAGCTGCAACCATCAGAAAGTGGCTTTAAGCCCAAGCATTCGCCAGTGGTTTACCCTTTTGTTTAGCTCGACTATGGACTATAGGTTGGCGTCATGTATCTTTTACTCCTCTATAAACAAATGTTGTATGAACAAACTGGTCGGCCGTCGTCATACTAACAGCTCCGGTGTGTTACCGAAGGTTGCGACTGAGATCGGACTGCTCATCACAACTAATTTGTCTTATGTAAGAGCAACTCGCGCAGATCCGCATTTTATCTGTTTTTTTGTTTATTTAGATCGGTCGTGCCAACGTTAGTGTCCATTTTTTATGTTGGGTAGATGCATGCACATAACACTCGTCCTCCTCTGTCTGTGTGCGTGCCCTCCAATGGTTGAGGTATGACGTCTCTTCCTCTCATGTCACGCGGAGCCACATGGCTAGCACGTGGACCCATTTTCGGAGCTAGCAGGTCCACTGGTACCGTTGGGATTCCGTAGGCGGCAGCTCGGGGAGTGCCGGCGGCGGCGGTGGTGGCGGGGGACGACGCAGTCGTCGCCCGTGGACATTACGAGAGCCTCATCCAGGCCCTTCCGTGCGCGTATTCATTGTTGGTAGGCTGCCTCCAACACTGCCTGGTAGGCCGCCTCGTCGTCCTCCTCCTCAGGCTTGACCTCCCGGGGCGGTGGCGGGACGACGAGGTTGATGTGCACGCCGCGGACGCGCTCCTCCTCGTGCTCTAGCGCAAACCAGACCTCCCAGTTGGGATAGTCCGACACATACGCGGGCATCCGCCGCTGCTTCGGCGTCATAAGCTCTTGCCACCCGCGCACCCTCTTGATATGCTCCCGTGCCGACCGGGGCACCGCCGGCACAGGGATGCAGTGCGGATCCAGATGCCAACTGGCAGGTTGACATGTAGATACGAAAGGGGCTGTCGGTACTGCCAGCGCCATCGCGCCTGGTGCATTGGGATGTACAGACGCTCCCTTTCCCGTGTCGGCCCGCCGTGTCGAGGTGGGGTGGCGGCATGCGGGAGGAGATGGCGTCGGGATGAGCTTCCCCTTCCCCTTGCCGAAGAAACCCATGGCACTAGGGTTTTGGTTGTCGACGGCGAGGGAGTAAGCTTGGCCATATGTAGACGGGGGAGAGGAAGTGGATGAAGCCCCCCCCCCCCGCGCATGCTTGCATTAAAAAAGGACGGCGACCCATTGATTCCACCCACTGCCACGCAGGCACGAGGTAGGTAGCCACGTTTAATATGGCCGCGAACGATGGTTGGGCGGTCGACAGGTGGGGCCACCGCAGACAACGAGCGGATGCGCGGCGAGTCCGTTTTGTGTCCGTGTGGATGCAAACTGTACGTAAACTTGAGCCTAAAATGCGTCTAGACGGACACCGAACGGATGCGTTTTTGGTTTAGGTCCGTTCGGTAGGGTCGGTGTTTTGGCCCATTTCAACATCAACGGACACGGGCGGAGAGTTTGAATCGCCCGGTTAAAATTGCTCCAAACACCCGAGACTGTACTCTCTGCTATTTACATACTCCACTTGCATGTCAACACCTAGACCGAATGAACTAATTAGCCTTACACACATGTACTACCACTAGCATAAATACTCATCCGGCGTCTCAATCGCCCGTTCGGCGAAGATGCCACGGGAGAAACACAACACAATAATATCCAAAGCAAAAAGCATCATGATAAAGAAACATCTTTTCTAGGCACACAGGCGCCATTTGTCAATCGAGCAGGATAAGGATCAGTGTCTCGATTAAGCACGCATTAGCCTAATTTTTATCTTGGCGACGCTGATGATGTTCAGTTGGTGAGGCGCCAAACCCGCACCCAATAGGAAGCTGGCCTCTGCCGTTCTAATTTTGTTGGCTGCCTGGCTGGCCAATGGTCACGCTACCCGACTACCCTATTCGTATTCGGCGCGTGTACGCGGCGGCCCGTGATTGGACGGCGTGGGGGCTGGGACCCCACAGGAATCAGACACGCGCCACCCCGACCTCTACCCCCAAATCGCCTTATCTCTTGGGGTTGCAGCCGTCCACGTCTCTGCGCCAAGTCCATACGCCCGCATGGTTCACATGTATGGCATACTCTCTACTGTATCTTGGCCATATGCGTGAGGAAAAAAATTTGCGTGACATGTATTTCCGAATGGATAGAGTGACACGTCCCTGCAAAAAGGAGAGGATAGAGTGACGGGTTTCTTTATTGGTCCGGACTCGAATCAGTAGCTATCTGCTCTCTTCGCCCTGGTTTATCGGTCCTTTCGTAGTTCACGTAACAAAAATAATATCATCGAGAACTATATTTAAATATGTATTCAACAAAAGAAAATAATGACACGGATTAATATTTTGCTAGTCAAATGTGTGGTCAAATTTTGACATAAAATACGATTGAAACTAATAAATCAAGACGAAACTAGTAAAAGTTAGTGGTGAAAATTTGTTTATACTTTTTTGTGAAAAGGTCAAATGCCATATATTAAATACCACAAGTACTTACGAACACACTCAAAACAGAAGAAAAAAACTACATTCAAAATCTTGGGGGCTCCTCCCGCATTCATCGACGACGCGTCATGAGAATAGCACGGTGCCACCTCTTGGCCTCCGCCTTGGCATAGAAAACTTTTTAAAAGCTAGGAGCTTGTAGAAGCAATAGTCATGACCTCGTCGGCGCAAACCAGAAGACGCAATCGCTGCCCCTGAGATAAGGGTCGCGTGAATCCATACAGATCCATGAAAAACCTAAACCAACCAAATCTTGGAAGACCCGTCTAAGACAAGACTCCACACGCCCTCCCTTGATCAGAAACACACCAATGAAACGGGGATAGGCTGGAGAGAACATTATTCCTACCCGGGAGATGACATAGTCTCGTCGACGCGCACGAACACGAAAACTCCCTAAAAAAGACCCGAAATAAATCACCTATGTTGTTGTACGACTGATCCTAGAGTTCACGCTACCGTCCAAAACCATGCACCAACGACCTTTTCTCCGAAGATCTAGCCTGGTTAGGCCACGAGTGAAGTTCGTCGCGCTAGATCCCTTCGGCCACCGCCTAACGAGCACAAACCGACGAAGACCGCCTCCCCTCGAGCAGGCATCATTCACCGTCCCATAGCAAGACCTCCAACATCTACTTGATACGTCTTCGACATATCTACTTTTCCAAACACTTTTTCCTCTTTTTTGGCCTCTAATTTGTAAGATTTGAGTAAAACCAACCTAGACTGACGTTATTTTCAGCAGAATTGACATCGTGAAGAAATAAAATTTCTTAGAATTGGGCGAGAATTTTTGAAGATTTATTTTGGAATAAAAAAATACTAGAGCTAAGTAGCAAAGGGGGGCCACTAGGAGTCCACATGGACAGGTGGCGTGCCCACCCCTGGCCGCATCATGTGTCCATGTGGGGGCCCTGACCATCGCCTTGACCTGATTCTGACATGATAAATTCAGATATGTCCCTAAAAACCCGGAGAAAATGTTTCATCACATTTTACGATACAGAGCCGTCGCCACCCCCCTGTTCTTCGTTGGAGCCCTAATCTAGAGTCTGTTTTTGGCGAGAGGGAATCGTCACATTCGTCATCACCAATCCTTCTCCATCAGCAATCTCATGATGCTCATAATCATGTGTGAGTAACTCCTTGGCAAACATACTAGAGGTAGATGGAATTTGGATGAGATTTCATATGCAATTGTGAAAAGCACATTTGCTCCCTTGGTGGTTTTGGTAATTAATAACAACATATATGACATTGAACTAATGTTTCCACTAAGTATGTTTCAGGAAAAGTTCAATGATGGGTTGGCATAAGGATTGTGGAATACCCCAAGATGCAAGGAAATAGATTGGCAAAGACTCAAGCAAAGTACTCTACATTTTATCTTTTGTGAGAAATCACCTTGAGTCCATAGGAAAGCCAATACTATTAAAAGGGGGTAAGGTTTTGTTGGTGAACAAAATGCTCGTACGTGCACAAGTGATAGTCACCACATACACCCACAAGCTCTTCCACAAAAGTCCGTCCAAAGCCAAATATTCAAAATCGGTGCAACCAACACTTTCCATTCGGTGCCACCGATTTCAGAACCTAGACAGACTCAGCCAAACCCTAGCCACTTTGGTGCAACTGATTCTGCTTCGGTGCCATCGAGTTTACAGTTACAGTTGTGAAACTCGGTGACACCGAAAATATCAAATCGGTGTCACCGACAGTGATGGGTATATAATATGTGGACCCCGATGCTTTGAAATCCATTCTTTAAATGTCGCGCCTCCACAACCCTAGCTGTCATTTCAAAGGCCCCTGGTCATCGCCTTGCTTCCCCGAGCGGCGCCGCCACTAGGAATCGCCGCCATCGACGTATTCTTCTCTAACGTCGCCGCCCTAGTGGATCCATCGCCAAATTAGGGTATGGATTCATCCCCCTATCGCGCTCCACTGTCCGATTCATGCGCATTAGGGTTTATTCCTAGTCTATCCACTGTTTGAGATTGTCCCATCCAATAGAAAATTCCATTAGATAGCGAACGATGAATTTTTAGGGGTTTGTTGTCTGCCTCCTGTATCTCGGTAGAACCGATGTGAAATAATCGGTGTCACCGATTTTCTTTTCTGCCACACTGAGAACACCTCGGTGGAACCGAGTGCTCATTTTCGGTGCAACCGAAAATGGTGCCAAGTTCCTGGAAAGAAGGTTGTTTGTCTCGGTGTGACCGAAAAGTTTGCCTCGGTTGTACCGAAATACATTTGACAGAATGCAAAACCTTGGAAATTCTTAGTTCAAACTTTCAAAAATCTCAGCATTTTGTGACGACTTATCCTATTCCACTCTTCTATAATCTATTCACAGGGTCAGACATGTCAGATGCTGAAGATAGCCAGAATCTACAGGAGTAGAATGTTGATATGAGTTCAGGCACTAGTCGTGAGTCCAGCTCATCCTCAGATCCAGGCACTCCCAGTTCTCATGGGTTGCCTAAGGCTGCAACAAGGATCAGGAAGAGAGTCAATTCTGATGAGGAAGATTCTGATTTTGTTCCAGAAGATGTTCTTGCTAAGAAGCAAGAGAAGGCTACAAGGAAATCTGCCAATGAGGCCACCTCATCTAGGAGGGTGGTCAGCAAAGTTTATGCACCTGCAGAGACCTTCAAAGCACATGAGAGTGCTAGCACAACTATGTCTGTTGTGATTCCAAGGAAATCTTGCCTAAGAAGGCAGGAGAGAAGAAGACAGCCAGGAAGAGGATCATCCATGTTATGGGCAGACCTACCTCTATGTATGAGGATCCGGATGAGGCTGCTAGTGCTGCTGCTGAAGAGGAGGAAGATGAGGAACCTGCTGCTCAGGACCCTCCTAAGAACAAGGCTAAGAAACTTTTGGCTAATGCTATGCCTAAGTCTGGTCCCTCCAAGAGCACCAAGGCTGCTCCCAAGAAAGCTGCTGCACAGAAGCCCAAGAGGACTACCAGAGATATTCCTGCTGGAGAGAAGAACAAGAGATCAACTTTCAGAGAAGCAAATGATGATGATGCTATGACAGTTCTGATGAAGCTTAGACCTCACCTTCCTGTACATGATGCCAGCCATCCTAAAGCTGAGGATATGAAGAAGAGGAAGGATTCAGGGTTGAGGGCATGGAGATCTATTGATCCATATGCCCAGAGGAGGAAGACTGTTGTGGACTACATGTTCTATACCAAAGAGCAGCAAGACTTCTATGAGACGATATTGCTTGACAAGAGCCCTGCAGTCAGTGACATGAGATATGTGGACTGGAAATATATCAAGGATAATGAGGACTACTTCCATGTGTCCAAGACAACTTCTACTGCATTGGGCTAGATAAATTTGTTGGCATGGAGTTCACTCCTTGGAATGATGAGATGATCATGCAGTTCTACTCCACTGCTCATTTTTGCGGAGATGGAAGGATTGTTTGGATGATTGAAGGAGCAAGGTATGAATCTACTATTGATGAGTGGGCTACCATCTTAGGAGTCCCACAGATATAGGATGGAGATTTGGATGTCTACTCAGAATCCAAGGGGAGCCACAATGCTATGAAGGATATGTATAATCCTATCCCTGCTGCTAATGTGCAATCTCACAAGTTGGGATCTATTTACTTCCTCCAGCCAGGCCTCCGTACCATGAACACCATCCTCATGCATACTTTGATGCCCAAGTCTGGAGATGAGAAGATGATTTGTGGATACTCCATCAACATGCTCATCCATCTTGATCGTCACACCAGGATTCGAGTGATGGATTTGATAGTAGAGACTATGAAGAGGGTTGCTGCTGATCAGAAGCGCTCATGCTGCTATGCACCCTATATTAAGATGCTTATCAATTCTAAGCTTGAGAAGCACAACTTTTCTCTAGATAGACCCCACTTGCCAATTCAGCCAGATCTCAAGGACAACATTGTGGTGATGGATACAGATCATCCCACATCAGATGCAGCTCAGGCAGAGGCAGAGGCAGCTCGAGCCACTACTGCTCAGGTCCCCAGATCTAGGAACAAGCAGATGGATCTCTTGATCACCATTGTTATGGACATGAAGAAGGATATCAAAACCATCATGGACTCAGGAAAGCCTTGTGAACATCATTGAGGATAGAGTGAAAACTCTTAATGACAAGGTTGATGGTTGACTAAGACAACCAATGAGCTTAAGAAGGAGGTAGATGAAGCCCCTATCCGTCGCACCTCTTCAGAGCTCGAGTCCGATGATGATGAGGATAGTGCACCTGTCAGGATGACTGCCTAGTTCACAACTAACGCCAGGACACCTACAGTGCCAGCTCTAGAGACGAGGCCTTCATCTTTTGCTCCAGCCACAGTGACATCAGCTCCAGTGCCTCCAGTATCTACTCCAACTCCATCCAGGATTTCAGCGAAAGTCTTCGTCGACACAGTTCTCTCAACTCCGACATCGACTACCGGAGGAGATCAGCCGCAGAAGGACGATTAGCTATATCTCTTCGAGCTTTTCGGTAACTTGTTACCAAAGGGGGAGAATTTGTATATAGATCTTAGGCTTCGAGTGAGAGAGCGTATGTTTTTATTTGTTGTTTTTCAAAATACCAAATGTTCATCCAAATATTTCTTTTGGTTTGGATGTCAGATACTTATGTTTGTGTTTGATCATACGCCTTAATGTGTGTTGCTACTATTTTCTATCTTTTGATGATTATGTGATGATCATTCACTTTGCTTGATGTGTTGTGCTATGTTGTTAACTCTTATTACTCTCGCACACCACCAGGATGTATGTGACATGGAAGAAGTGCCTCATGTACCTAATCGATTGTGCATTTGCATTCAAACGCAAATTTAAAATAATGCACAAATTTAGGGGGAGCTCTTGCTTATCACATACTTCTCAAAGCGACGATTATATTCATTGATTATATCATATGTCGAAGCTTTGATCTATATGTTATCATGAATTACCAATAAGGGGGAGATTGAAAGCACATTTGCTCCCTTGGTGGTTTTGGTAATTAATAACAACATATATGTCATTGAACTAATGTTTCCACTAAGTATGTTTCAGGAAAAGTTCAATGATGGGTTGGCATAAGGATTGTGGAATACCCCAAGTGCAAGGAAATAGATTGGCAAAGCCTCAAGCAAAGGACTCTACATTTTATCTTTTGTGAGAATCACCTTGAGTCCATAGGAAAGCCAATACTATTAAAAGGGGGTAAGGTTTTTTTGGTGAACAAAATGCTCATACGTGCACAAGTGATAGTCACCACATACACCCACAAGCTCTTCCAAAAAAGTCCGTCCAAAGCCAAATATTCAAAATCGGTGCAACCCACACTTTCCACTCGGTGCCACCGAATCCAAAACCTAGACAGACTCAGCCAAACCCTAGCCACTTTGGTGCAACCGATTCTGCTTCGGTGCCACCAAGTTTAGGTTGCCAACTTTATGTTACGCAAATTCACAATATCGGTCCCACCGAGATTGTTGGATCGGCGTCACCGAGATTGGGCAATCTGACCGTTGGTCACCTTATCGGTGCAACCGAGTTTCCTATATCGGTCTCACCGAGATTCAAAAGTTTCCACCTTTTGGTCACTTCGGTACTACCGAGATTAACACATCGGTGTCATCGAGTTGGTCATTTTGTGTGAAATGGTTGGATTTTTGGAGATGCCTATATATACCCCTCCACCATCACTCACTCACAAGAGAAGCACTCAAAACAGTTCCTCACTCATACCTACTGATTTTCTGAGAGAGAGCCATCTACTCATGTGTTGAGATCATGCCATTCCATTCCTACCATATGAATCTTGATCTCTAGCCTCCCCAAGTTGCATTCCACCCAATCAATCTCTTCCACCAAGCCAAATATGTGAGAGAGTGATTTGTGTGTTGAGGAGTCTATCATCTTGAAGCACAAGAGCAAGGAGTTCATCAACACAATCGAGCCTTTTACCTTTTGGAGGGTGGTGCCTCCTAGATTGGTTAGGTGTCGCTTGGGAGCCTCCTACTTCGTGTTGTGGAGTGAACCAAGAAGTTTGTAAGGGCAAGGAGATCGCCTACTTCGTGAAGATCTACCCCGAGTTAGGCTAGTCCTCCATGGACGTAGGCCATCATGGTATAGTCAAGGTTGCTTCTTCGTGGAACCCTCCGTGGGTTGAAGACTCCATAAACGTGGATGCACGATAGCACCACCTATCGGAACCACGGGAAAAATCATCATGTCACCAATTGCGTTTGATCTTCCTACCCTTCCTTTACTTACATGCTTGTCTTAATTTTTTCTGCTATACTCGTAGACATGCATGTGTAGGGTGAACTTGACATAGTATGCATGCTAAAATCTGCCAAGACATAAAATTGGAAAAAAGTAGATTTTATTTGGTCAAGTAGTCTAATCACCCCCCTCTAGCACTACTTCTGATCCTACAAATTGATGTTAATGTGTTAGGACTTGATCCCTAGTATCCACTATGCTCTAAGAGTGATGTTGCTATGATTTTGCTATGTTTAATGTTTGTCACCAGGGCTAGAGTGCCATGAACTTAGACCTGGATTCATTATGTCTTCATAAATATATATGTGGTCTTGTTCTTACCTGCAAGTTGTATGCACATGTTATTGCTCTGAACCCTAGATCCCAAAGTGACAATACTTGGGATACCCTACGGGGATGACTGTGACCTGAGGATTACATGTATTCACCACGTGCTAATGTTATGTTCCGATTCTCTATTAAAAAGAGCGTCTTAATTATCCTTAGTATCCATTAGGATCTCGCTGCCACGAGAGGGTATGACAAAAGGTGGTATGCAAGTTCTTATCGCAATCACGTGTGACTCTATACGAAATACATGCCTATATATGAATGATGAATTAGAGCTAGTTTGTATCGCTCTAGGTTGTGACGTTGCATATTGAATCTCACCTGAATACCCAATCACTACTCCATGCCTACAATTTTATGATATTGTCTTTTCTAAAGTCACTATTGATCTGCTTGTTACAAACTTGTTACTATTGCTGCTACTGCTATTGTTACTCCGCTATCACTGGTATCATATTACTGTGCTACTAATAAATTTATGCAAAAAGTTACTCCCTCCGGTCCTTTCTACTCCACGTATTAGATTTCTGTCAAGTCAAACTTTGACCAAAATTATATTAAAAAATATCAACATCTACAGTACCAATATATATACTATGAAACTATCTTTCATAATGAATCTAACAATATTAATTTGGTATTGTGAGTATTAATACATTTTTCTATGAGTTTGGTCAAAGTAGAGATACTTTGACTTCGGACAAAACTTATATGCAGACTAAAAAGGACCGGAGGGAGTATTTCTCAGGTGTAGTTGAATTAACTCAACTTCTACAACAACAACAACGAAGCCTTTAGTCCCAAACAAGTTGGCGTAGGCTAGAGGTGAAACCCATAAGATCTCGCGACCAACTCATGGTTCTGGTACATGGATAGCAAGCTTCCACGAACCCCTGTCCATGGCTAGTTTTTTGGTGATGCTCCAATTCTTCAGATCTCTCTTTACAGACTCTTCCCATGTCAAGTTCAGTCTACCTCGGCCTCTTTTGAGAATATCAACATGCTTTAGCCGTCCGCTATGCACTGTGGCTTTTGGAGGCCTGCGCTGAATATGTCCAAACCATCTCAGACAATGTTGGACAAGCTTCTCTTCAATCAGATTTACGCCAACTCTATTTCATATATCATCATTCCAGATTCGGTCCTTCTTTGTGTGGCCACACATCCATACAACATTGCGGGTTAAACCGCCGTCCTATAAAACTTGCCTTTTATATTTTGTGACACCCTCTTGTCATAGAGAATGCTAGAAGCTTGACGCCACTTCAACTTCTAAAGCTTATAAATATTCTTTGACTTTCCTTGTGTCGTATTAATAAATTTTGATGAAATACTATCATCGAAGACTGTTGCAATCCCCTATACTTGCGGGCCATCACTTCTCAGCAATGCGCTCTCGAAGAGGACCACCCCAACCGTAGCCGCCGCCACACCTTGGCGGTGACAAGAGAGGGAAACAATGGTTGGCGGTTAGGGTTTTTGTTCTCCTTTGAGGACCCTCGTACGAAGCGTCTTTTTCTCGTAGCATTCTCACAGCAAGTTACATTTAGTTTATACTCGTATATAATTGCTAGGTAAAATCCACATGTCCATATTGCTTTGTAGTATACTAGAGAATGTTGTTATCAATTCATCCATGGCCAACATGTCAATTCATTTCAACATATTGTTTTGTTTTATACTCCCACCGCCCCCAAAATAAGTGACACGATTTTACTTTAAATTTTAACTAAAACCACATCACTTTTTGGGAGGGAGGAAGTATCTAACACTTTATCCTTACCATATTTCATAATTAACGAGGCAATCTGATTTTCATTCGGTTTTTCTAATTAACCGAGTAACTCTTTTATTCATGAATGCAAGAACCCTGTCTTTTTTTTTTTAAGAAAGGCATGTGTACCAGAGATCTCAATCATCGCCATCAGGCCATTTGTTTCAAGAGAAGAGAATCTAATTTATCTCCAGCATGTTACACATTTTTATGGCAATTTATATCTGACATTTGATTGTTATAAGACTGAACGGCATTTCTTGGTCTCTATAGAAAGGCTGGACCATCTTTTGTACCTTCCAAGGAACAACATGGAAACCATATTAAACACCCATGAGAAAATGACTCCTTAACCAACACCGAATTGACTAAACTTTACACAACATCAGTCAATGTCCGTCTAGCCGTTTTTATGCCATTCACATCCCCTTAAAGTCTTCATTTATCTTATACATGCATAATATTGCAATTTTTTTAAAGAATACCGTGGATGCCAAAAAGATCTAGATTGGAAGTAAGCATCCCATGGCCACAAGCACATACTTCTTCTCCAACTGAAAAAGAGCTCCATAAAAGGCAGAAAAAGATTAAAAAAAAAGATAGATAAAGAGTTTCCAACAGACAGAGTCCATGCGCCGTGTCCACACACCGGTGGTCACGTCGCTCCTCGTGCGCCACACCTTACCGTTCCTTTCCTCCACCAACGAAACCCAACAAAATGAGAAGATAGGGGGCGAAAAATCGAGTCTTTAATCCTCCTCCGATAGGCCGCAGCGCAAAGCCCCCCCGCGTCCCGTTCTCCCCTCGCCGCAATCCTCACCCCCGCCCCCGCCCCCGCCCCCGCCCCCGGCTGCGGGTCCGGTTGCGGAGCCGATGGGGTACGTGCTGTCGGCGGTGGCGAGGGTGCTGGAGCAGCCGACGGCGTGGGGCGTGGCCTGCGAGATGGCGCTGCTCGCGGGGCCGCTCTGGGCGGCGGCCCTCGTCGGCCTCCTGCTCGGCTGGGCCTGGCGCCCGCGCTGGGCCGCCGGCATCGTCGCCCCCGCCGCCGACCCGCCGCAGCTCGCCTCGCTCGACTTCTGGCGGGCCCAGCTCCCCGCCCGCATCCGCGGCCCCCTCGACTACCTCGCCGGCGCGCGGCAGCAGCAGGGGCAGCAGGAGCCGGACGAGGACGAGGCCTCCCTGCAAGGGTACGTTTCCTGGCAGGCCCGCGAGATGTTCGGTGAAATGCGCCCCTGGTCCTTCCTGGCGTGGGGAGCAGCTTTTTGGTCAAACCCGCGTGTTCTTTAGTGGGGAATTTGGCGAAATCGGAGCGGCCTTCGATCGCTGACCTGCCGCTGCTGTTGCTGCTTTGCCCTGGCAGGTCGTCGGAGATGGGGAAGGAGGAGCTGCCGGTGGGGAAGGACGACCTGGTGAACCTCTGGAGGCTGGTGGAGGGCAACGACGGCGGCCCGGCGTGGATCAAGATGATGGAGAAGGCGCTGCCCCACATGACCTACCAGGCCTGGAGGAGGGATCCCCAGGTGAATATCACTTCTCAGTAGATTGATTGGGTTCTCTTATACCGTACTTGTTAGATGTGAAGTACTGAATCCTTCCTAATTTGGGAGCTAATTATGTCTGTACTGTACTTGGATGAAATCAGAATGGGCCTCCGCAATACCAGAGCAGCACAATCTTTGAGAATGCAACCCCGGATGAAGTAAGAGACTTTTTTGGGGACGATGAGTTCCGGATGTCCAACAAGTGGGACGATATGCTCATCTCTCACCAGACGCTGGAGGAGTGTCAGACAACCGGGATGATGAAAGTGCATTGGGTTCGCAAGGTAGATGGCCTTGAGATGGTGAATTAGCTCTGACTTCTGCTAGGTTGTCACTTCATGCTTATGGCTTGTTCTCTTCCTTGCAGTTCCCCTTCTTCTGTAGTGACAGGGAGTACATCATTGCTCGCCGGATATGGAAACTGGGAAGCGCTTACTATTGTGTTACAAAGGTAAGGAAACTCGGAAATTTACTAGTGTTCATCACTTATGCTTCCTTCTATTATGGGGGCTTGAGGTTTATAGGAGAACCGTGCCTGATCCTTAGCATGTGATGCTGCTGAAGTTAATTGTGTAAAATTGCAGTTGCATCACTGCAATGTCCATAATTCAAATTTATATGTTTCCTTGTTTGCAATGGAAATTTTATTTACTCCTTTTGTTTTAAAAGAAAAGAATGCACAGTAAGATGCTCCAACATACAAGGGACTAGAGTGAAAAATCCTGCAGGCAAAATCAACAGTTTTTCTGCTTTAACATCTGTGTAAAGAAATCGATGATGTTGACAAAAAGTTGCATCGTAGGCCATCATCCAACTCAGTTCAGAATAGGCACAGCTAGGTAAATTTAATGATATTGTTGACTGGACAACGACACTTCTGTGGATACCTTATAAATGATAATGAGGTGTCACGTACGGTAACTTGGTAAATCAGCTTTTCTTTGTCAAGCGTGCTGATATCCTTTTCTAATGACAATGATACAAGGCCACTTCTCCATCCTTCGAGTCCATGTACCAGGACAGACTTCTAACATCATTGAAGTCTTGATATTAATGTTGAGTTGTTGATGGAGGGAAAGTCTCTGGTGTTTCTTTTTTTTGCTATTATTTGTTTGAAATCAAACAATGTGGACAGCTAGATAACCTCTTGCATTAAGTTATCTTTAATAGTGGTAACCACACAATACAAAGGAACGAAAAAACCAGGAAGAGTTGGTACATCAGTGTCAAACTTAAAAACATGTCAATACCAGTTCTGGTTGTAGTTTTATTCCATGCTGTCTTCCTCATCTTAACATCATCTCAATAAAGACATGTGCAAGTACCTGTGGGTTTGAAGTTTGAACTCGGTACCTGGACCGCAATTCATGACTAAATCCATGTTCCCTTGTCTTGGTTCCATTACTGCTATATAAGAAAAGTTTATCTGATGTCGATACTTATGACATGCCTTATAGAAAGTTCTGTGCACACTATTGTTTCCCTTGACATGCTTGTTCATGGCATCTGACATTTTTCTCTTCTGTTACTGCATCCTTCTCCTTTTTCCTATCTTTAGCCATCCCTCTACACTCAGTTATTCATTCTTTGAAAAATTGATATGATTATGTTTTATATGGCTTCATCAAACTGCCTATTCTATATTGATGAGAGTTCTCTCTTGGTTACTCTTGTAGCTTGTAGGCACATGCATACTAAATTGAAGTTAGAAGCAATTGTGTTATTCTGATTTCCCTAGAAGGAATTATGTATATTTGGTGGATATCAAGTGTCTCAAAAATTGTTATTTCAGTTATTTACACATCATAAAGTGATTCTGTAGAATATTTCTCAAAGCTCAAAGATTTTTTGCATCAGCCAGAAAGTAGCATGACTTTAAAACTTGTGGAAAACAGTGGACTAAATTTGTTAATAATCAGCAGTCTAGACTCTTGAGGTAACTTCACCTTGCATGGAGTGAATTACCAGAAAGCGTTGATGTGCAAATGTATATTAGGCTTACAAGTTACATAATATACTCTTGCTCAACTGCTTATCTGTCTCCCTTTTATGTACATGATGCAGGGTGTGCCATGTTCATCCATCCCACGGCGCAGCAAACCTCGCAGAGTAGATTTGTATTACTCAAGCTGGTGCATCCGTGCAGGTAACCACTTCCCTTGACTACCTTGTTTGCATATGTGTGGTAGGAAGTGAAATGAAGCAGTTTGAGTAGTGAGGTTGAAGGAAATAACGTTTTCTATGGACATGGAAATGAATGAAAAGGAGACAATATATTTTCTGGAAATTAATGGAAAGAGTACCACTTTCCTTCCTTCATTCCTTCTTTGATAACTCAGATTTTCTTTTGTTCTGATCTTGGAACAGTGGAGTCAAGACGAGGGAACGGTGGATCGACTGCCTGCGAGATCCTCTTGTTCCACCATGAGGATATGGGCATCCCATATGAGATTGCGAAGATTGGCATTCGGCAGGGCATGTGGGGATGTGTGAAGAGAATTGAACCTGGACTCCGTGCCTATCAGAAAGCCAGGGCTGCTGGGGAGCCACCTTCGCCGAGCGCCTTGATGGCACGGATCAACACCAAGGTCGGCGACAATTTTGTCCGGGGACTGGAGTCCAACAGTGACGAATCAGACATCATGGAAGCCGAAGAGAAACCTGTGAAAAACCGCATGGCGAGGTTCCTTGTGCTCGGTGGGGCCGTGGCCTTGGCGTGTACTCTGGACCAAGGGCTCCTGACAAAGGCTCTCATCTTTGGCGTTGCACGGAAGTTTGTGGGGCAGAGGAATACATTGTAGGATCTGACATCTTCCTCACAATCCTCTGAGCCAATTTGCATGGAGAGAGTGGAGATGATCTGGCTAACTGTAGCACATGCCGTTGATGGCAGATGAAGGACATTGGTGTACATATGCTGCCGGCAGTCGATGAGAGAGGGGGAGGCAACGGAGTAAAAAGATGTAATTTACATTTGGAAAAGGGATTCCAGCTATATATGAATTTTTATCTTTGTTTCATGAGATATTCTATGTCAACTGGATATATGAGAAACCGTAAATCAGAATGTAATTACTTTTTGGTTCTTTATTATGGAGTATATATGTATGTAGTGCCCCTTCCATTCTAATGGTGAAAGCGAGTAAAATAGTTTTCAAATCATAGTCAAAATGCACAGCTGATACTCCAAAATAAATGTAAAATATTTTTTGTTCTTTACTTCCAAAATGGCCCTGTTTAGAAGACTATTTTTGGGACATCAGTATGGAACATTTTTGAGAAATATAGTGTGTGTAAAATGTTTCATTTCAATTAGAATATAAACTTGTATGGAACATCAGTATTTGGCCGGTCTAAAAACGTTTGTTCACAGTTTACACGCGGGAGCAAATAACCTGGGAAGTAGGTCTACAAGTGTGTGTTCACCGAAACCTTTTGAGAAATATAGTTTCGAAGATATCGATGCAAGAAACAAAATGACAAAAAATGGTTCTTCAGTTGGATGAATTGGTCTAAAAGATATCCATAATTGGCAGAACAATCATTTGGTTATGTCATTTTAGACTTTCAGCTTGACATTTTGTTTTCCTACAATGGGACATCTGTCTAAGATGGTTGAGCAATATATAAAATAGTGTGATGTGAAATATGAATGAAGTGTACAGATCCTTTTTCGGAGAAGTTTTTTTTTAAACAGAGTCAAAAGCTTTGCCTCATCTCATTTTTTTGAAAAACGACGAAAGCTTTATTAATTAGAAATAATTGTTACATCATCTGTTAGAAGAGGTACAATCTTTTCCATGGGCTCCTCGATCCAATCCCTAGTCATCAAGCATTTTGCTAATCTAGCAAACTCATGAGCTACTTTATTCGCTTCTCTATTACAATGTTCAAATTTACTAATATGAAAATCACAAGCCATATAATAATATTCTTTGAATATAGCAGCCTCCGTTCCTGTCGAATGTCCCCCGTTTAACATTGTGTCGATAACTTCCATGTTGTCAGAATTGATAATGAGACGATTGCATCCCGTCATTTGTGCCAGCAATAGTCCAAACCTAAGTGCTAACGCTTCCGCCGTCAGCACATCCGCACAACATTAAATCTTCCAATTTCCTCCTACAATGAAAATTTCTTTATCATCCCTGATGACAGCACCCGCCGTGCCCCTTAATTGGTCATGATCAAAAGAAGCATCCACATTCACTTTTACAGACCCCTTTGGAGGTTTTGTCCATCCTCCTTTTCCTTTGCCTTTGGAGAATAGGCATTTACATAATTTGTTGTTATAGCCCGAATCGTCATCTTGGTTTGTGATGCTTCTTGAGACTTTCCTTCATGAACTAGCTTCCGTCTATTCCACCATAAATACCACGCAGTTATAGCCATCAGTTCCCGAACATTCTATGAGCCCAATATTGGGAGCTCTTGATCATCCATAAGAAGTAATAATTCAAGAACCGTCTCTCCTGCATGGTCCACGACACAAGCTTTTTTAACTGTTTGGTATAGACCCAAGTGTTCCCACACTTCTTTTGCCTTTTGGCATAGGAACAACACATGTTTGGTGTCTTCTGGCCCACTCGAACATGCTGGGCAAATGGGCAAAAAAATTATGTGTCTATTGGTCAGTGTCACACGACACGATAGAGTCCCATGAAGCGTGCACCAAATAAAAAAATTTACCTTCGCCGGACAAGTTAATCTCCAAATCCTACCCCAAATAGGGTTGACCATGCTTCTACCCATACCATTTTTGTACTCTAATTTCCCCCCGTGTTGTTTCCTCCATTCCTCCGGATAGGTTGATCGAACAGTGAACACACCATTTCTTTGCCTCATCTCATTAAATAAGAAGGAGAAGAACAAGGTTCTTTAATGGTGTGTTTGGTTGGGGGACCAACTGTTATGGAATGGAATGGTTCCATTTCACAGGAATGTGTCCGTTTCATTCCTGTGTTTGGTAGGAGCAAAAAGAGTAGAACGGATCGGTTCCGTTTTGGTGTTTGGTTGAAATCACACAGTGAAAAATGAAACGACATAAAATTCAAAATCTCGGCAGCATTTCATTTGTAATTTGAAGAAAGACAACATAACAATAGATATTGACAAGCTTATAACACATAAATGATAACACATAACATATTTTTTAACAAGGTGCACATACAACCATATAGTTACAGGACCACTTGTTACAGGACAAGAAGGTCCGAAAAGCTCTCCCGGTAAAATGTTACCCAAAAATGTAGCCCTGGACACTACCCAAGTTTTAGCCTCTTCCTCAATCTTCGCCGCCACCCGAGTGGGCAGTGAGGCCTTGTTGCGAAAGACACGGCATTCCTTTCGTTCCAAATCTCCCAGCTTATGAGCATTTGTAATAAGTTTATCACTTTTCTCGAGTATCCCGGTTGTCCTTCACCTGAATTCCACCATTGTTTCGCCATGTGTAAGTCGTGCCAAGAAGGTGTCGCTGATTGCCAGCCCAACCAATCATAAATCAAGTTCCAAACCCTTATAGTGTAGTGACATTTGAACATCAGGTGGGCCGTAGTTTCCGGCTCCCTTTTGCAAAGCTGACAGAGGCCACAGTTTGGCGACCCTTTGCCTAGCAATCTGTCTGCCGTCCAGACTCTGTCTTGAAGAATCAACCAAGAGAAGGGTTTGATCTTGGGAGGTGCCCAAATCTTCCGCACCATCATTGTCATCTCAGATTTGGTCAATCCAACAAACCAATGTTGACGATATCGCTTATCGTTAGCATACCGGTTAGTTGGGGATAAGAGGAAAATCGTCCGATTAATCGATTTTATCGGTTGACTGTTAAGTGACCATTTTTTCCAAATCTCAGGTTCCAAACACTGAAATATGTTATATTCAACACCAATTTTTTTGGATGGAAGTTACCTTGATTCCTATCCCTTGAATCCTCGTATAATGACAAAAATAGGGCAATAGTACATATTGCATAACAAGGTCGATAAAAACACAAATAAACGTAGTTTTTTTGCAAACATAGTGCTAGGAATAGGCCTAATTTATCGGTAGATTTCTGATAAACCGCTTGTCAGAGTGATAAATCGACCCAAAAGTTAAACGGCGAAGATAAGGCATAATATTATCGGTCACTCCATGAGTAGTGATAAATCGGACGATAAATCGCTGAATCGGAAGATTTTTTGAACAGTGCAACAAACTGCATCTTGTAAGCAGTGGCTGCGGAATAACAACCATCGGCCGTGAACTTCCATCGAATGCCACCGTTTATTCCTGGGGTGAGCTGTACGTCAAGGCATTTGCTCCAGAGAGTATAGAATTGATGTATGGTGGTCACTGTGATGCCACCCTCGAGGTTGATGTGTCGGATCCATTCATTGTTGTTCATAGCCTTGGCGACCGAACAACTGGGGCGCCTTGAACAGGCGAAGATGCCCAGAAATGTTCTTTAGTTTTTGCCCATTGAGACATGGTGAGTGCCAGAATGGAGCCATCAAGCTATCACCAATGGTGATTGTTGTTGCTGCAAAGAAAAGTTTCATGTCTTCATCACTACAAGGGGTTTCGAGGCCAACACATGCTCTCAGCGGGTCTGCCTAGCCAAACCAAAGCTAGCGAAGCCTGAGGGCCCTGGCAAACTTGTCGAGCTCAAGAATGCCTAGGCCACCAAGGTTTGTGGGGGTGGCAGACCGTCTTTTAATTGACTTTACATTTAGTGCCTGAAACCTGCTCAGTCCCTCCCATAGGAAAGTCTGTTCAATCTTGGTAATACTTTTATTGGTGCTCCGGGGGATATCTAATGCAGTAATGTGGTAGATGACCAAGGATGTCAAGACAAATTTGACAAGTGGAGAACAGCCAACCGTGTTGACGCTTTTCCTTGCCAGGGTTGGAGCTTGGCCGCCACCTTATCCACCAGGAATTGGAAGTCTGACTTCTTAAGGCAGTGTGTGGATAGAGGAAACCCGAGGTATTTGATTGGGAATCCAAACTATTTGGCAGGGAAGCTCTGGAGGATGTTGTCAAGATAGAGGTCGCGACAGTGGATGGGAGCGACCATGCTTTTGAGTGGATTTACAACCAATCCTGTGACCTCACCAAAAGAAGTCAAAATTGTTGGGGAACGTCGCATGGGAAACAAAAATTTTCCTACGCACACGCAAACCTATCCATGGTGATGAGCATCTACGAGAGGGATAGTGGATCTACGTACCCTTGTAGATCGCTAAGCGGGAAGCGTTAAGAAACGCGGTTGGTGTACTCGAACATCTTCGCGATCCAAATCGCCGAGCGACCCACGATCTAACCACGATCCGTCCCGCGATCCAATCACGAACCGTCCCACGATCTCGTCACGATCCGTCCCGCGATCCGATCACGAACGTCCCGTGGCCTCGATCACGATCCTTCCGATCTAGTACCGAACAGACGGCACCTCCGCGTTCAGCACACGTGCAGCTTGATGACGATCTCCACCATCTTGATCCAGCAAGAGGAGGTGGAGAGGAGAGAGAGTTCACCGGCAGCGTGACGGCGCTCCGGTGATGGTGGTGGAGCAATTCCGGCAGGGCTTCGCTTAAGCACTGCGGAACTACGATCTAGAGGAGAAACTATGCACCGGTGGAACGGGTAGCACGTGGCCGGAAATTCTGTCCAAAAACCACCCAATCCACTAGTATATATAGGAGGAGAAGAGAGGAGAGGCAGCCAAGGCCTTTGGGTCGGCCGAATAGGAGGTGGGAAGCAATCCTACTTCACCTCCAATCCTAGTTGGAGTAGGATTGCCTCCTATTGGCTGATTTTCACCTTTTCCTTAGCCTTTTTTCTCTCCCTGCGCCATGGGCCTTTTGTGGATGATTCCCCAGCCCACTAAGGGCTGGTTATTGTTCTCCCACAGCCCATGGACCTCTTGGGGTCGAAATACCTCTCCCGGAGGTCCTCCGGTACACTACCGACACTCCCGCTACACTACCGATGAGCCCGAAACTTTTCCGGTGACCAAACTGGGACTTCCTATATATGAATCTTTACCTCCGGACCATTCCGGAGCTCCTCGTGACATCCGGGATCTCATCCGGGACTCCGAACAACCTTCGGTCACCACCATACATAACTCTACACTACCGAAACGTCACCAAACCTTAAGTGTGCAGACCCTGCGGGTTCGAGAACTATGTAGACATAACCGAGACACCTCTACGGTCAATAACCAATGGTGGGACCTGGACGTCCACATTGGTTCCTACATATTCTATGAAGATCTTTATCGGTCGAACCTCTATGTCAAGGATTCAGTTAATCCCGTATAACGTTTCCTTTGTTCTTCGGTATGTTACTTGCCCGAGATTCGATCGTCGGTATCTCCATACCTAGTTCAACCTCGTTACTGGCAAATCTCTTTACTCGTTCCGTAATACAAGATCCCATGACTAACACTTAGCCACATCGCTTGCAAGACTTGTTGTGATGTTGTATTACCGAGTGGGCCCTGAGATACCTCTCCGTCACGCGGAGTAACAAATCCCAGTCTCGATCCATGCCAACTCAACAGACACCATCGGAGATACCTGTAGAGCACCTTTATAGTCACCCAGTTACGTTACGATGTTTGATACACACAAGGCACTCCTCCGATATCCGTGAGTTGCATGATCTCATGGTCATAGGAACATATACTTGACATGCAAAAAACAGTAGCAATAAACTGACACGATCATATGCTATGTTTGTAGTTTGGGTCTTATCCATCACATCATTCTCCTAATGATGTGATCCCGTTATAAAATGACATCTCATGTCCATGGCTAGGAAACCTTAACCATCCTTTGATCAACGAGCTAGTCCATTAGAGACATACTAGGGACATGGTTTTGTCTATGTATCCACACATGCATTTAAGTCTCCAATCAATACAATTATAGCATGGATAATAAATGATTATCATGAACAAGGAAATATGATAATAACTAATTTATTATTGCCTCTAGGGCATATTTCCAACAGTCTCCCACTTGCACTAGAGTCAATAATCTAGCTCACATCACCATGTGATTCGCATTGTTATGAATCTAACACCCAATGAGTTTTGGGGCTCGATCATGCTTTGCATGTGAGAAAGGTCTTATAGTCAACGGGTCTGCGATATTCAGATCCGTGTGTACTTTGCAAATCTCTATGTCAAACCGTAAACACTGCTACCACACTCCACTTGGTACTATTTCCAAATGGCTGCTCCACTATACGTATCCAGATTGCTACTACTAGTCATCCGGATAGGTGTTAAAGCTTGCATCGATGTAACTCTTTACGACGAACTCTTTATCACCTCCATAATCAAGAAACATTTCCTTAGTCCTCTGGCTACTAAGGATAATTCCGACCGCTGTCCAGTGATCCACTCCTGGACCACTCTTGTACCCCTTGACAGACTCATGGCAAGGCACACACAGGTGCGGTACACAGCATGGCATAATATAGAGCCTATGGCTAAGGCATAGGGGACGACGTTCGTCCTTTCTCTTTCTTCCGCCGTTGTCGAGATTTGAGTCTCACTCAACTTTCACACCTTACAAATCAGGCGAGAACTCTTTCTCTGACTGATCCATTTTGAACTCTTTCAAAATCTTGTCAAGGTATGCACTCATTGAAAGTCTCATCAAGCATCTTGATCTTTCTCTATAGATTTTGATGCTCAATAATTAGGTAGCTTCATCCAGGTCTTCCTTTGTAAATCACTTTCCAAATAACCGTTTTATGCTTTCCAGAAATTCTACATTATTTCTGAGCAACAATATGTCAACCACATATACTTATCAGAAACTCTATAGTGCTCCCACTCACTTTATTGCAAATACAAGTTTCTCGTAAACTTTGTATAAACATCAAAAACTTTGATCACCTCATCAAAGCGTATATTCCAACTCCGAGATGCTTGCTTCAGTCCATGGAAGGATCACCGAAGCTTGCACACCTTTTAGCATCCTTAGGACTGACAAAACCTTCTGGTTGTATCACATACAACCTTTCCTCAAGTAAACCGTTAAGGAAACGATGTTTTGACATCCATCTGCCAGATTTCATAATTGAAAATGCAGCAACTGCTAACATAATTCCAACAGACTTTTAGCATCACTACGAGTGAGAAAGCCTCATCGCAGTCAACTCCTTAAACTTGTCACAAACAACTTTGCAACAAGTCGAGCTTTACAAATGGTGACATTCACCATCAGTGTCTGTCTTCATTCTAAAGGTCCATTTGTACTCAACGACCTGCCGTCTAACGAGCAAGTCTACCAAAGTCTATACTTGGTTTTCATACATGGATCCTATCTTGGATTTCATGGCCTCTAACCATTTGTCGGAATCCGGGCCCATCATCGCTTCTCCATAGCTCGTAGGTTCATCGTTGTCCAACAACATGATCTCCAAGACAGAGTTGTCGTACCACTTAGGAGCAGTACACATCCTTGTCGACCTACGAAGTTCGATAGTAACTTGATCCTGAAGCTTCATGATCATCATCATTAACTTCCTCTTCAACTAACGTAGGCTTCACAGAAACATCTTTCTGCGCTGCACTACTCTCTGGTTGAACAAAGGTTTAACAACCTCATCAAGTTCTATCTTCCTCCCACTCAATTCTTTCGAGAGAAACATTTCCTCGAGAAAGGATCCGTTTAAGCAACAAACACTTTGCACTAGGATCTGAGATTGAAGGTTCACCCAACTGATCTTAGGGTATTCTATGAAGATGCATTTGTCCGTCTTGGGTTCGACCTCATTAGGTGAAAACATTTTCCACACAAGTGTCACAGCCCCAAATATTAAAAAATGACAGCTTAGGTTTCTATCAAACCATAATTCACACGGTGTCATCTCAACGGATTTAGATGATGCCCTATTTAAAGTGAATGTAGTTGTCTCTAATGCATAACCCCAAAAATTATAGTAGTAAAACGATAAGAGACATCATAGTATGCACTATATCAATAGAGCATGACTATGATGTTCGGACACACCATCACACCATGGTGTTCCAGGTGGCGTTAGTTGTGAAACAAATTTCACATTGTCTTAAGTTGTATGCCAAACTCGTAACTCAGATTTTCACCTCCACGATCATATCGCGGTCATTTTTATCTTCTTGTCACGATGATCTTTAAACTTCACTCTAAATTTGCTTGAACCTTTCAAACGATTCAGACTTGTGTTTCATTAAGTAAATATACACTATATCTACTCAAATCATCAGTGAAGGTAAGAAAATAACGATATCCACTGCACACTACAAGACTCACTAGATTGCATACATCAACATGTATCATTTGCAATGAATCACTTGCCCGCTCCATCCAACGGGGTCCTTTAGTCATCTTGCCCAAGAGGCATGGTTCGCATGTCTCAACCGATTCGAAATCGAATGAGTCCAAATATCCATCAGCATGGAGTTTCTACATGCGCTTTATACCAATATGACATTTAGCGGCAGTGCCACAAGTATGTGGTACTATCATTATTAACTTGGTATCTTTTGGCATCAATGTTATGAACATGTGTATTACTACGATCAAGATTCAACAAACCATTCTCACTGGGTGCATGACCATTGAAGGTATTATTCATGTAAATAGAATAACCATTATTCTCTAACTTAAATGAATAATCGTATTGCAATAAACATGATCTAATCATGTTCATGCTCAACGCAAAACACCAAATAACATTTATTTAGGTTCGTCACTAATCCTGAAGGTAGAGATAGCATGCGATGTTGATCACATCGACCTTGGAAACACTTCCAACACATATCGTCACCTCACCCTTAGCTAGTTCTCCGTTTATTCCATAGCTTTTATTTCGAGTTACTAACATTTAGCAACCGAACCGGTATCCAATACCCAGGTGCTACTAAGAGTACTAGCAAGGTACACATTAATAACTCGTATATCAAATATACTTCTATCAATATTGCCAGCCTTCTTATCTACCAAGTATCTAGGGTTGTTCCGCTTCAGCGACCGCTCACCTCATAACAGAAGCACTTAGTCTCGGGTTTGAGTTCAACTTTGGGTTGCTTCACTGGAGCAGCAACTGACTTGCTATCCATGAAGTTTCCCTCCTTGCTCTTGCCCTTCTCGAAACTAGTGGTTTGATTAACCATCAACACTTGACGCTCCTTCTTGATTTCTACCTTCGCGGTGTCAAACATCGCGAACAGCTCACGGATCAACATTTCTTTCCCTGGCATTTTATAGTTCATCACCAAGTTCTAGTAGCTCAGTGACAGTGACTTGGAGAACTACATCAATCACTATCTTATCTGGAAGATCAACTCCCACTCAATTCAAGCGATTGTAGTACCCAGACAGTCTGAGCACATTCTCAACGATTGAGCTATTCTCTTTCATCTTGCAGGCAAAGAATCTCGTTGGAGATCCTATATCTCGCAACTCGGGCACGAGCCTGAGATCACAATCTCAACTCTTAGAACATCTCATATGTTCCGTGACGTTCAAACGTTTCGGAGCCTCAATTCTAAGCCGTAATGCATGACGCACTAAACTATCAAGTAGTCATCGAAACGTGCCTGTCAGATGTTCACAACATCTACAGACGACGCTAGATGGGGTGGCGCACCGAGCGGTGCATTAAGGACATAAGCCTTCTATGCAGCAACGAGGACAATCCTCAGATCATGGACCCAGTCCGCAATTTTGCTACCAACATCTTTCAATTCTATTTCTCTAGGAACATATAAAAATACAAGGGAGCTACAGCGCGAGCTAGTAATCTACAACATAATTTGCAAAGACACTTTGACTATGTTCATGATAATGAGTTCAATTAATCATATTACTTAAGAACTCCCACTCAAATTGACATCCCTCCGATCATTCGAGTGACACATGATCCAAATTCACCAACTCAAGTCCGATCATCATGTGAGTTGAGGTGGCTGCAATGGTGAACATCATCATGTTGATCATATCTACTATATGACTCATGTTCGACCTTTCGGTCTCTTGTGTTCCGAGGCCATGTCTGTACATGCTAGGCTCGTCAAGTTTAACCCGAGTGTTCTGCATGTGCAACACTGGCTTGCACCCGTTGTATGTGAACGTAGAGTCTATCACACCCGATCATCACGTGGTGTCTCAACACGATGAACTTTCGCAACGGTGCACACTCGGGGAGAACACAATTTATCTTGAAATTAAGTGAGGGATCACCTTATAATGCTACCGTCGTCCTAAGCAAAACAAGGTGCATAAAAAGGGTTAACATCACATGCAAATCATAAGTGACATGATATGGCCATGAACTTGTGCTTTTGATCTCCATCTAGAAAGCACCGGCATGATCTCCATCGTCACCGGCATGACACCATGATCTCCATCATCTTGATCTCCATCAACGTGTCGCCATCGGGGTTGTCACGCCCTACATGCTTCTACTACTATTGCTACCGTTTAGCGATAAAGTAAAGCATTACATAGCGCTTAATGATTGACACGCTGGTCATACAATAATTAAAGACAACCCTATGGCTCCTGCCGGTTGCCGTATTCATCGACATGCAAGTCGTGATAATCTATACATCACATGATCATCTCATACATCACATATATCACATCATGTAATTGGCCATATCATATCACAACATACCCTGCAAAAACAAGTTAGATGTCCTCTAATTGTTGTTGCATGTTTTACGTGGCTGCTACGGGTATCTAGCAAGAACAATTCTCACCTACGCATAAACCACAACGGTGATACACTAGTTTGCTTTTCAACCTTCTCAAGGACCGCCTTTGTCGAATCCGATCCAACTAAAGTGAGAGAAACTGTCACCCGCAAGCCATCTAGGCAACAAGTTGCGTCGAGGAAACCGGTCTCTCGTAAGCGTACGAGTAATGTTGGTCCGGACCGCTTCATCTCACAATCCCGCTGAACCAAAATACGACCAAGGGAGGAAGCAATCTAAGCATCAACGCCCACAAACCTTCTGTGTTCTACTCGAGATCTCATCGAACCATCAACCTAGCTATGATACCACTGTTGGGGAACGTCGCATGGGAAACAATTTTTTTTCTACGCACATGCAAACCTATCCATGGTGATGAGCATCTACGAGAGGGAGAGTGGATCTACATACCCTTGTAGATCGCTAAGCGGGAAGCGTTAAGAAACGCGGTTGGTGTAGTCGAACATCTTCGCGATCCAAATCGCCGAGCGTCCCGCGATCTAATCACGAACCGTCCCGCGATCCAATCACAAACCGTCCCGCGATCTCGTCACGATCCGTCCCGCGATCCGATCACGAACGTCCCGTGGCCTCGATCACGATCCTTCCGATCTAGTACCGAACGGACGACACCTCCGCGTTCAGCACACGTGCAGTTTGATGACGATCTCCACCATCTTGATCCAGCAAGAGGAGGTGTAGAGGAGAGAGAGTTCACTGGCATCATGACGGTGCTCCGGTGATGGTGGTGGAGCAATTCCGGCAGGGCTTCGCCTAAGCACTGCGGAACTACGATCTAGAGGAGAAACTATGCACCGGTGGAACGGGTAGCACGTGGCCGGAAATTCTGTCCAAAAACCACCCAATCCACTAGTATATATAGGAGGAGAGGAGAGGATAGGCAGCCAAGGCCTTTGGGTCGGCCGAATAGGAGGTGGGAAGCAATCCTACTTCACCTCCAATCCTAGTTGGAGTAGGATTGCCTCCTATTGGCTGATTTTTCACCTTTTCCTTAGCCTTTTTCTCTCCCTGCGCCATGGGCCTTTTGTGGCTGATTACCCAGACCACTAAGGGCTGGTTATTGTTCTCCCACAGCCCATGGACCTCTTGGGGTCGAAATACCTCTCCCGGAGGTCCCCCGGTACACTACCGGCACTCCCGGTACACTACCGATGAGCCCGAAACTTTTCCGGTGACCAAACTGGGACTTCCTATATATGAATCTTTACCTCCGGACCATTCCGGAGCTCCTCGTGATGTCCGGGATCTCATCCGGGACTCCGAACAACCTTCGGTCACCACCATACATAACTCTACACTACCGAAACGTCACCAAACCTTAAGTGTGCAGACCCTGCGGGTTCGAGAACTATGTAGACATGACCGAGACACCTCTACGGTCAATAACCAATGGCAGGACCTGGACGTCCATATTGGTTCCTACATATTCTACGAAGATCTTTATCGGTCGAACCTCTATGTCAAGGATTCAGTTAATCGCGTATAACGTTCCCTTTGTTCTTCGGTATGTTACTTGCCCTAGATTCAATCGTCGGTATCTCCATACCTAGTTCAACCTCGTTACTGGCAAGTCTCTTTACTCATTCCGTAATACAAGATCCCGTGACTAACACTTAGCCACATCGCTTGCAAGGCTTGTTGTGATGTTGTATTACCGAGTGGGCCCTGAGATACCTCTCCGTCACGCGGAGTAACAAATCCCAGTCTTGATCCATGCCAACTCAACAGACACCATCGGAGATACCTGTAGAGCACCTTTATAGTCAACCAGTTACGTTGCGACGTTTGATACACACAAGACACTCCTCCGATATCCGTGAGTTGCATGATCTCATGGTCATAGGAACATATAATTGACATGCAGAAAACAATAGCAATAAACTGACACGATCATATGCTATGTTTGTAGTTTGGGTCTTATCCATCACATCATTCTCCTAATGATGTGATCCCATTATCAAATGACATCTCATGTCCATGGCTAGGAAACCTTAACCATCCTTTGATCAACGAGCTAGTCAATTAGAGGCATACTAGGGACATGGTTTTGTCTATGTATCCACACATGCATTTAAGTCTCCGATCAATACAATTATAGCATGGATAATAAATGATTATCATGAACAAGGAAATATGATAATAACTAATTTATTATTGCCTCTAGGGCATATTTCCAACAAAAATGATCGCTAGATGCTCAATATCCTCCTTGATGGGAGCGACAAAAATGGTGGTGTCATCAACATACAAGGAGGTGCGGATGGTTATAGAGTGGCCCCTTAACCGATGAAGCCCTTGATCTGTGGCCTTGCAAACAATTGCTGAAGAGGGTCAATCGCGAGGACAAAGAGTAAAGGAGATAGCGGGTTGCCTTGCCGAAGTCCTTGCCCAAGCTTAATCGGACTACTAGACACACCATTGAGCAACACCCTTGAGGAGTATGAGGCCCACAAAGCGGCAATCTGGTTCCAAAATTTGGCAGGAAAGCCATGACGTTGGAGTAGGTCTAGCAGGTAGTCCCAATGAACCGAGTTGAAATCTTTCTTGATATCTAGCTTGAGGAGGAGGGCTGGCATTTTATTCCGATGCAAATGCATGGTGAAGCCTCTGATAAACATGAAGTTATCATGTATGCTTCTAGATACCAGGTGATTCATGAATGGTGCGAATCGATTTACCAAAATCTTCATGATTATTTTTTGCAAAGGAGTGGATCAGGCTGATAGGGCGAAAATCCGATATCTTTAGCACCATCCTTCTTAGGAAGCAACACGATATTCACCGAGTTGAGCCGGTGTAGGTTGGACGCTTGCAGATTTGAAAAGGACTGGATCGCATTCATCATGTCCACTTTGATAATATCCCAACAAGATTTGAAAAAGGCACTAGTGAATCCGTTGGGACCGAGGGCCTTGTCCCCAGGTAGCTAGCTGAGTGATGGCTTCAAGCACCTCGTCCTTGTTCAGAGTATCGCCAAGGCTGGAAAGATCCGCACCCTTGAGGTCTAGGGCATCCCAGTTGAAGTCCTTTGTCCGCCTTTGTGCTTTGTGAAATATCTTCTTAAAATGGTCCTTGTTCAAGAATTCATCCGATTAAGCAGTTAACTTGCTGATTAATCCCTACTCGTTGGTTCAAAGCATAGCCTATAAACTGATAAATCGTCCGATTGATGGATTAACTTGCCGATTAGCCTATTAATCCCCTACTCTCTAGCCAACCGAGCAACTACCAGTTAATGATTTCCCCAACAATGAAAATGGTCTTCTGTCGCCTTCTTTTTTTTCTTTGTGTGAGGTAACCCAACCATGGCAAACCTTTACTCGGTGGATGAAATTTTTTCTTCTTCTCGCATTGATTCTAAGGTGGAAGGACTTGGTGTTGGAATCACCCTCCTTCAAAATTTTCACCTGGGCGCATTGCTTTTTTCTAGCTCGAACCAGGGCGGCCAGCCCGATAACTCGCCTCTTCAGTACAGATCGCAAATCGGTCTCTTCAGGCAAGATAGGTCTATTATCTTGAGCAGTGTCAAGGTGAAGGATGACCTGCAACGCCATGTGAAGATGGATCTTTGCCGAGAAGAACAGTCTCTTACTCCAACATTTGAGCATGAAGGCTATTTTGCGAAGCTTGTGCAATAAAACATGGCACGGCTCACGGTGTTCAGTAGGGACATCCCAAGCTTGCTTGTTGGACTGCTTGGTGGAATCCAGTCATAGATTGTCAGAAATTTAAAAACGGAAGCTGAGAGGACGCTTAGGAGCAATATCTTGCGACAATAGTAGCGGGTAGTGATCCGAAAGTGAAGATGAAAGGACATGGAGGATGTGGCCGTCAAAGGTGATGTCCCAGCTGAAGTTACAGAAAAAGGAGTCCAGTTCGCTCAAGGTTGGGTCCTGACGCTCATTACTCCAGGTGAAGCATCGAATCTACAAGTGTATCTCCTTGAGATCGCCTTCCGCCAGAGCGTCCCTAAATTTGTTGATCCTCCGCCTATCAAAGTCTGATTTATTCTTGTCTCTCGCTCTATAGATTTGGTTGAAATCCCCGTAAACTAACCAACCTTCACCCGCCGAAGGTTTAAACACGAGAAGCTCGATGTAGAACGCCTCTTTTTGATTGGAGGCCGTGGGACCATAAACCGGAGTTAGCCAAAAACTCTCGTTTGAATCTTAAATCGTAACCTTGGCGGTGAGGCAGTATTCACCTACAAGGAAACCCGTGCAAAGCACCATGGCGTCGTCCCATAACATTAGGATTCCACATCGGTTTCCCATGGCCGGCCTGTGAGCATAATTTTGCAGTCTATAACCTCCCAAGAAGGATGCGGTGAATTTATCAGTGTTGACTAATTTTGATTCTTGAAGGCACGCAATATGGCATTGTGATGCAGATATGGTCTCATGGACGGTGACCCGTCTGTCAGGGCAATTGAGACCACGCACGTTCAAACACATGTCACTGAAATTTTGTGGTAACATTTTAAACAAAGAACAGCACGGCCGGCACATCAGCAAAGGGCATCAGCAGCATAGCAGAAGAAAGTACCGAGCAGAAGGAAAATGCAATGGCACGAGTGAACACAAAGCCGAAGCTATTGAAAGAGCCATGGCATAACTTGTGCAATGATGGAGTGAGCTGCATAAAATGAAGCGAGCAACAACTTTTCACGTTGAAGACATCACATAACATTGCAGTAGCACTAGAGCGACAAACAAAGTACTCCGGGCCGACACATGCCCCAACAGAAGAAACATACAGGTTTGTTAACATTGGAACTGAATGCAACTCATCTAAACGGACGGACAGCGGCATCATCAGGCGGCAAGGTCATCCGCCCCTCCAACAGCAGACGCCAGGGAGTGATCCAACGCTCTTCCACTGCCGTGTGCGAGCACCGCATCCTCCACTGCCGATGCCAGATCGCAGTCCAGGCGGAATAGAGCCCTGATGGCGTCCACGGCGATCCCTGACAGACGACTATGGAAAAGTGCAGCGAACTTGTCCATGGGCTCCTCGGTGATTTGGTCACCCTCGTTGACGATCCCCAAGAGAAGACAGAGCAGCTTCTCGGCAAGCTTCGCCATCGGCATCGCCCCCGCCTTGCTCTTGATCCTGGCGCTGGAGCGGCGTAGCGAGAAGCCCCATTGGCCGCCGTGAGTCGATTGTGATGTTAATAGCAAAATCATTATATCGCGTTCTTCCAGGACAGCATCTCGAAAACCATTACTAACTACTCCTACATGACATGGATGTTGCTTCTTTATGTTCCTTGCCGGTGTTCATAGAAACACAATTAATAAGTTGGACGTACATTCATCTTAGGGGCTACTATAGTGAATTCCTTTTTTTTTGAGGGGTCTATAGTGAATTGCTAGAGTACCCCGGGGCTACGTACCATTCGCCTAGATTCCTGCCAATGGACCGGCCTATTTAGCTAGTGTGGCATGGGTATTTAGTATTTTTGTATATTTTTAAACCAGTTTTGTCAATCTTCTACAAGGTTTTTGAACCCTTTTTTGTTTAATCGACTTTCCCTTTTTCTTCTTGGTTTATATTTTATATTATTTGTGTTCTCTCTTTGTGCATAAATTAAAAAAATAATCAAAAACGCTTTGTACATTTTCAACAAATGATTGGAATTTAAAAACACTAACATTTTGAAAATGTACGAAATTTTGAAAATATTATCTACATTTGGTTCTCATTTACAACAAATGTTTCTATTTTCTTCAATTTTTTATATGTCTAAGCAGTGGTTTGTAAAAAAGTAGTACAACAGGTCATTGACAAAAGAAAAACACTAACACCTAGGGCGAATAGTCGAAAAAGGTGATGGACAGACGGTCAACAACAGTTGGCGACTGGGGCTTGGTGTCATCTCTTATGCACCTACAACACCAACCTTGACTCCTTCAGGGCTCGTAGGAGCGCAACAACGTAGGCTAGGCCATTCCTCCGCATGTGAGCAACAACCGCTTGGCGGCATTGGTGGTGGCCACTAGCAAGTGGCGTTGCGCAACGATTGCGGGTGAAGGAGAAGTACTGAACTTATGTAAATTGAGCAAGGGATATTTAAAAGTCTTGATAGTAATAAAATTAATAAAGAAATTAGCTTTAGAATGAAGTGCACGTCATACATTTTAAAGCTTTAGAGTCCGCCCCATCATAATTCTTTTCCGTCCGCTGCCACTAATTTTGTATCCATGTGTCGCAATATTTTTGCGGGGAAAAACTTCCAATTTATTCATCAACTGTTAAGGCAATACAAAAAATCCCTAGAAGTAATAGAAATTATATCCAAATTCGTAGACCATCTAGTTTTAACACAATAAAAAAGTGGAATCAATAACTCCTCAACGTCCATGCTTTAACCATCTCTGTCCGAACGTGCTGAGAGGCGTAGACTCTGTCTACACGAATCTTGATAGCGTCTGCTACCACGTAGGACAGCCACAACCGTTCGGGGTAACGACTTCTGCGTTCGAACTCCTCCAACTTTTCCTGTCATCCTCCCCACTTCTCCGCCCCCACTCCCCTATGCAGTTGCCGTCCACCACGGCAAAACCTCCGCGGCGCGCTCCCATTTCCCCCTTCTCATTCCTCTTGCTCCCAACCGAACTGCATTCATCGTCTCCTTCCCCTCCGCCATCCACTCTCTTCTGGGTCGATTCCGAACCACCCGGAACCCTTCATTGTCTTCGGCGAGTCGTCATCGAGGGGGTTCAGAACTGACGGATCTCAGCCAGCCGTCGTAGTGGTCGAGCGCCGCGAAACTGTGCCGACGAGCCGCCTGCTTCGTCCGCTGGTAGTTCTCCAGACTACCAGTCTAGTTGTTTGCGAGGGGGAGGCGGATCTCTGGTAGGGTTTGCTGCAGAAGCGCTTGCTTACGCACCGGAGTTCCTCCTCGGCGGATTTCCTATCCGGCGACTACGAAGCTTCTTCTCTTCTACGAGGTAATTTGGCAGCTAACATCTCCTCCCGGTTCTGAATGTCCCCCCCTCTGTGAGTGCGTTTATATGCTAGATCTTCAAGTGTCTGTTTATGCCCAGTGATGTGTGGATTTGATGCTAAGATTACTGTCGTTATAGAGAATGAGGATTTCGTTTGAAATACATAGGTAGTGTTGATGTGGATGGAAATTTCTGACATTCGTAGTTCACACTACATTCACACACCTTTTTTTGTGCATGAAACTAATCCTTATTAACACTATATTTTTGGAGTATTTCGGTGAATATCAGAGATTTTTTACATGGATGGCAACCTTAGATTCGAGCTACATGGCAACATTTTCCATTTTCTTGTACTACTCATTACTCAGTTGTCATACTTGTTGCACTCACCTGGTTCACCTACTTAGATGGTAACTTGAATACCCCACACAACGTCATATGTCATACTCTGCTGATGGACATTTTAAGCAAACAAATCCTTATTGACAATAACTTCTTTCAAAGAATTGTGGTTGCCATTTCAGAGACTTGTTTCACTGGTGGCAACTTTACCTTTCTGTGACACAATCATTTCGGATGGCATCATTCTACAGATGCCGCATTGTCAACACGATTTATCTGACAAGTAGATGGCAGCATTTTCCATTTATCTCTACCATTCATTTCCCAGTTGTCACAATTTTTTGCACTGACATGAATGATATTTTATCGATGGCAACTTCAATAACACACACAACATAACATGTCATGCTTTACTGCTCAACCTTTTTAAAGATGGCAACTACTCCGTTTTTTCATTTTTCATTGGCAACTTCCAAGTGCACCAAGTTGACATATGCACCCAGGCTGATTTCACCATTCTCTCATGTTTGTTGTTAATTTAATGTTTAGTTCATTGTCCTTCTTGTATGGCAACTTATTCTAATGTTCAATTCAGATTTTGTCTACCACAGTCACTGTCTTTTTCCTCTTTCGACGAGGACAACCCACAACTTTCTGTTTTCATTCAGTTGGTTTGTTGGGTGGCATGTCCCCTTTCGTGCACATAAGTTCCTTTTATACGTTTTATAGCAATACATCAGGGTCGATCTATTGGTTATGTACGCCAATTTTAACTACTTCTTACAGACTGCAGTCCAAGTGTGTAGGCTGTTGACATTTTTTAATAACCAGACAACTTGTTTGACTGTAATTCTAGATTAACTCATGCAATCTACCTTTTTTAATGCATGAACTCTCCTTGTATTCATTTAGAGTTGCATACTCTGGTTCCACTCACGTCTTCTCTCCCATTTATAGCACCATGGTTCGGAACGTTCCTGACTCCGACGATGATGACTTCGTGATGCCTAGAGTTCAAGTTGCGGTGGTGCCAATGAAAATGCAAAGAAGGTACGCAGAAATTATCATACAACATGTGGTATGTGGACGGTGACACCATGTTTCACCATTTATCGAAGTACATTTGTCGTAATCTTTTCGTTTCTTGTATTGTGTGTGGCAACTTTTTTTGTGTTGATTGTTATCGTGCGTCTTCTAGCATGGTTATTTCACGTCACACCATTTGCCATTCTTTTTTACCTATGAAACAAATATTTTCCATTGCATCCCTAGGCACCCATTTTTATACTAAAATTTGCATCTGTATTGAACACCAGAAGAACCCGCGCAACAAGGGATCACATGAATGTCTAACGGAACTGTATGCTGATTTCGACGACCACCAGAAAGAAGCTGCAAAGCAAATGGGGATGCATGCTTTGATGAACATACGTTGCATCAAGTTGAACAACCCCATGTGTGACTGGTTTGCGAGGTTATACCGGCCTGATAAGAGGGAGTTTGTCATACCGGGCCGTGGTAGGATTCCATTAAATGAGGATTCTGTTTTCAACACCCTTGGTGTCCCTAATGAGGGCATAAATGTCTCGTACAAGGTGGATAAGATTGTGCAAACACATCTTTTTCTTGAAATGTTTCCTGGTCTGACTTCCCTCCCGTTCAACTCTGCTTTTGCCAACATGCTCGGTGCGATGCAAACAAGTGGTGTTGACTTTAAGAGGAAATTACTCATGTACTTGATCTCAAATGTCTTTGCCCCCACGCCATCGTTACGCCCCAGCAGTAGATGTTTTCCTATCCTGGTATGAACTATTTTTGTACATGATTGCACCTTACCTGTTTATTTATTAATTTCTTTCATACCTTTCTATTCCTTTTAACTTTTTCTAACATAATGTTGTAGCTTATGATTTTGCTTGGTTCTTTTTTCTTTTTTCTTAACTTGCAGGACCAGATAGGCAATGTTGCCAACATGAACTGGTGCAAGTTCATAGTTGATTTCATTCATAATTCACTATCTAACAAGTCGCACAACAAAGGCTGTCGGCTGCATCTAATGGCAAGTTTATCTTTGTCAAACCTTTTTCTATTCCATTCTAAGTCTTCCCCCCAGTCTACTCTTACCCCTTTTTTGCGCCAGCACTTTCATGCTCACGATTGCATTTTTTCCAGCTCATGTATATCGATAAACTTGACATCAGCACTGTTAACCTAGACCCGGTTGGTGGACTTCCTCCATCACACAAGTTTGTTGCGTGTGCTTAGTCTGACGCCGCAATCAAGGTTCTTGCTGCGGATAGGAAGCCTGATGGAAGTTACGACAAGCTGCAGGCTAGTACTTCCACCATCCCTTTCACATGCCGAAAATCACGTACAAACTTTATGACAACATTTTTTTCGTTGCTATTCATTGCTATTTCTAATTTCACTTCATACACGGCAACTTGGCCCCTTTTTTAATTGTACTTTTTTGACTTACTGTCCCCTAACCATTCGCCGCAAGCTGCATCGTCTTTACGTGGCAACATTTTGTGCTCTCTAGATGGCAATATCTGTGCACTCTAGTTGTCAATATTTGTGCTCTTTAGATGGCAACATATGTGCATCCTAGAAGTCAAAATTTCCCCGAAATTTGTTTATTATAGCTGGCAATTTTTCTGTGCTCCACATGGCAACTTCTGTGCATGCTAGATGACAATATTACTGAAATCCAAATGGCAACATTTGTGCTCTCTAGACGGAAACATCCGTGCGTTCTACATCTAAACATTTCCCAACATTTCTATATTCTGGTTGGCAATATTTGTGTAACCCACATGGCAACTATTGTGCATTCTAGATGGCAACATTACTGCAATCCAAATGGCAACATTTTCTGCATCCTACATGACTAAATGATTCACAGTGATGGCAACACATAAAGAAGTACTGATGGCAGCTACAATGTTTTCACTCATGAACACTTACCTACTAATGACACCCACTGATGCTGACATTACTACATTACAAAATGTCCATTCCTCATATGCATGTTGCCTCACAAGCTCACATCAAATTAAACAACCTAGCCCTTTTCTCCCCTGCAATGCTATCATCACTGACTCTTAACGTATTACCCATTTCTTCCCTACAGCTTATGGGCGAACACAACATTGACTACAACTTCTTTGGGGGGCCCAACAACTTCAGCAAATGGATGGATGTTCACACTAATGCTTTGTGCCCATTACCTGTAACTACCAAATTATTTTGCTGTTGCAGCTTTTGCAAGATAGTTCATACTCTCAGCTGACCACATTTGTCTCTCCTCCTTTTTTTGTGTTTACCAAATGCAGGAAAGAAGTAACTTTGAGAATCTTGTTGGCCAATTTGGGTCTGGTATGACCAACCTTCTTGGAAACCTTGTACGGGGTTGGACTGAAATGTCGGGTGGTGAACCAGAAGAAGTTGCCAACCAATTTCAGTATTTTGTTTGGGGTGGCACATCTCGCCCAACTGGCCCTAGGGCCAGATATGACCACAACGATTCGCAAGAGGAACCCCCAACTGATGATGATATATCCATTGATGATTCCGACTACAACGATGATCATAAGCAAGACGACCCCCCTGTTGATGGTGACACCACATTGGATCATACTGAGCGTGACCCATCTTTTGAGCACAACTATGGAGGTGTTGATGCATTTGTTGGAGACGGAGTGGGAGGGGGGCTTCTGTCTCAAGCAGTTCTGGTCCTCAAGCCTCCAAAAGGGCTAGGGATACACCAAATGTGGACCTTGAGTCTGATTCCAAAAAGACGAAGTTGGACCCAGTTGCTGCTAGGAGGAGGTTCGTCTGTTTTTTCTTTTTGATTCATGCAATATACAATAATTTCTTTTATTTTGCGTTTGTTCTATTTTTTACGTCTTTCTTTTTAGTTTCTTTGTGGTTTTCTTTTGTAGGGAGGCCACCGCTGTTGGAAGAGTGTCCAAAGAGAAAATTGTCCATCAACCTTCCAAATCATCTGCTCGGGCATGCGAGGCTCCTACGGATATGTTGGGGTACGTTGCATGGGAAACAAAAAATTTCCTACGCACACGCAAGATCTATCCATGGTGACGAGCATCTACGAGAGGGAGAGTGGATCTACATACCCTTGTAGATCGCTAAGCGGGAAGCGTTAAGAAACGCGGTTGGTGTAGTCGAACGTCTTCGCGATCCAAATCGCCGAGCGTCTAGCGATCTCATCATGATCCGTCCCGCGATCCAATCACGATCCGTCCCGCGAACTCATCACGATCCGTCCCGTGATCTCATCACGATCCGTCCCGCGAACTCATCACGATCCGTCCCGCGATCTCATCATGATCCGTCCCGCGATCTCCTCACGATCCGTCTCGCAATCTTGATCATGGTCCTTCCGATCTAGCGCCGAACGGACGGCACCTCCGCGTTCAGCACATGTACAGCTTGATTACGATCTCCGCCTTCTTGATCCAGCAAGAGGGAGCGGAGAGGTAGAAGAGTTCTCCGGCAGCGTGACGGTGCTGCGGCGATGGTGGTGGAGCTATTCCGGCAGGGCTTCGCCTAGGCACTGCAGAAAACCGATCTAGAGGAGAAACTATGCACTAGAGGAACGGGTAGCACGTGGCTGAAAATTCTGTGCCAAAACCCTAAAATCCACTAGTATATATAGGAGGAGAGGAGGAGGAGTCTTGGCTGCCAAAAAGCCAGCCCTTGGGTCGACCAAATTGGGGGGGAGAGGAGGACTCCTCCTCCAATCCTAGTAGGACTAGGATTCCTCATTTTTTTGGCCTTTTTCCACCTTTTTCCCTTTGGGCTTTTTCTCCCAGCCACATGGGCCTTGTGTGGGACTTCCACCAGCCCTCAAAAGGCTGGTATTTACTCTCCCAAAGCCCATGAAGCCTCTTGGGTCGAAATACCCCTCCCGGTGGTCTCCCGATACACTACTGGCACTCCCGGTACATTACCGATTAGCCCGAAACTTTTCCGGCGACCAAAATGGGACTTCCTATATATCAATCTTTACCTCCGGACCATTCCGGAGCTCCTCGTGACTTCCGGGATCTCATCCGGGACTCCGAACAACCTTCGGTCACCACCATACATAACTCTATACTACCAAAACGTCACTGAACCTTAAGTGCGCAGACCCTGCGGGTTCGAGAACTATGTAGACATGATCGAGACACCTCTACGGTCAATAACCAATAGCGGGACCTGGATGCCCATATTGGTTCCTACATATTCTACAAAGATCTTTATCGGTCGAACCTCTATGTCAAGGATTCAGTTAATCCCGTATGATGTTCCCTTTGTTCTTCGGTATGTTTACTTGCCCGAGATTCGATCGTCGGCATCTCCATACCTAGTTCAACCTCGTTACCGGCAAGTCTCTTTACTCGTTCCATAATACAAGATCCCGTGACTATCACACGGAGTAAAAAATCCCAGTCTTGATCCATGCCAACCCAACAGACACCCTCGGAGATACCCGTAGAGTACCTTTATAGTCACCCAGTTACGTTGCGACGTTTGATACACACAAGGCACTCCTTTGGTGTCAGTGAGTTGCATGATCTCATGGTCATAGGAACAGATACTTGACATGCAGAAAACAGTAGCATTAAACTGACATGATCATATGTTACGTTTGTAGTTTGGGTCTTGTCCATACCATCATTCTCCTAATGATGTGATCCCATTATCAAATGACATCTCATGTCAATGGATAGGAAACCTTAACCATCTTTGATCAACGAGCTAGTCTATTAGAGGCATACTAGGGACATGGTTTTGTCTATGTATCCACACATGCATCTAAGTCTCCGATCAATACAATTATAGCATGGATAATAAATGATTATCATGAACAAGGAAATATGATAATAACTAATTTATTATTGTCTCTAGGGCATATTTCCAATAGGATACACGTTCATCTCCTTGTTTTGCGTCCTCCAACACGGGAGATCCAGTTGTTCTCGAGGATATGAGGGATGAAGGGAAAAGGTTAGTAGTATGACATAAGTATGGTCGTTTTACGTGTCTGCATGGTTAATTTTACTAACATTGCATGGCAAATTTAAGTTGTCCAGACATGTCAGCCCCCTGCCTTTCACATGAATGTCGACATCTATTCTCATCTACTTAGGTGGCAACTTCACTTCTATACATATGACATCTTCTAAACATCCTCACCCCCAAACATGGTAACTTTTACTAGTCTCACCTTATTTTCACTAGCACTTACACATCATTAACAACATGGCAACTTCAGACCTTATTCTTTACTACCACCATTTAATCCATGCATGCATGGCAACTTACAATCTTCTTCTTTTCTAGATGTCAAATTTGCAACTTCCATCTCCACCCTCCCCGTTACCCCTTATCTAATGTGATCCATATTTGTACCAACAAGGGAGTTGCTATTTAATGTGTAACTATATGACGAAACAGATTGCTACTTCCTTGCTCGTGTACAATATATTTTTCGTTTTTCTTAACTATGATGTGTCACATTCCTTACCCTACTTAATACATTCAGGCTAAAGAACAGAACCAAGCAGGCTGCTCGTGTGGGAAAACCTCAGAAAAAAGACCCATTGGAGCGCATTCACACTAAGCTTACTTCGTCTCACAATGTGGATTGTGCCAAAGCATCTGCTGCCATGAGCTCTGACGCACCAGTTAAGTTGTTGTCATCTATTGCCGCTGTGTTGACCAGCAACAAAGGTGCAGGCTCAGGGGGTTCCGACGATTTGATCTTCCCAACAACAACGGAGGTTGCGCTTGCATTGGTATCCCTGAGGCAGGGCCTTGAAGGTGGTGCAATTCCTGCAGTTTCTGAACTTGTGCACGAAAGGCAGCAATCAGACGTGCATGCAGCAAAGACCTCCGCCGAAACGTCTGAGCAAGGTCGCCCATCAGGAGAAGATCGCACAAGCACGTCTGACGCAAGTGTTGTGCAAAACAAGGGGCCAGCTGTGACGCAACAAGCAGATCGGGCTGGTCCGCATGGTTGCACCTATCCTCCACACACTGTGTCCAAAGCTGCTCGACATGTTGCCCCCGATAATAGAGCGGAACATGCAATGGGTACCAGGAAGAGCCCTCGGAAAAGAGCTGATCAGTCAGGCAATGTGCACGATCAGCATGTCAATGATGTTGTCACAGGGTTCGTGTGTGCTTCCACCTTATTCCACCCCCCTCCCTAGGGCAAGACCGGTGTTCCTGATCAGACGAAGGGACTTGGAGGTGGAATAGTCCAGCAACCGACAGTCTCCCATGCAGAAAAGCTTCCTTCAATCCAATGCTCAAGCACACACGTGTCCCAGTGGATATGGGGGTTCCTTACACTCCAAGAGTTGACCTTTCTGTCAAACAGACAACCAAGAAGGTGGTTATTGATATTCCGGACACGACCCCCCGTCCCATTGCCAAACCTAAGGATGCCGGATCATTCAACAATGACGTGTTTGTTGATTTGTCTTCACTGGCAACGTCCATTAGTATGATTGAAAAGCAGAATGAGCACAAGGATAGGCACCCTATGGATTTCACGCCACCACCATTCAGCCTCAGACTTGATTTGAGCCAACCAAGCAAGCAAGTCGATGCTATTCTAGTCTCGTATGCATTCCCGTCCTAGCCGGGCCAGATGATGGCGCAGCCCATTGTTGATGGCAAGAAGGCTGTTAGATTTGCTGAGCCTATTTTACAAGGTAACACTACCTTTTGCCCCCTCTATCCATCCCTCGCGCGTAATAGCACTTGCACAATTTAATTACTGAACACATGCCAAATTTTTACTTGCTGTGAGCATGTATTTCAACCATTCATGCACATATTTTCAGTAAACCACTTTTGTGTTATGTCAAATACACATACGATGGCAACTTTTTGTTTGTCATTATTGCCTTGGCAAATTGTTGTTTCAATCCTCAAATGCTTCATTCTGTAGCTCCATTTCCTTTTTCTGTTATTGTTTATTAACTGTATGTTCGTTTCCAAAATGGCTTTCTCAATTGTCGTTTACTACATGAAGGATCTCCTATTGAGAACTTGGGATATCGTTATCAATGGATGAAGCGGTTTGCATGATGGAGCAGGATGCGCTCATGAGGAATAAAAAGCAAACAAAAGCCCGTTCAAGCTCTGGTGCAGTAGATGCTACCACTTCTGATGATGTGCACATCAGTGTCACCCCTGGTTCTGTTCGACAGACAAGGGTTGTGCAACCTCCCTCGGAGGTGGATTCCGAACCTGCAATACAGGACATGAAGCAACAACAATCACTTTATGATATTATGAGGTGTTTTGGAAATGCCCGAAGCAATGGCAAGCATATCAAAGATATCAAAGAGTAATTTACTTATGACCCCCATTTTTCAACCAGCTCCTAGTTTATACCATTGCTCATGTGCGTCACACTTTTATTTTTTGATTGCTCATTTATTCCAGCTCATGTTTGGACAGAACTAAGTCATCGACTGCTACTCCACATTCGTTCACATGGACGATCTTGCTGAGTCCCTCATGCCTACTAGCAAACTGTCCCGCAATGTTTTTGCCGCGGGTATTGACTTCATCAATGGACACATTGACATCCACCCCGATAAGAACATTATGAGCACAACCATCACCAAGAGAATTTGGGATGGCGACATCTCTCATACCCAAATTCGTAAAGTGTTTGCCCAACACGGGGACTACAAGCTCATAATGAAGAAATTTGTATGTACCCTTCGTTTCGGGTCTTGAAATCCTTTTTATGTATGTTTTTTTGTTGTACCATACTCAGCAAGCTGTATCCATGCACCTGCCTCACCCACTGTCACACACCTATGCTTTTATTTATCTATCCATTTTTATGTTTTCTTTGCATAGTTTTGACATTTTTTGCGAACGCGCAGGTGATGTTAGGGATGTTCCAAGAGCTTTCTCCCAATGACCCACATGACAAAGTTGGTCACTACTACATGATTTGCATCAACTTGGCAAAGCAATGATTTGATGTTCTGGACCCATTGCGTTTGGGTGACGACCATCCTCTTCATTCTTAGGCAGAGTTTTTCATCAATAACTTGAAGGAAACTGGATGCGTCACGACAGTGGCTCTAAGGTCCAGATCATAGATTACCCCATCGAGTATGTGAAGACGACGAAGTAGAGAAACACGTAAGAGTCCGTCCCTTTCTCAACTACGAGTGCACGACTATTTCAGCTACTTTTACATGGCATTTTTTCCCACTGGTTGTTAGATGGCACCTTCATTGTGTTCAATGGGTCAACTTGTTTATCGAAGTGTCACTTTAACTTACAAATCACTTCCTAGCCCAACATTTGCAATAGTAATTTAAAATCATCTTGATGGCTATTTCAGAAAAAGTCTATGGCAACTTTACTACATACTGGATGGCAACTTCATCCCACGTGAATTACCACCTTCTACCTTGCTTGTATCCATCATGAAAAATTCACTAATCCGTATTCACACCTTGTTTTTTTAAAGTGGCAACTACACGAACAACTAGGTAATATCAACCTAATACGACATGACAACTTATCCTCTCTACACTTCCAGCACGACACTCACACACATCACCCAACAAATCCATTTTTACTGTTAGCTATACAAGACTACTACATATTACATACAAAATGGTAACTTTCTTACCAATCCTTTACATGGAAAATACAAGTGTTCAACATAGCAGTCTTCGTTTTCACTAATTTTTCAACATGGTTACTTAAGTTCCTCACAAACATGGCATTTTTCAATTAGCTTAGGATGGCAACTTTTTTTACTTCGACACATGAATGAGTTGTTATTTTAGTCCTTCCAACTTTGTCCTTCTATGTGTTCAAGCCTGACAACTTACAACTATTTTAATTATTTTCTTCTTACCTTTCTCCTTGAAATCAATTATGATTGTGGTATGTACGTGATAACCCACAAGTATAGGGGATCGCAACAGTTTTCAATGGTAGAGTATTCAACCCAAATTTATAGTTTCGACACAAGGGGAGCCAAAGAATATTTGAAGGTATTAGAAGCTAAGTTGTCAATTCAACCACACCTAGAGATTAATTATCTGCAGCAAGTAATCAGTAGCAAAGTAATATGATAGTTTTGATAGTAATGACAGCAGTAACAGTAACATAATAGTGATTACAGTAATTTTGTAGCAAGTGTAACAACGATGATAGCAGTAGTAACTTAGCAGAAACAATATAAGATAAATTCGTAGGCATTGGATCGGTGACTTGTTGGATCATATTCATCATGAGACAGTTATAACCTAGGGCGATACGACACTAGCTCCAGTTCATCGATATAATGTAGGCATTTATTCCGTAAATAGTCAGACGGGCTTTATTAAAAGAACTTACATGACATCTTTTGTCCTACCCTCCAGTGGCAGCGGGGTCCATACTGGAAACTAAGGGATATTAAGGCCTCCTTTTAATAGAGAACCGGAACAAAGCATTAACACATAGTGAATACATGAACTCCTCAAACTACGGTAATCACTGGAAGAAGTCCCGGTTATTGTCACTCCGGGGTTACCGGATCATAACACGTAGTAGGTGACTATAAGTTGCAAGATCGGATCTAAAACATGGATATAATGATGATAACATAAACAGTTCAGATCTGCGTTCATGGCACGTGGGCTCAAAGTGAAAAGCATTAAGCATGGCAAAGTCATAGCAACATCAATCTAAGAACATAGTGGATACTAGGGATCAAGCCCTAACAAAACTAACTCGATTACATGATGAATCTGATCCAACTCCTCACCGACCAGCGAGCCTACGAAGGAATTACTCACTCCCGGTGGGGAGCATCATGGAATTAGCGATGGAGAAGGGTTGGTGATGACGAAGAACGAAGATCCCCCTCTCTGGAGCCCCAAACGGACTCCAGATCTGGCCTCCCGATGAAGAACAGGAGGTGACGGTGGCTCAGTCTTGTGGATTGTGATAATTCTTCTCCTTGGTTTTTTCTAGAATAATATGATTTTATAGCGTCGGGATCAGGGTCTGCGGGGCCACCAGGTGGGTACAACCCATCTGGGCGCACCAGGAGAGGGGGGCGCGCCCTGGTGGGTTGTGCCCACCCAGGTGCCCCTCTCTGGCAGGTCTTGGCTCTAGAAATTCTTATTATTGATATAAAAAATCCTCGCAAAGTTTCGTTCCATTCCGAGAACTTTTATTTCTGCACAAAAACAACACCATGGTAGTTCTGCTAAAAACAATGTCAGTCCGGGGTTAGTTTCATTCAAATCATGCAAATTAGAGTCCAAAACAAGAGGAAAAGTGTTAGGAAAAGTAGATACGTTGGAGACGTATCAACTCCCCAAGCTTAAACCTTTGCTTGTCCTCAAGCAATTTAGTTGATAAATTGAAAGTGAAAAAGAAAAACTTTTACGAACTCTTTTGTTCTTGTTTGCATAAATAAGCTTAAACAACACCCAGATTTTCAACCAACATTATAACTTACCATGTCGACAATAACTCTTAAAGGTTATAATGACTCATATCAATGACATAATCAGCTAGCGGGCAATAATAAGATATCTCAAACAGCAACACGTTGTCAAAACAACCAGGATATAATATGACAATAGTGGTATCTCGCTAGCCCTTTCTTAGACCGCAAAACATAAATGCAGAGCACCTCCAAAGTTCAAGCAACGACTATACATTGTAATTCATGGTAGAAAAGATCCAGTCATGATGCACCCAACATTAGCTACACACAATGCATAAATCATGACAACTGTGCTCTTCTGAGTTTCTGGCGCTTGTTTTAGAAGGTGATGCCACAACATAAAAGTAAATAGATAGTCCCTTCACAGAGGGAAGCAATGATTTCTAGAGGTGCCAGAGCTCAATTTTTAAAATAGAGATAAATGATATTTTGAGGCATACACCCTTCTCATTTACTTCACGGCCATCAGTTATCAAATCCATGCTAAGCACGCTAGTGGCGGTTCCCAAGCGATAAAAGTAAAGGGTTTAGACTCCATTGGGAGTTTTTGTTTGATTATTCGATCGATTAACTCTTTTTGTATTTTGCAGTTTGGGACTAGGCATCCCTATTACCGCCCTTTTCTCGTGCGATGGCGAGTGAATAAGCACTCGACCTAAGAATAAACCGCTTAGCATGGAAGATACCGACCACCTCCCGTCGTTCCATGAACGATCCAGGCACACAAAACCGATAATTTTGAGAAGTTTTTAGAGGTGGCACATGCAAATTTACTTAGGACGGCAGGGCAATACCGTATATAGGTAGGTATGGTGGACTCATTTGGAATAACTTTTGGGTTCAAGGTTTTTGATGTACAAGCAGAGTTCTCACTTAGTGCAGGCGAAGGCTATCAATTAGATTGAGAAGCGGCCAGCTAGAGAGAAACAACTGTCATAACCATGCATTATGCATAAGTAACATTGGACACTAGCATGAGTAGGATATGAACACCATGAACTTAAATATCATATAGGCTATGTTGGTTTTGATTCAACTAGATGCATGAACATGTGCCAAGTCAAGCCACTCGAACATTCAGAGGAGGATACCATATCATCATACTACATCACAATCATTTTATATCCGAGATAAATCATTATCAACTCCCAGCTACTTATGCATGGCATGAGAAACTATAATCTCTAATTGTCATTTCAAACATGTTTAATCATAATGGGCCGAATGATGGATACTAGGTTAAACATATTTACACAAACATAACAAGTCGAGTTCATACCAGTTTCTCTTTGCCACGGCCGGTTCATCGAATGTCGTCATTATTGACTTTCACTTGCATGACCGAACGATATGAAAATAATAATAGTGCAAGAGTGCCATGGACTAAGATGGAATCTGCAAACATTTTATTCAACAAGAGAAGACAAGGTAAAATGTGCTCTTTATTAGTTCAACAATTATTCATATGAGAGCCACTCAACATTTTCATCATGGCCTTCTCCTAGGTAAGACTCGAATAAAAGGAAAAGAATTTTCAGAGAAACACACTGAAATATTTGTGGAGTTTTTGGTTTTCTAGAATAAGCAAATAAAAAGCAAAAACGAGAAAAACTATTTTACACGGGAAAGCTCCCAACAAGCAAAAGAAGAACGAGGAAATCTTTTTGGGTTTTCTATTTAATATTACTACTAAGCATACATAGAAAGTAAATTGACTACAACTAATTTTTTTGGTTTTTCTAAAGTTTTTCAAACACACAAGAAGAAAGCAAGAAAATAAATCTAAGCACGGATGATACAATGAAAAAGTGTGGACACCGACAAATAGAATAAGTGGACATGGATGTAAAGTCGGTGGGAAACACATACTCCCCCAAGCTTAGGCTTTTGGCCTAACTTGGTAGTCGATTAGTAGCCTGGATAGTAGTTGGAGTGGTAGCTCACGAAGGCTCTCGGTGCGGATGCCTCAGCCTGTCGTGCTGCCTCCACTGCTACGTTGTGAGCTTGGGCCTGAGTCTCAAGAACATAATATCTTCCTTTGCTATGATGGTCAAAAAGAGCAGGCACAGGCAAATATGTGTGCACAATAGAGTTTTGGTTAAACAATAGATTATAAGTGAAGTTATCAACCTTTCCCTTGAGACTTTTATGATCTTTTAAGGTGTCAAAATCTGAATACTGCATGGGTAGGATAGGATCAAAGTGCAAAGGTGAAACACCCAGCCCTCGTGCTAATCGTGTGGCATATATTCCACCATAGAAATAGCCACTGTTAGTGTTATGCTGAAGTCTACGTGCAACAATCGCTCCAAGGTTATAATTCCTTTCACCAGTGAGAGCAGTGCAAATGAGGCTCAAGCTTGGACCATAGAGTGTACTGCAGTCTTGCTTGCCTACTATACATTTCCCGTTAAATAATGCAAAGTACTGAATTATGGGAAAATGAATGCTCTTTATTCTACCTTGTGTCACTCCCCTCGTCTCACCGTAGCAAAGACTAGTTAAGAATAATTGGTACTCAGCCTTTGGCGGTTCGTCAAGCAAACCCGAGAACAGGAGTTTGCAGTGATAAGAAAAATTATCTAATGAGATGGTATATGGATCATCATAAAGCATAAACGACACCCTAGACTCACGGGAATGGAATTTAAATCCTTTGACAAATGATTCAGTGAGAATGTGGCATTGTTTGCACTTATCTGAGATGTAGAGACCGAGACCGGCATTGTGAACATATTTCTCAAATTCCTCCTTCATGCCCACACGCATCATATACTCATCGCAAGGCCATAAGCATGTTTTGGTGGCGGCATCTCGTGTGGAACTTTCACTTGGTTCAACATAAGACCGGCGAGCAGAACTATCACTAGAAGATGCCCCCAAGGATCGTCTCCTTGAAGAACTCCTTCCAAATAGGTTCATCATGTCTGCGTACAATTTAATGAAAAAAAATTTGGGGGTGACAAAAATTTGTCAATTTTTTTATAAGATTGATAGCAACTACTCACAGGGATGCATAGAGGCCATAACAAGCATTCAACCTACTTAGAACTCTAAGAATTTAACATGCAAGCATATCTACAACAACACCAAGAGTAGCTAATTATTCAAAATATAAACCACTAAAACAAAAACTAATTGGACAAACGGACGAGCCACATACCAAGCAACAATCCCCCGAAACAGTTTCGAAAACGGAGCTTCGAGCAAAGAGATCGAAATCCGCGGGTTTGAGCTCAAGAAAACAGGAGAGAGAGCAATGAAGATTTTTTTATGGAGGTAAGTGATGATGTGGGATGAAGAGGTAAGTGAGGGGGCCCACGTGGGGACCACAACCCACCAGGGTGCGCCTAGGGGGGATCCTAGCGTGCCCAAGTGGGTTGTGCCCACCTGGTGCACCTCCCTCTGATATTATTTGCACCAGAAATTCAGAAATATTCAAAAAAAATTGTGTAAAATTTTCAGGGCATTCTGAGTACTTTTATTTTTGGGTCATTTTTTATTGCACGGGAAATTCAGAAAACAGACAACACATGACATTCTATTTTATTCAATTAATAAAAACAGAAAACAAAAGGTAGGGACAGAAGGTAGTGCTTACTAAATTCATCAACTTCATACCGCTCAAAAATGATTCATTAATAAGGTTGATCAGGTCTTATTAACAACCACTTTCGATTAGCATGAAACCGAAGAACTTTCATAAATCACTAAGTTTCCTCAATGGGGATATACATTTCCCCAATAATAAGCATTTCATATTTCTTTTTGACGGTAGGTAGAGGTATTTGAAAACTTCCAATAGTGATTGTCAGAGATTTTTCAATAACATTAATGCCATTCACTTGGAATTGTTTCTTCGGAAAGTGCACCATATGCTCATTACCATTGATATGAAAAGTGACCTTGCTTTTATTGCAATCAATAACAGCCCCTGTAGTATTCAAGAAGGGTCTACCAAGAATAATGGACATGTTTTCGTCCTCGGGCATATCAAATATAACAAAGTCAGTCAAAATAGTAACATTAGCAACAACAACGAGCACATCCTCACAGATACCGATAGGTATGGCAATTAATTTGTCAGCCATTTGCGAAGATATTTTAGTAGGTGTGAGTTTATTCAAATCAAGTCTTTTATATAAAGAGAAAGACATGACACTAACACCAACTCCTAAATCACACAAAGCAGTTTTAACATAATTCTTTTTGATAGAGCAAGGTATAGTTGGTATTCCCGGATCTCCAAGTTTTTTAGGTACTCCATCTTTGAAAGTGTAATTAGCAAGCATAGTGGAGATTTCAGCTTCCGGTATTTTTCTCTTATTTGTGATGATGTATTTCATATACTTTGCATAAGGAGGCATCTTCAAGATGTCAGTAAAGCGAGTAAGCAGAAAGACTAGCCTCAGCACTTCAGCAAAACGTTCAAATTCTTCATCATCTTTCTTTTTAGTTGACTTGGGTGGAAAAGGCATAGATTTTTGAACCCATGGTTCTCTTTCTTTACCATGTTTTCTATCCACAAAGTCTCTTTTGTCATATATTTTATTCTTAGGTTGTGGGTTATCAAGATCAACAGGTGGTTCTATCTGAACATCATTATCTGGTTCTTTATCATTTGTTTGAGTATCTTCATGAACCTCATCATTATCCTTTTCATTATCACTAGGTGAGTGTTCATTAGCAGATTGAGTTTCAGCATCTCAGATAGAAGTTTCATTATCATTATCAGGAGGTTTCTCTATTTCAGGTTCACTAGAAGTTTGCAAAGTCCTATCATTTTTCTTTTTCTTTTTCTTTTTAGAAGGACTTGGTGCACTAGTGTTAGCTCTTTGTGATTCTTGTTCAATTCTTTTTGGGTGTCCCTCAGGATAAAGTGGTTCCTAAGTCATTTTACCTCCTCTAGTTGCAACTCTAACAACAAAGTCATGCATATTATGATTCATTTCATCAAGCAATTCTCTTTGAGATTTAGCAACTTGTTCTAACCGAGTTTGAACCATAGAAGCATGTTTTCCAACACCTCTAACATCATTTGAGATTCTAAATAACAAGTCGCTCAGGCGAGCAATCATATCAGAATTATATTTCAATTGTTTCATAACATTTGCAGTGAAGTGATCTTGTTTTCTAATATAGTTTTCAAACTCATAAAGGCATTGACTAGGATGCATATTTTGAGGATTATCATTATGATTGAACTTCATTAGAGAATTTACTTCTACCACCTTAGGCAGTGGTGGTGTATTAAGCCCATGTATTTCTTTAACATGATGTAAATGTTTAACATCCTCAGCTTTGATACCTTTTTCCATCATAGATTTCTTTGCCTCTTGCATATCTTCGGGACTGAGATATAATATACCCCTGTTCTTCGGAGTGGGTTTAGCCGGTGGTTCAGGAGGAGTCCAATCATCATAATTTTTCAATATGTTATTCAATAATTCTTCAGCTTGTCCAATAGTTCGTTCCCTGAAAACACAACCAACACAACTATCTAGGAAATCCATAGAAGCATCGGTTAGTCCATTATAGAAGATATCAAGTATTTCATTTTTCTTAAGAGGATGATTAGGCAAAGCATTAAGTAACTGGCAAAGCCTCCCCCAAGCTTGTGGGAGACACTCTTCTTTAATTTGCACAAAGTTAAATATTTCCTGTAAGGCAGCTTGTTTCTTATGAGCAGGAAAATATTTTTCAGAGAAGTAATAAATCATATCCTCAGGACTACACACACAACCAAGAGCAAGAGTATTGTACCAAGCTTTAGCATCACTTTAATGAGAAAGGAAATAATTTGAGAATAAAGTAATAGCGAGTTTTCTCATCATGAGTAAAAAGGGTGGCTATATCATTCAACTTAGTGAGATGTGCCACAACAGTTTCAGTTTCATAACCATGGAAAGGATCAGATTCAACCAAAGTAATTAACTCTGGGTCGACAGAGAATTCATAATCCTTATCATCAATAAAGATAGGTGAAGTAGAAAACTTAGGGTCACACTTCATTCTAGCATTCAGAGATTTTTCTTTATACTTATGTAATAATTTCTCTAGATCATCTCTATCTTTGAAGGCAAGAATATCTCTAGTTGTTTCTTCACTCATAACATAACCTTCCGGTACCTTAGGCAATTCATACCTAGGAAGGCTAGTTCTAGCAGGTGTTTCAGGAGATTCAACTTCAAGCTCATCATCAGATTCAACAACATCATATTGTATAAGTCTACCAATTTGTTTATCAAGAAATTCACCAAGTGGCACATCATCCTTATCAAGCAAGGTACTATAATCTGCATAATCATTTGTTGGAAATATGCCCTAGAGGCAATAAATAAAGTGTTTATTATTATATTTCCTTGTTCATGATAATCATTTATTATCCATGCTATAATTGTATTGATTGGAAACACATTACATGTGTGGATAAATAGACAACACTTTGTCCCTAGTATGCCTCTAGTGAACTAGCTCGTTGATCAAAGATGGTCAAGGTTTCCTAGCCAGTGACATGTGATGTCATTTGATAACGGGGTCACATCATTAGGAGAATGATGTGATGGACAAGACCCAAACTACAAACGTAGCATATGACCGTGTAAGTTTATTGCTACTGTTTTCTGCATGTCAAGTATGTGTTCCTATGACCATGAGATCATGCAACTCACGGACATCGAAGGAGTGCCTTGTGTGTATCAAACGTCGCAACGTAACTGGGTGACTATATAGGTGCTCTACAGGTATCTCCGAGGGTGTCTGTTGAGTTGGCATGGATCAAGACTGGGATTTGTTACTCCGCGTGACGGAGAGGTATCTCAGGGCCCACTCGGTAGTACAACATCACAATAAGCCTTGCAAGCAATGTGACTAATTGTTAGTCCCGGGATCTTGTATTATGGAACGAGTAAAGAGACTTGCCGGTAACGAGGTTGAACTAGGTATGGAGATACCGACGATCGAATCTCGGGCAAGTAACATACCGAGGAACAAAGGGAACATCATACGGGATTAACTGAATCCTTGACATAGAGGTTTGACCGATAAAGATCTTCGTAGAATATGTAGGAACCAATATGGGCATCTAGGTCCCTCTATTGGTTATTGACCGTAGAGGTGTCTAGGTCATCTACATAGTTCTCGAACCCGCAGGGTCTGCACACTTAAGGTTTGGTGACGTTTCGGTAGTATAGAGTTATGCATGGTGGTGACCGAAGGTTGTTCGGAGTCCCGGATGAGATCCCGGACGTCATGAGGAGCTCTGGAACGGTCCGGAGGTAAAGATTTATATATAGGAAGTCCTATTTTGGTCGCTGTAAAGTTTCTGGCTCATCGGTAGTGTACTAGGAGTGCCGGTAGTGTACCGGGAGACCACCGGGAGGGGTATTTCGACCCAAGATGCTTCATGGGCTGTGGGAGAGTGTATACCAGCCCTTAGTGGGCTGGTGGAAGTCCCACACAAGGCCCATGCAGCTGGGATGAAAATCCCAAAAGGAAAAAGGTGGAAAAAGGCAAAAAAGGCTAAATTAGGAAGGAGTCCTAATCCTACTAGGAGTGGAGGAGGATGATTCCTCCCTCCTAGTTCGGCCGAACCAGCCTTGGCTTGGAAGCCAAGGCTGCCTCCTCTCCTCCTCTCCTCCTATATATACTAAAGGGTTTTAGGGTTTTTGCACAAGATTTTCAGCCACATGCAACCCTACCCTATAGTGCATAGTTTCTCCTCTAGATCGGATTTCTGCAGTGCTTAGGCGAAGCCCTACCGGAACAGCTCCACCACCATTGTCGGAGCACCGTCGCGCTGCCGAAGAACTCTCCTACCTCTCCGCTCCCTCTTATTGGATCAAGAAGGCGGAGATCGTCATCAAGCTGTAGGTGTGCTGAACGCGGAGGTGCCGCCCGTTCGGTGCTTGATCGGGACGGATCGTGAGGACGGTTCGTGATTGGATTGCGGGACGCTCGGCGATTTGGATCGCGAAGACGTTCGACTACACCAACCGCGTTTCTTAACGCTTCCCGCTTAGCAATCTACTAGGGTATGTAGATCCACTCTCCCTCTCGTAGATGCTCATCACCATGGATAGATCTGCGTGTGCGTGGAAATTTTTTGTTTCCCATGCAACATTCCCCAACAGTGGCATCATGAGCTAGGTCTATGTGTAGATGAGATCTCGAGTAGAAGACAAAGAGTTTGTGGGCGTTGATGCGTAGATTGCTTCCTCCCTTGGTCGTATTTTGGTTCAGCCATATTGTGGGATGAAGCGGCCCGGACCAACATTACTCGTACGCTTATGAGAGACCGGTTCCATCGACTGACGTGTAACTTCATTGCACAAAGATGGCTAGCGGGTGTCAATTTCTCCTACTTTAGTTGGATCGGATTCGACAAAGGCGGTCCTTGAGAAGGTTGAAAAGCAACTAGTGTATCTCCGTTGTGGTTTTTGCATAGATGAGAATCGTTCTTGCTAGATACACGTAGCAGCCACGTAAAACATGCAACAACAATTAGAGGACGTCTAACTTGTTTTTGCAGGGTATGTTGTGATGTGATATGGACAATTACATGATGTGATATATGTCATGTATGAGATGATCATGTGATGTATAGATTATCACAACTTGCATGTCGATGAATACGGAAACCAGTAGGAGCCATAGGGATGTCTTTAATTATTGTATGACCTGCGTGTCAATCATTAAGCGCTATGTAATGCTTTACTTTATCGCTAAATGGTAGCAATAGTAGTAGAATCATGTTGGGCGCGACAACCCCGATGGCGACACGTTGATGGAGATCATGGTGTCGTGCAGGTGACAATGGAGATCATGCCGGTGCTTTCTAGATGGAGATCAAAAGCACAAGTTCATGGCCATATCATGTCACTTATGATTTGCATGTGATGTTAATCCTTTTATGCACCTTGTTTTGCTTAGGACGATGGTAGCATTATAAGGTGATCCCTCACTTAAATTTCAAGATGACTTGTGTTCTCCCCGAGTGTGCACCATTGCGAAAGTTCGTCGTGTCGAGACACCACATGATGATCAGGTGTGATAGACTCTACGTTCACATACAACGGGTGCAGGCCAGTGTTGCACATGCGGAACACTCGGGTTAAACTTGACGAGCATAGCATGTATAGACATGGCCTCGGAACATAAGAGACCGAAAGGTCGAACACGAGTCATATAGTAGATATGATCAACATGATGATGTTCACCATTGAAACCACCTCAACTCACGTGATGATCAGACTTGAGTTGGTGAATTTGGATCATGTGACACTCAGATGACCTGAGGGATGTCAATTTGAGTGGGAGCTTTAGTAAATTTGATTAACTAAAACTCATTATCTTGAACAATAGTCTAAGTAACCTTTGCATATTTATGTTGTAGATCAATGGCTCGCGCAATAGGACCCCTGAATTTTAATGCATTCCTAGAGAAAGCTAAGTTGAAAGATGATGGAAGTAACTTTGTTGACTGGACCCGTAATCTGAGGATTATCCTCATGGCTTCCCAGAAATCATATGTCCTTGATGCACCACTTGGTGACCAACCACAAGACATGTCATCCGAAGACGTTAAGAATGCTTGGGAGGCACATTCTGGAGATTACTCAATAGTTCAGTGTGAATATTGTATGGCTTAGAACCGGGACTTCAAAGACGTTTTGAACGTCATGGAGCATATGAGATGTTCTAGGAGTTGAAGTTTATCTTTCAGAAGAATGCCCGAATCGAGAGGTATGAGATGTCCGATAAGTTCTATGCTTGCAATATGGAGGAGAACGGGTCTATCAGTGAACATATACTCAGAATGTCTGGCTATTCGACTCGTCTAGTAGAGTTGGGAATTGCCCTTCCGCCAGAGGCGATCACTGACAGAGTTCTTCAATCACTGCCACCTAGTTACAAGAGCTTTGTGATGATCTATAACATGCACGAGATGAACAAGTCAGTCGCCGAGCTATTTGCGATGCTAAAAGTCGCTGAGTCTGAAATCCAGAAAGAACATCAAGTGTTGATGGTCAATAAAACCACCAGTTTCAAGAAAAATGGCAATGGCAAGGGCAAGAAGGGAAAAACCAAGAAGGATGGCAAAGCAGTTGCCACTCCTATAAAGAAGCCCAAGCGTGGACCCAAGGCAGAAACTTAGTGCTTTCATTGCAAGGGATCTGGTCACTGGAAGCGAAACTGCCCCAAGTACCTGGCTGACAAGAAGGTGGCCAACGACAAACAAGGTATATATGATATACATGTTATTGATGTGTACCTTACTAGCTCTTGTTGTAGTGCGTGGGTATTTGATACCGGTTCGGTTGCCCACATTTGCAACTCAAAACAGGAACTACGGAATAGACGAAGGCTGGCAAAGGATGAAGTAACGATGCGCGTGGGAAATGGTTCCAAGGTTGATGTGATCGCCGTCGGCACGCTCTCTCTTCGATTACCATCGGGATTAGTGATGACCCTAAATAATTGTTATTTAGTGCCTGCGTTAAGCATGAACATTATATCTGGATCTTGTTTATTGCGAGACGGTTACTCATTTAAATCAGAGAATAAAGGTTGTTCTATTTATATGAGTAATATCTTTTATGGTCATGCACCCAATGTGAGGGGTTTATTCATATTGAATCTTGATAGTGATGACACACATGTTCATAACATTGATGCCAAAAGATGTAGAGTTGATAATGATAGTACCACTTTCTTGTGGCACTGCCGTTTAGGTCATATTGGTGTAAAACGCATGAGGAAGCTCCATGCTGATGGACTTTTGGAGTCACTTGATTTTGAATCACTTGACACATGCGAACGATGCCTCATGGGGAAGATGACTAAAACGCCATTCTCTGGAACAATGGAACGGGCGAGTGAATTGTTGGAAATCATACATACTGATGTGTGCGGTCCAATGAATGTTACAACGCGTGGTGGATATCGTTATTTTCTCACCTTCACTGATGACTTAAGTAGATATGGGTATATTTACTTAATGAAACACAAGTCTGAAACGTTTGAAAAGTTCAAGCAATTTCAGAGTGAAGTTGAGAATCATCGTAACAAGAAGATTAAATTCCTGCGATCTGATCGAGGAGGTGAATATCTGAGTTATGAGTTTGGCAGTCACTTAAGACAATGTGGAATTGTTTCACAGTTGACACCGCCCGGAACGCCACAACGTAATGGTGTGTCCGAACATCATAATCGAACCTTATTAGATATGGTGCGTTATTTGATGTTTCTTGCTGATTTGCCACTATCGTTTTGTGGTTATGCATTAGAGACAGCTGCATTCACTTTCAATAGGGCACCATCGAAATCTGTTGAGACGACGCCGTATGAACTATGGTTTGGCAAGAAGCCAAAGTTGTCGTTTCTTAAAGTTTGGGGATGTGATGCTTATGTCAAAAAGCTTCAGCCTGAAAAGCTGGAACCCAAAGCAGAGAAATGCGTCTTCATAGGATACCCGAAAGAGATAGTTGGGTATACCTTCTATCTTAGATCCGAAGGCAAAGTGTTTGTCGCTAAGAACGGAACATTTCTTGAGAAAGAGTTTCTCTCGAAAGAATTGAGTGGGAGGAAAATAGAGGTTGATGAGGTTATTGAGCCTTTACTTCAACCAGAAAGTAGCGCAGCGCAGAAAGATGTTTCTGTGGAACCTACGACGGTAGAAGAGAAAGTGAATGATGATGATCATGAAGCTTCGGATCAAGCTACTATTGAACCTCGTAGGTCGACAAGGGCGCGTACTGCTCCTGAGTGGTATGGCAACCCTATCTTGGAGGTCATGTTGTTGGACAACAATGAACCTACAAGCTATGGAGGAGCGGTGATGGGCCCGGATTCCGAGAAATGGTTAGAGGCCATGAAATCCGAGATGGGATCCATGTATGAAAACAAAGTATGGACTTTGGAAATATTACCTGAAGGGCGAAATGCTATTCAGAACAAATGGATCTTTAAGAAGAAGACGGATGCGGACGGTAATGTCACCGTCTATAAAGCTCGACTTGTGGCAAAGGGTTTTTCACAAGTTCAAGGAGTTGAGTACGATGAGACCTTCTCACTCGTACCGATGCTTAAGTCTGTCAGAATCATGTTGGCAATAGCTGCTTATTTCGACTATGAAATTTGGCAGATGGATGTCAAAACAGCGTTCCTCAATGGTTTCCTTGAGGAAGAGTTGTATATGATGCAACCAGAAGGTTTTGTTGATCCAGAGAATGTTGACAAAGTTTGCAAACTCCAGCGATCCATTTATGGGCTGGTGCAACGATCTCGGAGTTGGAATAAGCGCTTTGATGAGGTGATCAAAGCGTTTGGGTTTATAAAAGTTTGTGGAGAAGCTTGTATTTACAAGAAAGTGAGTGGGAGCTCTATAGCGTTTCTAATATTATATGTGGATGACATATTGCTAATTGGAAACAGTATAGAAATGCTGGAAAGAGTGAAGGAATATTTGAATAAGAGTTTTTCAATGAAGGACCTAGGAGAAGCTGCTTTCATATTAGGCATCAAGATCTATAGAGATAGATCGAGACACTTAATAGCATTTTCAGAGAGCACATACCTTGATAAACTCGTGAAAAAGTTCAAAATGGATCAGGCCAAGAAGGGGTTCTTGCCTGTGTTACAAGGTGTAAAGTTGAGTAAGACTCAATGCCCAGTGACTGCAGAAGATAGAGAAAATATGAGTGTCATCCCCTATGCCTCAGCCATATGCTCTATCATGTATGCAATGCTGTGCACAAGACCCAATGTCAGCCTTGCCATAAGTATGGCCGGAAGGTTTCAAAGTGTTCCTGGAATGGAGCACTGGACAACGGTCAAGAATATCCTTAAGTACCTGAATAGGACTAAGGAAATGTTTCTCGTTTATGGAGGTGATGAAGAGCTCGTCGTAAAGGGTTACGTCGATGGAAGCTTTGACACTGATCCGGATGACTCTAAGTCACAAACCGGATGCGTATTTATTCTCAACAGGGGAGGAGTAAGCTGGTGCAGTTCCAAGCAAAGCGTGGTAGCTAATTCTACGTGCGTTGCGGAGTACATCGCAGCCTCGGAGGCGGTGAAGGAAGGTGTCTGGATGAAGTAGTTCATGACAGATCTTGGAGTAGTGCCCAGTGCACTGAATCCAATGAACCTATTCTATGACAACACTGGTGCCATTGCTCTGGCCAAGGAACCAAGGTTTCACAAGAGGACCAGACACATAAAGCGACGCTTCAACTCCATCCGTGATTACATCGAGGAGAAGGACATAAATATTTGCAAAGTGCACACGGATCTGAATGTTGCGGACCCGTTGACTAAACCTCTTCCAAGGGCTAAACATGATCAACACCAGAACTGCATGGGTGTTCGATTCATTACAATGTAAATCACAAGTGATGCGAACTAGATTATTGACTCTACTGCAAGTGGGAGACCGTTGGAAATATGCCCTAGAGGCAATAAATAAAGTGTTTATTATTATATTTCCTTCTTCATGATAATCGTTTATTATCCATGCTATAATTGTATTGATTCGAAACACATTACATGTGTGGGTAAATAGACAACACTCTGTCCCTAGTATGCCTCTAGTGAACTAGCTTGTTGATCAAAGATGGTCAAGGTTTCCTAGCCATTGACATGTGATGTCATTTGATAATGGGATCACATCATTAGGAGAATGATGTGATGGACAAGACCCAAACTACAAACGTAGAATATGATCGTGTAAGTTTATTGCTACTGTTTTCTGCATGTCAAGCATGTGTTCCTATGACCATGAGATCATGCAACTCACGGACATCGAAGGAGTGCCTTGTGTGTATCAAACGTCGCAACGTAACTGGGTGACTATATAGGTACTCTACAGGTATCTCCGAGGGTGTCTGTTGAGTTGGCATGGATCAAGACTGGGATTTGTTACTCCGCGTGACGAAGAGGTATCTCAGGGCCCACTCGGTAGTACAACATCACAATAAGCCTTGCAAGCAATGTGACTAAGTGTTAGTTGTGGGATCTTGTATTACGGAACGAGTAAAGAGACTTGCCGGTAACGAGGTTGAACTAGGTATGGAGATACCGACGATCGAATCTCGGGCAAGTAACATATCAAATAACAAAGGGAACATCATACGGGATTAACTGAATCCTTGACACAGAGGTTCGACCGATAAAGATCTTCGTAGAATATGTAGGAACCAATATGGACATCCAGGTCCCGTTATTGGTTATTGACCGTAGAGGTGTCTCGGTCATGTCTACATATTTCTCGAACCCGTAGGGTCTGCACACTTAAGGTTTGGTGACGTTTTGGTAGTATAGAGTTATGCATGGTGGTGAACAAATGTTGTTCGGAGTCCCGGATGAGATCCCGGATGTCACGAGGAGCTCCAAAATGGTCCGGAGTAAAGATTGATATATAGGAAGTCCTATTTTGGTCGCCGGAAAAGGTTCAGGCTCATCGGTAGTGTACCGGGAGTGCCGGTAGTGTACCGGGAGACCACCGGGAGGGGTATTTCGACCCAAGAGGCTTCATGGGCTGTGGGAGAGTGTATACCAGCCCTTATTGGGCTGGTGGAAGTCCCACACAAGGCCCATTCAGCTGGGAAGAAAAGCCCAAAAGGAAAAAGGTGGAAAAAAAGGCTAAAAAGGCTAAATTAGGAAGGAGTCCTAATCCTACTAGGAGTGGAGGAGGAGGATTCCTCCCTCCTAGTTCGGCCGAACCAGCCTTGGCTTGGAAGCCTAGGCTGCCTCCTCTCCTCCTCTCCTCCTATATATACTAGAGAGTTTTAGAGTTTTTGCACAAGATTTTCAGCCACGTGCAACCCTACCCTCTAGTGCGTAGTTTCTCCTCTAGATCGGATTTCTGCAGTGCTTAGGCGAGCCCTGCAGGAACAGCTCCACCACCATCGTCGGAGCACCGTCATGCTGCCGGAGAACTCTCCCACCTCTCCGCTCCCTCTTGTTGGATCAAGAAGGCGGTGATCGTCATCAAGCTGTACGTGTGCTGAACGCGGTGGTGTCGTCCGTTCGGTGCTTGATCGGGACGGATCGTGTGGACGGTTCGTGATTGGATCACGGGACACTCGGTAATTTGCATCGCGAAGACGTTCGACTACACCAACCGCTTTTCTTAACGCTTCCCGCTTAGCGATCTACAAGGGTATGTAGATCCACTCTCCCTCTCGTAGATGCTCATCACCATGGATAGATCTGCGTGTGCGTAGGAATTTTTTTGTTTCCCATGCAACGTTTCCCACAGCATTATCCATAATAGAAGTAGCATCATCAATAACTTGCGACATATCAGAATTAATAGCATGTGGTGGTGTTACAAGTTTACTCATAACAGAAGGTGAATCTAAAGCATAACTGGATGGTAGTTCCTTACCTCCCCTCGTCCTTGAGGGAAATATCTTAGTCTCAGGATCCTTTAGACTCTTCATAGTGAGAATATGATAACAACTAGGTAATACCAACCTAATACGACATGATAACTTATCCTCTCTACACATCCAGCACGACACTCGCACACATCACCCAACACATCCATTTTTACTGTTAGCTATACAAGACTACTACATATTACATACAAAATGGTAACTTTCTTACCAATCCTTTACATGGCAACTACAAGTGTTCAACATAGCAGTCTTCGTTTTCACTAATTTTTCAACATGGCTACTTAAGTTCCTCACAAACATGGCATTTTTCAATTAGCTCGGCATGACAACTTTTTTACTTCGACACATGAACGAGTTGTTATTTTAGTCCTTCCAACTTTCTCCTTCTATGTGTTCAAGCATGGCAACTTACAACTATTTTAATTATTTTCTTCTTACGTTGCTCCTTGAAATCAATTATGATTGTGGTATGTACGTGATAACCCACAAGTATAGGGGATCGCAACAGTTTTCGAGGGTAGAGTATTCAACCCAAATTTATAGATTCGACACAAGGGGAGCCAAAGAATATTTGAAGGTATTAGCAGCTGAGTTGTCAATTCAACCACACCTAGAGATCAATTATCTGCAGCAAGTAATCAGTAGCAAAGTAATATGATAGTTTTGATAGTAGTGACAGCAGTAACAGTAACGGTAACAATGATAGCAGTAATTTTGTAGCAAGTGTAACAACGATGATAGCAGTAGTAACTTAGCAGAAACAATATAAGATATATTCGTAGGCATTGGATCAGTGACTTGTTGGATGATATTCATCATGAGACAGTTATAACCTAGGGCGATATGACACTAGCTCTAGTTCATCGATATAATGTAGGCATGTATTCCGTAAATAGTCGTACGTCCTTTATTGAAAGAACTTGCATGACATGTTTTGTCCTACCCTCCAGTGGCAGCGGGTCCCATACTGGAAACTAAGGGATATTAAGGCTTCCTTTTAATAGAGAACCGGAACAAAGCATTAACACATAGTGAATACATGAACTCCTCAAACTACGGTAATCACCGAAAGAAGTCCCGGTTATTGTCACTCCGGGGTTACCGGATCATAACACGTAGTAGGTGACTATAAGTTGCAAGATCGGATCTAAAACATGGATATAATGATGATAACATAAACAGTTCAGATCTGCGTTCATGGCACGTGGGCTCAAAGTGAAAAGCATTAAGCATGGCAAAGTCATAGCAACATCAATCTAAGAACATAGTGGATACTAGGGATCAAGCCCTAACAAAACTAACTCGATTACATGATGAATCTGATCCAACTCCTCACCGACCAGCGAGCCTACGAAGGAATTACTCACTCCCGGTGGGGAGCATCATGGAATTAGCGATGGAGAAGGGTTGGTGATGACGAAGAACGAAGATCCCCCTCTCTGGAGCCCCAAACGGACTCCAGATCTGGCCTCCCGATGAAGAACAGGAGGTGACGGTGGCTCAGTCTTGTGGATTGTGATAATTCTTCTCCTTGGTTTTTTCTAGAATAATATGATTTTATAGCGTCGGGATCAGGGTCTGCGGGGCCACCAGGTGGGTACAACCCATCTGGGCGCACCAGGAGAGGGGGGCGCGCCCTGGTGGGTTGTGCCCACCCAGGTGCCCCTCTCTGGCAGGTCTTGGCTCTAGAAATTCTTATTATTGATATAAAAAATCCTCGCAAAGTTTCGTTCCATTCCGAGAACTTTTATTTCTGCACAAAAACAACACCATGGTAGTTCTGCTAAAAACAATGTCAGTCCGGGGTTAGTTTCATTCAAATCATGCAAATTAGAGTCCAAAACAAGAGGAAAAGTGTTAGGAAAAGTAGATATGTTGGAGACATATCAGTACGCACTGGAATATCTTGCTAAGTGGGAAGGCATGAAAATGCCAACTCCGAACAAAGAAATAGTCGCAGAGCTCGGGAAGATCTATCTCTAGAATTGGGTCACAAATACAGATTGCAATAAGCGGGAGGGTTCAAAGGCTTGGATGGAGGGAGAGGTTAAAGCTGCTATCAAGAGATACTGGTGAATGCACGGAATAATGAAGAGTTTTGTTTTAGTTCTATACTTACATTGTTTGTTTGGATGAATGTAATACTGACTCCCTATTTTCCCTTCCTTTGATTTCATTTACCATTGTCCTTTTGCACTCGCACAGAACTATGTTTTTGCCGTGAACCCTTTTGTGCTTGTATTTTTTAACACATAAATTTGATGTCAGATGTTGTTAACTGTTAGTGCGGCCGTCCGTTACGCTTATACTTACATTTTATTTTTGTCATTCAATTTGGAAGTCAGTACATTAGTCAAATTATATAGATGGTCATAAGGGTGTCAACTTTTGTAGTTTTTTGTTTGATAAAGGCCCGTCCTCTTGATAGTCTCGTTATTTCAAACGTTTTTTACGTGCAACAAGAACGTCACATTATTAATCAATCACGTCACGTGGCAAAAAAAATGACGAAATGCTTGGCAATATGCAGTCTACCCTTATTTTTTTGTAAATGCGACAGGATATCTCATTTCTATATTATTGCTCGTCAGATTTCGCCAAACTTCTCTCCCCACCCATCCCCCTCATTTTTCTGCAATATGACAACTATTACATCCACAATCAAAATGTCAAGTAAACATCAATTGTTCTCCTACAACACTAATGCATTTAGCTCTACATTTTTATGACAAACATAGCTGCAATCGAATTGCATATTTTTCTCAACAGTTTCTCCTCTTTTCCAGAATCAACAAACTACATTTTATAGCAATATGACAACTTTTTGTATCTGTTCACATGACAATGTTGTTTTTAAATTGAAACGATAAATGTTGCCAAATTGATGCGGACACGCATACAATTTACCAAACAAACAAACATGCCAAATTTCCGCTAACACACCCTGTTAGTTGTCTCGCATTTTATATAGCTGAAGCTTTTGGTGCCGTCTTCCTTGTGCTCTTCTTGTGTTTTGCTTGAATCTCGAGTGCTGACTTGTACCTTATCCGTTTTGGTCGCCCTTTAGTGATTGTCCTTATTGGAGGGTTCCTCACCTGCATGTGCGTGTTGGATGCGCCCGAACCCACCTCCGAGTTTTCTATCGATTGCCCTGTTCATGTGCTAGGAGCAGTCTTGTTCTTTTTTGGGAATTTATGTAGTGCCTCCTCCTCCATTCCGTTCTAGATAAGGTCTAGTTCCCTTTCTAGTGCGTTGTGTGCCTCTCAATCGCTCTACTCATCAGATCATATTTGCAAGCCTCGTCTGCTATGTTGGCAAATCTTCTTGTCATGACAACACACCTGATTGTTTCCATGGTTGTGTCGGGCCCATCTTCATGCACCACGAGTACTAGCTGTGAACCATGTTGGCACAGTGCTTCATCTGTGTTCCAAGCCCAACGCTCAAGTATGTACCTTGGTGGCACCTGTTTCACTCCATTCATGTCCATTACCCTTAGAATATGGCAACAGATCACACCTTCTCTTTCAAACTTGCCGCATTGGCAGTAATACAACCCTCCTGTTATGTCCGTCATCACCATGTAGTTCCTTCCCTCGTCTGGGTCTTCGGCTTCCGAGTCCGAGATGTCCCACATGGTGCAGACCTTGTAGGTGAAGTTGTCGACATGAATCACGGTGTCACCACTTGATAGCCTTAGCTCCCATTGGAACCTGCAATTTGTTTAGTTTGCATTACAATTTAGCTCGCCAATACAATGTAACGCATGTTTTCTTACTGTTGCACTCATGGAAATTTCAATGAAATACACATGGAAAGTCTAGTGGCACAAGCATGGCAAATTCATTCATACAAACATGGCAAGTTTACTGATGACAACACGACAATTTTTTTCAACACGAAACAAACATGGCAAATTTAGTTGTCCAAACTAGGCAAGATTACTAATGAAGACATGGCAAGTTCAACTTCCTCCATGAGTACCAACAATGATAAGAATGACAGATGCATCCTTACCGCGACACACCTACATGGCAAGTTTAGAGATCAATCCAAACACAACAATGTCATCTTATCAATCATGTGGTTGACATGGCAAGTTCAACAAATGTACATTCTTATCATTGTTCATATTTTCATGCATCTGCCATTCAAAACATACAACTGATAAGTCATGTTCAAACCAGCATGACAAGTATCTGTAGACCCAACATGGCAACTATTTATTCAAACAAGCATTTCAATCACTTGTACCCCAAACATGGAAACTACATTTAAACTACTCTACGAACCATTTACTAAACCAGTATAACCATGAATGTAAAAGAACTTACTTGTAGAATAGTTGTCGTGTATAAACCTCCATCATTTGTCTCTCCAACGGTTTGCACGTTAGCATCTTGGGGTTCTTCACATCAGTGTTTGCCAATGCTTGTTGCTCTGCACCCAATTTTTTTTGCTGAATTGCATTGTATTGCTGCACTAGGTTTACATATCTCTTCAGCACTGTGTTGAATCCCTTGCTACGCTGGGTAGTTTGCAGAAAGGGGTAGAAGCACTGCATGAAATAAGATGGCACCCATAACTTCCTCTTCTCCCAAAGGTTTTGTAGTGTTTCGTTGTCCTGGACTTGGTATTTGTCTATCATTGCTTTCCAGCTTTACTCAAATTCTTCGGGTGTCAAACTATGGTCAACACACAATTCAAATGCTTTGTGGAGTTTTGGCCTTTCAACAAAAATGGGACCCAACGTTTCTTCTGCCTTATTAATAACATGCCACCTAAAGTGTCTGTGTATTGTGTTAGGGAACACTTCCTCAATGCCTGCACGCATGCCGAAATCTTGGTCCGTTATGATGTTCATCGGTTCAAGCCCGCCCATGCATTCCTTGAAAGTTTTGAAAACCACACATAGCTACCAACATCCTCGTTCCTAACAAACTCGCACCCGAACTGCAGTGATTGGCTGTGGTTGTTTATGCTAATGAACGGAGCACACGACATCTTGTACATATTGGTCAGATATGTAGCATCGAATGACACACAATGATGGAAGTGCTTGTACGCCCTGCACGCTGCACCATCTATCCAATACATGTTCACCATGTGGTCCTCACTATCTAGCTTTATGATGTAGAAGAAATCGGGATCTTCTTTCTCTTTTTCCATGAAGTATGCGATTGTGTCCTCCATGTCTGTCAGTTGACTTTCCCTATGATACTTTGCCACCAAGTTAACTACATCTGATGGCAGGTACGACATGCTATTGAGCTTCCCTGTTTTACTGTGCATCATTGACAGAATGTGGACCATTCTCCCAGGTTGGAGGTTGCAATGATGGAGCAACTTCACAACCTATTCTTCCTCCGGTGTGAATACACGGTGAGCACTCAGAAACCTAACCAGGTCAAATTTCTTAATCATTTCATGATTGTGACCCCCCACAATATTTTTTACCACCTAGTTGTTGGGACCCCGATCCTAAGTCATATGAATATAGACTGTAACATATCACATCAGTTTGTGGCCTCACGCACGGTAAACTCCACAACTACATCCTTACCTTAGCCGGGACCGTTTGCCTCTTTTGGCTCATGTATGTGAACATGTCGCTGGCAATCAAACGACAGAGAACCCGGGCCGACATTACTAGTCATAGAACCCAGGTGACACATCCGTACGGAAACAGGCATACATCACCCAGCAATGCAGGTGTCGGCCTCAAGCGTGTGTAGACGAGTCATAGCAAGCTACAAGGACTCCATTACGTCGTGAGACATAAACGCCATCACTGCACGTAGACGAATCGTAGCAGGCTATAGGGACTCCATTACACCGCGAGACATTTCCCCGAAGGGACAGACACACCAGCAAAGAAGGATACATGCCGGTCAATCAAGGTGTCCGGAGCAGTAGCAAGCTACCATGGCTCGGTGGAAGCACAAAGAGGCAGTTTTCCGTAAGGAGTACTACTAAAGGCACACGACTAGGTGTTGGATCCCATACATACTGTTGCACGTCACACGTACGCACGACATGTCCGATATGCATAGATACAACTATGGCATCACAACATAACCATAAAACATCACAACTTTTATTTAAGAGGCTCAGACGAGCCTTGCATAATATGTTCTTATAGATAGGGGTCACATGACCCGACTCTCAAGTCATACAAACAAGTTCATACAAACCAAGCGAAAGCATAAAGCTGTCTGAGTACAGACAGATGAAAGGGGTAACAAGGCACATGGCCTGACTATCTACAGCTCGCCACAGGGCATAGGTCGTAGCTGGGATACCAGCTATTCGGCATCGTCGACATCTAGAAAGAACCCACCTGATGGGTCCTGGGTCTCATCTGCAACATTTATTAAGCAAACGTGAGTACAAACGTACGCAGCAAGTCTTTAAAATAGACCTAGTCTATTCATGCTCATGTATCAACAAGGGGGGTGGTGGAGTTTATGCAGCAATTCTAGCTTTGACTCATGGCTAACCTACACTGCTCAATTTTAACTCTTTGTTTACATTTTAGGTATCGCAGACGAGTCCACTAACTCCATGACAATACACTACCATGAATTCACTTCCCTCATCCGGGAGAGTGCCATCCATGGTACACACACTTGTCTTGGTATTTTTATGAGCATCCATTTTATTATCTATGAATAGCATAAGATTTCCAAGTAGCCCATATTCGAGGACGCAGCTATTCAAATAGTCTCATACCCTGCAGGTGTGTACTTCTTGACACACGCTCTCGCCACTTATCGCTGTGTGCTCATAAAACCATGCACCTTGGCAACCTTCAAGCAGAAGCCCAGCGAGGGAGTTGGCCACGACCGTCAATCACATAAGACCTCTAGTCCAGGTTATCGCCTATTTGAGACTAAACCCGCACGGAAGTCCGGCCGAAGTTTCCGCTACGACCCCAAACGATGTGCGTAGGGTTCCCAAGCCTACCATTCGGGTGACCCTTGGTACACCGTGCCACTGCCTACCGCGTCGTAACCCACCCCTAGGGTCAGCGCTACGCACGGCCTCCAGCATGATATAAACACCAGAAACTACTTGCAACTCCTGGACTAAGGACTAAGCAACTGATAAGTCAAGAGGGGTCGAGTTATCGGAACACAATGTGTGGTAGTAACTAATCTTGGATCACAAACACGAAACTCAGTTCCTAAGAATGGTCCCAATGAGACAACCCGCTATGTACTCCTACATAGCCTCTCATTGCTACCTTTACCAAATCGGGTTCATCATAAGCTTATCACATCATAACAACATTGTTTCACTGAAGTTCATCACCCAGATGAATCATACCTGACACAACTCTAAGCATAGCAGGCATAGTAGACTGAGCACATCATGGCACACACATCTACCAGGTATGCTAGGTTACAAGGTTTAGTTATTTACTGTGACAATGATAGGTCATGCAAAAGAATAGGTTCATCTACCGTGTATGACTGACAAGTGAACGTTGGTCCTAATGCAATAAACAAGAGCAGGAGCGAGAGACTGGGATGTTATCAAAATGATCAAAGGGGGTTGCTTGCCTTGCTGGGTAGCGGGAAGGTTCTCTCCTTCGTGGGAATACTCGGGGGTATCCCCAGAAGCAGGGCCTACCGCAATTGCAGATAAGAAGCAATCAATACACGAAGTGCAACAATATGATGCATGATCATGGCATGGTAGCATGTATGGATGAGCTAATGCAACTATTGTCAAAGTTAATTTGAAGTGTGTTTGAATATAGGTTCAAAATCGTTCTTCATTTCATATTCCACATACTAACCTATTAGTAAATGTCAATGTTCATCTACATAGGTTTCTCTAACATGCATTACAATAGCACCATTGGATTCATTGGATTTTTCTGATAAATTTTCATATATAAATTATTTTCATGTGATTTACAGATTAATTTATATGAATTTTTGAATTTTTAAACAATTTCTAGAATTATTTTAAACTTAGAAAATAGAATTATGGCGTCAGCCTGACGTCACCACGACGTCAGCTGGTCGGATGACCAGGCCAGGTCAAACCTGACGTGCGGGGCCCACACGTCAGTGACACGACCCTAAACTCCGTGCTGACCAGGGGTTTGACCCACCCTGGGGCCCACCGGTCAGTGGCAGGAGGCATAATAAATCAGGGGGATTAGCCCCTGATGCTGGCCACGTCGGCGCCCACTAGAGAGGGGCCGGCGGCGACCATCCGCACGGCGGCGACTCGCCGGAGTTGTGCCTCTGGCAACCATTTGGCGCGCGGAGGGCACCGAGAGGTAGCCCGTGCACGCGCGCATCCAACGCTGCGGCACAGGGGGCTCGGAGGCCACCGGAACTATGGCCGGCGACGAACCGAGCGGCGGTGAGCTTCGGCCGGCAAGGGGAATGGCGCCTACGACGAGGGACAGGCCTCTAGAGGAGGGGAAAACGGAGCAAGAGCTCACGGCGGGGCTGCTGGGGGCGATGGCGAGCTCGAGGACGCGGAGATGACCTCGAATCGCCAGAGAAAGGCTTCAGCGGCCGGCGGGGAAGAAACGGCGACAGCGTGTCGTGGGGGGGGGGCTCCCGACGTCTTCTAGCGTTACGGGTAGGACGAGGGGGTCACGGCGGGGCTATTGGTGGGCTCAGAGGGGCGCGGGGGTGGCTAGAACTACGGCGACGTGGTGGCGAGGAGCTCGGCCATGGCGGGTAGAGAGGGGAGAAGCGAGAGAGAGAGAGAGAGCTCGCGAGGGAGAGAGGGAGAGGAGAAAAGGCCACGACGGGGAGGGGGTCGCGCCGGCACGTCCGGAGCCCTCCAGGCCAGCAAGCAGGCAGGGAGGAGCTGGTCGGCGCGTGCCCGCGCGTGGCGAGCGCGTGCCCCTATCCTCCTGGCGAGAGGACAGGGATGACTGGCAATGGGCCAGTTGGGCCAGCTTCCCCTGGGCCCTTTCCTCTTTTTTTTACTTTTTGATTTATAAATCTGACATTTGTTTTATTTCTTTTGCAGGTATAGAAGCTATTATAAAATATCCCATGTATTTTATATATTCAAGTTTGAATATTGAAAACTTATCTAAAAAGTTCCAGGATATTTTAAAATCTAAAATACTGATAATGCTTTATTTGGCATTTTCAGTCGCTTTATCATTTATTTTTAAATTGCTATAGATGTTCAAATATTTGAAATGGCCCCTGATATATTCATGTCTATATTTATCAGACAGAGGGAACATTTTGTAAGGCATTTTGAATTTGTTGAAATTTTCACCAACTTTGAATTATTTTGACTCAATGTGAGCTTGGGGTTACTTTAAATCCCCATTTCATGTTGATGCAAAATTGAAACATGATGCAACACATGCTGTTCCTATGACATCTAGCTAGGGATGTGATAACTCACCCCCACTCAAAAGAATCTCGTCCCGAGATTTTGGAGTCGTCGGGAAGAGCGCGGGGTACTCTAGTCGAAGACGATCTTCTCTTTCCCATGTGGCCTCCTTTTTAGAATGGTGTGACCACTGAACCTTGAGAAACTTGATGTTCCGACGCCAAGTGGTACACTCAGCTTGATCAAGAATACGTACAGGGTATTCTCGATATGTAAGGTTATCTTGGAGATCAAGTGCTTCGTGGTCTACTTCACGGACAGGGTACGAGAAGGAACGCCTGAGTTGCGAGACGTGGAAGACATCATGAACGTTGGAAATATGCGGCAGAAGTTCCAATTGGTAGGCAACCTCTCCTCGGTTAGCAAGAATGCTAAAGGGTCCAATGTAACAAGGAGCCAACTTGCCCTTGATACCGAATCAATGGGTACCCTTCAGGGGTGTAACCCGGAGGTAAGCCCTCTCGTCAACTTCATAGGTCACAGCCTTATGATGGCGATCATATTGGCTCTTTTGACGAGACTGGGCTGTTTTCAACTTTTCACAAATAATGCGAACTTGCTCCTCTACATCCTGGATCATATCCGGGCCAAAGATTTGCCTCTCTCCGGTTTCTGACCAGTTAAGAGGTGTTCGACACCTTCGTCCATAGAGAACTTCAAAAGGGCCTTTGCCCAAGCTTGATTGATAACTATTGTTATATGCAAATTCAGCAAATGGAAGGCATTTCTCCCAATTCATACCGAAGGATATAACACAAGCTCGGAGCATGTCTTTGAGCATTTGATTGACTCGCTCAACTTGACCACTTGATTGCGGGTGGAAAGCGGTGCTAAAGGATAGATGAGTCCCCATAGCGGTTTGAAAACTATCCCAAAATCGGGAAGTAAAGATACTTCCGCAGTCTGAGTTAATCTCCAAAGGAACACCATGAAGAGAAACTATTCGAGAAACATATAACTCTGCTAGCTGGCTAGCAGTTATACTCTCCCGAACAGGAAGAAAATGAGCCACTTTGGTGAGGCGGTCGATGACCACAAAAAATAGCATTGTTCCCTCTCTTAGTTCTGGGAACTCCGGTAATGAAATCCATACTGACCTTATCCCATTTCCATTCAGGAATAGCTAAAGGTTGAAGGGTGCCAACAGGCCTTTGATGTTCTGCTTTCACGCAATGACAAACGTCTCAGTTAGCAACAAACTGGGCAATTTCTCTCTTAATCCTAGTCCACCAGAACCTCCGGCGTAGGTCCTGATACATCTTGGTACTACCCGAATGAATTGTGAGAGGAGAATCATGAGCCTCCTTAAGGACCAACTGTTGTAGATGTTGCTTCTTCGGGATCACCAAGCGGTTCTCAAAGAAGACAACACCCCGATCATCTTTCGAGAAGCATCTAACATTACCATTCTTAATGTTTTTCTTGATCCGAGCTATCCCGGCATCATGCTTCTAGCCTTCTATGATTTGATCCATAAGAGTAGGTTTCGCCACCAAGTTGGAATGGAATCCTTGAGGAACAATGTGAAGGTTCAACTGCCGAAATTCCTCATAGAGAAGTGGTTGACCTTGTTGTAACATCAGATTATTACAATAAGACTTACGACTTAGTGCATCAGCCATGACATTGGCTTTCCCCGGGGTATAAGTTATCCCTAAGTCGTAATCTGTAATCAACTCAACCCACCGTCTTTGCCTAAGATTCAAATCCGGCTGGGTGAAAATATATTTCAGACTTTGGTGATCAGTGTAAATTTCGCAACGATTACCGAGAAGGTAATGTCGCGAGGTTTTCAGTGGATGGACCACAATTGCAAGCTCAAGATCATGTGTTGGATAATTATCCTCATGTGGACGCAACTGTCGAGATGCGTATGCAATCAAATGATGATCTTGCATGAGAATGCAACCTAATCCTTGTCGCGAGGCGTCGCAATAGATAACAAAGTCCTTAGAGAAGTCTGGTGGCACCAGAACGGGAGCAGAGGTCACTTGTCTTTTCAACTCCTGAAAACTGTGCTCGCATTGTGGAGTCCACTCGAACTTTTTATCTTTGTTGAGTTCAATCAGAGGTTTCGCAACCTTGGAGAAGTTCTCGACAAAGCGGCGGCAATAGCTCGCTAAGCCAAGGAAACTCCAAACTTGCTTAATCGATTCAGGTTAAGTCCAATCAAGGATGGCCTGAACTCTCTCGGGATTGACAGCAATACCTTTTCCAGAGATCACGTGGCCCAGATAGGTCACTTCTGGCAACCAAAATTCACACTTGGAGAATTTGGCATACACACGGTGCTTTCGAAGTTTCATCAATACCAGCCTTGGATGCTCGGCATGTTCCTGTTCGTTCTTCGAGTAGATGAGTATATCGTCGAGGTAAACCACGACGAATTTATCCAAATACTCCATGAAGATCAAATTCATCAAGCGAGAGAAGGTGGCTGGAGCATTGGTTAAACCGAAGGACCTGACGATGTACTCGTATTGGCCATAACTAGTAACAAAAGCTGTTTTTGGAATGTCCCCGTTTCTAATTCTGATTTGATGGTATCCCAACCTCAAATCCATTTTGGAAAAAGACAAAGAATCCAGTGAGTTGATCATACAAATCGTTGATCCTGGGGAGTGGATACTTGTTCTTTATGGTGACCAGATTCACTGGCCGATAATCCACAACCATCCGATCCGATCCATTCTTCTTCTTGACGAAGAGGACGGGACAAGCCCAAGGAGATGAAATAGGACGGATGAAACCTTTCTTCAAAGCCTCATTGAGTTGAATTTTAAGTTCGGCTAGTTCTAAGGGTGCCATCTTATAGGGTCTTCTGGCTATTGGGACAGTCCCTGGAATGAGCTCTATCACAAACTCAACATCTCTGACAGGTGGAATTCCTGGCAGTTCGTCTGGAAAGACATCCGGGAAGTCATGGACTACCGGAACATCTTCTATCTTTGGAAGAGGCCTATCATTGAGGGAAAAGAGTTGGCGCTTGGCTGCTCGAGTGGAGACATTGACTATCTCACCCGATGGATGTGTAAGTTGAACATTCCTAGTATGAGTATCAATCTTAGCATAGTGGACTTTCATTCAATGCCTAGAATGATATTGATGTCCGAAGACTTGAGAGCTATCAAGGATGCTAGGAAGACTAGCCTATCCACCAGAATCTCATTGTCATGGCTCACTCTAGAAGTTTGCCATTTTGAACTAGGAGTTGAACAACTAAAGGAGTAGGCATATCACAAAAAGACATGTTATGCAACTGTGCATAACTTTCTGAGATGAAAGAATGAGATGCCCCAGTACCAAATAGAACAAATGCTGGATGGCTATTTACAAGGAGCGTACCTAAGATAATATGAGGATCCTCAAGAGCTTCCTCAGCGGAGACATAATTCACTCGTCCACGAGCAGGAGCTGGCTTCACATAGAAGGCTTTTCCTGGCTTCCCACGTCCAGTGGGCTTAGCATTGTTCTGGGAACACTCACGGGAGTAGTGTCCTGGTTCCCCACATTTATAGCAAACCACGGTGGCACGGGGAGCAACATTGGCAGGCGGACCTCCAAATGGCCTGGCTAGAGGGTTGGGCTGAGCTAGGCGAGGCGCTTGGAAGGATGGCCTCGCGGTGTATCTTGGCGGCAAACCTGTGTTGGGCACCCACACCCGGCGTTTTTTAGAGCCTGAGCCAGATGCGGGGCTGAAGTCACAGTTGTGCTTCCTCGTGGCCTCATAGTCAGTCTGTCCAGACTTGGCATTGATAGCCTTGTTAACGAGAGCCTGGAAGGTTGTGCACTCATGCAGGTGCAGATCTCGACGGAGCTCAGGATTAAGTCCCTTGCAGAACCTAGCCTGTTTCTTAGCATCAGTTGAAACTTCCTCCGGAGCATAGCGAGCAAGATTGCCGAACTCACGGCTATAGGCATGCAATGACAATCTGCCCTGGGCGAAAGCACAAAATTCCTCTCTATTGCGATCCATCAGCCCTTCCGGGATGTGATGGGTACGGAATGCCACGCTGAATTCTGCCCAAGTTGGTGCGGGGACTTCGGGACGCATGGCTTCATAGCTTTCCCACCACAGATTGGCGGGTCCTTCTAGAAAATAAGTAGCAAAGGTCACCTTGTTGGCCTTGGACACATTGGTAGCCCGAATCTTGCGGAACATGCTAGTTAGCCAATCATCCGCGTCGAGTGGGTCGACAAAATGATGATACTTAGGTGGGCACAACTTGACGAAATCACCGAGTGACACACCATCATTGTGATCATTGCGGGGAGCACGTGCTGTGTTCTGCTCAATTCGTTCCAGCAGCCTTTTGGTCTCCCTTTTGTTCCTTTCAGCTTCTAGCATCACTTCTGCCAAAGAGGGCGCATGCGGCAGATTCTCTTGCCTTGGCTGGCTTCCCTCGCCCTGCTCGGGGGCAGGCACGGGGTTATTCCTAGTTGCCACCATCCTGGGAAAACAAACCCACAACTTAGACATAGAGGACATCAAGTCTAAGACATGAGATAGGGAATGTATTGGACAACATGGCATGCAGGGTAAACACCAATTAACATGGTAAAACAACTGCCATATGAACACCATGATTCATACACACCATGACATAGTTCGGTACAAGCCCAAGCTGAAATAAAAACTATGGAGAGATGACACAACTCATCGGAGGCATTACAAGCTTCCTATACATTATCTATCTACACCTCCGGAACTCAACTCTCAACCTCGTTCATATCCCACAAGACACGCAGGACCGTGGCGATACGACTACTACCATACTAGTACTAACATCCACGTACTCAAGCATCGCCATAGAATGCCTCATATAGGTTACCCCCATGACCTGGGAGCTGAACCTGAGGATCTGGAAACACTCTATCCTATGATCCCTGGAAACCATAAGGACACGGATGTGGCCTTGGTCCCCTTGTTGGCGGTAACAGCGGTCCTCGAAGAGGGGTGATGCCTCCAACATTGGGCCAGCCTACGTGTGCTGACAGATGAGTCCGCGATGGGGTCAACATCTCCGAATCTCCATAGCCTGTTTGCACGACAGGTGCTAGCTGCGTCATGGCTGTCCAAAGACGTGCACGGGTAGCATAAAGCTCCATGCAAAGGGCACGTGCATCACGATCCCTATTCTCAAACATCTGAGCGGTCACATGCAGTCTAGGCTCCTCATGAGAATGATCATAGTGTGTTGCGCTAAGATAGCTATCCTCTCCTCCCATGGAAGCAGGAACATAGCAGAACTCTGTGTTCTAAAGCAGACCATGGTGAAACCTCATGATAGTCAACATGGTGTAGGCGGCCTCCTGAACTGCCATGTCTATGGTAACACCTAATCCATAAGTCCAGTGAAGCGGCTCTGCAGCTCCAGGATATGAAGGATATATCTTAACAGTACACAGATACTGACTTTGGTTAAAATCCCGATACTGTTCCTCCACTGTGTACTCTGGGTACCAACGGTAGCCAGCCTCCATCATAACTCTAACAAACATGGCCGTGTGACCAAGTACATTGATGCACCTGGTCAGACGAACCACCTGACGGGAAGGATGAGGGGGCATCTGAAACAGAGAATGATGCAAAGACATTAGGGACTCTAGCAGAAATTGGACAGCATAACAGCTGTAATTGCTCAAAAAGGATTTTGAGACAACTGCAAAAGATTGGAAAAGCATAACCACTCAACTTTCTAGACTCAAATCTCTTCTCCAACTGTTTGTCATACCAACAATACTCTAGTACCGACATTCACTTGCAAACAAGCTAGCTAGTAGTCCATGGTTAGTAACTCGGCATCCTAAGCAATAGATGAGAAGCCTAGTTCTTATCCCCGTAGAAAAGATGAGAATGACTTAGAATAGAATAACTTGGGAAGAGGAGTAAAAAGAGCCTTACGTTCCCTTCCACAATCAATTCCCCTACTTTTCTATAGTGTTTCTAGACTCAACTTCGACCGGTTTGGCTTGGTAGTCCTATAGTAAGTCAGGCTCTGATACCAACGCTATCGGAACCCCGATCCTAACTCATATGAATCTAGACTGTAACATATCACATCATTTTGTGGCCTCACGCACGGTAAGCTCCACGGCTGCAGCCTTACCTTAGCCGGGACCGTTTGCGTCTTTTGGCTCACGTATGTGAACATGTCGCTCGCAATCAAACGACAGAGAACCCGGGCCGACATTACTAGTCATAGAACCCAAGTGGCACATCTGTATGGAAACATGCATACATAACATAGCAATGCAGATGTCGGCCTCAAGCGTGTGTAGACGAGTTATAGCAAGCTACAAGGACTCCATTATGCCGTGAGACATAAACGCCATCACTGCACGTAGACGAGTCGTAGCAGGCTATAGGGACTCCATTACACTACGAGACATTTCCCCAAAGGGACAGACACAACAGCAAAGAAGGATACATGTCGGTCAATCAATGTGTCCGGAGCAGTAGCAAGCTACCATGGCTCGGTGAAAGCACAAAGAGGCAGTTTTCCGTAAGGAGTACTACTAAAGGCACACGACTAGGTGACGGATCCCATACATACCGTTGCACGTCACACGTCCGCACGACATGCCCGATATGCATAGATACAACTATGGCGTCACAACATAACCATACAACATCACAACTTTTATTTAAGAGGCTCATACGAGCCTTGCATAATATGTTCTTACAGATAGGGGTCACATGACCCGACTCTCAAGTCATACAAACAAGTTCATACAAACCAAGCGGAAGCATAAAGCTGTCTGAGTACAGACAGATGAAAGGGGTAAAAAGGCACATGGCCTGACTATCTACAGCCCGCCACAGGGCATAGGTCATAGTTGGGACACCAGCTAATCGACATCATCGACATCTAGAAAGAACCCACCTGATGGGTCCTGGGTCTCATGTGCAACATTTATTAAGCAAACATGAGTACAAACATACTCAGCAAGTCTTTAAAACAGACCTAGTCTATTCATGCTCATGTATCAACAAGGGGGGTGGTGGAGTTTATGCAGCAATGCTAGCTTTGACTCATGGCTAACCTACACTACTCAATTTTAACTCTTTCTTTACATTTTAGATATCGCAGACAAGTCCACTAACTCCATGACAATACACCACCATGGATTCACTTCCCTCTTTCGGGAGAGTGCCATCCATGGTACTCACACTTGTGTTGGTATTTCTATGAGTATCCATTTGATTATCTATGAACAACATAAGCTTTCCAAGTAGTCCATATCCGAGGACGCGGCTATTCGAATAGTTTCATACCCTGCAGGGGTGTACTTCTTCACACACGCTCTCGCCACTTATCACTACGTGCTCATAAAACCATGCACCTCGGCAACCTTCAAGCAGAAGCCCAGTGAGGGAGTCGGCCACGACCGTCAATCACATAAGACCTCTAGTCCAGGCTATCACCTATTTGAGACTGAACCCGCACGGAAGTTCAGCCTAAGTTTCCGCTACGGCCCCAAACGATGTGCGCAGGGTTCCCAAGCCCACCATTCGGGTGACCCTTGGTACACCGTGCCACTGCCTACCGTGTCGTAACCCACCCCTAGGGTCCGCGCTATGCACAGTCTCCAGCATGCTATAAATACCAGAAAGTACTTCCAACTCCTGGATTAAGGACTAAGCGACTGATAAGTCGAGAGGGGTCGAGTTACCGGAACCCAATGTGTGGTAGTAACTAATCTTGGATCACAAACAAAGAACTCAATTCCTAAGAACAGTCCCAATGAGACAACCCGCTATGTACTCCTACATAGCCTCTCATCGCTACCTTTACCAAATCGGGTTCATCATAAGCTTATCACATCATAACAACATTGTTTCACTCTAGTTCATCACCCAGATGAATCAGACGTGACTCAACTCTAAGCATAGCAAGCATAGCATGCATAGTAGACTAAGCACATCATGGCGCAAGCATCTACCAGGTATGCTAGGTTGCAAGGTTTAGCTATTTACTGTGACAATGATAGGTCATGAAAAGAATAGATTCATCTACCGTGTATGACCGACAAGTGAATGTTGGTCCTAATGCAATAAACAAGAGCAGGAGCAAGAGAGTGGGATGTTATCGAAATGATCAAAGGGGGTTGCTTGCCTTGCTGGGTAGCGGGAAGGTTCTCTCCTTCGTTGGAATACTCGGGGGTATCCCTAGAAGCAGGGCCTACCGCAATTGCAGATAAGAAGCAATCAATACATGCAAGTGCAACAATATGATGCATGATCATGGCATGGTAGCATGTATGGATGAGCTAATGCAACTATTGTCAAACTTAATTTGAAGTGAGTTTGAATATAGGTTCAAAATCGTTCTTCATTTCATATTCCATATACTAACCTATTAGTAAATGTCCATGTTCATCTACATAGGTTTCTCTAACATGCACGACAATAGCACCATTGGATTCATTGGATTTTTCTGATAAAATTTCATATATAAATTATTTTCATCTAATTTACATATTAATTTATATGAATTTTTGAAATTTTAAACAATTTTTGGAATTATTTTAAACTTAGAAAATAGAATTATGGCGTCAGCCTGACGTCACCACGACGTCAGCTGGTCGGCTGACCAGGCCAGGTCAAACCTGACGTGCGGGGCCCACACATCATTGACACGGCCCTAAACTCCGCGCCGACCAGGGGTTTGACCCACCCTAGGGCCCACTGGTCAGTGGCAGGAGGCCTAATTAATCAGGGGGATTAGCCCCTGATGCTGGCCACGTCAGCACCCACCAGAGCGGAGCTGGCGTCGACCATCCGCACGGCAGCGACTCATCGGAGTTGCGCCTCCGTCGACCATTTGGTACGCGGAGGGCACCAAGAGGTAGCCCATGCATGTGCGCATCCAACGTTGCGGCAGATGGGGTCTCGAAGGCCATCGGAACTACGACCAGCTACCACCCGAGCGGCGGCAAGCTTCAGCCGGCAAGGGGAACGGCGCCTGCGGCAAGGGACAGGTCGCTAGAGGAGGGGAAACGAAGCAGGAGCTCATGGCGGGGCTGCTGGGGGAGATGGCGAGCTCGGGGACGCGCAGATGACCTCGAATCGCTGGAGAAAGGCTTCGGCAGCCGGCGGGGAAGAAATGGCAACGACGCATCGTGAGGGGAGGGGGGCTCCCGGCGTATTCTAGCATTATGGGGAGGACGAGGGGGTCGCGGCGGGGCTATTCGTGGGCTCAGAGGGGCGCGGGGGTGGCTAGAACTACGGCGATGCGGCGGCGAGGAGCTCGGCCATGGCGGGCAGAGAGGGGAGAAGAGAGAGAGAGAGCTCGCGAGGGAGAGAGGGAGAGGATAAGAGGCCACGACGGGGAGGGGGTCGCGCTGGCGCGTCCGGAGCCCTCCAGGCCAGCAAGCAGGCAGGGAGGAGCTAGTCGGTGCATGCTCGCGCGCGGCGAGCACGTGCCCCTGTCCTCTTGGCGAGAGGACAGTGATGACTGGCAATGGGCCAGTTGGGCCAGCTTCCCGTGGGCCCTTTCCTCTTTCTTCTTTTTTTAATTTCTGATTTATAAATCTGACATTTGTTTTATTTCTTTTGCAGGTACAAAAGCTATTATAAAATATTCCATGTATTTTATATATTCAAGATTGAATATTTCAAACTTATCTAAAAAGTTTCAGGATATTTTAAAATCTAAAACACTGATAATGCTTTATTTAGCATTTTCTGTAGCTTTATCATTTATTTTTAAATTGCTATAGATGTTCAAATATTTGAAATGGCCCCTGATACATTCATGTCTATATTTATTAGACATGGGGAACATTTTGTAAGGCATTTTGAATTTGTTGAAATTTTCACCAACTTTGAATTATTTTGATTCAATGTGAGCTTGGGGTTTCTTTAAATCCCCATTTCATGTTGATGAAAAATTGAAACATGATGCAACACATGCTCTTCCTATGACATCTAGCTAGACATGTGAAACCAGTAGGCCCATATGATGTTGAGCTTCATCTTGGCAGGGTAATTTGTCTTGACCACGATGTCTCTTCGCCGTTCTGTGATGACTGGACCATCCCCCCCTAATTTTTCCTTGTTCTTCCTTGACTTGAACACCTCAACTCACCTCGGTTGTATTCTCATGTCTTCACTAGTTTTCTGCGATGGTATGTGTATATTGCAAAACCATTGAACTTTGTATAGCTCTGGTAGTATGCCTTTGCATCTTCAAACGTAGCAAATTTCATGTGCAGATAAGGTGTTGTGTGTTGGAAATATGCCCTAGAGGCAATAAATAAAGTGTTTATTATTATATTTCCTTGTTCATGATAATCGTTTATTATCCATGCTATAATTGTATTGATTGGAAACACATTACTTGTGTGGGTAAATGGACAACACTTTGTCCCTAGTATGCCTCTAGTGAACTAGCTCGTTGGTCAAAGATGGTCAACATTTCCTAGCCATTGACATGTGATGTCATTTGATAATGGGGTCACATCATTAGGAGAATGATGTGATGGACAAGACCCAAACTACAAACGTAGCATATGATCGTGTCAGTTTATTGCTACTGTTTTCTGCATGTCAAGTATATGTTCCTATGACCATGAGATCATGCAACTCACGGACACCAGAAGAGTGCCTTGTGTGTATCAAACGTCACAACGTAACTGGGTGACTATAAAGGTGCTCTACAGGTATCTCTAAGGGTGTCTGTTGAGTTGGCATTGATCAAGACTGGGATTTGTTACTCCGTGTGACGGAGAGGTTTCTCAGGGCCCACTCGGTAGTACAAAATCACAATAAGCCTTGCAAGCAATGTGACTAGTTGTTAGTCCCGGTATCTTGTATTACGGAACGAGTAAAGAGACTTGCCAGTAACGAGGTTGAACTAGGTATGGAGATACCGACGATCGAATCTCGGGCAAGTAACATACCGAGGAACAAAGGGAACATCATACGGGATTAACTGAATCCTTGACATAGAGGTTTGACCGATAAAGATCTTTGTAGAATATGTAGGAACCAATATGGGCATCTAGGTCCTGCTATTGGTTATTGACCGTATAGGTGTCTAGGTCATGTCTACATAGTTCTCGAACCCGCAGGGTCTGCACACTTAAGGTTTGGTGACGTTTCGGTAGTATAGAGTTATGCATGGTGGTGACCTAAGGTTGTTTGGAGTCCCGGATGAGATCCCGAACGTCATGAGGAGATCCGGAATGGTCCGGAGGTAAAGATTTATATATAGGAAGTCCTATTTTGGTCGCCGGAAAGTTTCGGGCTCATTGGTAGTGTACCGGGAGTGCCAGTAGTGTACCGGGAGACCACCGGGAGGGGTATTTCGATCCAGGAGGCTTCATGGTCTTTGTGAGAGTGAGTACCATCCCTTTGTGGGCTGGTGGAAGTCCCACATAAGGCCCATGCGGCTGGGAAGAAAAACCCAAAAGGAAAAAGGTGGAAAAAGGCAAAAGTGGGAAAATAAGGAAGGAGTCCTAATCCTACTAGGAGTGGAGGAGGAGGACTCCTCCCTCCCACTTCGGCTGAAGCCTAGGGGCTGGCCCTTGAGGGCCAAGCCTCCTCCTCCCCTCCTCCGATATATACTAGAGGGTTTTAGGGTTTTGGCACAAGATTTTTAGCCATGTGCTACCCGTTCCTCTAGTGCATAGTTTCTCCTCTAGATCGGTTTTTTACAGTGCTTAGGCGAAGCCCTGACGGATTAGCTCACCACCATCGCCGAAGCACCGTCATGCTGCCGGAGAACTCTTCTACCTCTCTGCTCCCTCTTGCTGGATCAAGAAGGCGGAGATCGTCATTAATCTATACGTGTGCTGAACGCGGAGGGGTCGTCTGTTCGGTGCTTCATCGGGACGGATCGTGATTGGATCGCGGGACGCTCGGCGATTTGGATCGCTAAGACGTTCGACTACAACAACCACGTTTCTTAACGCTTCCCGCATAGCAATCTACAAGGGTATGTGGATCCACTCTCCCTCTCGTAGATGCTCATCACCATGGATAGGTCTTGCGTGAACGTAGGAATTTTTTTGTTTCCCATGCAACATTCTCCAACAGTGGCATCATGAGCTGGGTCTATGTGTAGATGAGATGTCGAGTAGAACACAAAGAGTTTGTGGGCGTTGATGCTTAGATTGCTTCCTCCCTTGGTCATGTTTTGGTTCAGCAGTATTGTGGGATGAAGTGGCCCAGACCAACCTTACTCGTACGCTTACGAGAGACCGGTTCCATCGACTGACGTGTAACTTCGTTGCACAAAGATGGTCGGCGGGTGTTTGTTTCTCCTACTTTAGTTGGATTGGATTCGACTAAGGCGGTCCTTGAGAAGGTTGAAAAGCAACTTATGTATCACCGTTGTGGTTTATGCGTAGGTGAGAATTGTTCTTGCTAGAAACCCATAGCAGCCACGTAAAACATGCAACAACAATTAGAGGACGTCTAACTTGTTTTTATAGGGTATGTTGCGATGTGATATGGCCAATTACATGATGTGATATATGTGATGTAGGAGATGATCATGTGTTGTATCGAATATCACGACTTGCATGTCGACGAGTACGGCAACCGGCAGGAGCCATAGGGTTGTCTTTAATTATTGTATGACCAGCGTGTCAATCATTAAGCGCTATGTAATGCTTTACTTTATCACTAAATGGTAGCAATAGTAGTACAAGCATGATGGGCGCGACAATTCCGATGGCGACACGTTGATGGAGATCATGGTGTCGTGCTGGTGACAATGGAGATCATGCCGGTGCGTTCAAGACGGAGATGAAAAGCACAAGTTCATGGCCATATCATGTTACTTATGATTTGCATGTGATGTTAATCCTTTTATGCACCTTGTTTTGCTTAGGGCGACTGTAGCATTATAAGGTGATCCCTCACTTAAATTTCAAGATGAATTGTGTTCTCCCCGAGTGTGCACCGTTGCGAAAGTTCGTCGTGTCGAGACACCACGTGATGATCGGGTGTGATAGACTCTATGTTCACATACAACGGGTGCAAGCCAGTGTTGCACATGCAGAACACTCGGGTTAAACTTGACGAGCCTAGCATGTACAGACATGGTCTCGGAACACAAGAGACCGAAAGGTCGAACATGAGTCATATAGTAGATATGATCAACATGATGATGTTCACCATTGAAACCACCTCAACTCACGTGATGATCGGACTTGAGTTGGTGAATTTGGATCATGTGACACTCAGATGACCTAAGGGATGTCAATTTGAGTGTGAGCTTTAGTAATTTGATTAACTAAACTCATTATCTTGAACAATAGTCTAAGTAACCTTTCCATATTTATGTTGTAGATCAATGGCTCGCGCAGTAGCACCCCTGAATTTTAATGCGTTCCTAGAGAAAGCTAAGTTGAAAGATGATGGAAGTAACTTTGTTGACTCGGCCCGTAATCTGAGGATTATCCTCACAGCTTCCTAGAAATCATATGTCCTTGATGCACCGCCTGGTGACCAACCAGAAGACATGTCATCCGAAGACGTTAAGAATGCTTGGGAGGCACGTTCTTGAGATTACTCAATAGTTCAGTGTGCAATATTGTATGGCTTAGAACCGGGACTTCAAAGACGTTTTGAACGTCATGGAGCATATGAGATCTTCCAAGAGTTGAAGTTTATCTTTCAGAAGAATGCCCGAATCGAGAGGTATGAGACCTCCGATAAGTTCTATGCTTGCAAGATGGAGGAGAACGGGTCTATCAGTGAACATATACTCAGAATGTCTGGGTATTCGACTGGTCTAGCAGAGTTGGGAATTGCCCTTCTGCGAGAGGCGATCACTGACAGAGTTCTTCAATCACTGCCACCTAGTTACTAGAGCTTTGTGATGAACGATAACATGCACGGGATGAACAAGTCAGTCGCCGAGCTGTTTGCGATGCTAAAAGTCACTGAGTCTGAAATCCAGAAAGAACATCAAGTGTTGATGGTCAATAAAACCACTAGTTTCAAGAAAAATGGCAAGGACAAGGGCAAGAAGGGTAAAACCAAGAAGGATGGCAAAGCAGTTGCTACTCCCGTAAAGAAGCCCAAGCATGGACCCAAGCCAGAAACTGAGTGCTTTCATTGCAAGGGAACTAGTTACTAGAAGCGGAACTGCCCCAAGTACCTGGCTGACAAGAAGGCGGCCAACGACAAACAAGGTATATTTGATAATGATGTTATTGATGTGTACCTTACTAGCTCTCATTGTAGTGCCTGGGTATTTGATACCGGTTCGGTTGCACACAGTTGCAACTCAAAACATGAACTACGAAATAGATGAAGGCTGGCAAAGGATGAAGTGACGATGCGCGTGGGAAATGGTTCCAAGGTTGATGTGATCGCCGTCGGCACGCTCTCTCTTTGATTACCATCGGGATTAGTGATGAACCTGGATAATTGTTATTTAGTGCCTGCGTTAAGCATGAACATTATGTCTGGATCTTGTTTATTGCGAGACGGTTACTCATTTAAATCAGAGAATAAAGGTTGTTCTATTTATATGAGTAATATCTTTTATGGTCATGCACCAAATGTGAGGGGTTTATTCATATTGAATCTTGATAGTGATGATACACATGTTCATAACATTGATGCCAAAAGATGTAGAGTTGATAATGATAGTACCACTTTCTTGTGGCACTGCCGTTTAGGTCATATTGGTGTAAAACGCGTGAGGAAGCTCCATGCTGATGGACTTTTGGAGTCACTTGATTTTGAATCACTTGACACATGTGAACCATGCCACATGGGCAAGATGACTAAAACGCCATTCTCTGGAACAATGGGAAGGGCAAGTGACTTATTGGAAATCATACATACTGATGTGTGCGGTCTAATGAATGTTACAGCGTGTGGTAGATATCGTTATTTTCTCACCCTCACTGATGACTTAAGTAGATATGGATATATTTACTTAATGAAATACAAGTCTGAAATGTTTGAAAAGTTCAAGCAATTTCAGAGTGAAGTTGAGAATCATCGTAACAAGAAGATTAAATTCCTGCGATCTGATCGAGGAGGTGAATATCTGAGTTATGAGTTTGGCAGTCACTTAAGATAGTGTGGAATTGTTTCACAGTTGACACCGCCCAGAACACCACAGCGTAATGGTGTGTCCGAACGTCGTAATCGAACCTTATTAGATATGGCGCGTTCTATGATGTCTCTTGCTGATTTGCCACTATCATTTTGGGGTTATGCATTAGAGACAGCTGCATTCACTTTAAATTGGGCAGCATCGAAATCCGTTGAGATGATGCCATATGAACTATGGTTTGGCAAGAGGCCAAAGTTGTCGTTTGTTAAAGTTTGGGGATGTGATGCTTATGTCAAAAAGCTTCAGCCTGAAAAGCTGGAACCCAAAGCGGAGAAATGCGTCTTCATAGGATACCCGAAAGAGACAGTCGGGTATACCTTCTATCTCATATCCAAAGGCAAAGTGTTTGTCGCTAAGAACAGAACATTTCTTGAGAAAGAGTTTCTCTCGAAAGAATTGAGTGGGAGGAAAATAGAGCTTGATGAGGTTACTGAACCTTTACTTCAACCAGAAAGTAGTGCATCGCAGAAAGATGTTTCTGTGGAACCTACGATGGTTGGAGAGGAAGTTAATGATGATAATCATGAAGCTTCGGATCAAACTGCTATTGAACCTCGTAGGTCAACAAGGGCGCGTACTGCTCCTGAGTGGTACGGCAACCCTATCTTGGAGGTCATGTTGTTGGACGACAATGAACCTACGAGTTATGAAGGAGCGGTGATGGGCCCGGATTCCGAGAAATGGTTAGAGGCCATGAAATCTGAGATGGGATCCATGTATGAAAAGAAAGTATGGACTTTGGAAGTATTACGAGAAGGGCGAAAGGCCATTAAGAACAAATGGATCTTCAAGAAGAAGACAGACGCGGACGGTAATGTCACCGTCTATAAAGCTCGACTTGTGGCAAAGGTTTTTTCACAAGTTCAAGGAGTTGACTATGATGAGACCTTCTCACCCATAGCGATGCTTAAGTCTGTCAGAATCATGTTGGCAATAGCTGCTTATTTCGACTGTGAAATTTGGCAGATGGATGTCAAAACAGCGTTCCTCAACGGTTTCCTTGAGGAAGAGTTGTATATGATGCAACCAGAAGGTTTTGTCGATCCAAAGAATGCTGACAAAGTTTGCAAACTCCAGCGATCCATTTATGGGCTGGTGCAAGCATCTCAGAGTTGGAATAAGAGCTTTTATGAGGTGATCAAAGCATTTGAGTTTATACAAGTTTATGGAGAAGCTTGTATTTACAAGAAAGTGAGTGGGAGCTCTATAGCATTTCTAATATTATATGTGGATGACATATTGCTGATTGGAAACAAGATAGAAATGCTGGAAAGCGTGAAGGAATATTTGAACAAGAGTTTTTCAATTAAGGACCTTGGAGAAGCTGCTTTCATATTAGGCATTAAGATCTATAGAGATAGATTGAGACGCTTAATAGCACTTTCACAGAGCACATACCTTGATAAAGTTTTGAAGAAGTTCAAAATGGATCAGTCCAAGAAGGGGTTCTTGCCTGTGTTACAAGGTGTGAAGTTGAGTAAGACTCAATGCCCAGTGACTGCAGAAGATAGAGAAAAGATGAGTGTCATCCCCTATGCTTCAGCCATAGGCTCTATCATGTATGCAATGCTGTGCACAAGACCCGATGTCAGCCTTGCCATAAGTATGGACGGAAGGTTTCAAAGTGATCCTAGAATGGAGCACTGGGCAGCGGTCAAGAATATCCTTAAGTACCTGAAAAGGACTAAGGACATGTTTCTCGTTTATGGAGGTGATGAAGAGCTCGTCGTAATGGCTTACATCGATGCAAGCTTTGACACTGATCCGGATGACTCTAAGTCACAAACTGGATACGTATTTATTCTCAACGGGGAAGCGGTAAGCTGGTGCAGTTCCAAGCAAAGAGTGGTAGCCGATTCTACGTGCGAAGCGGAGTACATCGCAACCTCGGAGGCGGCGAAGGAAGGTGTATGGATAAAGCAGTTCATGACAGATCTTGGAGTAGTGCCTAGTGCACTGAATCCAATGAACCTGTTCTGTGACAACACTAGTGCCATTGCTTTGGCCAAGGAACCAAGGTTTCACAAGAGGACCAGACACATAAAGTGACGCTTCAACTCCATCCACGATTACATCGAGGAAAAGGACATAAATATTTGCAAAGTGCACACGGATCTGAATGTTGCAGACCCGTTGACTAAACCTCTTCCAAGGGCTAAACATGATCAACACCAGAACTACATGGGTGTTCGATTCATGACAATGTAAATCACATAGTGATGTGAACTAGATTATTGACTCTAGTGCAAGTGGGAGACTGTTGGAAATATGCCCTAGAGGCAATAAATAAAGTGTTTATTATTATATTTCCTTGTTCATGTTAATCGTTTATTATCCATGCTATAATTGTATTGATTGGAAACACATTACATGTGTGGGTAAATAGACAACACTTTGTCCCTAGTATGCCTCTAGTGAACTAGCTCGTTGGTCAAAGATGGTCAAGGTTTCCTAGCCATTGACATGTGATGTCATTTGATAACGGGGTCACATCATTAAGAGAATGATGTGATGGACAAGACCCAAACTACAAACGTAGCATATGATCGTGTCAGTTTATTGCTACTGTTTTCTGCATGTCAAGTATATGTTCCTATGACCATGAGATCATGCAACTCATGGACACCGGCAGAGTGCCTTGTGTGTATCAAACGTCACAACATAACTGGGTGACTATAAAGGTGCTCTACTGGTATCTCCGAGGGTGTCTGTTGAGTTGGCATGGATCAAGACTGGGATTTGTAACTCTGTGTGACAGAGAGGTATCTCAGGGCCCACTCGGTAGTACAACATCACAATAAGCCTTGCAAGCAATGTGACTAATTGTTAGTCACGGGATCTTGTATTACGGAACGAGTAAAGAGACTTGCCGGTAACGAGGTTGAACTAGGTATGGAGATACCGACGATCGAATCTCGGGCAAGTAACATACCGAGGAACAAAGGGAACATCATACGGGATTAACTGAATCCTTGACATAGAGGTTCGACCGATAAAAATCTTCATAGAATATCTAGGAACCAATATTGGCATCCAGGTCCCGCTATTGGTTATTGACCGTAGAGGTGTCTAGGTCATGTCTACATAGTTCTCGAACCCGCAGGGTCTGCACACTTAAGGTTTGGTGACGTTTTGGTAGTATAGAGTTATGCATGGTGGTGACCGAAGGTTGTTCGGAGTCCCGGATGAGATCCCAAACGTCACGAGGAGCTCCGAAATGGTCCGGAGGTAAATATTTATATATAGGAAGTCCTATTTTGGTCGCCGGAAAAGTTTCGGGCTCATCGGTAGTGTACCGGGAGTGCCGGTAGTGTACCGGGAGACCACCGGGAGGGGTATTTCGACCCAAGAGGCTTCATGGCCAAAGTGCTGGTGGAAGTCCCACACAAGGCCCATGCGGCTGGGAAGAAAAACCCAAAAGGAAAAAGGTGGAAAAAGGCAAAAGTGGGAAAATAAGGAAGGAGTCCTAATCCTACTAGGAGTGGAGGAGGAGGACTCCTCCCTCCCACTTTGGCCGAAGCCTAGGGGCTCGCCCTTGAGGGCCAAGCCTCCTCCTCCCCTCATCCTATATATACTAGAGGGTTTTAGGGTTTTGGCACAAGATTTTCAGCCATGTGCTACCCATTCCTTTAGTGCATAGTTTCTCCTCTAGATCGGTTTTCTGCAGTGCTTAGGCGAAGCCCTGTCGGAACAGCTCCACCACCATCGCCGGAGCGCCATCACGCTGCCGGAGAACTCTTCTACCTCTCCGCTCCTTTTTTCTGCATCAAGAAGGCGGAGATCGTCATCAAGTTGTATGTGTGCTGAACGCGGAGGTGCCGTCCGTTCGGTGCTTGATCGGGACGGATCGTGATTGGTTCGCGGGACGCTCGGCGATTTGGATCGCAAAGAAGTTCGACTACAACAACCGGATTTCTTAACGCTGCCCGCTTAGCGATCTACAAGGATATGTGGATTCACTCTCCCTCTCGTAGATGCTCATCACCATGGATAGGTCTTGCGTGAACGTAGGAAATTTTTTGTTTCCCATGCAACGTTCCCTAACACTGCGGGAGGTGCTAGTGTAGACTGTAGCTCATCCTCATGTGGCTCATCCTCTTCCTGGACATCATCTTCATGGTCTTCACCCTCTTGCAGCTCATCCTCTTCATGATCATCCTCATGTTCACCAACTGTCTCCGCATTCGAGTTTGTCTAGTTTGCTCTTGAGGTGTTCACGTCAGATTCAAGACTGTTGTTTCTCGTGGTTCTTGACGTCCCCGCATTGATGACGATAGCCTGCTCAGTGTAGTTCGGTTGAGAAGTGGCACGTGTGTTATTCCGGAATACCCAGTGCGCCCCAATTGCCTTTAGTTGTATCTGGAGGCCCTGCATTTTGTTCATGTACAAATTGTTCATCAAACATTTTATTGACAGGACCCTGGTACCATATTTTTCAAAATTTTATTAAGTGCTATTAAGCATTTAATAAATTATATAAAACATGAAGCTTTCGCAGATGGCAAGTTATTTTTTAAGTCACATGGCAACAGATGGCAGCTTTACTCATGCATGAAATCACACTCAACATTTCCACACCCATTTAGACCATCATGGCAATTTCAGTTGTACGCAATTTCTTTTCGTTTTTCCAAAACAAGGTTTATACTACTCCACATCCACGTGCTACATCTGGCAACTAAAACGGCAACGCGGATGGCAAGTTATTTTCTGAATGCAACATGGCAACAATTGTGTTTTTCCCTAAACCTGCAACTAGGCAATTTTTCATCTCCCCTGTTCTTCTTTCTTCTTTGACCATTTTTCCTTTTTCTTTTTTTGTATCTAAATCCATGTGTACTTTGCAAAAGCATATATTATTACTGTTCTACGCTTACTGGCACTTGACGTAGATGCAGATGCGCCTATCGTCATCTGGTCAACTAATCTCGATCCTGTAAATGAGCCTTGTATCTGCAGCTGATTCCTTGGGTGTGCTGGATTGCTAGGCTGTCCCTGATCATTTGTCCATCCACATCCAGCATTTGTGCCTCCCCATAGTGCCCTTGTTTTTTACATTGATCCATTAAAGCATTTTCATTTCCGCAATCATGTTGCAGCTATTATATAATTGTAAACACCAATGTACATGTGCTACGTATGCTGTAGTAGTGACAACAAGGCCCAGTTGAGTTTAGCTCGTCATAATCATGCACACCCCATGGCGGTGCTTCTAAAGAACTGTAGTATCAAGGATTCCCACCATTTCCCAAATCCATTCATTGCCCTCTTTTTTCGATCTACACAACCAGCCCAATACAATCATTTTAGAACGTACATGTCTATCAAATGCATCAACTAGAACACGCACGCACATGGCAACATAAGCAGTACGACATGTGGCAACAACTACACCATTCACATGGCAACACGAGGGGTGTCAACCTACACATGGCAACATCATTTCATCGGGGGTGGCAACTCCTTTTTCAAAAACACATGTCATAACTTCTTTTCCAACAAAACATCCGTTCTCGCGCATCCAAAACGGAATACATCAAACAACAAATTAACTGCCATCCGAAGGACTTAAGGCACATGGCAACATCATTTTCAGTACTTGTACGCAATTTTTACTACAAATTGATACAAGAACTACTTGACACCCTAAGAATAACTCGACCAACCTGCCAACACATACAGAGTACACCATTTACTGCCAACCCAGTCTCATTTCCAACTCCAGTACCTACATGTGGCAAGAACAGTGTGGTGGCAAGAACAGTATCACACACACGACAATATCCGTGTGACAGGCCACTTTCTATTAATCACCCCCCAACCATCTCTCTCCCCCCCACACCCACTGATTTCAACAGATCGAGCATGGAAACTTTGGCTGCGTTCTTCAAATCAGGGGGTGAAGTGACTGAGAAGGGGGATGGTGTGTCTACATATTCCACAAATCTTGCCATGACAACTTCATACAGACCAGAAGTGCGATGTGCAAGGGAAAAGTGAACTATGGTTGATATCGGGCTACAGATCGAAAGATCTTGCCATGGCTACTTCCTGGGAGAGGTTGGCAGTAAATTCAGGCTACAGATCGACAGATCTTGCCATGGCTACTTCCTGGGAGAGTAATGACAGGCGTTGGACCGGAGGGGGGGGGGGGATGTAATTGTGGAGGGGATTGGAATGGAGGGAGGAGGGATTCACCTGGTCGATGGCTCAACTTGGGCTACAAGTCGACGGATCTTGCCATGGCAACTTCCTAAAGAGCAATGGCAGCCAATGAAAAACTATGGAGGGGATCGGGAGGGGTGGAGGTGGGTGATGAGCGTCGATGACGATTCTCTTGCTGATTCACCTGAACGACGGCGAGCTAACTGGGTCGTTCGGGGGATAAGAGATCCCGTCCGAACGGTTTCATTCAATTCCATTTACTACGAGCTCAAACGGGGTCATTCAACGCAGACACCGAAGCTACCGAACATATATGCTAGTTATGGGCGTTCTAAAAAAGTGGTTTGTTTAAAATAAACATGCACGGGGTGGTGATCCTCGCCTCAATAAATTGTTCAAAATAACGAAGACGTTGGCAAGAATTTCTTTAGTCGAAGTTTAGAATAAAATCACATTGCTGCAGCTGGTAGTTCGCACAAAAGAACAAGGGAGAAGGCCGGAAGGAAGGAAGGACGCACACCTGCTCCCCCCAAAGGGAAAAGAAAACCCACACGGCCACACCTTTCACCTCTCCCGCTGCCGCCGCCGCCGTCGCCGTCGCCGGGCGCCATGTCGGCGGGCGACATCGCCTGGCTCGAGCACGTCATGGACTGCTGCCTCCCGGCCTCCCCGGTCTCCCCCGCCGCCCGCCTCTCCGCCGCCATCTTCTCCTCCAACGGCGGCGAGGACCGCATCAGCGCGCTCCGGACACCCTCCTCTGCAACGTCGTCTCCCGCCTCCCCGTCAAGGACGCCGCCCGCACCGGCGCGCTCTCGCGCCGCTGGCGCGGGCTCTGGCGCGCCACCCCGCTCGCCCTCGACGACGCCCACCTCCTCCCGTCCCCCGCCCCCGCCGCCGCACTGGTGTCCCGCGTCCTCGCCTCCCACCCGGGCCCCTTCCGCGCCGTCCGCATCGCCGAGATCCCCATCGACGGGTCCAGTGAGGACGCCTTCCTCGTGCTCGCGGAGTGGCTCCGCCACCTCGCCGCCAAGGGCGTGGAGGACCTGACCTTCGTCAACCGCCCCTTCTCCTTCGACGTGCCCATGCCGCTGCCCCCAACCCTCCTCCACTGCGGAGCCTCGCTCCGCCGCCTCTACCTCGGCGTCTGGATCTTCCCCTTCACCACCGGCCTCCTGCGCGGCCCGGACGTCTTCCCCCACCTCCAGGAGCTCGGCATCTGCCATGGCATCACGGAGGAGCGCGACCTCGAGTACGTGCTCGCGTGCAGCCCCAAGTTGGAGACCCTGGCGCTCATCTCCAACTACGGCTACCCCGACCGCGTCCGCATCGGCAGCCGCAGCCTCCGCTGCGTGCTGCTCTGGCATTCCTTGGCGGACGAGGTCGCCGCCGTGTCCGCCCCAAGCCTGCAGCGCCTCATAATCTACTGCACGCACACCAGTGAGGATGACGGGGTCATCAAGGTCAAGATTGGCCATGCTCCCAAGCTCGCCGTGCTCGGCTACTTGGACACGGCCAACCACGAGCTTGAGATCGGCAACAACATCATCAAGGTAGTCCAATTTTTACAAATCTGAGTTGTATCTGGTTTGGTTTGCTGCATTTGCATGATTGTCTGATTGATGTTGCGGTGATGTGCAGGCTGGGGTGACAAATGTTTGCCCAAATACAGTGGTTCCAAGCGTCAAGGTGTTAGCTCTCAAGGTCCGTTTCAGAGTGCCCAAAGAAGTCAGAACTTTGCTCTGTTTCTTGAGATGCTTTCCTGGAGTAGAGACCTTACACATTATGGCTGTGAGTTTTATCCTATGGCTCTCTCTCTGTGCATTCAAATTTTCCAATTTTTACTGCTTGCGTTCCATCGTTGGCTCGCTGAATTGTGTTCTTTGATTTTGCAGTCCGACAACGACACCGACCACTACAATGACCCGGGTGAAGTCAAGCCCAGCGACGAGCTCAAGCCCACATTCTGGCAGGGGGTCGGTCCGATCAAATGCGTGAAGTCGCGCGTCAAGAAGCTGGTGTTCGACCAGTTCAGCGGGGGCACAAACAAGGTTGAGTTCCTGAACCTGGTTCTTGGGAGAGCTGTCTTGCTGCAGAAGGTGATAGTCCTGCTGGCCGGTCAGGAATCTATCTCCGTTCGCGAGGCCATGAGCAAGCTGCAGCCGTTGGCTTCCAAGAGAATGTGGGCAAGTAAGGTCTCGGACAAACCTTCCTTGGAGGTCGGTGGGCGTGCGGCAGGTCATGTTTGGAGGTACGAAAAAGCGTCTGATCTTTCTATCGGTGACCCATTTATCTCTTAAGGCAGTACCGATGGAGCGCTTTCATTAGCTGCCAGAGCATTATCGTTTTGAATGGCGCATTTCCTTGTGAAAGGGAACTGATGTAGCATTGGTTAGCAGCTATTTTTGGAGTGTTGGAGATTTGGGGTTTAGCAACAGCATTCTCATGACCTGGATATGTCGTTACCTGCACCTGTATCACTGTATGCAAGGTGGATTGACAAGTTTTTTTCGAAACGGAGGCAAAAAAAATTGCCTCATCGATTAATTAAGAAGAAGAGAGTTGCCCAGTTAATTTACGGAAAACCGGACGAAAACCAATACAAACGGAGCATGGACTAACTACTCACATGACAGGAAACCCCACAACCCCACATGCGATCCCCGCCACTTTCTAAACATACAACAACCACAAACCACTCCGACATTGCTACTACGCCAGAAGACCCCGACAAGAACACCTCGAGACAAGACATCAAACACCTCCCAACGCACAACGACCATCCAGTCCAAGAGGAAGGGCCATGAGAACAAAGGCCATCCATCAAGCAACCACGGACGCCTTGCCTATGACACCACTCTTTCCTTTGCCCAACTTCTTTTGTTTGCCCCTTGTTGGCGTCCCCGTCAAGAGGCAAGCAATCGACCTGTCCAAACCAGGTCTAGCAACCTCCACACCGGCGAGCAAGTCACAAAGTTACTTCGTGACAAGTAGCTTTAATGTCGCCGTGACTTGCTCATGTTGTTATCTGAATGATAATTTCCGCATTCGAGATTGAGAGATTATTTCCATGGTCTGTGGCTGTGGTTTCCACATATGTTGGTATCTGCCCTCTGTGTGATATTCATGGTCTTACTCATGTTCTGATGGTTGTTGTTACACCTCAGTTTTCTTCTAGTGTTTTTCTTCAGCGCATGTTGAGCCACGCGGTTGCTATGATTCATCACTTGATCTATTGTGTGTGGGCTCTGGTTTTGTTCATCAGTTCGCGGGGTGGAAAATGTCGGGTTATTGATTTACATTGGTGTTATGTAAATCTTAAACCTGCTGCATCCTGGATTGCTGAGACTTTCACCAAATTTGTTTTGCCGAGCTGTTTAAGCACATATCGTGTTACTGGTCTTCCTTCAGTTTGGCTGCTCCAGTTTGAGAGCTTAAGTTTGGTTAGCTTATTCTCGAGTAAGACTTGGTTAGCTTATTTGTTCTCATGATTTCGAAATGTCAAAGTTATTGTTGTCGATGCTAGCCTTGTTTGATATATGCTCCATGATGCAATCAAAGCAAAAAAGCTCAACTGCCCAACTGGGGTCCACGACATTGGGGACCCCCCATTTCGCGCTTAGGGCGGCGCTGGCACATCACACCCCAATTTTTTCGTTTTATTTTTTTTCATTTTTTTTCCTTTTTTGCATTTTTATAAAACGCTTGAGATGTGAAATAAGTTTATGAAGTTTTAAATATGTTTCACGAATTTGATTTCTCCATGAATTCAGAAAACTTTCTACTGATTTCAAAAAAATGCTCCAAATTTAGGAAAAAACGTTCGCTGATTGAAAAAACTATGCACCGTTTTTTTGAATTTAATAAAATGCTCATAATTTGGAAATTGTCCTCGGATTTGTAAAATGGTGATGGGTTTGAAAATGGTCATTAATTTGACAATTGTTTCCATATATAAAAAATGTTCGTATATTTGGGAAAAAATAATTCATTCAAAAAAAGGTTCTTGATCTGCAAAAATAGTTTGGAAAACAATTCGCAATTTTGATAATTTTTCCGTGATTTGAAAAAAGTTGACATTAGAAAAATGTCAGCGGATTTGCGTGAGTTGATTGTTTCTCGCAGATTTGAAAAAGAGGAAAGGAAAACAAAAAAGAAAAGGGAAGAGGGAAAAGAAAAGGGAAAACAACAAAAGAAAAAAACGGCTCAGGAAAGATTCTAGAACCTTCTCAGGGGGGGGGGGGGGGGCAGAGATGAAAACCGGAATAGGCCGGCCCATATACCGGAGTGTGCATGTGGTCTCTATCTATCCCCCGCGGTCCACGGGGAATAGGATTCCGCGTGTCATCGGGCCTATATCTCCGGACGTGGGTCACGCCGCCACAACAGAAAGAAAACCTGGCATCCTCGTCGCCTCGTCGCATCTCTCCCGCGCAGCTCAGAACTGATTCCGATCACCCGGAAAGACTCGACTTCCCTGAGACACCGCCACACATCCACCGGCCACAGGTTTTAACCGCCCTTCCGTCGGTGACTGCAGAAAATCCAGTTTCGCCGCCATGGAAAACTCAGGTGAGGCGACCATCTGCCCTGCAGGGAACGCTGCCCCGATGAGTTTGCACGAGAGGTTCGCAACAATCAGGAGCATCGGGCTGGAGAGCGCCGACGAGGACGAGCTCAGGGTGCTTCTGGAGAGGACGGCGCCCCCATCTGCTACGTCCGGTGCGACCCCTCCCCATGGGTGCACATCGGCCAGGAGATCATGATGGCGGCCAACGTCAACAAGCTCATCAAAGCCGACTGCAGGGTCAAGATCCTGATGGCGGACTGGATTGCTCACATCCTCTGCAAATCTGACGATCTAAAGAAGATCCGGGCCATCGGGCGCTACATGACCGAGATATGGAAGGCGGCAGGGCTGGCGCTCAACGGGGTGGAGGAGTTCGTGTGGCTGTCAGACAAAGTAAACGACCCGGCCTCCGACGAGTACTGGGCGCTTCTCATGGACGTCGCCAGGAACAACAGCTTGAGGAGGACGGTGAGGTGCTGCAGCATTGATGAACGAGGCAATGTGGTGGGCGCGAGGGTCATGTACACCTGCATGCAGTGCGCCGCCGTGTTGTAGCGGAAGGCGGACGTGTGGCTGCTGTCCATGGACCACGAGGAGCGCCGTCCGGACGTCGGCGCGCTGACCAGAGAATACTGCAAGGACATGAAGGGCGGAGAGCATAATAGACCTATCATTCTGTCCCATAGCAAGCTGCCCAGTCTGATTTTGGCCACGAATTTGCCAAGATACAGCATCCGATGTTCGCCGTCTTCATGGAAGACGAGGAACATGATGTAAGAGTGAAGATAAGGAACGCTCACTGTCCCACGAAAGTTGTAGAAGGAAACCCGTGCCTTGAGTACATCAAACATATCGTGCGCCCATGGTTTGGATGCTTTGAGGTTCCCGGGAAGGAAGGTGACGATGGTGACATTAACAGTACGTTTCGGAAGATGGAGGAGCTTGTCGACAATTATGAGAGTGGCGCGCTGCATCCCGACGAGGTGAAGCTGGCCCTTTCAAAGGCGTCACTCCATTCAAACTCCTGAAAAATATGAAAAACTTAAGGATTGAGATTAGAATTAGAGTTAATAAAAGAAGCCAAATCCTTTCTAATGTTCCAAGGAGTAGTAGAGTGAGCAGTATTCCTAGAAGCAGCAATGAGGCATGGGAAAGAGAATCCGTCAAAAAAGTAGGTTGCTGAATATTAAGACATGCCACCAAATGAGTTCCACAAGCAAGAGCAACTAGTTCTGCTTGAAGAGGAGTTTGCCTAGGAGGAGCCGAAGCTTGAACCTGTATATTGATTTCTCCATTGGAGGAAGGAAGACAGAAGTAGACATCCACACCCCTTCACACTTGTCCTTGATCCAATCCTCGAACCTTTGAGGATAGAAAAGCTGCGCCAAAAAAGACTTTAGCACCATTAAGATCAGATTTGATAGTATGGCTCTGTTTAGGAAGATGAATAGCATCATGTTGAGAATTCTTCATGGATTGGATATTGGCAGAAGGCAAAGTCTCTTCATGAAGAGTATAATTAGCAGGACGTTTCCGAAGATGGAGGAGCTTGTCGACGATTATGAGAGTGGTGCGCCGCATCCCGCCGAGGTGAAGCTGGCCCTTTCAAAGGCGTTGAACAAGATTATGAACACTATTCGTAAGGACGGTGGGGGGCTGACTCTCTGGACTAGCGACATGCCGCTCTTCCTCTAGCTCCTTCCTCCCCCCCTCCTCCCACTCGGCCTCTCCTCCCTTACTCTGCCTTCCTTCTCTCGTTCTCTTGTTGATCTTCTGCCCTGGTTCCTCTGCCTTGCTTTCTTTGGATCTGCTCCTCTGCTTTCCTTGGGGCTTGTTGATCTGCTTTTACTGATAGAGGGGCAAGATCTAGGATATCAGCTGGAAAATAGAGTATCCATGATTCCTACAAGGATGTTTAATCCGGATCTTGGGATTGAGCTCTCCCCTTCTCGTCGCCTTCCTCCACCTTTCCAAGATCCAGCCCTGAGCACCCGTCGGCTCTAATTCCTGAGCATCCCCTCCCTCCTTCGACGAGGCTAGGGCTGTTGGCAGATGGAGGCTCTACATGAGGGCAGGTGGGAGATGAGGTTGATGCGGATCTGATCTGTGCTGGGCCAGGCCTTGGGTGCTGCCGCGATTTGGCCAGGGCATCCTCGGAGTTTCACTCATTGGGGCTCTTCTCTTCTGCTCCACTTCTGCATCGAGTGATCTGGGAGCCTCCCCTCATGCCTCTGCGAGAACTGCTGCTCTTCCCTCCGCTGGCGCCTCCCCTATTGATGTCAGATCTACCTCTGCCTCCTCTGGATTCACAGCTAGTAAGGGATGCATGGATATACTGTTGGGTGTGTCGATTCCTGCGACGAAGCGGGCCCTGTTGGGGAACGTTGTTGGGGAACGTTGCATGGGAAACAAAAATGTTCCTACGCACACGCAGATCTATCCATGGTGATGAGCATCTACGAGAGGGAGAGTGGATCTACATACCCTTGTAGATCGCTAAGCGGGAAGCGTTAAGAAACGCGGTTGGTGTAGTCGAACGTCTTCGCGATCCAAATCGCCGTGCGTCCCGCGATCCAATCACGATCCGTCCCGCGATCCAATCACGATCCGTCCCGCGATCCGGTCACGATCCATCCCACAAACTTGATCACGATCCGTCCCACGAACTTGATCACGATCCTTCCGATCTAGCACCGAACGGACGGCACCTCCGCGTTCAGCACACGTACGGCTTGATGACGATCTCCACCGTCTTGATCCACCAAGAGGGAGTGGAGAGGAAGAAGAGTTCTCCGGCAGCCTGACGGCGCTCCGGCGATGGTGGTGGAGCAATTCCGGCAGGGCTTCGCCTAAGCAGTGCAGAAAACCGATCTAGACGAGAAACTATGCACTGGAGGAATGGGTAGCACGTGGCTGAAAAAACTAGTGCAAAACCCCCAAACCCTCTAGTATATATAGGAGGAGAGGAGGAGAGGAGGCAGCCTTGGCCACCAAGGCTATATGGTTCGGCCGAACCTACTAGGAGAGGAGGATTCCTTCTCCAATCCTAGTAGGACTAGGATTGCTCCTTTTTGCCTTTTTTCCCACCTTTTCCTATTGGTTTTTTCCTCCAGCCACATGGGCCTTGTGTGGGAGTTTCCACCAGACCACTAAGGGCTGATATTCACTCTCCCACAGCCCATGAAGCCTATTGGGTCGAAATACCCCTCCCGGAGGCCTCCCGGTACACTACCGGCACTCCCGGTACACTACCGATGAGCTCAAAACTTTTCCGGCGACCAAAACAGTACTTCCTATATATGAATCTTTACCTCCGGACCATTCCGGAGCTCCTCGTGACATCCGGGATCTCATTCGGGACTCCGAACAAACTTCGGTCACCACCATACATAACTCTATACTACCGAACGTCACCAAACCTTAAGTGTGCAGACCCTGCGGGTTCGAGAACTATGTAGACATGACCGAGACACCTCTACGGTCAATAACCAATGGCGGGACCTAGATGTCCACATTGGTTCCTAGATATTCTACGAAGATCTTTATCGGTCGAACCTCTATGTCAAGGATTCAGTTAATCCCGTATGATGTTCCTTTTGTTCTTCGGTATGTTACTTGCCCGAGATTCGATCGTCGGTATCTCCATACCTAGTTCAACCTCGTTACTGGCAAGTCTCTTTACTCGTTACGTAATACAAGATCTCGCAACTAACACTTAGTCACATTGCTTGCAAGGCTTATTGTGATTTTGTATTACCGAGTGGGCCCTGAGATACCTCTCCGTCACACGAAGTAACAAATCCGAGTCTTGATCCATGCCAACTCAACAGACACCCTCGGAGACACCTGTAGAGCACCTTTATAGTCACCCAGTTACGTTGCGATGTTTGATACACAAAAGGTACTCCTCCGATATCTATGAGTTGCATGATCTCATGGTCATAGGAACATATACTTGACATGCAGAAAACAGTAGCAATAAACTGACACGATCATAAGCTACGTTTGTTGTTTGGGTCTTGTCCATCACATCATTCTCCTAATGATGTGATCCCGTTATCAAATGACATCTCATGTCCATGGCTAGGAAACCTTAACCATCTTTCGATCAACGAGCTAGTTCACTAGAGGCACACTAGGGATATTGTGTTTGTCTATGTATCCACACATGTATCCATGTTTCCAATTAATACAATTATAGCATGGATAATAAACGATTATCATGAACAAGGAAATACAATAATAAACACTTTATTTATTGCCTCTAGGGCATATTTCCAATAGTCTCCCACTTGCACTAGAGTCAATAATGTAGTTTCACATCACTATGTGATTTACATTGTAATGAATCGAACACCCATGCAATTCTGGTGTTGATCATGTTTAGCCCTTGGAAGAGGTTTTAGTCAACGGGTCTGCAACATTCAGATCCGTGTGCACTTTGCAAATATTTAAGTCTTTCTACACGATGCAATTGCGGATGGAGTTGAAGCAACGCTTTATGTGTCTGGTCCTCTTGTGAAACCTTGGTTCCTTGGCCAGAGCGATGGCACCAGTGTTGTCACAGAACAGGTTCATTGGATTCAGTGCACTGGGCACTACTCCAAAATCTGTCATGAATTGCTTCATCCAGACACCTTCCTTCGCCTCCTCCGAGGCTGCGATGTATTCCGCTTCGCACGTAGAATCAGCTACCACGCTTTGCTTGGAACTGCACCAGCTTACCGCTCCCCCGTTAAGAATAAATACGTATCTGGTTTGCGACTTAGAGTCGTCCGGATCAGTGTCAAAGCTTGCATCGACGTAACCCTTTACGACGAGCTCTTCATCACCTCCATAAACGAGAAACATTTCCTTAGTCCTTTTCAGGTACTTAAGGATATTCTTGACCGCTTGCCAGTGCTCCATTCCAGGATCACTTTGAAACCTTCCGGTCATACTTATGGCAAGGCTGACATCAGGTCTTGTGCACAGCATTGCATACATGATAGAGCCTATGGCTGAAGCATAGGGGATGACACTCATCTTTTCTCTATCTTCTGCAGTTACTGGGCATTGAGTCTTACTCAACTTCACACCGTGTAACACAGGCAAGAACCCCTTCTTGGACTGTTCCATTTTGAACTTCTTCAAAACTGTATCAAGGTATGTGCTTTGTGAAAGTGCTATTAAGCGTCTCGATCTATCTCTATAGATCTTAATGCCTAATATGAAAGCAGCTTCTCCTAGGTCCTTCATTGAAAAACTCTTGTTGAAATATTCCTTCACGCTTTCCAGCCTTTCTATATTGTTTCCAATCAGCAATATGTCATCCACATATAATACTAGAAACGCTATAGAGCTCCCACTCACTTTCTTGTAAATACAAGCTTCTCCGTAAACTTATATAAATTCAAACGCTTTGATCACCTCATCAAAGCGCTTATTCCAACTCCGAGATGCTTGCACCAGTCCATAAATGGATCGTTGGAGTTTGCAAACTTTGTCAGCATTCTCTGGATCGACAAAACCTTTGGGTTGCATCATATATAACTCTTCCTTAAGGAATCAGTTGAGGAACGCTGTTTTGACATCCATTTGCCAAATTTCATAGTCGAAATAAGCAGCTATTGCTAACATGATTCTGACAGACTTAAGCATCGCTATGGGTGAGAAAGTCTCATCGTAGTCAACTCCTTGAACTTGTGAAAAACCCTTTGCCACAAGTAGAGCTTTATAGACGGTGACATTACCGCCCGCGTCTGTCTTCTTCTTAAAGATCCATTTGTTCTGAATGGCCTTTCGCCCTTCAGGTAATACTTCCAAAGTCCATACTTTGTTTTCATACATGGATCCCATCTCGGATTTTATGGCCTCTAACCATTTCTCGGAATCCGGGCCCATCACTGCTCCTCCATAGCTCATAGGTTCATTGTTGTCCAACAACATAACCTCCAGGACAGGGTTGCTGTACCACTTAGGGGTAGTACGCGGCCTTGTCGACCTACGAGGTTCAATAGCAGCTTGATCCGAAGCTTCATGATCATCATCATTAACTTCCTATTCTACTGTCGTAGGTTCCATAGAAACATCTTTCTGTGCTGCGCTACTTTCTGGTTGAAGTAGAGGTTCAATAACCTCATCAAGCTCTATTTTCCTCCCACTCAATTCTTTCGAGAGAAACTCTTTCTCAAGAAATGTTCCATTCTTAGCGACAAACACTTTGCCTTCGGATCTGAGATAGAAGGTATACCTGACTGTCTCTTTCGGGTATCCTATGAAGACGCATTTCTCCGCTTTGGGTTCCAGCTTTTCACGCTGAAGCTTTTTGACATAAGCATCACATCCCCAAACTTTAAGAAATGACAACTTTGGCTTCTTGCCAAACCATAGTTCATATGGCATCATCTCAACGGATTTTGATGGTGCCCTATTTAAAGTGAATGCAGCTGTCTCTAATGCATAACCCCAAAACGATAGTGGCAAATCAGCAAGAGACATCATAGAACACACCATATCTAATAAGGTTTGATTACGACGTTCGGACACACCATTACGCTGTGGTGTTCCGGGCGGTGTCAACTGTGAAACAATTCCACACTGTCTTAAGTGACTACCAAACTCATAACTCAGATATTCACCTCCTCGATCAGATTGCAGGAACTTAATCTTCTTGTTATGATGATTCTCAACTTCACTCTGAAATTGCTAGAACTTTTCAAACGTTTCAGACTTGTGTTTCATCAAGTAAATATACCCATATCTACTTAAGTCATCAGTGAAGGTGAGAAAATAACGATATCCACCACGTGCTGTAACATTCTTTGGACCGCACACATCAGTATGTATGATTTCCAATAAGTCACTTGCCCGTTCCATTGTTCGAGAGAACCATTTCCCACGCGCATCGTCACTTCGTCCTTTGCCGGCCTTCATTTATTCCGTAGTTCCTGCTTTGAGTTGAAAATGTGAGCAACCGAACCGATATCAAATACCCAGGCACTACTACGAGAGCTAGTAAGGTACACATCGATAACATGTATATCATATATACCTTGTTTGTCGTTGGCCGCCTTCATGTTAGCCAGGTACTTGGGGCAGTTCTGCTTCTAGTGACCAGTTCCCTTGCAATGAAAGCACTCAGTTTCTGGCTTGGGTCCATGCTTGGGCTTCTTTACAGGAGTAGCAACTTCTTTGCCATCCTTCTTGGTTTTACCCTTCTTGCCCTTGCCCATGACTTTGCCATTTTTCTTGAAACTAGTGGTTTTATTGACCATCAACACTTCATGTTCTTTTTGGATTTCAGACTCAGTGACTTTTAGCATCGCAAACAGCTCGGCGACTGACTTGTTCATCCCGTGCATGTTATAGTTCATCACAAAGCTCTTGTAACTAGGTGGCAGTGATTGAAGAACTCTGTCAGTGATCGCCTCTGGCGGAAGGGCAATTCCCAACTCCGCTAGTCGAGTTGAATACCCAGACATTCTGAGTATATGTTCACTGATAGACCCGTTCTCCTCCATCTTGTAAGCATAGAACTTATCGGAGGTTTCATACCTCTCGATCCGGACGTTCTTCTGAAAGATAAAGTTCAACTCCTGGAAAATCTCATATGCTCCATGACGTTCAAAACGTCTTTAAAGTCCCGGTTCTAAGCCATACAATATTGCACACTAAACTATTGAGTAATCTCCAGAATGTGCCTCCCAAGCGTTCTTAACGTCTTCAGATCACATGTCTTGTGGTTGGTCACCAAGCGGTGCATCAAGGACATATGATTTCTGGGAAGCCGTGAGGATAATCCTCAGATTATGGGCCCAGTTAACAAAGTTACTTCCATCATCTTTCAACTTAGCTTTCTCTAGGAACGCATTAAAATTCAAGGGTGCTACTGCGCGAGCCATTGATCTACAACATAAATATGCAAAGTTTACTTAGACTATTGTTGAAGATAATGAGTTTAGTTAATCAAATTACTAAAGCTCCCACTCAAATTGACATCCCTCAGGTCATCTGAGTGTCACATGATCCAAATCCACCAACTTAAGTCTGATCATCATGTGAGTTGAGGTGGCTTCAATGGTGAACATCATTATGTTGATCATATCTACTATATGACTCATGTTCGACCTTTCAGTCTCTTGTGTTCCGAGGCCATGTCTATACATGCTAGGCTCGTCAAGTTTAACCCAAGTGTTCTGCGCGTGCAACACTGGCTTGCACCCGTTGTATATGAACGTAGAGTCTATCACACCCGATCATCACGTGGTGTATCAACACGACGAACTTTCGCAACGGTGCACACTCGGGGAGAATAGAATTTATCTTGAAATTTAAGTGAGGGATCACCTTATAATGCTACCGTCGTACTAAGCAAAACAATGTGCATAAAAGGATTAACATCACATGCAATCCATAAGTGACATGATATGGCCATGAACTTGTGCTTTAGATCTCCATCTTGAAAGCACCGGCATGATCTCCATCGTCACCGGCAAGACACCATGATCTCCATCATCTTGATCTCCATCAATGTATCGCCATCAGGGTTGTCGCGCCCAACATGCTTCTACTACTATTGCTACCATTTAGCGATAAAGTAAAGCATTACATAGCGCTTAATGATTGACATGCAGGTCATACAATAATTAAAGATAACCCTATGGCTCCTGCCGATTGCCGTACTCATCGACATGCAAGTCGTGAAATTCTATACATCACATGATCATCTCATACATCACATATATCACATCATGCAATTGGCCATATCACATCACAACATACCCTGCAAAAACAAGTTAGACGTCCTCTAATTGTTGTTGCATGTTTTACGTGGCTGCTACGTGTTTCTAGCAAGAACGATTCTCACCTACGCATAAACCACAACGGTGATACATAATTTGCTTTTCAACCTTCTCAAGGACCGCCTTTGTCGAATCCGATCCAACTAAAGTGAGAGAAACTGCCACCCGCAAGCCATCTAGGCAACAAGTTGCGTCGAGGGAACCGGTCTCTCGTAAGCGTACGAGTAATGTTGGTCCGGGCTGCTTCATCTCACAATACCGCTGAACCAAAATCCAACCAAGGGAGGAAGCAATCTAAGCATCAACGCCCACAAACCTTTTGTGTTCTACTCAAGATCTCATCTACACATAGACCTAGCTTCTGATGCCACTGTTGGGGAATGTTGCATGGAAAACAAAAAAATTCCTACGCACACGCAGATCTATCCGTGGTGATGAGAATCTACGAGAGGGAGAGTGGATCTCCATACCCTTGTAGATCGCTAAGCGGGAAGCGTTAAGAAACACGATTGGTGTAGTCGAACGTCTTCGCGGTCCAAATCGCCGTGCGTCCCGCGATCCCATCACGATCTGTCCCGCGATCCAATCACGATCCGTCCCGTGATCCGATCGCGATCCGTCCCACGAACTTGATCATGATCCGTCCCACGAACATGATCACGATCCTTCCGATCTAGCACCGAACGGACGACACCTCCGCGTTCAGCACACGTACGGCTTGATGACGATCTCCACTGTCTTGATCCAGTAAGAGGGAGTGGAGAGGAAGAAGAGTTCTCTGGCAGCCTGACGGTGCTCCGGCGATGGTGGTGGAGCAATTCCGGCAGGGCTTCGCCTAAGCACTGCAAAAACCCGATCTAGACGAGAAACTATGCATTGAAGGAACGGGTAGCACATGGCTGAAAAAACCCTCTAGTATATATAGGAGGAGATGAGGAGAGGAGGCAGCCTTGGCCTCCAAGGCTAGCTGGTTCGGCCGAACCTACTAGGAGAGGAGGATTCCTCCTCCAATCCTAGTAGGACTAGGATTGCTCCTTTTTGCCTTTTTTTCCACCTTTTCCTATTGTTTTTTTCCTCCAGCCACATGGGCCTTGTGTGGGAGTTTCCACCAGCCCACTAAGGGCTGATATTCACACTCTCACAGCCCATGAAGCCTCTTGGGTCTAAATACGCCTCCCGGAGACCTCCCGGTACACTACCCGCACTCCCGGTACACTACCGATGAGCCCGAATCTTTTCCAGCGACCAAAACAGGACTTCCTATATATGAATCTTTACCTTCGGACCATTCCGGAGATCCTCGTGATGTTCGGGTTCTCATCCGGGACTCCAAACAAACTTCGGTCACCACCATACATAACTCTATAGTACCGAAACGTCACCAAACCTTAAGTGTGCAGACCCTGCGGGTTCGAGAACTATGTAGACATGACTGAGACACCTCTACGGTAAATAACCAATGGAGGGACCTGGATGTCCACATTGGTTCCTACATATTCTACGAAGATCTTTATCGGTCGAACCTCTATGTCAAGGATTCAGTTAATCCCGTATGATGTTCCCTTTGTTCTTCGGTATGTTACTTGCCCGAGATTCGATCGTTGGTATCTCCATACCTAGTTCAACCTCGTTACTGGCAAGTCTCTTTACTCGTTCCGTAATACAAGATCTCGCAACTAAGAGTTAGTCACATTGCTTGCAAGGCTTATTGTGATGTTGTATTACCGAGTGGGCCCTGAGATACCTCTCCGTCACACGGAGTAACAAATCCCAGTCTTGATCCATGCCAACTCAACAGACACCCTCAGAGACACCTGTAGAGAACCTTTATAGTCACCCATTTATGTTGTGACGTTTGATACACACAAGGTACTCCTCCGATATCTGTGAGTTGCATGATCTCATGGTCATAGGAACATATACTTGACATGTAGAAAACAGTAGCAATAAACTAACACGATCATAAGCTACGTTTGTTGTTTGGGTCTTGTCCATCACATCATTCTCCTAATGATGTGATCCCGTTATCAAATGACATCTCATGTCCAGGACTAGGAAACCATAGCACATGAGGCACACTAGGGACATTGTGTTTGTCTATGTATCCACACATGTATCCATGTTTCCAATTAATACAATTATAGCATGGATAATAAATGATTATCATGAACAAGGAAATACAATAGTAAACACTTTATTTATTGCCTCTAGGGCATATTTCCAACAAACGTCGCATGGGAAACAAAAAATTTCCTACGCACACGCAGATCTATCCATGGTGATGAGCATCTACGAGAGGGAGAGTGGATCTACATACCCTTGTAGATCACTAAGCGAGAAGTGTTAAGAAACGCAGTTGGTGTAGTCGAACATCTTTGCGATCCAAATAGCCAAGCGTCACGCGATCTCATCACGATCCGTCCCGCGATCCAATCACGATCTGTCCCACGAACACATCACGATCCGTCTCGCGAACTCACCACGATCCATCCCGCGATCTCATCTCGATCCGTCTCGTGAACTCACGATCCGTCCCGCGAACTCATCACGAACCGTCCCGCGAAGTCATCACGAACCGTCTCTCGATCTTGATCACGGTCCTTCCGATCTAGCTCCGACCGGACGACACCTCCGCGTTCAGCACACGTGCAGCTTGATGACGATCTCCACTATCTTGATCTAGCAAGAGGAAGTGGAGAGGAAGAAGAGTTCACCGGCAGTGTGACGGCGCTCCGGCGATGGTGGTGGAGCAATTCCTGCAGGGCTTCGCCTAAGCACTGCGGAAATCCGATCTAGAGGAGCACCGGTGGAACGGGTAGAACGTGGCCGTAAAATCAAGTGCAAAATACCCAATACCACCAGTATATGTAAAGAGGGAGGGAGGAGGAGGGCTGGCGCACAAGTCTGCCCTTGCGCAAGGAGGAGAGGAGGAATCCTCCTCCAATCCTAGTAGGACTAGGGTTTCTCCTTTCGTACTTGGAATCTCTTTCCACCTTGCATTTTTTCTTTCTCTTTCAACTCCAGGCGCATGGGCCTCTTAGAGGACTTTCAACAGCCCACTAAGGGCTGGTTTCCACCATACCACAGCCCATGTAGTCTCTTGGGTCGAAATACCTCTCCCGATGGTCCCCCGATACACTACCGGCACTGCCGGTACAGTACCAATGAGCCCGAAACTTTTCCGGCGACCAAAATAGGACTTCCTATATATGAATATTTACCTCCGGAGCATTCTGGAGCTCCTCTTGACGTCCGGGATCACATCCGGGACTCCAAGAAACCTTCGGTCACCACCATACATAACTCTATAGTACCGAAACGTCACCAAACGTTAAGTGTGCAGACCCTGCGGGTTCGAGAACTATGTAGACATGACCAAGACACCTCTACGGCCAATAACCAATAGCGGGACCTGGATGACCATATTGGTTCCTACATATTCTACGAAGATCTTTATCGGTCGAACCTCCATGTCAAGGATTCAGTTAATCCCGTATGATGTTCCCTTTGTTCTTCGGTATGTTACTTGCCCGAGATTCGATCGTCGGTATCTCCATACCTAGTTCAACCTCGTTACTGGCACGTCTCTTTACTCGTTCCGTAGTACAAGATCCCATGACTAACACTTAGTCACATTGCTTGCAAGGCTTCTTGTGATGTTGTATTACCGAGTGGGCCCTGAGATACCTCTCCGTCACACGGAGTAACAAATCCCAGTCTTGATCCATGCCAACTCAACAGACACCCTCAGAGATACCTGTAGAGTACCTTTATAGTCACCCAGTGACGTTGCGACGTTTGATACACACAAGGCACTCCTCCGGTGTCAGTGAGTTGCATGATCTCATGGTCATAGGAACATATACTTGACATGCAGAAAACCGTAGCAATAAACTGACACGATCATATGCTATGTTTGTAGTTTGGGTCTTGTCCATCACACCATTCTCCTAATGAGGTGATCCCGTTATCAAATGACATCTCATATCCATGGCTAGGAAACCTTAACCATCTTTGATCAACGAGCTAGTCCATTAGAGGCATACTAGGGACATGGTTTTGTCTATGTATCCACACATGCATCTAAGTCTCCGATCAATACAATTATAGCATGGATAATAAATGATTATCAAGAACAAGGAAATATGATAATAACTAATTTATTATTGGCTCTAGGTCATATTTCCAATAGTCTCGCACTTGCACTAGAGTCAATAATCTAGTTCACATCACCATGTGATTCGCATTGTTATGAATCTAACACCCAATGAGTTCTAGGGCTCGATCATGCTTTGCATGTGAGATAGGTCTTATAGTCAACGGGTCTTCGACATTCAGATTTGTGTGTACTTTGCAAATCTCTATGTCAAACCGTAAACACTACTACCACACTCCACTTGGTACTATTCCAAATGGCTGCTCCACTATATGTATCCAGATTGCTACTACAGATTATCCGGATTGGTGTTAAAGCTTGCATCGATGTAACTCTTTACAACGAACTCTTTATCACCTCCATAATCAAGAAATATCTCCTTAGTCTTTTAGTTACTAAGGATAATCTTGACCGTTGTCCAGTGATCCACTCCTGGATCACTCTTGTACCCCTTGACGGACTCATGGCAAGGCACACATAGGTGCGGTACACAGCATGGCGAACTATACAGAGCCTATGGCTAAGGCATAGGGGACGACATTCGTCCTTTCTCTTTCTTCTGCCATTGTCAAGCTTTGAGTCTCACTCAACTTCACACCTTACAAAGCAGGCAACAACACTTCTCTCTGACTAATCCATTTTGAACTCTTTCAAAATCTTGTCAAGGTATGTACTCATTGAAAGTCTTATCAAACATCTTGATTTATCTTTATAGATCTTGATGCTCAACAATTAGGTACCTTTATCCAGGTCTTCCTTTGAAAACTCTTTTCAAACAACCGTTTATGCTCTCCAGAAATTCTACATCATTTCCGAATAGCAATATGTCATCCACATATACTTATCAGAAACTCTATAGTGCTCCCACTCACTTTATTGCAAATACAAGTTTCTTGTAAACTTTGTATAGACTCAAAAACTTTGATAACCTCATCAATGTGTATATTCCAACTCCGAGATGCTTGCTTCAGTTCATAGAAAAATCACTGAAGCTTGCACACCTTTTAGCCTCCTTAGGACTAACAAAACCTTCTGGTTGTATCTCATACAACCTTTCCTTAAGGAAGGAAACGATGTTTTGGCATTCATCTGCCAGATTTCATAATTGAAAAATGCAGCAACTGCTAACATAATTCCAACAGACTTTAGCATCGCTACGAGTGAGAAAGTCTCATCGTAGTCAACTCCTTGAACTTGTCGTAAACTTCTTTGCAACAAGTCGAGCTTTACAAATGGTGACATTTACCGTGAGCGTCTGTCTTCATTTTAAACATCCATTTGTACTCAACGACCTGCCGTCCAACGAGCAAGTCTACCAAAGTCTATACTTGGTTTTCATACATGGATGCTTTCTCGGATTTCATGGCCTCTACCCATTTGTCGGAATCCGGGCCCATCATCGCTTCTCCATAGCTCGTAGGTTCATCGTTGTCCAACAACATGACCTCCAAGACAGGGTTGTCGTACCGCTCAGGAGCAGTACACATCCTTGTCGACCTACGAGGTTTGATAGTAACTTGATCCGAAGCTTCATGATCATCGTCATTAACTTCCTCTTCAACTAACGTAGGCTTCACAGAAACATCTTCCTGCGCTGCGCTACTCTCTGGTTGAACAAAATTCAACAACCTCATCAAGTTCTATCTTCCTCCCACTCAATTCTTACGAGAGAAACTCTTTCTTGAGAAAGGACCCAGTTTTAGCAACAAACATTTTATGCTTGGATCTAAGATAGAAGGTTTACCCAACTGTCTTTAGGGTATTCTGTGAAGATGCATTTGTTCGCTTTGGGTTCGAGCTCATTAGGTGAAAACCTTTTTCACATAAGTGCTGCAGCCCCAAAGATTAAGAAATGACAGCTTTAGGTTTCTCTCAAACCATAATTCACACAGTGTCATCTCAACGGATTTAGATGGTGCCCTATTTAAAGTGAATGTAGTTGTCTCTAATGCATAACCCCAAAATTATAGTAACAAAACGATAAGAGACATCATGGCATGCACCATATCCAATAGAGCACGACTATGACGTTCGGACACACCATCACACCATGGTGTTCCACGTAGCGTGAGTTCGGAAACAATTCTCACATTGTCTAAAGTTGTATGCCAAACTTGTAACTCAGATATTCACCTCCACGATCATATCGCAAACCTTCTTATCTTCTTGTCACGATGATCTTAAAACTTCACTCTGAATTTGCTTGAACCTTTCAAACAATTCAGACTTGTGTTTCATTAAGTAAATATTAACTATATCTACTCAAATCATCAGTGAAGGTAAGAAAATAACGATATCCACCGCACGCTACAAGACTCATTGGATTGCATACATCAACATGTATCATTTCCAATAAATCACTTGCCCGCTTCATCAAAACAGAAAACGGGGTCCTTAGTCATCTTGACCAAGAGGCATGGTTCGCATGTCTCAACCGATTCGAAATCGAATGAGTCCAAAGATCCATCAGCATGGAGTTTCTTCATGCACTTTATACCAATATGACATTTAGCGGCAGTGCTACAAGTATGTGGTACTATCATTATTAACTTTGTATCTTTTTGGCATCAATGTTATGAACATGTGTATTACTACGATGAAGTTTCAACAAACCATTCTTACTGGGTGTATGACCATTGAAGGTATTATTCATGCAAATAGAATAACCATTATTCTCTAACTTAAATGAATAACCGTGTTGCAATGAACATGATCTAATCACGTTCATGCTCAACGCAAAAACACCAAATAATATTTATTTAGGTTCGTCACTAATCTCGAAGGTAGAGAGAGCGTGCGATGTTGATCACATCAACCTTGGAAATATTTCCAACACACATCGTCACCTCACACTTAGCTAGTATCCGTTTATTCCGTAGCTTTTACTTCGAGTTACTAACATTTAGCAACCTAACCGGTATCCAATACCCAGGTGCTACTAGGAGTACTAGCAAGGTACACATCAATAACACGTATATCAAATATACTTCTGTCGACTTTGCCAGCCTTCTTATCTACCAAGTATCTAGGGTTGTTCCGCTTCAGCGACCGTTCTCCTCATAATCGAAGCACTTAGGCTCGGGTTTGGGTTAGACTTTGGGTTGCTTCACTGAAGCTCCAACTGACTTGCTATCCATGAAGTTTCCCTCCTTGCTCTTGCCCTTCTCAAAACTAGTGGTTTTGACTAACCATCAACATTTGACGCTCCTTGTCGATTTCTACCTTCGCGGTGTCAAACATCGCGAATAACTCAGGGATCATTATTTCTATCCCTGGCATTTTATAGTACATCACCAAGTTCTAGTAGCTTTAGTGACAGTGACTTGGAGAATTATATCAATCACTATATTATCTGGAAGATCAACTCCCACTCGATTCAAGTGATTGTAGCACTTAGACAATTTGAGCACATGCTCAACGATTGAGCTATTCTCTTTCATCTTACGGGCAAAGAATCTTGTTGGAGATCTCATATCTCGCAACACGGGCACGAGCCTGAGATCCTAATTTCAGCTCTTAGAACATCTCATATGTTCCATGACGTTCAAAATGTTTTGGAGCCTCAATTCTAAGCTGTAATGCAGGACGCACTAAACTATCAAGTAGTCATCAGAACGTGCATGTTAGATGTTCACAACATCTACCGACGACGCTAGAGGGGTTGGCGCACCGAGCGGTGCATTAAGGACATAAGCCTTCTATGCAGCAATGAGGACAATCCTCAGATCACGGACCCAGTCCGCTATATTGCTACCATCATCTTTCAACTCTATTTCTCTAGGAACATATAAAAATTCAAGGGAGCTACAGCATGAGCTAGTAATCTACAACATAATTTTGCAAAGTCACTACTGACTATGTTCATGATAATGAGTTCAGTTAATCATATTACTTAAGAACTCACACTCAAATTGACATCCCTCCAGTCATTCGAGTGATACATGATCCAAATTCACCAACTCAAGTCCGATCATCACGTGATCTGAGGTGGTTACAATGGTGAACATCATCATGTTGATCATATCTACTATATGACTCATGTTCGACCTTTTGATTTCTTGTGTTCCGAGACAATGTCTGTACATGCTAGGCTTGTCAAGTTTAACCCGACTGTTCTGCATGTGCAACACTGACTTGCACCCGTTGTATGTGTACGTAGTCTATCACACCCGATCATCACGTGGTGTCTCAACACGACGAACTTTCGCAATGGTGCACACTCGGGGAGAACATAATTCATCTTGAAATTTAAGTGAGGGATCACCTTATAATGCTACCGTCATCCTAAGCAAAGCAAGGTGCATAAAAGGATTAACATCACTTGCAAATCATAAGTGACATGATATGGCCATGAACTTGTGCTTTTGATCTCCATCATGAAAGCACCGGCATGATCTCCATCGTCACCTGCACGACACCATGATCTTCATCATCTTGATCTCCATCAATGTGTCGCCATCGGGGTTGTCGCGCCCACCATGCTTCTACTACTATTGCTACCGTTTAGCGATAAAGTAAAGCATTACATAGCGCTTAATGATTGACATGCAGCTCATACAATAATTAAAGACAACCCTATGGCTCTTTCCGGTTGCCGTTCTCATCGACATGCAAGTCGTGATAATCTATACATCACATGATCATCTCATACATCACATATATCACATCATGTAATTGGCCATATCACATCACAACATACCCTGCAAAAACAAGTTAGACGTCCTCTAATTGTTGTTGCATGTTTTACCTGGCTGCTATAGGTATCTAGCAAGAACAATTCTCATCTACACAAAAACCACAACGGTTATACACTAGTTGCTTTTCAACCTTCTCAAGGACCACCTTTGTCGAATCCGTTGCAACTAAAGTGAGAGGAACTGGCACCCGCAAGCCATCTATGCAACAAGTTGCGGTCGAGGGAACCGGTCTCTCGTAAGCATACGAGTAATGTTGGTTCGGGCCGCTTCATCTCACAATACCGCTGAACCAAAATCTCACCAAGGGAGGAAGCAATCTAAGCATCAACGCCCACAAACCTTTTGTGTTCTACACGAGATCTCATCTACACATAGACCTAGCTCTGATACCACAGTTGGGGAACGTTGCATGGGAAACAAAAATTTTCCTACGCACACGCAGATCTATCCATGGTGATGAGCATCGACGAGAGGGAGAGTGGATCTACATACCCTTGTAGATCGCTAAGCGGGAAGCGTTAAGAAATGCGGTTGGTGTAGTCGAACATCTTCATGATCCAAATCACCGAGCGTCCTACGATCCAATCACGATCCGTCCCGCGAACACATCACGATCCGTCTCGCGAACTCATCACGATCCGACCTGCGATCTCATCACGATCCGTCTCGTGAATTAATCACGATCCGTCCCGCAAACTCATCGCGAACCGTCCCGCGAACTCATCACGAACCGTCTCGCGATCTTGATCACGGTCCTTCCGATCTAGCGTCGAACGGAGGTCACCTCCACGTTCAGCACACGTGCAGCTTGATGACGATCTCCACCGTCTTGATCCAGCAAGAGGAAGTGGAGAGGAAGAAGAGTTCACCGGCAGCGTGACGGCGCTCCGGCGATGGTGGTGGAGCAATTCCGGCAGGGCTTCGCCTAAGCAATGCGGAAATCCGATCTAGAGGAGCACCGGTGGAACGGGTAGCACGTGGCCGTAAAATCAAGTGCAAAATACCCAATACCACCAGTATATATAAGAGGGAGGGAGGAGGAGGGCTGGCGCACAAGGCTGCCCTTGCGCAAGGAGGAGAGGAGGAATCCTCCTCCAATCCTAGTAGGACCAAGATTCCTCCTTTCCTACTTGGAATCTCTTTCCACCTTGCATTTTTTCTTTCTCTTTCAACTCCAGCCGCATGGGACTCTTAGAGGACTTCCACCAGCCCACTAAGGGATGGTTTCCACCCTCCCACAGCCCATGTATCCTCTTGGGTCGAAATACCTCCCCCGATGGTCCCCCGGTACACTACCGGCACTCCCGGTGCACTACCGATGAGCCCGAAACTTTTCTGGCGACCAAAATAGGACTCCCTATATATGAATCTTTAACTCAGGACCATTCTGGAGCTCTTCATGATGTCCGGGATCTCATCCGGGACTCCAAGAAACCTTCGGTCACCACCATACATAATTCTATACTACCAAAACGTCACCAAACCTTAAGTGTGCAGACCCTACGGGTTCGAGAACAATGTAGACATGACCGAGACACCTCTACGGCCAATAACCAATAGCGGGACCTGGATGACGATATTGGTTCCTACATATTCTATGAAGATCTTTATCGGTCGAACCTCTTGCTCAAGGATTCAGTTAATCCCGTATGATGTTCCCTTTGTTCTTCGGTATGTTACTTGCCCGAGATTCGATCGTCGGTATCTCCATACCTAGTTCAACCTCGTTACTGGCAAGTCTCTTTACTCGTTCCGTAATACATGATCCCATGACTAACACTTAGTCACATTGCTTGCAAGGCTTGTTGTGATGTTGTATTACCGAGTGGGCCCTAAGATACCTTTCCTTCACACGGAGTAACAAATCCCAGTCTTGATCCATGCCAACTCAACAGACACCCTCGGAGATACCTGTAGAGTACCTTTATAGTCACCCAGTTACGTTGCGACGTTTGATACACACAAGGCACTCCTCCGGTGTCAGTGAGTTGCATGATCTCATGGCTACAGGAACATATACTTGACATGCAGAAAACACTAGCAATAAACTGACATGATCATATGCTACGTTTGTAGTTTGGGTCTTGTCCATCACACCATTCTCCTAATGATGTGATCCCATTATCAAATGACATCTCATGTCCATGGCTAGGAAACCTTAACCATCTTTGATCAACGAGCTAGTCCATTAGAGGCATACTAGGGACATGGTTTTGTCTATGTATCCACACATGCATCTAAGCCTCCGATCAATACAATTATAGAATGGATAATAAACGATTATCATGAACAAGGAAATATGATAATAACTAATTTATTATTGCCTCTAGGGCATATTTCCAACTGGCCCGCCCTGTTGTTTGCAGATGGGAGAGTTGCAAGAGAAAAAGATGTTGTTAGCATGACTCACTACACTTCTGGGCAGCAGCGCACGGCCATAACGCGTCTCAGGCGTCATGAGGGCCATAGCATGGAACTGCCGAGGTATGGGCAGGGGCGTCGACAGTGAGCGCATGCTCTTCTTGGAAATATGCCCTAGAGGCAATAATAAATTAGTTATTATCATAATTCCTTGTTCATAATAATCGTTTATTATCCATGCTAGAATTGTATTGATCGGAAACTCAGATACATGTGTGTATACATAGACAACACCATGTCCCTAGTATGTCTCCGATGGACTAGCTCGTTGATAAAAGATGGCTAAGGTTTCCTAGCCATGGACATGAGATGTCATATGATAATGGTATCACATCATTAGGAGAATGATGTGATGGACAAGAACCAAACTATAAACGTAGCATATGATCGTGCCAGTTTATTGCTATAGTTTCTGCATGTCAAGTATCTGTTCCTACGACCATGAGATCATGCCACTCACTGACACCGGTGGAGTACCTTGTGTTTATCAAATGTCGCAATGTAACTGGGTGACTATAAAGGTGCTTTACATGTGTCTTCGAGGGTGTCTGTTGGGTTGGCATGGATCAAGACTGGGATTTGTTACTCCGTGTGACGGAGAGGTATCTGAGGGACCACTCAGTAATACAACATCACAACAAGCCTGGCAAGCAATGTGACTAAAGTGTTATCCACAGGATCTTGTATTACGCAACGAGTAAAGAAACTTGCTGGTAACGAGATTGAACTAGGTATGGAGATGCCAACGATCGAATCTCAGGCAAGTAACATACCGAAGAACACAGGGAATAGCATACGAGATTAACTGAATCCTTGACATAGAGGTTCAACCGATAAAGATCTTTGTAGAATATGTAGGAAACAATATGGGCATCCAGGTCCCTCTATTGGTTAATGACCGTAGAGGTTTCTCGGTCATGTGTACATAGTTCTCGAACTCGCAGGGTCCGCACACTTAAGGTTCGGTGACGTTTCAGTAGTATGGAGTTATGTATGGTGGTGACCGAAGGTTTTTCGGAGTTCCGGATGAGATCCCGGACATCACGAGGAGCTCCGGAATGGTCCAGAGGTAAAGATTGACATATATGAACTCCTGTTTTGGTCACCGGAAAAGTTTCGGGCTCATCGGTAGTGTAGCGGGAGTGCCGAGAGGGTACTGGGGGGCCATCGGGAGGGGTGTTTCGACCCAAGAGGCTACATGGGATGTGGGAGAAGGCAAACCAGCCCCTGGTAGGTTGGCCGAGGTCTCCCCTAAGGGCCCATGCAGCTGGAGTGGTTTGAGAAGGAAAAAACTCAAGGTGGAAAGAGTTTCCAAGTGGGAAGGAAGAGTCCTAATCCTACTAGGATTGGAGGAGGACTCCTCCTCTCCTCCTTGCGCCATGGCAAGGGCTGGCCCCTTGTGCGCCAAGACTCCTCCCTCTCTCCTCCTATATATACTAGAGGTTTTTAGGGTTTTGAGACAGAGAAAACAGCCACATGCTACCTCTCCTCTAGATCGTAGTTTCTCCTCTAGATCGTTTTAGCGGTGCTTAGCGTGAAGCCCTGTTGGATTTGTTCCACCACCATCGCCACCATGCCGTCGCGCTGCCAGAGAACTCATATACCTCTCCTCTCCCTCTTGCTGGATCAAGAAGGCGGAGATCATCATCAAGTTGTACGTGTGCTGACCGTAGAGGTGTCGTCCGTTCGGCGCTAGATCGGAAGGACCGTGATCAAGATCGCGGGACAGATCGTGATGGGATCGCTGGACGGATTGTGATTGGATCACGAGATGGATCGTGATGGGATCACTGGACGCTTGGCGAGTTGGATCGCGAAGACGTTCGACTACATCAATCGCGTTTCTTAACGCTTCCCGCTTAGCGATCTACAAGGGTATGTAGATCCACTCTCCCTCTCGTAGATGCTCATTACCATGGATAGATCTTGCGTGTGCATGGGAATTTTTTTGTCTCCCATGCAACATTCCCCAACAGTGGCATCATGAGCTTGGTCTATGTGTAGATGAGATCTCGAGTAGAACACAAAGGAGTTTATGGGTGTTGATGCTTAGATTGCTTCCTCCCTTGGTTGTGTTTTGGTTCAACGATACTGTGGGATGAAGCGGCCCGGACCAACCTTACTCGTACGCTTACAAGAGACTGGTTCCATCGACTGACATGTAACTTCGTTGCACAAAGGTGGCTAGCGGGTGTCTGTTTCTCCTACTTTAGTTGGATCGGATTCGACAAAGGCGGTCCTTGAGAAGGTTGAAAAGCAACTTATGTATCACCGTTGTGGTTTTTGCGTAGGTGAGAATTGTTGTTGCTAGATACCCGTAGCAGCCACGTAAAACGTGCAACAACAATTAGAGGGCGTCTAACTTGTTTTTGCAGGGTATGTTGTGATGTGATATGGCCAATTACATGATAAGATATATGTGATGTATGAGATGATCATGTATTGTATAGAATATCACGACTTGCATGTAGATGAGTAAGGCAACTGGCAGGAGCCATAGGGTTGTCTTTAATTATTCTATGACCTACGTGTCAATCATTGAGCGCTATGTAATGCTTTACTTTATCGCAAAGCGGTAGCAATAGTAGTAGAAGCATGGTGGGCATGACAACCACGATGGCGACACGTTGATGGAGATCATGGTGTCATGCCGGTGACGATGGAGATCATGCCAGTGCTTTCAAGATGGAGATCAAAACCACATGTTCATGGCTATATCATGTCACTTATGATTTGCATGTGATGTTAATCCTTTTATGCACCTTGTTTTGATTAGGACGACGATAGCATTATAAGGTGATCCCTCACTAAAATTTCAAGATAAATTGTGTTCTCCCCGAGTGTGCACCGTTGTGAAAGTTCGTCGTCTAGAGACACCACGTGATGATCGAGTGTGATAGACTCTATGTTCACATACAACTGTGCAAGCCAGTGTTGCATGTGTGGAACACTCAGGTTAAACTTGACGAGCCTAGCATGTACAAACATGGCTTCGGAACACAAGAGACCGAAAGGTCGAACATGAGTCATATAGTAGATATGATCAACATGATGATGTTCACCATTAAAACCACCTCAACTAACGTGATGATCAGACTTGAGTTGGTGAATTTGGATCATGTATCACTCGAATGACCGGAGGGATGTCAATTTGAGTGAGAATTCTTCAGTAATATGATTAATTGAACTCATTATTATGAACGTAGTTAGTCGTGTCTTTGCAAATTATGTTGTAGATTACTAGCTCATGCTATAGCTCCCTTGAATGTTACATGTTCCTAGAGAAATACACTTGAAAGATGTTGGTAGCAATATTGCGGATTGGGTCCATGATCTGAGGATTGTCCTCATTGCTACACAAAAAGTTTATGTCCTTACTGCACTGCTCGGTGCACCACCCCCTCTAGTGTCGTATGTAGATGTTGTGAACATCTGACAGGCACGTTTTGATGAATACTTGATAGTTAAGTGCGTCATGCATTACGGCTTAGAATTGAGGCTCCAAAACGTTTTGAACGTCACGGAACATATGCAATGTTCTAAGAGCTGAAATTGGTATCTCAGGCTCGTGCCCGTGTTGTGAGATATGAGATCTCCAGCAAGATTCTTTGCCTGCAAGACGAAGGAGAATAGCTCAATCATTCAGCATGTGCTCAGATTGTCCGGGTGCTACAATCGCTTGAATCGAGTGGGAGTTGATCTTCCAGATAAGATAGTGATTGATATAGTTCTCCAAGTCACTATCACTAAGCTACTAGAACTTCGCGATGAACTATAATTATGCGAGAGATGGAAATGATCATCCTTGAGCTATTCGTGACGTTTGACACCGCGAAGGTAGAAGGAGCATCAAGTGTTGATGGTTAGTAAAACCACTAGTTTCGAAAAGGGAATGGGTAGGGAGGGAAACTTCATGGATGGCAAGTCAGTTGCTGCTCCAGTGAAGCAACCCAAAGTTGAACCCAAACCCGAGACTAAGTGCTTCTATTATGAGGAGAGCGGTTGCTGAAGCAGAACAATCCTAGATACCTGGTTGTTAAGAAGGCTGGCAACATTGACAGAAGTATATTTGATATACGTATTATTGATGTGTACCTTGCTAGTACTCCTAGTAGCAGCTGGGTATTGGATACTGGTTCGATTGCTAAATGTTAGTAACTCGAAATAAAAGTTGAGGAATAAAGGAGACTAGATAAGGGTGAGGTGACGATGTGCGTTGGAAATGTTTCCAAGGTTGATGTGATCAACATCGCACGCTCTATCTACCTTTGGGATTAGTGACAAAACTAAATAAATGTTATTTGGTGTTTGCGTTGAGCATGAACACGATTAGATCGTGTTTATTGCAATACAGTTATTCATTTATGTGAGAGAATACTGGTTATTCTGTTTACATGAATAATACCTTCAATGGTGATGCACCCAATGAGAATGGTTTGTTGAATCTTGATCGTAGTAATGCACATGTTCATAACATTGATGCCAAAAGATGCAAAGTTAATAATGATAGTACCACATACATGTGGCACTGCCGCTAAATGTCATATTGGTACAAATCGCATGAAAAAACTCCATGCTGATTGATCTTTGGACTCATTCGGTTTTGAATCGGTTGAGACATGTCGACCATGCCTCTTGGGCAAGATGACTAAAGACCCCGTTTTCAGTATGATGGAGCGGTCTAGTAACTTATTGGAAATAATACATGTTGATGTACGTGATCCAATGAGTGTTGTGCATGCAGTGGATATCGTTATTTTTTCTTACCTTCACTGATGATTTGAGTATATACGAGTATATTTGCTTAATGAAACCCAAGTCTGAAACATTTGAAAAGTTCAAACAAATTCAGAGTGAAGTTTAACATAATTGTGACAAGAGGATAAAAATGCCTATGATATGATCATGGAGGTGAATATCTTAATGCTTTGGGGCTGCGACGCTTATATGAAAAAAGGTTTTCACCTTATGAGCTCGAACCCAAAGCGGACAAATGCATCTTCATGGAATAACCTGAGAATAGTTGGGTATACCTTCTATCATAGGTCCGAGCACAAAGTGTTTGTTGCTAAAACAGGTCCTTTCTCGAGAAACCGTTTCTCTCAAAAGAATTGAGTGTGAGGAAGATAAAACTTGATGAGGTTGTTGAACCTTTGTTTCAACCAGAGAGTAGCGCAGCGCATAAAGTTGTTTCTGTAGAGCCTACATTAGTTGAAGAGGAAGTTAATGATGATGATCATGAAGCTTCGGATCAAGTTACTATTGAACCTCGTAAGTCGACAAGGACGTGAGTACTCCTCAGTTGTACGGTAACCCTATCTTAGAGGTCATGTTGTTGGACAAGGATGAACCTATGAACTATGGAGAAGCAATGATGGGCCCGGATTCCGACAAATGGTTAGAGGCCATGAAATCCGAGAAAGGATCCATTTATGAAAACCAAATATAGACTTTGGTAGACTTTCTCATTGGACGACAGGCCGTTGAGTACAAATGGACCTTTAAGATGAAGACATGCGTTGATGGTAAATGTCACCATTTATAAAGCTCAACTTGTCGCAAAGAAGTTTCTGACAAGTTCAAGGAGTTGACTACAAGGAGGCTTTCTCACTCGTAGTGATGCTAAAGTCTGTTGGAATTATGTTAGAAGTTGCTGTGTTTTTCAATTATGAAATCTGGCAAATGGATGTCAAAACATTGTTTCCTTCCTTGAGGAAAGGTTGTATGAGATACAACCAGAAGGTTTTGTCAGTCCTAAGGATGCTAAAAGGTGTGCAAGCTTCAGTGATCCTTCTATGGACTAAAGCAAGCATCTCGGAGTTGGAATATACGCTTTGATGAGGAGATCAAAGTTTTTGGGTCTATACAAAGTTTATGAGAAACTTGTATTTACAATAAAGTGAGTGGGAGCACTATAGAGTTTCTGATAAGCATATGTGGATGACATATTGTTGATCGAAAATGACGTAGAATTTCTGGAAAGCATAAAGGGTTGTTTGAAAAGAGTTTTTCAAAGGAAGACCTGGATAAAGCTACTTAATTGTTGGGCATCGAGATCTATAGAGATAGATCAAGACGTCTGATAAGACTTTCAATGAGTACATACCTTGACAAGATTTTGAAAGAGTTCAAAATGGATCAGTCAAAGAAAGAGTTCTTGCCTGATTTGTAAGGTGTGAAGCTGAGTGAGACTCAAAGATCGACCATGGTAGAAGAAAGAGAAAGGACGAACGTCGTCGCCTATGCCTTAGCCATAGGTTCTATATAGTATGCGATGTTGTGTACCACACCGGTGTATGCCTTGCCATAAGTCTGTCAATGGGTACAAGAGTAATCCAGGAGTGGATTACTGGACAACGGTCAAAGTTATCCTTAGTATCTAGAGGACTAAGGAGATGTTTTCTCGATTATGGAGGTGATAAAGAGTTTGTCGTAAAGAGTTACATCGATGCAAGCTTTAACACCAATCCGGATGACTCTTAGTAGCAATCCGGATACGTATAGTGCAGTAGCCATTTGGAATAGCTCCAAATGGAGCATGGTAGCAGTGTTTACAATATGACATAGAGATTTGCAAAATACACACGGATCTGAATGTCTTAGACCTGTTGACTAAAACCTCTTTCACATGCAAAGCCTGATCGAAGCCCAGAACTCATTGGGTGTGAGATTCATAACAAATCACACGGTGATGTGAGCTAGATTATTGATTCTAGTGCAAGTGAGAGACTGTTGCAAATATGCCCTAGAGGTAATAATAAATTAGTTATTATCATGTTTCCTTGTTCGTAATAATCGTTTATTATCCATGCTAGAATTGTATTGATCGGAAACTCAGATACATGTGTGGATCAATAGATAACACCATCTCCCTACTATGCCTCTGACGGACTAGCTCGTTGATCAAAGATGGTTAAGGTTTTGCTATCCATGGACATGAGATGTCATTTGATAACGGGATCACATCATTAGGACATTGATGTGATGGAGAAGACCCAAACTATAAACGTAGCATATGATCGTGGCAGTTTATTGCTACATTTTTCTGCATGTCAAGTATCTGTTCCTATGACCAGGAGTACCTTGTGTGTATCAAATGTCGCAATGTAACTGGGTGAATATAAAGGTGCTCTATAGGTATATCCGAGGGTGTCTGTTGGGTTGGCATGGATCAAGACTGGGATTTGTTACTCCGTGTGACGGAGAGGTATCTCAGGGACCACTCGGTAATATAACATCACAACAAGCCTTGCAAGCAATGTGACTAAAGTGTTAGCCATGGGATCTTGTATTGCATAACGAGTAAAGAGACTTGCCGGTAACGAGATTGAACTAGGTATGGAGATGCCGACGATCGAATCTCGGTCAAGTAACATACCGAAGAACAAAGGGAACACCATACGTGATTAACTGAATCCTTGAAATAGAGGTTCAAGCGATAAAGATCTTCGTAGAATATGTAGGGACCAATATGGGCATCTAGGTCCCACTATTGGTTATTGACCGTAGAGGTGTCTCGATCATGTCTACATAGTTCTCGAACCCGCAAGATCTGCACACTTAAGGTCCTGTGACATTTCGGTAGTATAGAGTTATGTATGGTGGTGACGAAGGTTATTTGGAGTCCCGGATGAGATCCGGGATGTCACGAGGAGCTTCGGAATGGTCCGGAGGTAAAGATTGATATATAGGAAGTCCTGTTTTGGTCACCGGAAAAGTTTCGGGCTCATCGGTAGTGTACCGGGAGTTCGGGGAGGTTACCGGGGGACCATCGGAGGGGTGTTTCGACCCAAGAGGCTACATGGGCTGTGGGAGAAGGTAAATCAGCCCCTGGTGGGCTGGACGAAGCCTCCCCTAAGGGCCCATGCAGCTGGAGTGGTTTGAGAGGGAAAAAACTCAAGGTGGAAAGAGTTTCCAAGTGGGAAGGAAGAGTCCTAATCCTACTAGGATTGGAGGAGGAATCCTCTCCTCCTTGCACCAAGCCAAGGGCTGGTCCCATGTGCACCAACACTCCTCCCTCCCTCCTCCCATATACACTAGAGGTTTTGAGGGTTTTGAGACAGAGAAAACAGCCACGTGCTACCTCTCCTCTAGATCATAGTTTCTCCTCTAGATCGTTTCAGCGGTGCTTAGGCGAAGCCCTGCTGGAATTGTTCCACCACCATCACCGCCATGCCATCGCATTGCGGATAACTCATATACCTCTTTGCTCCCTCTTGCTGGATCAAGAAGGCAGATATCATCATCGAGCTTTACATGTGCTCAATGCGGAGGTGCCGTCCGTTCGGCGCTAGATCAGAAGGATCGTGATCAAGATCGCAGGACGGATCGTGATCGGATCGCGAGATGGATCATGATGGGATGCTCGGCTATTTGGATCACGAAGAAGTTCGACTACATCAACCGTGTTTCTTAATGCTTCTCGCTTAGCAATCCACACGGGTATGTAGATCTACTCTCCCTCTTGTAGATGCTCATTACCATGGATAGATCTTGCGTGTGCGTAAGATATTTTTTGTTTCCCATGCAACATTCCCCAACAGCTCTACCTTGCAAATATCATGTGGTCTACTAATGCACATGTAACCTTTGTTTCAGAAAATAAATCATCAAAAGTTCATTCAGCTGATCTTGTCAATAGGTTTGATGGGACTAATGCATTTGTTGTTCCTTCTAGTGGTGCCTTGGGTGGACTTTGGCTTATGTGGACCGATGAGCTCAAAGTTTCTATGCATACTGTTGCTTTTCACTATATTTTAGCTAATATATTCCACGTAGCTTCTGGGGTCAACTTGTGCCTGATTTGTATATATGGTAACCCGTATCATAGGCAGACTAATGCCCTCTGGGACCAAGTTGCTAATTTTGTGTATGATAATCTAGGAAAGCCCATGGTTTGTATGGGGACCTGAATGATATCTTGTATGATGTGGATGGTTGTAATGGTAATATTAACTACTACCGTAGGCATGCTTTCCAGTCTCTTGTTAAAATTTTTTGTTTTGTTTGATATTGGTTATAGTGTCCCTGTTTATACTTGGCGTGGTAGACAGAACACTTCCAAGCCTATCCATAGACGTCTTGATTGCTGTTTGGTTCATTCCGAGTGGTGTTGTTTTTACCCTAATACAAAAGTGCTGAATCTTCCTATCATTCTCAGTCACCCTGCCCCCATTTTAATTTCCACTGAAGGTCAATTTGTTAGTCCTAGACAAACTTTTAAATTTGAAAATTGTTGGCTTATGGAAAAAGACTTCCAGTCTTTTGCTAAGAATAGTTGGAATTCTAGTTCTCATATTTCTCTTGCAGCAAAGTCCTGTTCTCTGGCAGGGTCCTTAAAAGTTTGGTGCAAAAAGAAAAAACCCTCTTCAAGAGGAGCTAGCTGATCTGGAATCCAGGATAAATGATTTGCAATAGTTGCCTCTCCACCAACAGAACCATGTTTGGAAAGATCTCTCACTGATAGGTGTGCACATACTCTCTCCAAACTTATCCAGTTCTACAAGCAGAGAAGTAAGAAGTCTTGGGCTGTTAAAGGTGATCACAATACCAAATTTTTCCATTAAGGTGTTCTCAAACGTGCGAAAAGGAATACTATTTGTTCCGTAAAAGATGAGCATGATATTATTCATTTCGAACCTGCTGCCATTATGCAAACTATTGTTCATTATTCCGCTACATATTTTCTCTCCAAATATGAATGCAGGTAGGCCTTTTCCTTCCACTCTATGGACCAATGACAATGCTGATCCTACTTACTCTATCCTTGATAAGGCTGAACTTTTGCAGATTCTGAAGGACATGAAACTTAATTCTTCTCTAGGGTCGGATGGTCTCAATGTAGAATTCTATCTATCTACTTGGAATTGGATTGGGGATGAGGTTACTCAGCCTGTGACTCACTTTTATACTACTGCTACCCTTCCTCCTCATATTAAGGACACTAATATTGCTCTCATTCCTAAGAAGCTAGTTCCACTTGTGCCCATGGATTACTGTCCTATTAGTCTCTGTAATGTGCTATATAAAATCATTGCCAAATCTCTAACTAATAGACTAAAACCTCATCTTCCTGATTACATCGATCCAACTCAACAAGCTTTTATTGAGGGTCGGTGTATTAGTGACAATATAACTGTTGCCAAGAAATTTCTCATTCCTTTTCTGTCAAATCCTGGAAACATGATGCCTTCATGCTTTAGATTGACCTTGCTAAAGCTTTTGATCGTTTAGAATGGAATTTCATTGTTTTTTGCTTTGGCACGTAAAGGGCTGGATGGTCATTTTGTTAATTTGGTTCATGCATGCATTTCTTCACCCTCATTCTTTATTCTCATTAATGGCCAGCCGTCTCAAAAATTTAAAAGTTTCAGAGGTAACAAACAATGCTGTCCTATGTATCCTTATTTGTTTGTTCTTGCCATTAATGAACTTCCCATCATGCTTAATAAAGCTCTGTAGGTCAATAACTTACAAGGTATTTCCCTTGGACCAAATTGCCCCTCTGTGCACTTCCTCCTTTTTGCAGATGATCTTTTGGTGTGTGTATAGGCTACTTGTCAGGAGGTTCAGACTATGGCTAGTCTTATTCAACACTTTTGTGCTCTCTGTGGTCAAACTCCTAATTGGAATAAATCTGCCATTTTTTAGCAATTATGTTCCGCAGGATATTATCAATGAGATTAAGCAAGTCTTTCCTGTTGCTAATCTTGATGCTAATTTTACTCATCTTAGTCACCTACTTATTCCGCCAGCTAAAAATAGAGGTGTTGCTTATAATTTTGTTTTGGATAAATTTTTAAATAATCTTCCCTATTATAAAGCAACATGCTCTCTCATGCTGCTCGGCTTGAACTTGTTCGCTATGTTTTGTCTGCCATCCCTGTTTACTACATGACCAATATTTTGTTTACAATTTTTTTATTGCCAAGATCACATCTATCATAAAGAATTTTTGGTGGATAGGGATTTGAGAAACAGATTCAAGGAGGAGCCTTTGTCTCTGAGCCTGGAAGGACATTACCAATTCCAAATCGGAAGGTGGTCTAGGAATCAGAAATTTAAAAACCATCAATGAAAGCCTTATCCTTGTTGTGCCCTCGAGGTTAGCAAAGAATCCATCTTCCCATTTATATTGTGTTCTCCAAGCCAAATATTTTCCTGCCACTACCATTTGGAGAGCTACTAGTGCTCTGCCTAAATATGCCTTTTGGTCTTCAATTCTAAAACTGCTTCCTAAACTTACAAAGCATGCTTTCTACCAACTCACACTAGGGAATATTTCTCTTTGGAGCATGCCTTGGTGTAATCTATGGAATTCCATTCATGACATTCTCATTCCACAACAATCAGGTTTTATTTAGCCCTGCATGGTTAGAGACCTTTGGCTGCCTGGTAAAAAACGGTGGAACCATCAGCTCATTTTTTTCTCTTTTTCAGCAACCTCTTGCATCTCAGATTGTTAACATTGATATTCTTGAGGATGATAATGCAGATTTTCTTTGCTGGGATTTGGCTCCTAATGGTATTTGCTCTTTAAAATTAGCTAATAAGCTCTGTTTACACGACATTCATTCGCATCCTATAACTGCTCCATTGGATGTTCCTTTGGATTAAAAAAACTGTTCTTAAAACTATTTGGTAGCATAAATTTTTTTTGCCCAAGGTTCAAACTTTTGCTTGGAGGATTCTTAGTAGGCATTTACCCAAAGGTATGAGAGCAGGTTGTCTCAAAACTGTTGTAGATGCGCTCAACAAGAGGATGATTTTCATCTCTTTTTTCTGTGTAACTTTTCTAGGACAACTTGGTTTTCTTCTCCTTGGTTTCTTAGATCTGATATTATTGTTCAAGGGCACTCTACAATGCATTCCATTCTTATTCACCTTGCTTCTATGGGTCATCCTCATGCATCTTTGACAAATATTTTCAAATTTTTGTGGTGCATTTGGAAAGCTACAAATGATTTTCTCTTTGATTAAAAAAGCATATTCCCTATCAAGTTCATACTGATGTTGATAATTTAGATTATACTCTCCATGAATAGACTTTGCCTTCTGCCAATATCCATTCCTTGGAGAATTCTCAACATGATGCTATTCATCTTCCGAAAAAGAGCCATACTATCAAATCTGGCGCTCTTATTAATGGTGCTAAAGTCTTTTCTGATGCAGCTTGTCTATCCTCCAAGGTTCCAGATTTGGATCAAGGACAAGTGTGACCGGGTGTGGGTGTCTACTTCTGTCTTCCTTCCGCCAATGGAGAAATTAATATACAGGTTCAAGCTTCGGCTCCTCCTACGCAAACTCCTCTTCACGCAGAAGCAATTGCTCTTGCTTGTGCAGCTCATTTGGTGGCATGTCTTAATATTCAGCAACCTACCTTTTTGATGGATTCTCTTTCCCTTGCCTCAGTTGCTGCTTCTAGGAATATTGCTCACTCTGCTACTCCTTGGAACATTAGAAAGGATTTGGCTTCTTTTATTAACTCTACTTCTAATCTCAATCCTCAAGTTTTTCATATTACCAAGAGTTTGAATGGAGTAGCTCATAATCTTGCTCAGCAGGTCTACCAAGCAACTGGAGGACCTATTTTTACTTGTTCTTCTCACTCTCACATGGCCGATTCGTGTCCTGTGGCAGCCTCTCCTTTAGATTTCAAACTTGCAGGTTCCAAGTTGCATATGGTGTATTGCTTCTCAAGCAAGAAGGGGTCCCTTGTTAGCATTCGGGTCTCCTTCTCAAGAGTTGCTCAAGACTTCTACTTTAGTGGATCTTTTCAGGCCTGTTGTTAGCTCCTGCTTGTTGATCATGTTGTTCACGACACTGAACTGTTGTTCTTTTGCCTCTCTAGGATCCCCCCTTCAGCTCTCTTCTCTCTTCTTGATGTTACTTCTCATCTTGACTATTGTAAATAACACAGTATTCCTTGTTGAGATGAATGGAAATTTGGCACCACTGGTGCCTTCCTGTGTTCAAAAAAATGAACATTGTTCATGGTTACTTCATCGACAACGGTGAAGCCAGAGATCTAAAGAAAGCTATGAAGGTGTACTATAAGTTACTATACTAAACATCAAGCCTTTGGTTTTTCTCCCTTTTTCGCTTTTTTTCTTACATCTACTATTCAATTATGTGGCACAAAGCAACAGTAACAAATGACGGTAACGGTAACTATGCATGAATAGTGCCTTTGCATGAATAGTGCTTCCGAATTACATGGCTAGGTTTCCTTCTTTTTTATCTTCCAGAGACATAGAGAGACCGGCTTGTACATAGTATTTCCAGAAAAATTGTATCTACTTTTCCATACTAAATATTATTATAGGTTTTAATATTCTCAAAGGAAGATCATGTACTGTCTCCAGTCCTTTTTAGTTTGCATATAAGTTTTATCCGAAGTCAAAGTATCTCCACCTTGACCAAACTTATAGAAAAAGGTATACAATGTCAAATCAGAATTTTTAGATTCACTATGGAATGTAGTTTCATAGTTGGTATTCTGTATGTTAATATTTTTTAATATAATTTTGATTAAACTTTTCGAACTTTGACTTGACACAAATCTAATGCGTAGAGTAAAAAGGACTGGAGGGAGTAGTTTTTATTGCCCTTTTATAGACCTGAGGGGTATGTTTTATTGCCCTTTTACAGGTACTAGTACTTGTTGGAAATATGCCCTAGAGGCAATAATAAATGGTTATTATTATATTTCCTTGTTCATGATAATCGTTTATTATCCATGCTATAATTGTATTGATTGGAACACATTGCATGTGTGGATACATAGACAACACTTTGTCCCTAGTATGCCTCTAGTAGACTGGCTTGCTGATCAAAGATGGTCAAGGTTTCCTAGCCATGGACATAAAATTTGATTTGACAACGAGATCACATCATTGGGAGAATGATGTGATGGACAAGACCCAAAATATAAGCATAGCATATGACAGTGTCAGTTTATTGCTATAGTTTTCTGCATGTCAAGTATTTATTCCTATGACCATGAGATCATGCAACTCACTAACATAGGAGGAGTACCTTGTGTGTATCAAACGTTGCAACATAACTGGGTTACTATAAAGATGCTCTAAAAGTACCTCCAAGGGTGTCTGTTGAGTGAGCGTGGATCAAGACTGGGATTTGTTACTCCGTGTGATGGAGAGGTATCTCAGGGCCCACTCGGTAATACAACATCACAACAAGCCTTGCAAGCAATGTGACTAAAGTGTTAGACATGTGATCTTCTATTACGGAACGAGTAAAGAGACTTGTCGGTAATGAGATTGAACTAGGAATATAGATACCGACGATCGAATCTCGGGCAAGTAACATACGAAGAACAACGGGAACAACATATGAGATTAACTGAATCCTTGACATAGAGGTTCAACCGATAAAGATCTTTATAGAATATATAGGAACCAATATGGATATCCAGGTCCCTCTATTGGTTATTGACCATAGAGGTGTCTCGGTCGTGTCTCCATAGTTCTCGAACCAGCAAGGTCTGCACACTTAAGGTTCGATGACGTTTCAATAGTATTGAGTTATATATGGTGGTGACCGAAGGTTTTTTGGAGTCCAAGATGAGATCCAAGATGTCACGAGGAGCTCCGGAATGATCTGGAGGTAAATATTGATATATAGGAAGGTTGTGTTTGAACTCCGAAAAAGTTTTGGGCATTTCCGACAGTGTATCGGGAGTGACGAATGGGTTCCGAGGTCCACCAATTCGGCCCACCACACACCCTAAGTGATTCACATGAACCTGAGGGTGGCGCACTAGGCCCTGGTGGGCTGGGCGGCTGGCCCAAGAAGGCCTATGCGGCTGGGCTTGAGGGAAAGGATAGTCTAAGTGGGGGAAGGGGAGGAATCCTACTAGGAGTAGGATTGGAGGTGGACTCTTCCACCTCCACCTCCTTGCGGCCGCGCATAAGGGGCAGCCATAGGGCTCCAGCCTCCCTCCCCTCCCTCCTATATATACTAGAGGGAGAGAGGGCAAGAGCACATCAACCCAAAAAGGCCATAGTGCAGCCCTCTCTCTCGATAAATTAGTTCCTCTAATTTTTTAGCGGTGCTTAGGCGAAGCCCTGCTGGAAAAGTTCCACCACCACCACTGTCGTGCTGTCGCACTACCGGAGAAATAATCTACCCCTCCACCCCCTCTTGCTGCATCAAGAAGGCGGGGATCGTCATCCAGTTGTACGTGTGCTTAACGGGGAGGTGCCATCCGCTCGGCGATTTGGATCGCGAAGACGTTTGACTACATCAACGCTTTTCTTAGCGCTTCACGCTTAGAGTTCTACAAGGGTATGTAGATCCACTCTCCCTCTCGTAGATGCTCATCACCATGGATAGATCTTGCGTGTGTGTAGGAAATTTTTTATTTGCCACGCAACGTTCCCCAACAGTGACATCGTCAGCTAGGTCTATGTGTAGATGAGATCACGAGTAGAAGACAAAGGAGTTTGTGGACATTGATGTTCAGATTGCTTCCTCCCTTCGTCGGGTTTTGATTCAATGGTATTGTGGGATGAAGCAGCCCGGACCAACCTTACTCATACGCTTACGAGAGATTGGTTCCATCGACTGACATGTGACTTTGTTGCATAAAGATGGCTGGCGCGTGTCTGTCTCTCCTACTCTAATTGGATCAGATTTGACAAAGGCAGCCCTTGATAAGGTTGAATAGAAATTTTTGTATCACCATTGTGGTCTTTGTGTTGGTGATAATTGTGCTTGCTAGATACCTGTAGCAGCCACATAAAACATGCTACAAGAATTAGAGGATGTCTAACTTGTTTTTGGAGGGTATGTTGTGATGTGATATGGCCAATTGCATGATGAGATATATGTGATGTATGAGATGATCATGTTTTGTATATAATTTCACGACTTTCATGTCGATGAGTACGGCAACCGGGAGGAGCCATAGGGTTGTCCTTAATTATTTTTGCCGTTTTTGCTTTACTTTGTCGCTATGAGTTAGCAATAGTCTTGGAAGCAACAATTGTCGCGACAACCTCATGGCGACACATTGATGGAGATCAAGATGATGGAGATCATGGTATCATGCCGGTGACGATGGAGATCATGCCGGTGCTTTGGATATGGAGATGAAAAGCAAGAGCTCATGGCCATATCATGTCACTTATGATTTGCATGTGATGTTAATCCTTTTTATTCACCTTGTTTCGCTTAGGACGATAGTAGCATTATAAGGTGAGCCCTCACTTAAATTTCAAGATAAAATTGTGTTCTCCCCGAGTGTGCACCATTACGAAAGTTCGTCGTGTTGAGACACAACGTGATGATCACGTGTGATAGACTCTACGTTCACATACAACGGGTGCAAGCCAGTGTTGCACGTGTAGAATACTCGGGTTAAATTTGACGAGCCTAGCATATACAGACATGGCCTCGGAACACAAGAGACCGGAAGGTCGAACATGAGTCATATAGTAGATATGATCAACATGATAATGTTCACCTTTGAAACCACCTCAACTCACGTGATGAACAGACTTGAGTTGGTGCATTTGGATCATGTATCACTTAGATGACCAGAGGGATGTATAATTTGAGTGGGAGCTGTAGTAATTTGATTAACTAAACTCATTATCTTGAACAATAGTCTTATTAACCTTTGCATATTTATGTTGTAGGTCAATGGCTCGCGCAGTAGTTTCCCTAAATTTTAATGTGTTCCTAGAGAAAGCCAAGTTGAAAGATGATGGAAGTAACTTTGTGGACTAGGCCCGTAATATGAGGATTATCCTCACGACTTCCCAGAAGGCTTATGTCCTTGATGCACCGCTTGGTGACCCACATGCTCCCGTGTCGTCCGAAGACGTTAAGAACGCTTGGGAGACACGTTCTGGAGATCACTCAATGTTTCAATGTGCAATGTTGTATGGCTTAGAACCGGGACTTCAAAGACGTTTTAAACGTCATGGAGCATATGAGATGTTCCAGGAGTTGAAGTTCATCTTTGAGAAGAATGCCCGGATTGAGAGGTATGAGATCTCCGATAAGTTCTATGCTTGCAAGATGGAGGAGAACGGGTCTATTAGTGAACATAAACTCAGAATGTCTTGGTATTCGAACCGTCTGGCTGAGTTAGGGATGCCCCTTCCACCGGAGGCGATAACTGACAGAGTTCTTCGATCATTGACACCTAGCTACAAGAGCTTCGTGATGAACTATAACATGCATGGGATGAACAAGTCAGTCGCCGAGCTGTTTGAGATGCTGAAAATCGCTGAGTCTGCAATCCAGAAAAAGCATCAAGTATTGATGGTCAATAAAACCACTAGTTTCAAGAAGAATGGCAAGGGCAAGAAGGGTAACTCCAAGAAGAGTGGAAAAGAAGTTTCCTCTCCCGTGAAGAAACCCAAGACTAGACCCAAGCCAGAAACTGAGTACTTTCATTTCAAGGGAACTGGTCACTAGAAGCAGAACTGCTCCAAGTATCTGGCCGACAAGAAGGCGGCCAACACCAAACAAGGTATATATGATATAAATGTTATTGATGTGTACCTTACCAACTCTCGTTGCAGTGCCTGGTTATTTGATACTGGTTCAGTTGCTCACATTTGCAACTCAAAACATGAGCAACGGAACAGACGAAGGCTGGCTAAGGACGAAGTGACAATGCGCGTGGAAAATGGTTCCAAGGTTGATGTGATTGCCGTTGGCATGCTCGCTCTTCGATTACCATCTGGATTAGTTATGAACCTAAATAATTATTATTTGGTGCCTGCGTTAAGCATGAATATTATGTATGGATCTTGTTTATTGCGAGACGTTTACTCATTTAAATCAGAGAATAATGGTTGTTCTATTTATATGAGTAATATCTTTTATGGTCATGCACCCAATGTGAGGGTTTTATTCCTATTGAATCTCGATACGGACGATACACATGTTTATAACATTCATGCCAAAAGATGTAGAGTTGATAATGATAGTACCACTTTCTTGTCTCACTGTCGTTTAGGTCATATTGGTGTAAAACACATGAAGAAGCTCCATGATGATGGACTTTTGGAGTCACTTGATTTTGAATAACTTGACACATGTGAACCATGCCTCTTACGCAAGATGACTAAACCCCCATTCTTTGGAACAATGGAACAGGCAAGTGACTGTTGGGGAATGTTGCATGCGAAACAAAAAAATTACTACGCAGACGCAAGATCTATCCATAGTGATGAGCATCTATGAGAGGGAGAGTGGATCTACATACCCTTGTAGATTGCTAAGCGGAAGCGTTAAGAAATGTTGTTTATGTAGTTGAACGTCTTCACGATCCAATCACGATCCGTCCCGCGATCCCATCGTGGTCCTTCCAATCTAGTTCCGAACGGACGACACCTCCGGGTTCAGCATACGTACAACTCGATGATGGTGTCCACCTCCTTGATGCAGCAAGCAAGGGTGGAGAGGTAGATGAGTTCTTCGGTAGCACAACAGCGTGGTGGCGGTGGTGGTGGAGCAATCTCAGCAGGGCTTCACCAAGCGCTGCCGCAGACGCGTTTTGGAGGAGAAACAGATCTAGGGAGAGAGGGAGGGCTGCACCTATGCCTTAGGGTGGTGCTTCCCTCCCTCTACCTCTATATTTATAGGAGTAAGGGGTAGGTAGGGCACATCCTTGTCCCCTCCTCCAAGGAGGGTTGGCCGGTCAAGATAGGGAGGAGTCCACCTCCCACAAGGGAGGTGGGCGCCCTAGGGAGGTCTCCCTCCCCTACAAGGCACCTCCCCACCTACCCTTGGGAGCAAGGGCCCTATGTGGTCAGTTGCCTAGCCCTCCGGTGTCTGTGGTCATAGGAACAGATACTTGACATGCAGGAAACAACAACAATAAACTGACACAATCATATGCTATGTTTATAGTTTGGGTCTTGTCCATCACATCATTCTCCTAATGACGTGATCCTGTTATCAAATGACATATTGTCACGCCCAAGATGCGGTCCTATCCTTATTTCGGCATGAGGGCCTCGACAGGGATAGAAGCGCATCTCGACGCGTTTGCAAGAATGAATATCATTACAAGTACATGTACAGAAGAGATGAGTATATGGAATTGGCTTACACTGACCACAAGCTACATCAGAGTCACATCAATACATCAACATACTCAATCATCATACAGAAAAGCAGGGTCGGACTACAGACGAACTCAAACGATAAAATGACATCCACCCTTGCTATCCCAGGCTGCCTCCTGGAACCCATCCAAGATTGAAGAAGAAAAAGAAGAAGAACTCCAAGTCAACTCAAGCAACGCGCTCACGTCAAATCATCACATTACCTGTACCTGAATCTATGAGCCACAGGGACTCAGCAATCTCATTTCCAAGGGTATCAAGACTATTACGGCTTAATGGGTAAGGTATGGTTAAGTGGTGTGGCTGCAGCAAGCGACTATGCATTTATTGTTGGAAATATGCCCTAGAGGCAATAATAAATTAGTTATTATCATATTTCCTTGTTCATGATAATCGTTTATTATCCATGCTATAATTGTATTGATCGGAGACTTAGATGCATGTGTGGATACATAGAGAAAACCATGTCCCTAGTATGCCTCTAATAGACTAGCTCGTTGATCAAAGATGGTTAAGGTTTCCTAGCCATGGACATGAGATGTCATTTGATAACGGGATCACATCATTAGGAGAATGGTGTGATGGACAAGACCCAAACTACAAACGTAGCATATGATCGTGTCAGTTTACTGCTACTGTTTTCTGCATGTCAAGTATATGTTCCTTTGTTGATGAGATCATGCAACTCACGGACACTGGAGGAGTGCCTTGTGTGTATCAAACATTGCAACATAACTGGGTGACTATAAAGCTACATTAGAGGTATCTCCGAAGGTGTCTGTTGGGTTGGCATGAATCAAGACTTGGATTTGTTACTCCGTGTGACGGAGAGGTAGCTCAGGGCCCACTCTGTAATACAACATCACAATAAGCCTTGCAAGCAATGTGACTAAGTTTTAGCCACGGGATCTTGTATTACGGAATGAGTAAAGAGACTTTCCGGTAACGAGGTTGAACTAGGTATATAGATACAACCGATCGAATCTCGGGCAAGTAACATACCGAAGAACAAAGGGAAACAACATACGGGATTAACTAAATCCTTGACATAGAGGTTCGACCGATAAAGATCTTCGTAGAATATGTAGGAAGCAATATGGGCGTCCAGGTCCCGCTATTGGTTATTGACCATAGAGGTGTCTCGGTCATGTCTACATAGTTATCGAACCAGCAGGGTCTGCACACTTAAGGTTTGGTGACGTTTCAGTAGTATAGAGTTATGCATGGTGGTAACCGAAGGTTGTTTGGAGTCCCAGGTGAGATCCCGGATGTCACGAGGAGCTCCGTAATGGTCCGGAGGTAAATATTGATATATAGGAAGTCCTGTTTTGGTCGCCAGAAAAGTTTTGGGCTCAATCGATAGTGTACCACGAGTGCCGGTAGTGTACCGGGGGACCATCGGGAGGGGTATTTCGACCCAAGAGGCTATATGGGATGTGGGAGAGTAAATACCATCCCTTTGTGGGATGGTGGAAGTCCCACACAAGGTCCATGCAGCTGGGAAGAAAAGCCCAAAAGGAAAAAGGTGAAAAAAAGGTAAAAAAGGGCCAAATAAGGAAGGAGTCCTAATCCTACTAGGAGTGGAGGAGGATGACTCCTCCCTCCTTGGTTTGGCCGACCCAAGGGCTGACTTTTTGGCAGCCAAGCCTGCTTCTCCTCTCCTCCTATATAAACTAGAGTATTTTAGGGTTTTGGCACAAGATTTTCAGCCACGTGCTACCCGTTCCTCTAGTGCATAGTTTCTCCTCTAGATCGGATTTCTGCAGTGCTTAGGTGAAGCCCTTCCGGAATAGCTCCACCACCATCTCCGGAGCGCCGTCACACTGCCGGAGAACTCTTCTAACTCTCCGCTCCCTCTTGCTAGATCAAGAAGGCGGAGATCGTCATCGAGTTGTACGTGTGCTGAACGCGGAGGTGCCGTCCGTTCGGTGCTAGATCGGAAGGACCGTGATCAAGATCGTGGCACGGATTGTGATGAGTTCGTGGGACGGATCCTGATGATTTCACGGCACGGATCGTGATGAGTTCGTGGGACGGATCGTGACGAGATCGCGGGACGGATCGTGATGAGTTCGCGGGACGGATCGTGATTGGATCGCGGGACAGATCGTGATGAGATCGCGGGACGCTCGGCGATTTGGATCGCGAAGACGTTCGACTACACCAACCGCGTTTCTTATCGCTTCCTGCTTAGCGATCTACAGGGGTACATAGATCCACTCTCCCTCTCGCAGATGCTCATCACCAGGGATAGATCTTGCGTGTGCATAGGAATTTTTTGTTTCCCATGCAACGTTCCTCAATAGTGGCATCATGAGCTAGGTCTATGTGTAGATGGGATCTCGAGTAGAACACAAAGAGTTTGTGGGCGTTGATGCTTAGACTGCTTCCTCCCATGGTCGTGTTTTGGTTTAGCGGTATTGTGGGATGAAGCGGCTCGGACCAACATTACTCGTACGCTTACGAGAGACCGGTTCCATCTACTAACGTGTAACTTCGTTGCACAAAGATGGCTGGCGGGTGTCTGTTTCTCCTACTTTAGTTGGATCGGATTTGACTAAGGCGGTCCTTGATAAGGTTGAAAAGCAACTTACGTATCACCGTTGTGGTTTATGTGTAGGTGATAATTGTTCTTGCTAGATACCCGTAGCAGCCACGTAAAACATGCAACTACAATTAGAGGACGTCTAACTTGTTTTTGCAGGGTATGTTGTGATGTGATATGGCCAATTACATGATGTGATATATGTGATGTATGAGATGATCATGTGTTGTATAGAATATCACGACTTGCACGTCGATGAGTACGGCAACCGGTAGGAGCCATAGGGTTGTCTTTAATTATTGTATGACATGCGTGTCAATCATTAAGCGCTTCGTAATGCTTTACTTTATCGCTAAACGGTAGCAACAGTAGTAGAAGCATCGTGGGCGCGACAACCCCGATGGCGACACGTTTATGAAGATCAACATGATGGAGATCATGATGTCGTGTCGGTGACGATGAAGATCATGCCGGTGCTTTCAAGATGGAGATTGAAAGCACAAGTTCACGGCCATATCATGTCACTTATGATTTGCATGTGATGTTAATCCTTTTATGCACCTTGTTTTGCTTAGGACGACGGTAGCATTATAAGGTGATCCCTCACTTAAATTTCAAGATGAATTGTGTTCTCCCCGAGTGTGCACCGTTGCGAAAGTTCATCGTGTTGAGACACCACGTGATGATTGGGTGTGATAGACTCTACGTTCACATACAACGGGTGCAAGCCAGTGTTGCACATGCAGAACACTCGGGTTATACTTGACGAGCCTACCATGTACAGACATGGCCTCGGAACACAAGAGACCGAAAGGTCGAACATGAGTCATATAGTAGATATGATCAACACGATGATGTTCACCATTGAAACCACCTCAAATCACGTGATGATCGGACTTGAGTTGGTGAATTTGGATCATGTATCACTCGAATGACTGGAGGGATGTCAATTTGAGTGTGAGTTCTTAAGTAATATGATTAACTGAACTCATTATCATGAACATAGTCAGTAGTGACTTTGCAAAATTATGTTGTAGATTACTAGCTCATGCTGTAGCTCCCTTGAATTTTTATATGTTCCTAGAGAAATAGAGTTGAAAGATGATGGTAGCAATATAGCGGACTGGGTCCGTGATCTGAGGATCGTCCTCATTGCTGCATAGAAGGCTTATGTCCTTAATGCACCGCTCGGTGCGCCAACCCCTCTAGCGTCGTCTGTAGATGTTGTGAACATCTAACATGCACGTTCTGATGACTACTTGATAGTTTAGTGCGTCATGCATTACGTCTTAGATTTGAGGCTCCAAAACGTTTTGAATGTCACGGAACATATGAGATGTTCTAAGAGCTGAAATTAGGATCTCAGGCTCGTGCCCGTGTTGCGACATATGAGATCTCCAACAAGATTCTTTGCCTGCAAGATGAAAGAGAATAGCTCAATCGTTGACCATGTGCTCAGATTGTCTGGGTGCTACAACCGCTTGAATCGAGTGGAGTTGATCTTCCAGATAAGATAGTGATTGATATAGTTATCCAAGTTACTGTCACTAAAGCTACTAGAACTTGGTGATGAACTATAAAATGCTAGGGATAGAAATAATGAGCCCTGAGCTATTCGCAATGTTTGACACCGCGAAAGTAGAAATCAAGAAGGAACGTCAAGTGTTGATGGTTAGTCAAACCACTAGTTTCGAGAAGGGCAAGAGCAAGGAGGGAAACTTGATGGACAACAAGTTAGTTGCTGCTCTAGTGAAGCAACCCAATGTTAAACCCAAACCCGAGACTAAGTGCTTTGATTATGACGAGAGCGGTCGCTAAAGCAGAACAACCCTAGATACTTGGTAGATAAGAAGGCTGGCAACGTCAACAGAAGTATATTTGATATACGTGTTATTGATGTGTACCTTTCTAGTACTCCTAGTAGCACTTTGGTTATTGGATATCGGTTCGATTGCTAAAGGTTAGTAACTCGAAATAAAAGCTAGGGAATAAACGGAGAACTAGCTAAGGGTGAGGTGACGATGTGTGTTGGAAATGTTTCCAAGGTTGATGTGATCAACATCACATGCTCTCTCTACCTTCGGTATTAGTGACGAACCTAAATAAATGTTATTTGGTGTTTTGCGTTGAGCATGAACGTGATTAAATCGTGTTATTCATTTAAGTTAAAGAATAATGGTTATTCTATTTACATGAATAATACCTTCAATGGTCATGCACCCAATGAGAATGGTTTGTTGAATCTTGATCGTAGTAATACACATGTTCATAACATTGATGCCAAAAGATACAAAGTTAATAATGATAGTACCACATACGTGTTGCACTGCCGCTAAATGTCATATTGGTATAAAGCGCATGAAGAAACTCCATGCTGATGGATCTTTGGACTCATTCGATTTCGAATCGGTTGAGACATGCGAACCATGCCTCTTGGGCAAGATGACTAAGGACCCCGTTTGCTGGTTTGATGGACCGAGGAAGTGATTTATTGGAAATGATACATGTTGATGTATGCAATCCAATGAATCTTGTAGCATGCGGTGGATATCGTTGTTTTCTTACCTTCACTGATGATTTGAGTAGATAATAGTGTATATTTACTTAATGAAATGGAAGTCTGAATCGTTTGAAAAAGTTCAAGCAAATTCAGAGTGAAGTTTAAGATCATCGTGACAAGAAGATAAAATGTCTGTGATATGATCGTGGAGGTGAATATCTGAGTTGCGAGTTTGGTATACAACTTAAGACAATGTGAAATTTGTTTCACAACTCACGCCACCTGGAACACCATAGTGTGATGGTGTGTCCGAACGTCATAGTCGTGTTCTATTGGATATGGTGCGAATTATGATGTCTCTTATCCTTTTACCACTATATTTTTGGGGTTATGCATTAGAGACAACTACATTCACTTTAGATAGGGCACCATCTAAATCCGTTGAGATGACACCATGTGAATTATGGTTTGATAGAAACCTAAGCTGTCATTTCTTAATGTTTGGGGCTGCAACACTTATGTGAAAAAGGGTTTTTCACCTAATGAGCTCGAACCCAAAGCAGACAAATGCATCTTCATAGAATACCCTAAAGACAGTTGGGTAAACCTTCTATCTCAGATCCAAGCATAAAATGTTTGTTGCTAAAACTGGGTCCTTTCTCGAGAAAGAGTTTCTCTCAAAAGAATTGAGTGGGAGGAAGATAGAACTTGATGAGGTTGTTGAACCTTTGTTCAACCAGAGAGTAGCGCAGCGCAGGAAGATGTTTCTGTGAAGCCTACGTTAGTTGAAGAGGAAGTTAATGATGATTATCATGAAGCTTCGGATCAAGTTACTATCGAACCTCGTAGGTCGACAAGGACGTGTACTGCTCCTGAGCGGTATGACAACCCTGTCTTGGAGGTCATGTTGTTGGACAACGATGAACCTACGAGCTATGGAGAAGCGATGATGGGCCCGGATCCGACAAATGGTTAGATGCCATGAAATCCGAGAAAGGATCCATGTATGAAAACTAAGTATAGACTTTGGTAGACACCCTCGTTGGACGGTAGGTCGTTGAGTACAAATGGATGTTTAAAATGAAGACAGATGCTCATGGTAAATGTCACCATTTGTAAAGCTCGAGTTGTTGCAAAGAAGTTTACGACAAGTTCAAGGAGTTGACTACGATGAGACTTTCCCACTCGTAGCGATGCTAAAGTCTATTGGAATTATGTTAGCAGTTGCTGCATTTTTCAATTATGGAACCTGGAAGATGGATGCCAAAACATCGTTTCCTTCCTTAAGGAAAGGTTGTATGAGATACAACCAGAGGGTTTTGTCAGTCCTAAGGATGCTAAAAGGTGTGCAAGCTTCAGTGATTCTTCTATGAATTGAAGCAAGCATCTCGGAGTTGGAATATACACTTTGATGAGGTGATCAAAGTTTTTGAGTCTATACAAAGTTTATGAGAAACTTGTATTTACAATAAAGTGAGTGGGAGCACCATAGAGTTTCTGGTAAGCATATGTGGTTGACATATTGTTGATCGAAAATGATGTAGAATTTCTGGAAAGCATGAAGGGTTGTTTGAAACGAGTTTTTCAAAGGAAGACCTAGATAAAGCTACCTAATTGTTGAGCATCAAGATCTATAGAGATAGATCAAGAAGCTTGATGAGACTTTTCAATAAGTACATACCCGTACAAAGTTTTTGAAAGAATTCAAAATGGATCAGTCAGAGAAAGAGTTCTCGCCTGATTTCTAAGGTGTGAAGTTGAGTAAGACTCAATGCCAAGTGACTGCAGAAGATGGAGAAAAGATGAGTGTCATCCCCTATGCATCAGCCATAGGCTCTATCATGTATGCAATGTTGTGCACAAGACCCGATGTCAGCCTTGCAATAAGTATGGCCGGAAGGTTTCAAAGTGATCCTGGAATGGAGCACTAGACAACGGTCAAGATTATCCTTAGTAACTAGAAGACTAAGGAGATGTTTCTCGATTATGGAGGTGATAAAGGGTTCCCCGTAAATAGTTACGTCGATACAAGCTTTAACACGAATCCGGATCACTCGTAGTAGCAATCTGGATACGTATAGTGGAGCAGCCATTTGGAATAGTACCAAGTGGAGTGTGGTAACAGTGTTTATGGTTTGACATAGAAATTTGCAAAGTCGCACAGATCTGAATGTCGCAGACCCGTTGACTATAAGACCTCCCTCACATGCAAAGCTTGATCAAGCCCTAAAACTCATTGGGTGTTAGATTCATAACAATGTGAATCACATGGTGATGTGAACTAGATTATTGACTCTAGTGCAAGTGGGAGACTGTTGGAAATATGCCCTAGAGGCAATAATAAAATAGTTATTATCATATTTCCTTGTTCATGATAATCGTTTATTATCCATGCTATAATTATATTGATCGGAGACTTAGATGGATGTGCGGATACATAGACAAAACCATGTCCCTTGTATGCCTCTAATAGACTAGCTCGTTAATCAAAGATAGTTAAGGTTTCCCAGCCATGGACATGAGATGTCATTTGCTAACGGGATCACATCATTAGGAGAATGGTGTGATGGACAAGACCCAAACTACAAACGTAGCATATGATCGTGTCAGTTTATTGCTACTGTTTTCTGCATGTCAAGTATATGTTCCTTTGACCATGAGATCATGCAACTCACGGACACTGGAGGAGTGCCTTGTGTATATCAAACGTCGCAACGTAACTGGGTGACTATAAAGCTGCATTACAGGTATCTCCGAAGGTGTCTGTTGGGTTGGTACAAGGCTGGGATTTGTTACTCCGTGTGACGGAGAGGTATCTCAGGGCCCACTCGGTAATACAACATCACAATAAGCCTTGCAAGCAATGTGACTAAGTGTTAGCCACGGGATCTTGTATTACGGAACGAGTAAAGAGACTTGCCGGTAACGAGGTTGAACTAGGTATACAGATACCGACGATCGAATCTCGGGCAAGTAACATACGAAAGAACAAAGGGATCATACGGGATTAACTGAATCCTTGACATAGAGGTTCGACCGATAAAGATCTTCGTAGAATATGTAGGAGCCAATATGGGCATCCTGGTCCCGCTATTGGTTATTGACCGTAGAGGTGTCTCGATTATGTCTACATAGTTCTCGAACCCGCAAGGTCTGCACACTTAAGGTTTGGTGACGTTTCAGTAGTATAGAGTTATGCATGGTGGTAACCGAAGGTTTTTCGGAGTCCCAGATGAGATCCCGGACGTCACTAGGAGCTCCGGAATGGTCGGGAGGTAAAGATTTATATATAGGAAGTCCTGTTTTGGTCGCTGGAAAAGTTTCGGGCTCATCGGTAGTGTACCGGGGGACCATCGGGAGGGGTATTTCGACCCAAGAGGCTATATGGGCTGTGGGAGAGTAAATACCAGCCCTTTGCGGGCTGGTGGAAGTCCCACACAAGGTCCGTGCGTCTGGGAATAAAATTCCAAATGGAAAAAGGTGGAAAAAGGCAAAAAAGGGCCAAATAAGGAAGGAGTCGTAATCCTACTAGGAGTGGAGGAGGAGGAGGAGGACTCCCTCCTTCGTTTGGCCGACCCAAGGGCTGTCTTTTTGGGAGCCAAGCCTCCTCCTCCTCTCCTCCTTATATACTAGAGTATTTTAGGGTTTTGGCACAAGATTTTCAGCCACGTGCTACTCGTTCCTCTAGTGCATAGTTTCTCGTCTAGATCGGATTTCTGCAGTGCTTAGGCAAAGCCCTGCCGGAATAGCTCCACCACCATCTCCGGAGCGCCATCATGCTGCCGGAGAACTCTTCTACCTCTCCGTTCCCTCTTGCTGGATCAAGAAGGCGGAGATCGTCATGCTGTACGTGTGCTGAACGAGGAGGTGTCGTCCATTCAGCGCTAGATCGGAAGGACCGTGATCAAGATCGTGGCAAGGATCGTGATGAGTTCGCTGGACGGATCGTGATGAGTTCGCGGGACGGATCGTGACGAGATCGCGGGACAGATCGTGATGAGTTCGTGGGACGGATCGTGATTGGATCGCGGGACGGATCGTGATGAGATCGCGGGACACTCGGCGATTTGGATCGCGAAGCCGTTCGACTACACCAACCGCGTTTCTTAACGTTCTCGCTTAGCAATCTACAAGGGTAAGTAGATCCACTCTCCCTCTCGTAGATGCTCATCACCATGGATAGATCTTGCGTGTGCGTAGGAATTTTTTTGTTTCCCATGCAATGTTCCCCAACATTTATTTGAGTGGCTAACTTACGAGTACAGTAAGTAAAGTATGGTGGTCTACGCATAACGATCGTGAACTAGTAATGATCACTAACTGATCCTGAACACCTACTTACGTCAATCATAACCCCACCGTGTTCTCTTTCGGATAAGGACTCACGAAAAGAGACAGTCACGGTTACGCACACAGTTGGCGTATTCTATTAGAGTTTACTTCAAGTTTGCTATGACCAGGTGTTAAACAAAGTATCCATGTTTGCCACATAACCGCGGGCACGGCTTCTCGAAAATATTTATCCCTGTAGGGGTGCTACAACTCATCCATCATAAATTAACCACACGCAGCGGGAATAACCTCAACCACGGATCTCGTGATCTTCCTAGGAAATTCCAAAGGAATCCGACACCTCGAGATAGCCCGAAGAAAATCAGAGTTCCTCACTCAAGACGTTCCAGAAAGGTAAAATAAATCCAGCAAGGCCTCCCGACGTGTCGACGATCCCGATAGGAGCTGCGTATCTCGTTCTCAGGACATGGCGGATAAGCTAGTGTACGGTGGCCTGATAGAAATCTCCCAAGTTGCCCCGGGTTGGCCCCACACAGTGCTCTAGTTTGGACCAACACTCATGACGAGCACTAGCCCGGGGGTTGATTAAATTATCCGTGGGTGCCAGCGGGTCCCTATGCAATTTATTAGTTATTAGGCAAATGGAGTACCAATGTTGGGCCTTGCCAGACAAGCTTTATTCTCATCCGAAAATCAAGGGGGTCCCCATAACAACCCCGAGCATGTTAGGAGAGCTCATTTATGGAACATAACACCCGTGCACAAGTAACTAGGTGCGGCAAGAGTGGAACAAAACACCGAGCATAAGGCCAAGCCTTCCACCTTTACCAAGTATATGTGCATTAAATTAAATAGCAGCAATATTGTGATATAACAAAAGAAGGTCCATGTTGACACATGGAAGCAATAGCACCTGCTGCTAGAAACGCTATAAGAAGGGCTGAGCAAGCGGTAACATAGCCAAACAATGGTTTTGCTAGGATGTGGAGGGGTTAGAGGCTTTTCATGGCAATGTTGGGAGGCTTATCAAACAAGTGGTAGGTAGAGTGACATAACGGTAAAAAAGACGAGACAACTAGCATGGAAATGATAGTAATGGTATCCAAGGAAATGAGTCATCTTGCCTGATATCCCTCTCGGAAGAAGAACGAATCCATGAAGAAGACGAGCCAACGTAGTCGAACGAATCCTCACACTCTGAACGCTTTTGGAACTCTATCGAGAAGAAGCAATCCAAAACAAACAATCAACACAAGATACACCACAACATATGTATGACACGATGCGCAAACAAATATGATGCATGTCCGGTTTAAATATGCGAGGCATGACAAATCACAACAATCAACTTCTACACATTAAAGTGAAGATCAATATGCAACGAGTTGCATATTGACGAAACTTCACATTTGAATTATTTAGTTCACTCTTGTTAGGTACACGACAACATTAAATGTTGTTAAACAAGGCAAGAGGTGAAGCATAAGTAAACTCTCTATGTAGACATCTTAAATGAGGCCGGAAACAACTTATAGTATTTCCAAAACGACCTCATATGTTAATTTCGAAACTGGTCCAGATATGAACTAATAATATTTTATATTTTTTAAACAACAGAATAAAGTAAACTATGCAACTCTACACGTCATTCTAGTCGATTTACATATAAGCAACATCTCAAACGGGGCTACGGTCTAAAAGATATGCGCAACACAAGATGCACATGTCATGAATCCAAATGCATGGGAAACAAAAGTACAAACATTTCAAATCATGAATGCAGCAAGTTATTATGAAACTACATGAGATTCTAAGAAAGTTTCATATGCCACATGTTCAAAACGGAGCTACGGTTCAACAAATACAACCAACACAAGTTTTAGTTGAATCTGCCCAAAACAGCAAGATAGCATTTTGCAGACATGAAAACAACAAGTTACACTATTCCAAAATGCACAAACTAAGCATGCGGCAGTAGTATATAACACACACTTCATTTCATCTTCACATATCATAATCAAAACATGCATGGATCACATGGTAGGAAGCTCACAAGGTGGCTACCTCAAAACAGTTTGAGACTTGGTGAAAATACCAGTTTTTGACAGTGCAGTTTTTATCACGAAGGAATATTGACAACAGTAAGACTATATGCTACAGATCATATTATGGCATGAAACTTAACAGCATACTATAGGACAATATCAACTACAAATAACTCCATTACACCTACCACAAAAAGGTTCTAGATCACTAGCAAATCACATGGGAAGACAACAACAGAATATTACAGATTCCAGACTTAGAAATATTTTAGCATCTCAAAACAGCAGAATTTTTATAGCAAGTTGACAACAACGAAATAACACCTAAGCATGCATTTCTATGACAAGCAAAATGTCCAGGGGCTAGGACACATATCAAAGGGCATTTTCCATGTTCAAACTTATTTCATATAATGCATGGATTAAATCCCACAAAATTAACAAAAGGGCATCACAGCATAAATGGCATGCTCCAAGAATGCTCAAATGACAAAACCTAATGCACAGATAAATACTATGAATTTTTCTACCCTGAAAACATATATAATATGCATAGATTCATGTGGAAAATTAATCACAATTAATTATGCAATCACTATGGCCTAATCATCTTATAGCAATTCATTAATGCAAATTAAATGCAAACACCCTTCCAACATTTTTATCATGCATGAAAATGCGGTGCCGATGATATGAGCATTTTTAATATATGGTTTTATTAATTCTGATGCACGTTAAATAAATATGACAATGCAATTAATGGCAATTATGCAAAATCACAGGAAAAGACATGTTAAATATTTTTAACATGGATGATATTGTTATAAAATAATCTACACGTTTCCTAATCATTTTACATTTATAAAATATTTTATTACGATGAACAGTTAAATTGCTATGAATTAAACCATATTAAATAGGTCATCACTCAAATCGATGCAAACAGCAGGTTTAAATATTTTAACCATGCATGAAAATTGGTTATTGTGAAAGTAGATGAAATTCTACACATTTTACATATTTAAAATATTTTGGTACGACTAACGGTTACTTATTTAGAGACATGTTAAATTAGCAATGGCCTAAAATAAAAAATAAAAATGCAAAGAGGGGGCTGCTGGGCTCACCCTGGCCAACATGGGCCGGCTGGGGCGAGCAGGCGCTGGAGGAGCTGTGCTGGTGGGCCGGGACCGTGCGCTGGTCAACGCGAGCGCAGCGCGCTCGCTGCTCCTTCCGCATGAAGCAGAGGCAGCGGCGGCGGCCATGGCAGGTAGCGGCGACGCCATGGCGAGGGACGGTGCGAGGGAGGGCGGATCCGGCGGCGGCAGGGCCAGATCTGGCCGCGGCGGGGCCGTTCCCAACGACGGCACGGCAACGGAGCTCCGGCAGCGGTGCCATGGTGGCGCAGTACCTGCGGGAGAGAGAGGGAGCTTAGAGGAAAGAGGAGAGAAAGGCAGGAGAGGGGAGGAAGGGAGGGGAGCGGCGGCGACGTCTCCGGCGAGGCCGGCGGCGGCGGAGAACGGCGGCAGGGTCGGGCGCGGCGCCCCTGGCAGCCATGGGAGTCCACGGGAGGAGCTCGAGAGGAGCGGCCATGGCAAGCACGGGAGCTGCGGGAGAAGCTCGGGGACGGGCCCAGATGGGCTTTCCCGGGCTCAGATTTGGGATCGGCGGGCCTGACGGCTTGAGGAGAGAGAAGGAGGGGTTTGGCACGGGGTTCTAGGGGGATTAGGGCTGGCTGCCCAATTAGGAAGGGGAGGGATAATTTATAGATTTTGGGGCTAGGGTTAGCGGTCGCTGTCCGATTTCGGACTGCCGGATGTCAATTCGACGGTCCGGAAGCGGAGGGGCTACGGTGGCTGTGCAGATGGGCTACGTGGGGAAGAGAGAGAGGTTTGCGACCCGTGACATGAATTTTAAAACACCGACAAACGGCCGACGGAATACGGATGACCGCACTGCTACGGCTGACCGACAGGATATCAAACGAACTCGGAACGCGACAAAATTCGATGGGCGGTCTACCTACAATATAACAAGTCCACACGCCAAGTTTCGACCCAATCCAAGAATATTTTTTGCCCGCTTTAAAAACGGTTTTATTTAAAGTTGCCGTGGGCGCGTGCATGTGTGGTTGGTCTCGACGGGCAACGGCAAGAACGAAGTTAACCGGCAAGTACAAACGGATGCAAGTTTTGAAAGCGAGTGACGATGCTATGCAGATGATGCGAATGATGCGATGATGAATGCGACAACCAGACAAACACTGACGAGAACGGAAATAAAAGGGGAATCTTCTGGAATCTTCTGGAGTATCGGTCCCGGGCTGTTACAACTCTCCTCCACATGGCTAGGAAACCTTGACCATCTTTGATCAATGAGCTAGTCTATTAGAGGCATACTAGGGACGTGGTGTTGTCTATGTATCCACACATGTATCTGAGTTTCCGATCAATACAATTATAGCACGGATAATAAACAATCATCATGAACAAGTAAACATGATAATAACCAATTTATTATTGCCTTTAGGGCATATTTCCAACAATGACTTGTTGGAAATCATACATACTGATGTGTGCGGTCCAATGAGCATTGAGGCACGCAGTGGATGTCATTATTTTATTTTCTCACCTTCACTCATGACTTAAGTAGATATGGGTATATTTACCTGATGAAGCACAAGTTTGAAACATTTGAAAAGTTCAAGCAATTTCAGAGTGAAGTTGAGAATCAGCATAACAAGTAGATTAAATTCGCACGATCTGATCGAGGAGGGGAATATCTGAGTTATGTGTTTGGCAGTCACTTAAGACAGTGTGTATTTCACAATTGACACCGCCACGAACACCATAGCATAATGGTGTGTCCGAACGTCGTAATCGAACCTTTCTATGATCTCTCTTGCTAATTTGCCACTATCATTTTGGGATTATGCATTAGAGATAGCTGCATTTGGTTTAAATTGGGCACCATCAAAATCCATTGAGACAACGCCATATGAACTGTGGTTTGGCAAGAAGCCAAAGTTGTCATTTCCTAAAGTTTGGGGATGTGATGCTTATGTCAAAGAGCTTCAGCCTGAAAAGATGGAACCCAAAGCGGAGAAATGCATCTTCCTAGGATACCCAAAAGAGATAGTTGGGTATACCTTCTATCTCAGATCCGAAGACAAAGTGTTTGTCGCTAAAAAGGAACATTTCTTGAGAAAGAGTTTCTCTCGAAATAATTGAGTGGGATTAAGATAGAGGTTGATGAGGTTATTGAACCATTACTTCAATTCAACTAGAGAGTAGCGCAGCGCAGAAAGATGGTTTTGTAGAGCCCGCATCGGTTGAATAGGAAGTTAATGATGATGATCATGAAGCTTCGGGTCAAGTTGGTATCGAACCTCATAGGTCGACAAGGGCACGTGCTGCTCATGAGTGGTACGGCAACCCTGTCTTAGAGGTTATGTTGTTTGTTGGGGATATAACCCCGCAATATGACCCGCCCTTAAGGCTCCGGGTCATATTCATGGCTCGTGAGCCGGCCCAAGGGTGAGCCATAAAGTCTACGGCCCAGGAAGATAAGTGGCTCAAGGTGTGGGCCGCAAGGTGGCCCGGACGGAGAAGACCCGGGCGTGTAAGCCGCTCGGGGACAGCTTGGACAAGAAGATAGAGGAAGACTCAGATAGACAATGAGACTCGGTTAGACAATTGTAAAGACCCGTGGTCCTGACCTCCTATATAAAGGCAGACCCGGGGCGACTTAGAGATAAGGTGATCGAGAACTAGGTCAAGCTTTAGCTCCCTTGTAATCGATACAACAAGCAATACAAGAACAAGCAGGACGTAGGCTATTATCTCGACTGGAGGGGCCGAATCTGGGTAAACTCGTGTCCTTCATCCCAATCAACCCCTTTGAGTCCATCACGTTAGTGATGGCCTCGAATCCAAGTCCATTCACCTCGACATCTGCCGTGATAAATCCACGATAGTTGGCGCCCACCGTGGGGCTTGCGCTTGGTGGTGTTGAGTTCTCAAAGGGCACTCTCCCAGGGCTCGAGGGATACGTGGTCGGAAGGATGAGCAAGAGTCATCACGGATGGTTCTACATCAACGATGCCGGCTAGGGGCTTGACCCCGAGTCTGTGGAGTACGGATTTCGGGTTCCGTTCGGCGGGATGCACGTTTTCATCGGAAAGGCTGATGGATCTACACCCGGGCCAGACGTCTGCACCAACATCATCGAACCGGCTCGGCGTCTCCAATTTGCAAGTAACGTGTGGCCTGCCCGCGCCAATCCGGGTCAGAGGCATGTCTTTGTAGGCTTCACTCAAGGTCACAGGAAACCCTTGTTTATTCAGAAGATGAATCTTCAAGTGGAGAAACAGAATCGGTGTACCAGCTCCGCAACGGTGGCCTTGGGGGCTACGACAATGCATACCCTGAGTAGGATGGATTTGAGTCGGATGTTATGAAACCTCCGGTTCATGCGGCGGTGTTCATGGCGGGATCATCCCCAGCCGCAACTAACGCAGTCGTGGGAGCCGCCACTTCGGGTGATGACCCGCCGCCGCCGGCTCAAGTTCTTGTGGAGCTGATGGATGAACTCGTGGCTCTCATGGCCACTGAAGTCACACCAGATAATCAAGCAGCTCGGAATCTAGAGATTGCAAGGATCAAGGGCCGGATGGCAGAGGAACGACAAAGGATGGCTGAGCTGAAGGTCCAGATGGAAGAAGAGGCAAAACGTATCAAGATAGATGCTTTCCGTCTAGGGCTGGAGCAAATGTCAGCAGCGTCGGTACACCGGAGGAGGCATTAGTCCCGTCTACCAGAGCGTTATGAAGTGAGGAACCTGTTTAATACCCCGAGAGCCGCCCAATGGAACGGTCGGTGACTCATCTAGCCCAACGTAACCAAGCTTCACCTGGGGGCTTTCCAATGCCGGCAGGTCATTATTCTAACCCGACCGAGAATATGGTAGCAGCTGCCACCCAGCTTGTGACGATCCCTATCCCGGATGAAGCACCCTTAGCAGAAGATGTGCGGAACGCCATCGGGTACTTGCAGACGGCCATGGCCTGGCAGGAGAGATACGCTCATAGCCGGAGTCGTGTCCATTCAACCCCTCTTCCTAGCCGTAGTTTTAGCAGGTGCTACGAGTCACCAGCAGGTTCCAGCAGCAACCATCATAGAGAGATTCCATTGGGTTACCGACCGCGAAGAGATACACAGGCATGTGTAAACAATGTGGGAAGCCCGCAAGAGGCACCAGCTAGGTCAGCTTACCAAGAGCCCGGGCCTTCCGTTTCCATAGGGGCAGGAGTAACCCCCATGGCGGGAGGGCTGCCGTGTCTATCGCCGGCTCTCCGGAGCGAGCGGTTGCCGAAAGACTTCAAAAGTCCCCGCAAGGCCCCAAATTACACCGCTGATTTACCCCCAGAGGCCTGGGTGGAAAGCTATGAACTGGCCATGGAGATGTTGGATGTTAGTGAGGCGGTTTGTGCCAAGTATTTCGTCATGATGCTTGAATACCCAGCTCGTACATGGATAAAGGGGTTACCACCTAATACCATCAATTCATGGGCAGAGCTCAGGGCTCGATTCATTAAAAACTTTCAAGGGACGTGCAAGCAGCCTATGACTATTGTGGATCCTGATCATTGTGTCCAACAGGAGAGCGAGTCGGCCCATCATTGGGTACGGCAGGTCTCGACAATTATTCACTCGTCAAAGCAGATGACGGCGGCTCAAGCGGTGTTGATCTTAGAGAAGAACTGCCACTTTATTCCTCTAAAGAAGAAACTTGGCCGGCTCAAGCATACATGTCAGGACATGGGAGAGCGCATGACGGCTCTCACGAAATACGCCGACTCAGACAACACGAAGGATCCCGGTTCTGATGAGGAAAAGGCTAGTCAAGGCAAGAAGGGCAACCAAGGCAAGGGTGCGGTGAACAATGGTAGCCAGAGTAAGCGCAAGAATCCAGAAGCAGGATCAGAGCTGGTGGCCAACACAAATGCCTAGCAGAATCATCCCAAGGGCAACAGGAGGTTTGGACCGCCCTCGGGTAGGGATAATTTTTCCTCGAACATGGAAGAGTTTCTTAAGCGACCTTGTCCGAATCACAGTTTGCTTGATAGGCCGGCAAATCATACATGGGAGAGTTGCTCTTGTATGCAGAAGTTCAAGCGGTATGTCACACAATCTAACCATCACGGTGGCGGCGCGCTAGGCGGCCGAGGACATGGCAGGTCAGGAGCCAGATTTGGTTCTGGCGGTTCAGCATCTGGTCATCCGGGTCAGGATAATCACAAGGGACAGCAGCCGCACTCTGGTAATAATAATCAACAACAGCAGCAACAGCGGAATGAGTCCAGTTTTCAGAGTAACTGGAAGCAGCTCAGCTCCGGGCAGTACCACGTCTTCACGACTAGTCTGAATAGACAGGACCAGAAATTGTAAAAACGGGCAGTCAATGCGGTTACGCCAGCTCTTCCACAGTATCTAAAGTGGTCTGAATATGACATAACATGGAGCTATGAAGATCACCCGCCACGCGTTGATGACCCGGGGCGGCTGGCTTTGGTTCTAGCCCCCCAAGTGGGTGGGTATATGTTGAACAAGGTGCTCATGGATGGCGGCAGCAGCATAAACATCCTTTATTATGACACCTTCCGGCGGATGAAATTCCTAGACAAGGACTTAAACCCTTCGTCCACTGTTTTTCATGGTGTGGTGCCGGGTAAGTTGGCACATCCGGTGGGCAGGATTTCTTTGGAAGTGGCTTTTGGCGATGAATACAACTACAGAGTGGAGTCCTTATGGTTTGAGGTGGTTAAGATCAAGAGCCCTTATCATGCCTTGTTTGGTCGGCCGGCTTATGCTAAGTTCATGGCTCGGCCCTGCTATGTTTACTTACAACTCAAAATGCCTGGCTTAAATGGTACCATCACCGTTCATGGCAATCGAAACACAGCTATTGAGTGTGAAGAAGGAGATGCGGCTTACGCAGAGTCCAGTTGCGTCCAGGAGGAGCTTAAGTTTTATAAGGAGAATCTTGATCCGGAGGATATGACCCCCCTAAAAAAGCCAACCATGGAGGTTGAGCCACCCCGCAAGTTTTCAGCAGATGATACCAAGGCAGTAGATTTCAATCTGGGCGACTCATCTAAGCAGTTCATCATTGGAGCTCATATGGATCCCAAATAGGAAAGCGCGTTCATCGAATTCATCCATGAGAATCGAGACATCTTTGCATGGAAGCCCTCTGACATGCCAGGTGTACCGAGAGAATTCGCTGAGCACAACCTTAATGTGGATCCAAAGTTTAAGCCGATCAAACAGTTTCTGCGGCGGTTCAATGAGGAGGGACGCAAGGCTATCGGGGAAGAAGTTGCCCGGCTCTTGGCTGCAGGTTTTATTGTTGAAGTTTTTCACCCGGAATGGTTGGCTAACCCAGTGCTGGTGCTAAAAAAGAATGGCACATGGTGTATGTGTGTGGATTACATGGACCTTAAAAGGCTTGTCCAGCTGATCCCTTTGCCCTCCCACGTATTGATCAGATCATTGATGCTACAGCAGGATGTGAAAGCTTATGCTTCCTGGATGCTAATTCCGGTTATCATGAGATCAAGATGGAAGTGAAAGACCAGGAGAAGACGGCGTTCATTACACCCTTTGGGGCGTTCTGTTATGTCTCTATGCCTTTCAGGCTCAAGAGTGCCCAGGCGGCTTATCAATAATGCGTGCAGAACTGCCTTCACAGTCAAATTGCCTGTAATGTTCATGCTTACATAGATGACATCGTGGTCAAATCTAGAAAGAAGGAGACTTTTTTGGAGGATCTAAAGGAAACCTTTGACAATCTCTGGGTCTACAAGATTATACTTAACCCAACCAAGTGTGTCTTCGGTGTTCCAGCGGGAATGCTTTTGGGTTTCTTGGTCTCTAAGCGTGGCATCAAGGCTAACCCGGATAAAATCAAGGCTATTACTTCGCTTGGAGGGCCGGCTTGCATTAATGACGTTCAACGCTTGGCAAGGCGGATTGCTGCATTGAGTCGGTTCATAAGCCGTCTTGGAGATAAGGCTATTACTTTATATCAGATGATGAAAAAGACAAACAAGTTTGTCTGGAGCAAAGCGGTGGGTGAAGCACTTGAGGCACTTAAGAAATAGCTCACTGAGCCGCCAGTATTAGCCGCGCCGGCTGAGAAAGAACCGTTGCTCCTTTATGTGGCGGCTAACAATAGGGCAGTCAGCGTTGCAATTGTGGTTGAGCGCAAGGAGGCTGGGAAGGAGTATCCCATGCAAAGGCCGGTTTATTATATCAGTGAGGTCCTAGCAGAATCTAAGCAAAGATATCCGCATTGGCAGAAGCTGGTATACGGGTTTTTGATGGCCAACCGCAAGTTAAAGCACTACTTTCTAGGGCATCGGATAACTATGGTTAGTTCTGCTCCATTGGGGGATATTATCCAGAACAGAGAAGCCACGGGGAGGATTGATAAGTGGGCCTTAGAGCTGGGACCTCTTAATTTAAAGTATATTCCTCGCACGGCGATCAAATCCCAAGCTTTGGTGGATTTCATAAATGATTGGACAGAGTGTCAAGCTCCCGAAGAAAAGCCAAAGAAACACATACTGGACTATACACTTTGATGGATCCAAGCAGTTAGAGGGCTCCGGAGTGGGGGTTGTTCTGACATGCCCCAAGGGTGATAAGTTTTGTTATGTGCTCCGGTTGATGTTCCCTTGCACTAACAATGCGGCTGAGTACGAGGCTTTGCTTCATGGTCTTACATTAGCCAAGGAGATGAATTTGAGCCGGGTCAGGTGTTTGGGCGACTAAGATCTAGTGTCTCAGCAAGTTTCTGGCACTTGGGACTCCAAAGACCCGCGGATGGCGGCTTATAGGCAGGCGGTTGATATTATTGCGGGTCACTTCAAAGGGTATCAGGTTGATCACATTGATCGTCGCAATAACGAGGCGGCTGATGCTTTATCATGGCTAGGTTCCCAACATAAGCTGGTGCCTCCTAATGTCTTTCTGGACGTCTTACACCATCCGACTGTCATGATACCTTCAGAGGAAGATTTGGCTGTTCCTGACCCAAAGGCAGAATTGGTGGCAGCTCTGCACGCTATCCCCGATTGGAGGATTCCTTATTTGGCCTATTTGACCCGGGGCGAGTTACCTGAGGATGAAGACCTGGCCAGAGAGATCACTCGGGGCTCTAAGTCCATGACGATAATTAATGATGATTTGCATAAATGCAGTGTAACATGGGTTTTTCAACGTTGTGTTTCACTGGAGGAGGGCCGACAGATCTTGAATGAAATTCATGCTACTTATTGTGGACACCACGCCGGCTCGAAATCTTTAGTGGCCAAGGCTTTCCGACACGGGTTCTTCTGGTTAACGGCTCACAAGGATCAAGTGCGATGGCTGTCAGAAATTAGGCCGGCGTGCTCATGTTCCGGCTCAAGAACTGAGGATGATACCAATCACTTGGCCATTTGCGGTCTGGGGCTGGACATGGTAGGGCCCTTCAAGAGATCCAAGGACAAGAAAATGCACCTCCTGGTGGCGGTTGACAAATTTACCAAGTGGGTAGAGGCAGAGCCGGTCAGCAAGTCTGATGCGGCTACGACGGTTCTATTTATTAAGAAGTTGATCTACCATTTTGGTTACCCACACAACATCATTACTGACAATGGTACAAATCTATCCAAGGGGGCTATGAAGAAATTCTTTGACGAAGAGCATATCCGGCTTGATATTTCAGCCGTGGCACATCCACAGTCCAATGGTCAGGCGGAGCATGCCAATCAGGAAATTCTAAGAGGGATTAAACCGCGACTTATTGTTCCTTTGCAGCAAACGCCCGGGTGTTGGGTCGAAGAATTACCCTCCGTCTTATAGAGCATCAGAACCACCCCTAACAGGTCCACGGGTTTCACACCCTTCTTTATGGTGTACGGCACCGAGGCCGTCTTACCCAGTGATATCTGGCATGACTCGCCAAGGGTGGCGGCTTACGTTGAGACAGACAACGAGACGGCACGCCAAGACGCATTGGATGCTTTGGAAGAGGCACGAGAGTTAGCAGCGGCTCGATCAACAATTTATCAACAAGACCTGCGCCGCTATTACCGTCGCAGGGTCAAGACTCAGACATTCTAGGAGGGCGACTTGGTGCTCTGGTTGATTCAAGACCAGACAAATATGCATAAGCTGTCACCTCCATGGGAAGGACCCTTTGTGGTCAGCAGAAATCTCAACAACGGGTCATATTATCTCATTGATATTCGAAACGACTCAGATACGGCGGGTCAGGAGACCCATCGGCCATGGAACATTGTGCATCTCCGGCCCTATTTCACTTAAAGGGTATCGAGACCCACCATTGTACACTATCATTGTACATATCATAGATGTATCAATAAAGAAGCCTCTGCTGTTTCACGCATCATCATATGGGAAAAGATTACACAGTATTCCGGTTGATGCATCAACTGAGATTGGTAAACGGCAGTAGATGCCTATCAGCCAGGCTTTATGCCACAGAAATCCAGCTCAGGAAAATGAGCTGCGGCGAGGGCGGCTTCCTACCTTTAGCCGGTACAGCTTCTAACGCCTATCCGCCGGCGCTTTGCATCGTATCGCTGAACGGTGGTAGACACCTATTAAGCCGACATTTTGGCCACAAAAAACCGACTAAGGTAAATTAGTCGTGGCGAGGGCGGCTTCTTACCTTTGGGTACAACTTCTAACGCCTATCTGCCAGCGGGTCACGCCATCTTGCTAAGGGGGCTTCTTACCGACGGGTATCGCTTCTAACACCCTATCAGCCAACTTTATGCCATCTGCGGCTAACCAGTTTAGCCGCGGTTATGAGAGGTTTTTTACCGATGGGGAGCTAACATCTCATGACCCGCGAACGGCAGCTTCTTAACTTTGGGTACAGCTTCTAATGCCTATTAGCCAGCCTAAGGCCATGTAAAAACAGCTAAGGTAAATTAGCTGCGGTGAACGGCGGCTTCTTACCTTTGAGTACAGCTTCTAATGCCTATTAGCTGTTCTTGTAAAAACAGCTAAGGTAACTTAGGTGCGGTGAATGGCGGCTTCTTACCTTCGGGTACAACTTCTAACGCCTATTAGCTGTTCTTATGAAAATCCAGCTAAGGAAAATTAGTTGCGGCGAGCGCGGCTTCTTACCTTCGGGTACAACTTCTAATGCTTATCCGCCGGCGTCTATGCCATATTATTACATCCGGGTGTATCTTCTAAATGCCTTATCGGCTAGGCTTTATGCCATATCCGGTTGACCAGATTAGCCGCAATCACCAAAAGGGAGTCACCGCCTCCGGGTGCAGTTTACCTACTCTCAGCTACAGGTGTGTTCTATGATGACAAGGCAAGTCTAAATGATTCAAAGCATATAGAGACAAATGGCAGCCAAACGCCGGATCATCTTATAGAAACATCATGACAAGTTTCAGACAAGTTTCATCTAGATATTACACTCCCAGAGGAGATCTAAATTTCAGACAAGTTTTTCAGCCGTCACACGACGGGTTAAGCTGATACAAGTTCTTAAAGGAGAAGCTAATTAGCTGACGGGTCATCCAGCGCCGGCTCTTCTATGGCCCTGATCTGGAGGTTGTCCAAATCCCAATTGCAGTTCGTTAGAACCGCAAAAGAGCCTTCAAAATAAGGTGACGGGTCAAGATCTGGAGAAAAGAGGTCCTTACTCCGAGCTGGCGTCAAGTCTTTGCACTCGTACAAAGGACCGCAGACTCTCTTCTGCTCCGGGTCATAGGCTGCTTGATAAGTTGATAGATCAACCTCCTCCGCCAAGACAGAAGCTAACACCCGAGACTCCTTCATACACTGACTGTAGTCAATGTCAGTAAACTCTGAGTCGTCATCTTTCCTTGAAGGTAAGCCCTCCATCATCTCGGCGGCTTTTAGACTCGGAGCAAAGGCCAAAGCCCGGCTGATGCCCGCAATGGCCCCTTGGTTGGCGGCTGTTTTCTTGAGTTCGGCGATTTGCTTCGGCATGGTGGAGAAGAGCTCTAAAACACCCTTGAGAGTCGCAGTAATTTTATCCTTATATTGCACGACCTTGATAGTGTAGATTGCACCACAGTACAATTGCTTAGTTAAGGTATAATGGCCTTCAACGGCAGCAGGCTATCAGAAGCCAACTACCGGCTCCTAGGACCTGTATAAACCGAACAATTCAGATGAGTTGTTAGTCTAAGTAAAGTTGTAGCCATTGGAAACACAAAGTTATCAGAAGCTTACCAAAGAGGGTGGCTGACATCTTGCTTATGTGGCGCTTCAAGCCTTGGAGTTCATCCGCCACAGCTATCAGCCGCTGGTCGGCGTCATCCGCCTGTTGGGTCAAAGCAGTCTTCTCAGATTCAGCTGACTCCTTAAGAGCAAAAAAATCGGCCTTGATTGTGGCTAGCTCCTCAGAGAGAAGCCGACACTTTTCATCAGCGATGCTGCGGGCTTCTTGTTGAGCCGCCAGTTGGTCTTTAGGTCCATCAACTCTCACCCGGCTTCATTTAAGGCTTCCTGTGACATATGAAAATACAGAATAAGTCGCCAGAATGGAAATCATATCAAATGATGAAGGTTAAAGACAAAGTTATACAAGTCTCAAGCAGATTGCAAGCAATATGTTTGACACTTGGGGGCTAATGTATATTTGATCTTCGACAAATCAATACAGTTCCGACTCATCTTCATCAAAGTTAATCCGGAATTTGGGGGCTACAATATGGCTCTTCAAATTAACTTATAATAAAAGCTCCGACTCAACGTTATCAAGTTTGAGTCGGCCCTTGGGGGCTACAAGTGGTTCTTCAAGCTATCTACATTAAACCTCCGACTCAACTTTATCAAGTTTGAGTCAGCCCTTGGGGGCAATGGATTTGGATTTTCTACAAAGGATCAGAAAAGACCCGATTCTACTCTTAAGCTAGAATTGAACAGGCCCTTGGGGGCTAAGTAAGGTTATAGCAAGAGGAGGAGTACCTCATATTTTAGCTTCATCAAGTTGACCAGCCAAAGTTCTAGCTCTCGGCTGGTGGAAAGCCGGTTCGTATACCCGGTGTCGTCATCTTCTCAAAAGAAGAGTCGAAGTCCAGCTTCTTGGAGGCCTCGGCCAACTCTTTATGCCTGGTCAGCACGTGAGCCGGAGGAGACTGAGGAGCAGAACCGGTGATCGCGACTTCCGGATTTGCAGTGGTCTTGGCAGGACTTGGCGGTTTCGAAGGACCCCTTATAGGGCTCTCCGGGATGATATCTTTAGCAGCATGCTCAGTGGAGGCAATTGGTGGATCTACATCCGGTTGTGGCTCCTCCGGTTGTTCTTGCTCCGGATCTTGAGCAGCAGGGCCGGGGCAGGGCTTCTTGTTCTTCTGACGCTTGGCTTGAGCACTGCAAGATAGAAAGATCAGAATCCAAAGGATGTTACTACCCTACAAAGAACCGGATGTTATAGTGGAAAAACACTTACAACGGGTTGATCTTGGGAGGTGGCAGAGCGGTCGCCGAAGAGTCGCCGGAAGAGGTCGATTTCTGAGATGAAATTTAAGAAAGATGAGACAACACCAAGGTTATAAAGAGAAATGAATCAAACAGGAGCACATACCTCTGTGGGGCGTTTCTTCGGAGCCGGCGAGTTCGGCAAGCCGGACATAAGCTTAGTGGAGCCGACGCTCCGGGTTTGGCGACGTTCATCCTGTTGTTTCTTTTTTGAAAGAAAGTCAGGAGCCAGATAAGCGAGAGGATGAGAAAGAGGAACTTTTTTGATAACCCGCCGCGACTTTCGGGGGACAAAATACTCTGAGCTGGAAGAAACATAGTTTACCTCACGGGCATTGGCACGGCTGGTCTCCACATCATCCTGTGAGTAAAACAAGCATTGGTAAAACAGGAAGGCAAAGTATCAAAGAGACAGCTAAAATTCTACCTCTGAGCTGGATGACTGTGGCGGGTCGAACCATTCCTCTTGTGGGGCGTCTCTCTTTGGCTTCTTGGTTGGAGCCTTCTTCTTGAGCTTCTTCGGTGGAGGGACATATTCCTTCTTCCAGAAATCAGAGTCGGCCTGCGAAAATAACCCGGAGAAGAGTAATAGATCAACAAGGTACAAACAAAAATCCAAGAGACAGATGAAAAGAAATTGACTTACATCTGGAGCCGGATTGTTGACACTAAAAGGCGCCAGGCCAATGGCGCTGCATGAGCCGGAGGCTTCATGGACAAGGCTTCGGATGACAGTGGTGATGTCATCCTTTGTCAGGGTTGATTGACTGAAGCATAAGGATCTGTCATACTTGCCTTCATATTCACACATAAGCTGGCTTCTACAGCTTAAGGGCATGATCCGCCAAGAAATCCAGCAGCAGATCAAAACCAATCCAGTTAAACCACTGTCCATGAGTGCCTTGATCTTGGCATGAGCTGGCTCATACCTGGCGCACTCCCAAGCTGAGAGCCGACCAGGAAGTTCTGAATCTGTCCTGAGCCAGGAGGAACGATAAACCGACAATGGGCGCTCATCCTCAGGAGAGGTGTCCTTGCAGTAGAACCGAGTCTTGTTCCAATCCTTTAGATGACTCGGCATCTACGCAGCCGGAAATATGATGTCTCTGCGTCGTTGAATGGAAATACCGCCAAGCTCTAGACTCGGACTGCCTTTCATTTCGGTTTGGCGGTTGGCATAGAAGAACTCTCGGAATAAACCCACAGACGGCTTGATTTGCAGGTAGACTTTGCAGAGTACTTGGAAATTGCATATGTTTGAAACGGAGTTGGGGGCCAAGTCTTGAGGGTGAAGCTTGTATAAGTGGCGAACATCACGGAAGAATTTCGAGTCGGGTGGCACGAATCCTCGCTCGATATGGTCAGAGAAAACTACTACCTCTCCTTTTATGGGAGAGGGTCGTGTTTCGTCACCCGGAACCCGCCAATGAAGGACCTCCTTGGAAGGAAGAGTGCTCGCGCCAACAAAATCCGTTAAGTACTCTTCCATGATGCAAGACCCGACCCAGTTGCATGAGTTGGAGGCGCGAGACATACTGGCGGCTTAAAGACTATGCAAAATTAAATACGCGACGAGTTAAGAGCAAGCGGATATCTGTGACGGCTTACAAATTTAAGGGCTCTACGAATAATGTGCCATGATCCGGCTGATGAGAGCCGAAAAGGCAGGGCCGATCAACAGGGAAAGGAGGGTGAAAATCGGCGAAGTCCTGAAAACAGGTTTCACAAACTACCGCTGCAATTACGGGTGAAGCAGGAAGAAATGTTCTTATTTTCGACCTAGCGATGAACAGGTGAAGCAGATGAAAGAAAACAGAGCCGTAACGGATCAGCACATTGCGTACGGCCACCCCATACGCAGCGGCGCGGCAGAGACATGCGTTAAAGGCGTCAACAACGTCAGGTGTACACCGACGATGGTGCTGGCGAAGCCCGAGCGGCGGTGGCAGAGCTTCCACAAACCCTACTATGGTGGCGATGGATCCAAGGAGGAGCTTGGGCCTACCGATGATGGAGCGGCGGACGCGGAAGAAACTCTGGATCGACACAGGTTCATGCAGCGGCCTGGTTGATGAGGACGCGAAGACGGCGCCAGAGCAGGGAGTGCTAGAGCAGAGACGAAGAGAGGAAGATGATGAAGGGTGAGTGGGAGAAGGAAAGTTTCCACCCGCAATAGGTCTTATTTAAAGAGAATACAAGGCGGGCACGAAAATCTAGGCGACGGAAACCATTTCACCATGGCGGATGCCTCGATTTTTGGGCTGACCATTTAATAAAAGATTCGGTGGTACGTCAACGAATCTTTCTTGCAGGGACCACATGACATCACGCCGAGTCATCACCGGACAACTCGCCGAAAAGCAGAAGAAAGGGATGAAATGAGCAAGCTCAATTCAACCTGGGGCCTAATGTTGGGGATATAACCCCGCAATATGCCCCGCCCTTAAGGCTCCGGATCATATTCATGGCTCGTGAGCCGGCCCAAGGGTGAGCCGTAAAGTCTACAGCCCAGGAAGATAAGCGGCTCAATGTCTAGGCCGCAAGGTGGCCCGGACGGAGAAGACCCGGGCGTGTAAGCCACTCGGGGACAGCTTGGACAAGAAGATAGAGGAAGACTTGGATAGACAATGAGACTCTGTTAGACAATTGTAAATACCCATGGTCCTGACCTCCTATATAAAGGCAGACCCGAGGCAACTTAGAGATAAGGTGATCGAGAACTAGGTCAAGCTTTAGCTCCCTTGTAATCGATACAACAAGCAATACAAGAACAAGCAGGACGTAGGCTATTACCTCGACTTGAGGGGCCAAACCTGGGTCAACTCATGTATTTGGTCCCAATCAACCCCTTTGAGTCCATCACGTTAGCGATGCCCTCGAATCCAAGTCCGTTGACCTGGACATCTGCCGTGATAAATCCACGACATTGTTAGACAAGAATGAACCTAAGAGCTATGTAGAAGCGATGATGGGCCCGGATTCCTAGAAATGGTTAGAGGCCATGAAATCCGAGATGGGGTCCATGTATCAAAACAAAGTATGGACTTTGGAAGTATTGCCTGAAGGGCGGAAGGCCATTCAGAACAAATGGATCTTTGAGAGGAAGACGAACGTGCACGGTAATGCCACCATATATAAAGCTCTACTTTTGGCAAAGGGTTTTTCACGAGTTCAAGGAGTTGAGTACGATGAGACCTTCTCACCCGTAGTGATGCTTAAGTCTGTCAGAATCATGTTAGCAATAGCTGCATATTTCGACTATGAATTTTGGCAGATGGATGTCAAAACAACGTTCCTTAACGGTTTCCTTATGGAAGAGTTGTATATGATATAACCGGAAGGATTTGTCGATCCAATGCTAACAAAGTTTGCAAACTCTAACGATCCATTTATGACTGGTGCAAGCATCTCGGAGTTGGAATCTGTGTTTTGATCAGGTGATCAAAGCATTCAGGTTTATACAAGTTTATGGAGAAGCTTGTATTTACTAGAAAGTGAGTGAGAGCTCTATAGAATTTCTAATATTATATGTGGATGACATATTGTCGATTGGAAACAATATAGAAATGCTGGAAAGCATGAAGGAATATTTGAACAAGAGTTTTTCAATGAAGGACCTAGGATAACTGCTTTCATATTAGGTATTAAGCTCTGTAGAGATAGATCGAGACGCTTAATAGGACTTTCACAGAGCACATACCTTGACAAAGTTTTGAAGAAGTTCAAAATGGATCAGTCCAAGAAGGGGTTCTTGCCTACGTTATAAGGTGTGAAGTTGAGTAAGACTTAATGCCCAATGACTCCAGAAGATAGAGAAAAGATGGAGCACCAGACGGTGGTCAAGAATATCCTTAAGTAACTAAAAAGGACTAAGAAAATCTTTCTCGTTTATGGAGGTGATCAAGAGCTCGTTGCAAAGGGTTACGTCAATGCAAACTTTGACACTAATCTGGATGACTCTATGTCGCAAACTAGATACATATTTATTCTCAATGGGGGAGCGGTAAGCTGGTGCAGTTCCATGCAGAGCGTGGTAGCCGATTCTACATGCGAAGCGGAGTACATCACAGCCTCGTAGGTGGTAAAGGAAGGTGTCTGGATGAAGGAGTTCATGACAGATCTTGTAGTAGTGCCGAGTGCATTGAATCCAATGGATCTGTTCTGTGACAACACTGGTGCCATTGCTCCGGCAAAGGAAGCAATGTTTCACAAGAGGATCAGACACATAAAGCGACGCTTAAATTCCATCCGCAAGTACATTAAGGAGGAGGACATAAATATTTGCAAAGTGCACACGTATTTGAATGTCGCAGGCCCATTGACGAAACCTCTTCCAAGGGCTAAACATGATCAACACTAGAACTCTATGGGTGTTACATTCATTACAATGTAAATCACGTAGTGATGCGAGCTAGATTGTTGACTCTAGTGCAAGTGGAAGACTGTTGGAAATATGTCCTAGAGGCAATAATAAATGGTTATTATTAAATTTCCTTGTTCATGATAATCGTTTATTATCCATGCTATAATTGTATTGACTCGAAACACATGGCATGTGTGGATACACAGAAAACACTTTGTCCCAAGTATGCTTCTAGTACACAGACTCTTTGACCAAACATGGTCAGGGTTTCCTAGCCATGGACATAAGCTGTCATTTGATAACAAAATCACATCATTGGGAGAATGATTTGATGGACTGGACCCAAACTATAAACATAACATATGATCATGTCAGTTTATTGCTATAGTTTTATGCATGTCAAGTATATGTTCCTATGACCATGAGATCATGCAAGTCACTTACACCGGAGGAGTACCTTGTGTGTATCAAACGTTGCAACGTAACTGGGTGACTATAAAGATGCTCTACAGGTATCTCCGATGGTGTCTGTTGAGTGAGCTATTGGAAATATGCCCTAGAGGCAATAATAAATTAGTTATTATCATATTTCCTTGTTCATGATAATCGTTTATTGTCCATGCTATAATTGTATTGATCGGAGACTTAGATGCATGTGTGGATACATAGACAAAACCATGTCCCTAGTATGCCTCTAATAGACTAGCTCGTTGATCAAAAGATGGTTAAGGTTTCCTAGCCATGGACATGAGATGTCATTTGATAATGGGGTCACATCATTAGGAGAATGATGTGATGGACAAGACCCAAACTGCAAACGTAGCATATGATCGTGTCAGTTTATTGCTACTGTTTTCCGCATGTCAAGGATGTGTTCCTATGACCATGAGATCATGCAACTCACGGATATCGGAGGAGTGCCTTATGTGTATCAAACGTCACAACATAACTGGGTGACTATAAAGGTGCTCTACAGGTATCTCCGATGGTGTCTGTTGAGTTGGCATGGATCGAGACTGGGATTTGTTACTCCGTGTGACGGAGAGGTATCTCGGGGCCCACCCGGTAATGCAACATCACAATAAGCCTTGCAAGCAATGTGACTAATTGTTAGTTGCGGGATCTTGTATTACGGAACGAGTAAAGAGACTTGCCGGTAACGAGGTTGAACTAGGTATGGAGATACCGACGGTCGAATCTCGGGCAAGTAACATACCGAAGAACAAAGGGAACGTTATACGAGATTAACTGAATCCTTGACATAGAGGTTCGACCGATAAAGATCTTCGTAGAATATGTAGGAACCAATATGGACGTCTAGGTCCCGCCATTGGTTATTGGCCGTAGATGTGTCTCGGTCATGTCTACATAGTTCTCGAACCCACAGGGTCTACATGGTTCGGTGACGTTTCGGTAGTGTAGAGTTATGTATGGTGGTGACCGAAATTTGTTCGGAGTCCCAGATGAGATCCCGTACGTCACGAGGAGCTCCGGAATGGTCCGGAGGTAAAGATTCATATATAGGAAGTCCCAGTTTGGTTTCCGGAAAAGTTTCGGGCTCATCGGTAGTGTACCGGGAGGCCTCCGGGAGGGGTATTTCGACCCCAAGAGGTCCATGGGCTGTGAGAGAATAATAACCAGCCCTTAGTGGGCTGGGAAAACAGCCACAAAGGCCCATGGCGCAGGAGAGAAAGTCCTAAAGCAAAAAGTGGAAAATCAGCCAATAGGAGGCAATCCTACTCCAACTAGGATTGGAGTTGAAGTAGGATTGCTTCCCACCTCCTATTTAGGCCGACCCAAAGGCCTGGTCTGCCTCTCCTCTCCTCTCCTCCTATATATACTAGTGGATTGGGTGGTTTTTGGACAGAATTTCCGGCCACGTGCTACCCGTTCCACCGGTGCATAGTTTCTCCTCTAGATCGGTTTTCTGCAGCGCTTAGGCGAAGCCCTGCCGGAATTGCTCCACCACCGTCACCGGAGCGCCGTCACGCTGCCGGTGAACCCTCTCTCCTCTCCACCTCCTCTTGCTGGATTGAGACGGTGGAGATCATCATCAAGATGCACGTGTGCTGAACGCGGAGGTAGCGTCCGTTCGGCGCTATATCGGAAGGACCGTGATCGAGATCGCGAGACGGTTCGTGATGTGATCACGGAACGGATCGTGACGAGTTCGCGGGACAGATCATGATGTGTTCGCGGGACGGTTCGTGAGACGGATCGTGATGAGTTCGCGGGACGGTTCGTGATTGGATCGTGGGACGCTCGGCGATTTGGATCGCGAAGAAGTTCGACTACACCAACCGCGTTTCTTAATGCTTCCCGCTTAGCAATCTACAAGGGTACGTAGATCCACTCTCCCTCTCGTAGATGCTCATCACCATGGATAGGTTTGCGTGTGCGTAGGAATTTTTTTGTTTCCCATGCGATGTTCCCCAACAGTGGCATCAGAGCTAGGTTGATGGTTCGATGAGATCTCGAGTAGAACACAAAAGGTTTGTGGGCGTTGATGCTTAGATTGCTTACTCCCTTGGTCGGATTTTGGTTCAGCGGGATTGTGAGATGAAGCGGCCCGGACAACATTACTCATACGCTTACGAGAGACCGGTTCCCTCGACGCAACTTGTTGCTTAGATGGCTTGAGGGTGACAGTTTCTCTCACTTTAGTTGGATCGGATCCGACAAAGGCGGTCCTTGAGAAGGGTGAAAAGCAATCTATGTATCACCGTTGTGGTTTATGCATAGGTGAGAATCGTTCTTGCTAGATACCCGTAGCAGCCACGTAAAACATGCAACAACAATTAGAGGACGTCTAACTTGTTTTTGCAGGGTATGTTGTGATGTGATATGGCCAATTACATGATGAGATATATGTCATGTATGAGATGATCATGTGATGTATAGAATTTCACGACTTGCATGTCGTTGACTACGGCAACCGGCAGGAGCCATAGGGTTGTCTCTAATTATTGTATGACCTGCGTGTCAATCATTAAGCGCTATGTAATGCTTTACTTTATCGCTAAGCGGTAGCAATAGAAGTAGAAGCAGGGCGGGCGTGACAACCCGATCGCGACACGTTGATGGAGATCAAGATGATGGAGATCATGGTGTCGTGCCGGTGACGGTGGAGATCATGCCGGTGCTTTCAAGATGGAGATCTAAAGCACAAGTTCATGGCCATATGATGTCACTTATGAATTGCATGTGATGTTAATCCTTTTATGCACCTTGTTTTGCTTAGTACGACGATAGCATTATAAGGTGATCCCTCACTTAAATTTCAAGATGAATTGTGTTCTCCTTGAGTGTGCACCATTGCGAAAGTTCGTCGTGTCGAGACACCATGTGATGATCGGGTGTGATAGATTCTACGTTCACATACAATGGGTGCAAGCCAGTGTTGCACACGCAGAACGCTTGGGTTAAACTTGACGAGCCTAGCATGTACATACATGGCCTCGGAACACAAGAGACCGAAAGGTTGAACATGAGTCATATAGTAGATATGATCAACATAATGATGTTCACCATTGAAGCCACCTCAACTCACGTGATGATCGGACTTGAGTTGGTGGATTTGGATCATGTGACACTCAGATGACCTGAGGGATGTCAATTTGAGTGGGAGCTTTAGTAATTTGATTAACTAAACTCATTATCTTGAACAATAGTCTAAGTGAAGTTTGCATATTTATGTTGTAGATCAATGGCTCGCGCAGTAGCAACCCTGAATTTTAATGCGTTCCTAGAGAAAGCTAAGTTGAAAGATGATGGAAGTAACTTTGTGGACTGGGCCCGTAATCTAAGGATTATCCTCACGGCTTCCCAGAAATCATATGTCCTTGATGCATCGCTTGGTGACCAACCAGAAGACATGACCTCCAAAGACGTTAAGAACGCTTGGGAGGCACGTAGTGGAGATTACTCAATAGTTCAGTGTGCGATATTGTATGGCTTAGAACCAGGACTTCAAAGACGTTTTGAACGTCATGGAGCATATGAGATGTTCCACGAGTTGAAGTTTATCTTTCTGAAGAACGCCCGGATCGAGAGGTATGGAACCTCCGATAAGTTCTATGCTTGCAAGATGGAGGAGAACGGGTCTATCAGTGAACATATACTCAGAATGTCTGGGTATTCAACTCGTCTAGCGGAGTTGGGAGTTGCCCTTCCGCTAGAGGCGATCACTGACAGAGTTCTTCAATCATTGCCACCTAGTTACAGGAGTTTTGTGATGAACTATAACATGCACGAGATGAACAAGTCAGTCATCGAGCTGTTTGCGATGCTAAAAGTCGTTGAGTCTGAAATCCCGAAAGAACATCAAGTGTTGATGTTCAATAAAACCACTAATTTCAAGAAAAATGGCAAGGTCAAGGGCAAGGGCAAGAAGGGTAAAACCAAGAAGGATGGCAAAGCAGTTGCTACTCCTGTAAAGAAGCCCAAGCATGGACCCAAGCCAGAAACTGAGTGCTTTCATTGCAAGGGAACTGGTCACTAGAAGCGGAACTGCCCCAAGTACCTGGCTGACAAGAAAGCGGCCAACGACATACAAGGTATATATGATACACATGTTATTGATGTGTACCTTACTAGGTCTCGTAGTAATGCCTAGGTATTTGATACCGGTTCGGTTGCTCACATTTGCAACTCAAAGTAGGAACTACAGAATAAACAAAGGCTGGCAAAGGACGAAGTGACGATGCGCGTGGGAAATGGTTCCAAGGTTGATGTGATCGCCGTCGGCATGCTCTCTCTTCGATTACCATCGGGATTAGTGATGAACCTGAATAATTGTTATTTAGTGCCTGCGTTAAGCATGAACATTATATGTGGATCTTGTTTATTGCGAGACGGTTACTCATTTAAATTAGAGAATAAAGGTTGTTCTATTTATATGAGTAATATCTTTTATGGTCATGCACCCAATGTTAGGGGTTTATTCATATTGAATCTTGATAGTGATGACACACATGTTCATAACATTGATGCCAAAAGATGTAGAGTTGATAATGATAGTACCACATTCTTGTGGCACTGCCGTTTAGGGCATATTGGTGTAAAACGCATGAGGAAGCTCCATGCTGATGGACTTTTGGAGTCACTTGATTTTGAATCACTTGACACATGTGAACCATGCCTCATGGGCAAGATGACTAAAACGTCGTTCTCTAGAACAATAGAACGGGTGAGTGACTTATTGGAAATCATACATACTGATGTGTGTGGTCCAATGAATGTTACAGCGCATGGTGGATATCGTTATTTTCTCACCTTCACTGATGACTGAAGTAGATATGGGTATATTTACTTAATGAAACACAAGTCTGAAACGTTTGAAAAGTTCAAGCAATTTCAGAGTGAAGTTGAGAATCATCGTAACAAGAAGATTAAGTTCTGCGATCTGATCGAGGAGGTGAATATCTGAGTTATGAGTTTGGCAGTCACTTAAGATAGTGTGGAATTGTTTCACAGTTGACACTGCCGGGAACACCACAGCATAATGGTGTGTCCGAACATCGTAATTGAACCTTATTAGATATGGTGCGTCTATGATGTCTCCTGCTGATTTGCCACTATTGTCTCCTGCATTCACTTTAAATAGGGCACCATCAAAATCCGCTGAAACGACGCCATATGAACTGTGGTTTGGCAAGACGCCAAAGTTGTCGTTTCTTAAAGTTTGGGGATGTGATGCTTATGTCAAAAAGCTTCAGCCTGAAAAGCTGGAACCCAAAGCGGAGAAATGCGTCTTCATAGGATACCCGAAAGAGACAGTCGGGTGTACCTTCTATCTCAGATCCGAAGGCAATGTGTTCTTCGCTAAGAGCGGAACATTTCTTGAGAAAGAGTTTCTCTCGAAAGAATTGAGTGGGAGGAAAATAGAGCTTGATGAGGTTATTGAACCTTTACTTCAACCAGAAAGTAGCGCAGCGCAGAAAGATGTTTCTGTGGAACCTACGACGGTAGAAGAGGAAGTTAATGATGATGATCATGAAGCTTCGGATCAAGCTACTATTGAACCTCGTAGGTCGACAAGGCCACGTACTACCCCTGAGTGGTACGGCAACCCTGTCTTGGAGGTCATGTTGTTGGATAACAAGGAACCTACAAGCTATGGAGGAGCCGTGATGGGCCCAGATTCCGAGAAATGGTTAGAGGCCATGAAATTCGAGATGGGATCCATGTATGAAAACAAAGTATGGACTTTGGAAGTATTACCTGAAGGGTGAAAGGCCATTCAGAACAAATGGATCTTTAAAAAGAAGACAGACGCGGACGGTAATGTCACCGTCTATAAAGCTCGACTTGTAGCAAAGGGTTTTTCACAAGTTCAAGGAGTTGACTACGATGAGACTTTCTCACCCGTTGTAATGTTAAGTCTGTCAGAATCATGTTAGCAATAGCTGCTTATTTCGACTATGAAATTTTGGTAGATGGATGTCAAAACAGCGTTCCTCAATGGTTTCCTTGAGGAAGAGTTGTATATGATGCAACCCAAAGGTTTTGTCGAGCCAAAGAATGCTGACAAAGTTTGCAAACTCCAGCGATCCATTTATGGACTGGTGCAAGCATCTCAGAGTTGGAATAAGCGCTTTGATGAGGTGATCAAAGCGTTTGAGTTTATAAAAGCTTACGGAGAAGCTTGTATTTACAAGAAAGTGAGTGGGAACTCTATAGCATTTCTAGTATTATATGTGAATGACATATTGCTGATTGGAAACAATATAGAAATACTGGAAAGCGTGACAGAATATTTGAACAAGAGTTTTTCAATGAAGGACCTAGGAGAAGCTACTTTCATATTAGGCATTAAGATCTATAGAGATAGATTGAGACGCTTAATAGAACTTTCACAGAGCACATACCTTGATAAAGTTTTGAAGAAGTTCAAAATGGATCGGTCCAAGAAGGGGTTCTTGCCTGTGTTACAAGGTGTGAAGTTGAATAAGACTCAATGCCCAGTAACTGCAGAAGATAGAGAAAAGATGAGTGTCATCCCCTATGCTTCGGCCATAGGCTCTATCATGTATGCAATGATGTGCACAGGACCCGATGTCAGCCTTGCCATAAGTATGGCCGGAAGGTTTCAAAGTGATCCTGGAATGGAGCACTGGCAAGGGGTCAAGAATATCCTTAAGTACCTAAAAAGGACTAAGGAAATGTTTCTTGTTTATGGAGGTGATGAAGAGCTCGTTGTAAAGGGTTACGTCGATGCAAGCTTTGACACTGATCCGGACGACTCTAAGTCGCAAACCGAATACATATTTATTCTTAACGGGGGAGCGGTAAGCTGGTGCAGTTCCAAGAAAAGCGTGGCAGCTGATTCTATGTGCGAAGCGGAATACATCGCAGCCTAAGAAGCGGTGAAGGAAGGTGTCTGGATGAAGCAGTTCATGACAGATCTTGAAGTAGTGCCCAGTTCACTGAATCCAATGAACCTGTTCTATGACAACATAGGTGCCATTGCTTTGGCCAAGGAACCAAGGTTTCACAAGAGGACCAGACACATAAAGTGACACTTCAACTCCATCTGTGATTACATCATGGAGAAATACATAAATATTTGCAAAGTGCACACGGATCTGAATGTTCCAGACCCGTTGACTAAACCTCTTCCAAGGGCTAAACATGATCAACACCAGAACTGCATGGGTGTTCGATTTATTACAATGTAAATCACATAGTGATGTGAACTAGATTATTGACTCTAGTGCAAGTGCGAGACTGGGATTTGTTACTCCGTGTGATGGAGAGGTATCTCAGGGCCCACTCGGTAATACAACATCACAATAAGCCATGCAAGCAATGTAACTAAGTGTTAGTTGCAGGATCTTGTATTACGGAATGAGTAAAGAGACTTGTCGGTAACGAGATTGAACTAGGTATGGAGATACCGACGATCGAATCTCGGGCAAGTAACATACCGAAGAACGAAAGGAACATCATACGGGATTAATTGAATCCTTGACATAGAGGTTGAACCGATAAATATCTTTGTAGAATATTTAGGAACTAATGTGGACATCCAGGTCCCGCCATTGGTTATTGACCGTAGAGGTGTCTCGGTCATGTCTACATAGTTCTCGAACCCACAGGGTCTGCACACTTTAGGTTTGGTGACGTTTCAGTAGTATAGAGTTATGCATGGTGGTAACCGAAGGTTGTTTGGAGTCCCAGATGATATCCTGGATGTCACGAGGAGCTCCGGAATGGTCCAAAGGTAAAGATTGATATATAGGAAGTCCTGTTTTTGTCGCTGGAAAAGTTTCGGTCTCATCGGTAGTGTACCAAGAGTGCCGGGAGGGTACCAGGGGACCATCGGGAGGGGTGCCTCGACCCAGGAGGCTACATGGGTTGTGGGAGGAGGTAAGACAGCCCCTGGTGGGCTGGCCGAAGCCTCCTCTAAGGGCCCATGCGGATGGAGTGGTTTGAGAAGGAAAAAATCCAAACATGGAGAGGTGGAAAGAGTTTCCAAGCGGAAAGGAGGAATCTTACTCCTAATAAGATTGGAGTAGGACTCCTCCACCTCCAATTTCGGCCAGGTTTGAGGCTGCCTCCTCCCCTCCCTCGCTCCAATATATACTAGAGGATTTAGAGGGAAGAGCTAATCCTAATTGCCATGTGCTGCCCTCTTCTTCCTCTAGAATGTTTTCTCCTCTAGATCGGTTTTCAGCGGTGCTTAGGCGAAGCTCTGCTGGACTTCCTCCACCACCATCGCCGCAACGCCGCCGCGCTGCCGGAGAACTCGTCTACCTCTCCGCTCTCTCTTGCTAGATTAAGAAGGCAGATATCGTCATCGAGCCGTACGTGTGCTGAACACGGAGGTGTCGTCCGTTCGGCGCTAGATCGGAAGGACCGTGATCAAGATCGTGAGACAGATCGTGATGAGGTCACGGGATGGATCGTGATGATTTCGCGGGACTGATCGTGATTGGATCGCGGGACGGATCATGATGACATCACGGGACGCTCGGCGATTTGGATCGCAAAGACGTTCAAGTACACCAACCGCGTTTCTTAACGATTCCCGCTTAGCGATCTACAAGGGTATGTAGATCCACTCTGCCTCTCGTAGATGATCATTACCATGGATAGATCTTGCGTGTGCGTAGGAAATTTTTTGTTTCCCATGCAACGTTTTCCAACAACTTCATCACCAATTCCATGATGTTCTCCATTGTTCGTGAGTAATCCCATCATAGGATTGCTGGACGGTGATGGGTTGGATGAGATTTATCATGTAATCGAGTTAGTTCTGTTAAGGTTTGATCCCTAGTATCCACTATGTTCTGAGATTGATGTTGCTATGACTTTGTTATGCTTAATGCTTGTCACTAGGGCACTAGTGCCATGATTTCAGATCCGACATATTGTGTTTTCATGAATATGTATATGTTCTTGATCCTATCTTGCAAGTTGTAGACAGTTATTACAAGTTATGATCCGCATCCCCCGGGGTGAGAATAACTGGGATTCTTTCCGATGATTACTATGGTTTGAGGAGTTCATGTATTCACTAAGTGCTAATGCTTTGATCTGGTTCTCTATTAAAAGGAGGCCTTAATATCCCTTCATTTCCATTAGGACCCCACTGCCACGGGAGGGTAGGACAAAAGATGTCATGCAAGTTCTTTTCCATAAGCACGTATGACTACATATCGAATACATGCCTACATTACATTGATGATTTGGAGTTAGTTTTCTGTCACCCTATGTTATAACTGTTGCATGATGAATGCCATCCGACATAATTATCCATCACCGATCCATTGCCTACGAGCTTTCCACATATTGATCCTTGCTAAGTTACTTCTCCTTTGCTACTGTTACAATCACTACAAAACTGCTACCATTACTTTTGCTATCGTTATCATTACTTCCATACTACTTTGCTACCGAATACTTTGCTGCAGATATTAAGTCTTTCAGGTGTGGTTGAATTGAAAACTCAGCTGAGAATACTCAAGAATATTCTTTGGCTCCCCTTGTGTCCAATCAATAAATTTGGGTTGAATACTCTACCCTCGAAAACTGTTGCGATCCCCTATACTTGTGAGTTATCTGTTCTGGGGTCCACCAAGTGGGCCCATGCTACTTCTTGAGCTTGCGCTGGTTTTCCTTGAAGAGGAAAGGGTGATGCAGCAAAGTAGTTAAGTATTTCCCTAAGTTGTTGAGAACCAAGGTATCAATCCAGTATGAGGAACAAGCAAGTCACCAATAGATACACCTACACAAACAATCAAACACTTGCACCGAACGCTATAAAGGGGTTGCTAATCCCTTCATGGTTACTTGCAAGGATTAGATATTCATGCTTATGAGAGACATGTTCCCTCAACTACAACTTGTTGCAAAAGATGGCTGGCGGGTGCCAGTTTCTCCTACTTTTGTTGGATCGGATTCGACAAAGGCGGTCCTTGAGAAGGTTGAAAAGCAACTTATGTATCACCATTGTGGTTTATGCGTAGGTGAGAATTTTTCTTGCTAGATACCTGTAGCAGCCACGTAAAACATGCAACAACAATTAGAGGACATCTAACTTGTTTTTGCAGGGTATGTTGTGATGTGATATGGCCAATTACATGATGAGATATATGTGATGTATGAGATGATCATGTATTGTATAGAATATCATGACTTGCATGTCGATGAGTACGGAAACCGGCAGGAGCCATCGGGTTGTCTTTAATTATTGTATGACCTACGTGTCAATCATTAAGCACTATGTAATGCTTTACTTTATCGCTAAACGGTAGCAATAGTAGTAGAAGCCTGGTGGGAATGACAACCCCGATGGCGACACGTTGATGGAGATCATGGTGTCATGCCGGTGACGATGGAGATCATGCCGGTGCTTACAAGATGGAGATCAAAAGCACAAGTTCATGGCCATATCATGTCACTTATGATTTGCATGTGATGTTAATCCTTTTGTGCACCTTGTTTTGCTTAGGACGATGGTAGCATTATAAGGTGATCCCTCACTTAATTTCAAGATAAATTGTGTTCTCCCCGAGTGTGCACCATTGCGAAAGTTCATCGTGTAGAGACACCATGTGATGATTGGGTGTGATAGACTCTACATTCACAAACAACGGGTGCAAGCCAGTGTTGCACATGCAGAACACTCGGGTTAAACTTGACGAGCCTAGCATGTACAGACATGGCCTCGAAACACAAGAGACCGAAAGGTCGAACATGAGTCATATAGTAGATATGATCAACATGATGATGTTCACCATTGAAACCACCTCAACTCATGTGATGATCGGACTTGAGTTGTTGAATTTGGATCATGTATCACTCGAATGACCAGAGGGATGTCTATTTGAGTGGGAGTTCTTCAGTAATATGATTAATTGAACTCATTATCATGAACATAGTCAGTTGTGTCTTTGCAAATTATGTTGTAGATTACTTTCTTGCGCTGTAGCTCCCTTGAATTTTTATATGTTCCTAGAGAAATAGAGTTGAAAGATGATGGTAGAAATATTGCGGACTGGGTCCGTGATCTGAGGATTGTCCTCATTGCTCAACAGAAGGCTTATGTCCTTAATGCACCACTCGGTGCGCCAACCCCTCTAGCATCGTCTGTAGATGTTGTGAACATCTGACAGGCATGTTGTGATGACTACTTGATAGTTTAGTGCGTCATGCATTATGGCTTAGAATTGAGGCTCCGAAACATTTTGAACGTCATGGAACATATGAGATGTTCTAATAGCTGAAATTAGGATCTCAGGATCGTGCCCGTGTTGTGAGATATGAGATCTCCAACAAGATTCTTTGCCTGCAAGATGAAAGAGAATAGCTCAATCGTTGAGCATGTGCTCAGATTGTCTGGGTGCTACAATCGCTTGAATCGAGTGGGAGTTGATCTTCCAGATAAGACAGTGATTGATATAGTTCTCCAATTCACTGTCACTAAGCTACTAGAACTTGGTGATGAACTATAAAATGCCAGGGATAGAAATAATGATCCCTGAGCTGTTCACGATGTTTGACACCGGGAAGGTAGCAATCAAGAAGGAGCGTCAAGTGTTGATGGTTAGTAAAAACCACTAGTTTCAAGAAGGGCAAGGGCAAGGAGGGAAACTTCATGGATGGCAAGTCAGTTGCTGCTCCAGTGAAGCAACCAAAGTTGAACCCAAACCCGAGACTAAGTGCTTCGATTATGAGGAGAGCGGTCGCTGAAGCGGAACAACCCTAGATACTTGGTAGATAAGAAGGCTGGCAATGTCGATAGAGGTATATTTGATATATGTGTTATAGATGTGTACCTTGCTAGTACTCCTAGTAGCACCTGGGTATTCAATACCGGTTCGGTTGCAAAATGTTAGTAACTTGAAATAAAAGCTACGGAATAAACGGAGAACTAGCTAAGGGTGAGGTGACAATGTGTGTTGGAAATGTTTCCAAGGTTGATGTGATCAACATCGCACGCTCTCTCTACCTTCAGGATTAGTGACGAACCTAAAAAAATGTTATTTGGTGTTTTGCGTTGAGCATGAACGTGATTAGATCGTGTTTATTTCAACACGGTTATTCATTTAAGTTAGAGAATAATGGTTATTATGTTTACATGAATAATACCTTAAATGGTCATGCACCCAGTGAGAATGGTTTGTTCAATCTTGATCATAGTAATACACATGTTCATAACATTGATGCCAAAAGATACAAAGTTAATAATGATAGTACCACATACTTGTGGCACTGCCGCTAAATGTCATATTGGTATAAAGCGCATGAAGAAACTCCATGCTGATGGATCTTTGGACTCATTCGATTTTGAATCAATTGAGACATGCGAACGATGCCTCTTGGGCAAGATGACTAAGGACCCCGTTTTCCGGTTTGATGGAGCGGGCAAGTGATTTATTGGAAATGATACATGTTGATGTATGCAATCCAATGAGTCTTGTAGCATGCGGTGTATCTCGTTATTTTCTTACCTTCACTGATGATTTGAGTAGATATAGTGTATATTTACTTAATGAAACACAAGTCTGAATCATTTGAAAGGTTCAAGCAAATTCAGAGTGAAGTTTAAGATCATCGTGACAAGAAGATAAAAATGTCTGCGATATGATCATGGAGGTGAATATCTAAGTTACGAGTTTGGCATACAACATTAGACAATGTGAAAGTTGTTTCACAACTCATGCCACCTGGAACACCATAGTGTGATGGTGTGTCCGAACGTCATAGTCATGCTCTATTGGATATGGTGCGTGTTATGATGTCTCTTATCGTTTGTTACTATAGTTTTGGGGTTATGCATTAGAGGCAACTACATTCACTTTAAATAGGGCACCATCTAAATCCGTTGAGATGACATCGTGTGAATTATGGTTTGATAGAAACCTAAGTTGTCATTTCTTAATGTTTGGGGCTACGACGCTTGTGTGGAAAATATTTTCACCTAATGAGCTTGAACCCATAGCGGACAAATGCATCTTCATAGAATACCCTAAGAACAGTTGGGTGAACCTTCTATCTCAGATCCAAGCATAAAATGTTTGTTGCTAAAACTGGGTCCTTTCTCAAGAAAAAGTTTCTCTCAAAAGAATTGAGTGGGAGGAAGATAGAACTTGATGAGGTTATTGAACCTTTGTTTCAACGATGAGGTTATTGAACTTGATGAGGCTATGAAGAGTTAAGTATTTCCCTCAGTTGTTGAGAACCACGGTATAAATCCAGTAGGAGGAACAAGCAAGTCACCAATAGATGCACCTACACAAACAATCAAACACTTGGACCCAACGCTATAAAGGGGTTGCTAATCCCTTCACAGTTACTTGCAAGGATTAGATCTGATAGAGATAGATAGGAAATATTGCGAGAAGTAAAAGGTAAATAAATTGCATCAAGGAATTTTTGGTATTTTTCGTATATAGATATGAAAATATAATATGGAAAATAGACCCGGGGGCCATAGGTTTCACTTGAGGCTTCTCTCTTGAAGGAAAATAACACGGTGGGTGAACAAATTATTGTCGAGCTATTGATAGAAAAGTGCATAGTTATGACGTATCCAAGCCAATGACTATGTATATGTTGGTGAACGTCGCATGGGAAACAAAAAAATTCCTACGTACACGCAGATCTCTCCATGGTGATGAGCATCTACGAGAGGGAGAGTGGATCTACGTACCCTTGTAGATCGCTAAGTGGGAAGCGTTAAGAAATGCGGTTAGTGTAGTCGAACGTCTTCGCGATCCAAATCGTCGGGCGTCCTGCGATCTCATCACGATCCGTCCTGTGATCCAATCACGATCCGTCCCGCGAACTCATCACGATCCGTCCCGCGAACTAATCACAATCCGTCCCGTGAACTCATCATGATCCGTCTCGCGATCTTGATCACGGTCCTTCCTATCTAGCGCCGAACGGACAGCACCTCCACGTTCAGCACACGTACAGCTCGATGACGATCTCCGCCTTCTTGATCCAGCAAGAGGTAGCGGAGAGGTAGAAGAGTTCTCCGGCAGCGTGACGGCGCCGCGACGATGGTGGTGGAACAATTTCGGCAGGGCTTCGCCTAAGCACTGCAGAAAACCAATCTAGAGGAGAAACTATGCACTAGAGGAAAGGGCAGCACGTGGCAAAACTTCTGCGCAAAAGCCCTAAAACCTCCAGTATATATAAGAGGGAGGGAGGAAGGGACTTTGCGCAAGGTCCAATCCTCCTTGGGTTGGCCGAAGTGGGGAGGAGAGGAGGACTCCTCCTCCAATCCTACTAGGACTAGGATTCCTCCCTTTTTGGCCTTTTTCCACCTTTTTCCCTTTGGGCTTTTCTTCCCAGCCGCATCGGCCTTGTGTGGGACTTCCACCAGCTCAAAAAGGGCTCGTATTTACTCTCCCACAGCCCATGTAGCCTCTTGGGTCGAAATACCCCTCCTGATGGTCTCCCGGTACACTACCGATGAGCCCAAAACTTTTCCGGCGACCAAAATAGGACTTCCTATATGTAAATATTTACATAAAGACCATTCCGGAGCTCCTCGTGACGTCCGGGATCTCCTCCGGGACTCCGAACAACCTTCGGTCACCACCATACATAACTCTATACTACCGAAACGTCATCGAACCTTAAGTGTGCAGACCCTGCGGGTTCGAGAATTATGTAGACATGATCGAGAAACCTCTATGGTCAATAAGCAATAGAGGGACCTGGATGCCCATATTGGTTCCTACATATTGTACGAAGATCTTTATCAGTCCAACCTTTACGTCAAGGATTCAGTTAATCCCGTATGATGTTCCCTTTGTTCTTCAGTATGTTACTTGCCCGAGATTCGATCGTCGGTATCTCCATACCTAGTTCAACCTCGTTACCGGAAAGTATCTTTACTTGTTCCGTAATACAAGATCCCGTGACTAACACTTAGTCACATTGCTTGCAAGGCTTATTGTGATGTTGTATTACCGAGTGGGCCCTGAGATACCTCTCCGTCACACGGAGTAACAAATCCCAGTCTCGATCCATGCGAACCCAACAGACACACACGGAGATACCTGTAGAGCACATTTATATTCACCCAGTTACGTTGCAACGTTTGATACACACAAGGTACTCCTCCGGTGTCAGTGAGTTGCATGATCTCATGGTCATAGGAACATATACTTGACATGTGGAAAACAGTAGAAATAAACTAACACGATCATATGCTACGTTTGTAGTTTGGGTCTTGTCCATCACATCATTCTCCTAATTATGTGATCCCATTACCAAATGACATCTCATGTCCATGACTAGGAAACCATAGGCATCTTTGATCAACGAGCTAGTTCTATTAGAGGCATACTAGGGACATGGTGTTGTCTATGTATCCACACATGTATTTGAGTTTCCGATCAACACAATTATAGCATGGATAATAAACGATTATCATGAACAAGGAAATATGAGAATAACTAATTTATTATTGCCTCTAGGGCATATTTCCAACAGTCTCCCACTTGCACTAGAGTCAATAATATAGTTCACATCACCATGTGATTCGCATTGTTATGAATCTAATACCCAATGAGTTTTGGGGCTCGATCATGTTTGCATGTGAGAGAGGTCTTATAGTCAACGAGTCTGTGACATTCAGATCCGTATGTGCTTTGTAAATCTCTATGTAAAACTATAAACATTTCTACCACACTCCACTCGGTACTATTCCAAATGGTTGCTTCACTATACGTATCCGGATTGCTACTAAGAGTCATCCGGATTAGTGTTAAAGCTTGCATCGACGTACCTCCTTACGACGAACCCTTTATCACCTCCATAATCGAGAAACGTCTCCTTAGTCTTTTAGTCACTAAGGATAATATTGACCGTTGTCCAGTGATCCACTTCTGGATCACTCTTGTAACCCTTGACGGACTCATGGCAAGGCACACACAGGTGCGGTACATAGCATGGCATACTGTACAGAACCTATGGCTAAGGCATAGGGGACGACATTCGTCCTTTCTCTTTCTTCTGCTGTTGTCGAGCTTTGAGTCTCGCTCAACTTCAGACCTCGCAAATCAGGCGAGAACTCTTTCTCTGACTGATCCATTTTGAACTCTTTCAAAATCTTGTCAAGGTATGTACTCATTGAAAGTCTCATCAAGCATCTTGATCTATCTCTATAGATCTTGATGCTCAACAATTAGGTAGCTTTATCCAGGTCTTCCTTTGAAAATCACTTTTCAAACAACCGTTTATGCTTTACAGAAATTCTACATCATTACTGATCAACAATATGTCATCCACATATACTTATCAGAAATTCTATAGTGCTCCCACTCACTTTATTGTAAATACAAGTTTCTCATAAACTTTGTATAGACTCAAAAACTTTGATCACCTCATCAAAGTGTATATTCCAACTTTGAGATGCTTGCTTCAGTTTGTAGAAGAATCACTAAAGCTTGCACACCTTTTAGCATCCTTAGGACTGAAAAAACCTTCTGGTTGTATCACATACAACCTTTCCTCAAGTAAACCTTTAAGGAAACGATGTTTTGATATCCATCTGCCAGATTTCATAATTGAAAAATGCAGCAACTGCTAACGTAATTCCAACGGACTTTAGCATCGCTATGAGTGAGAAAGTCTCATCGCAGTTAACTCCTTGAACTTGTCGTAAACTTCTTTGCAACAAGTTGAGCTTTACAAATGGTGACATTTACCATAAGCGTCTGCCTTCATTTTAAACATCCATTTGTACTCAATGAACTACCGTCCAACGAGCAAATCTACCAAAGTCTATACTTGGTTTTCATACATGGATCCTTTCTCGGATTTCATGGCCTCTAACCATTTGTCGGAATCCGGGCCCATCATTGTTTCTCCACAGCTCGTAGGTTCATCGTTGTCCAACAACATGACCTCCAAGACAGGGTTGTCGTACCGCTTAGGAGCAGTACACATCCTTGTCGACCTACGAGGTTCGATAGTAACTTGATCCGAAGCTTCATGATCGTCATCATTTACTTCCTCTTCAACTGACGTAGGTTCCACAGAAACATCTTTCTACGTTGTGCTACTCTCTGGTTGAAACAAAGGTTCAACAACCTCATCAAGTTCTATATTTCTCCCAGTCAATTCTTTCGAGAGAAACTCTTTCTCGAGAAAGGATCTAGTTTTAGCAACAAAAACTTTATGCTTGGATTTGAGATAGAAGGTTTACCCAACTATCTTTAGGGTATTCTATGAAGATGCATTTGTCCGCTTTGGGTTCGAGCTCATTAGGTGAAAACCTTTTTCACATAAGTGTTGCAGCCCCAAACATTAAGAAATGACAGCTTAGGTTTCTATCAAACCATAATTCACACGGTGTCATCTCAACGGATTTCGATGGTGCCTTATCTAAAGTGAATGTAGTTGTCTCTAATGCATAACCCCAAGATTATAGTAGCAAAACGATAAGAGACATCATAGCAAGCACCATTTTCAATAGAGCACGACTAAGACGTTCGAACACACCATCACACTATGGTGTTCCAGGTGGTGTGAGTTGTGAAACAACTTTCACATTGTCTAAAGTTCTATGCCAAACTTGTAACTCAGATATTTACCTCCAAGATCATATCGCAGACATTTTTATCTCCTTGTCACGATGATCTTAAACTTAACTTTGAATTTTCTTGAACCTTTCAAACGATTCAGACTTGTGTTTCATTAAGTAAATATACACTATATCTACTCAAATCATCAGTGAAGGTAAGAAAGAAACGATATCCACCGCACGCTACAAGACTCATTGGATTGCATACATCAACATGTATCATTTCCAATAAATCACTTGCCCGTTCCATCCATCTGGAAACGGGGTCCTTAGTCATCTTGCCCGAGAGGCATGGTTCGCATGTCTCAACCGATTCAAAATCAAATGAGTCCAAAGATCCATCAGCATGGAGTTTCTTTTTGCGCTTTATACCAATATAACATTTAGCGGTAGTGCCACAAGTATGTGGTACTATCATTATTAACTTTGTATCTTTTGGCATCAATGTTATGAACATGTGTATTACTACGATCAAGATTTCAACAAACCATTCTCACTGGGTGCATGACCATTTAAGGTATTATTCATGTAAACATAATAACCATTATAGTCTAACTTAAATGAATAACCGTTCTACAATAAACATGATCTAATCACGTTCATGCTCAACGCAAAACACCAAATAACATTTATTTAGGCTTGTCACTAATCCCGAAGGTAGAGAGAGCGTGCGATGTTGATCACATCAACCTTGGAAACATTTCCAACACACATCGTCACCTCACCCTTAGCTAGTTCTCCGTTAATTATGTAGCTTTTATTTCGAGTTACTAATATTTAGCAACCGAACCGGTATCGAATACCCAGGTGCTACTAGGAGTACTCGTAAGGTACACATCATTAACACTTATATCAAATATACTTCTATCAACGTTGCCAGCCTTCTTATCTACCAAGTATCTAGGGTTGTTCCGCTTCAGCGACCGCTCTCCTCATAATCGAAGCACTTAGTCTCGGGTTTGGGTTCAACTTTGGGTTGCTTGACTCGAGCAGCAACTGACTTGCTATCCATCAAGTTTCCCTCCTTGCTCTTGCCCTTCTCAAAACTAGTGGTTTGACTAACCATCAACACTTGACGCTCCTTCTTGATTTCTACATTCGCGGTGTCAAAACATCGCGAATAGCTCAGGGATCATTATTTCTATCCTTGGCATTTTATAGTTCATCACCAAGTTCTAGTAGCTTTAGTGACAGTGACTTGGAGAACTATATCAATCACTATCTTATCTGGAAGACCAACTCCCAGTCGATTCAAGCGATTGTAGCACCCAGACAATCTAAGCACATGCTCAATGATTGAGCTATTCTCTTTCATCTTGCAGGCAAAGAATCTTGTTGGAGATCTCATATCTCACAACACGGGCACGAGCCTGAGATCCTAATTTAAGCTCTTAGAACATCTCATATGTTCCATGACGTTCAAAACAATTCGGAGCCGCAATTCAAAGCCGTAATGCATGACGCACTAAACTATCAAGTAGTCATCAGAACGTGCCTATCAGATGTTCACAACATCTACAGAAGACGCTAGAGGGGTTGGTGCACCGAGCAGTGAATTAAGGACATAAGCCTTCTGTGCAGCAACGAGGACAATCCTCAGATAATGGAGCCAGTCCGCAATATTGCTACCATCATCTTTCAACTCTATTTCTCTAGGAACATATAAAAATTCAAGGGAGCTACAGCATGAGGTAGTAATCTACAACACAGTTTGCAAAGACACTACTGACTATGTTTATGATAATGAGTTCAATTAATCATATTACTTAAGAACTCCCACTCAAATTGACATCCCTCCGGTCATTCGAGTGATACATGATCCAAATTCACCAACTCAAGTCCGATCATCACGTGAGTTGAGGTGGTTTCAATGTTGGAAATATGCCCTAGAGGCAATAAATAAAGTGTTTATTATTATATTTCCTTGTTCATGATAATTGTTTATTATCCATGCTATAATTGTATTAATTGGAAACACATTACATGTGTGGGTAAATAGACAACACTTTGTCCCTAGGATGCCTCTTGTGAACTAGCTCGTTGATCAAAGATGATCAAGGTTTCCTAGCCATTGACATGTGATGTCATTTGATAACGGGATCACATCATTAGGAGAATGATGTGATGGAAAAGACCCAAACTACAAATGTAGCATATGATCGTGTCAGTTTATTGCTACTGTTTTCTACATGTCAAGTATGTGTTCCTATGACCATGTGATCATACAACTCACGAACATCGGAGGAGTGCCTTGTGTGTATCAAACTTTGCAACATAACTGGGTGACTATAAATGTGCTCTACAGGTATCTCCGAGGGTGTCTGGTGAGTTGGCATGGATCAAGACTGGGATTTGTTAGTCCGTGTGACGGAGAGGTATCTCAGGGCCCACTCGGTAATACAACATCACAATAACCCTTGCAAGCAATGTGACTAAGTGTTAGTTGTGGGATCTTGTATTACGGAACGAGTAAAGAGACTTCCAGTTAACGAGGTTGAACTAGGTATGGAGATACTGACGATCGAATCTCGGGCAAGTAGCATACCGAAGAACAAAGTGAACATCATACGGGATTAACTAAATCGTTGACATAGAGGTTTGACCGATAAGGATCTTCATAGAATATGTAGGAACCAATATGGGCATCTAGGTCCCGCTATTGGTTATTGACCATAGAAGTGTCGCGGTCATGTCCACATAGTTCTCGAACCCGCAGGGTCTGCACATTTAAGGTTTGGTGACATTTTGATAGTATAGAGTTATGTATGGTGGTGACCGAAGGTTCTTCGGAGTCCCGGATGAGATCGCGGACGTCATGAGGAGCTCCGGAATGGTCTGGAGGTAAATATTTATATATAGGAAGTCCTATTTTGGTCGCCGGAAAAGTTTCGGGCTCATCGGTAGTGTAGCGGGAGTGCCGGTAGTGTAGCGGGAGACCATCGGGAGGGGTATTTCGACCCAAGAGGCTACATGGGCTGTGGGAGGATGAATACCAGCCCCTAGTGGGCTGGTGGAAGTCCCACACAAGGCCCATGCAGTTGGGAAGAATAACCCAAAAGGAAAAAGGTGGAAGAAGGCAAAAAAGGCTAAATTAGGAAGGAGTCCTAATCCTACTAGGAGTGGAGGAGAAGGAGTCCTCCCTCCTGGTTTGGCCAAACCAGCCTTGGCTTGGAAGACAAGGCTGCCTCCTCTCCTCCTATATATACTAGAGGGTTTTAGGGTTTTTGCAGATGATTTTCAGCCACATGCAACCCTACCCTCGAGTGCATAGTTTCTCCTCTAGATCGGATTTCTGCAGTGCTTAGGCGAAGCCCTGCCGGAATAGCTCCACCACCATTGCCGAAGAGTCGTCACGCTGTCGGAGAACTATTCTTCCTCTCCGCTCCTTCTTGATGGATCAAGATGGCGGAGATCGCCATCAAGCTATACGTGTTCTGAACGCGGAGGTGTCGTCCGTTCGGTGCTAAATCGGAAGGATCGTGATCAAGTTCGTGGGATGGATCGTGATCAAGCTCGCGGGACGGATCGTGATTGGATCGCGGGACGGATCGTGATTGGATCGCGGGACGCATGGCGATTTAGATCTCAAAGACGTTCAACTACACCAACCGCGTTTCTTAATGCTTCCCGCTTAGAGATCTACAAGGGTTCGTAGATCCATTCTCCCTCCCGTAGATGCTCATCACCATCAATAGATTTGCGTGTGCATAGGAAATTTTTTGTTTCCCATGCAACGTTCCCCAACATTCAATGGTGAACATCATCATGTTGATCATATCTGCTATATGACTGATGTTCGACTTTTCGGTCTCTTGTATTCCGAGGCCATGTCTGTACATGCTAGGCTCGTCAAGTTTAACCCGAGTGTTCTGCATGTGCAACACTGGCTTGCACCCGTTGTATGTGAACGTAGAGTCTATCACACCCGATCATCACGTGGTGTCTCAACACGACGAACTTTCGCAACGGTGCACACTCGGGGAGAACACAATTCATCTTGAAATTTAAGTGAGGGATCACCTTATAATGCTACCGTCGTCCTAAGCAAAACAAGGTGTATAAGAGTATTAACATCACATACAAATCATAAGTGACATGATATGGCCATAAACTTGTGCTTTTGATCTCTATCTTGAAAGCACCGGCATGATCTCCATTGTCACCGGCACGACACCATGATCTCCATCATCTTGACCTCCATCAATGTGTCGCCATCGGGGTTGTCGCGCCCATCATGCTTGTACTACTATTGGTATCATTTAGCGATAAAGTAAAGCATTACATAGTGCTTAATGATTGACACTCAGGTCATACAATAATTAAAGACAACCCTATGGCTCCTGCCGGTTGCCGTACTCATCGACATGCAAGTCATGATATTCTATACAACACCTGATCATCTCATACATCAAATATATCACATCATGTAATTGCCCATATCACATCACAACATACCCTGCAAAACAAGTTAGACGTCCTCTAATTGTTGTTGCATGTTTTATGTGGCTGCTACGGGTATCTAGCAAGAACAATTCTCATCTACGCAAAAACCACAATGGTGATACACTAGTTGCTTTTCAACCTTCTCAAGGACCACCTTTGTCGAATCTGATCCAACTAAAGTGAGAGAAACAGACACCCGCCAGCCATCTTTGTGCAACGAGGTTACATGTCAGTCGATGGAACCGGTCTCTCATACGTGTACGAGTAAGGTTGGTCCGGGACGCTTCATCCCACAATACCGCTGAACCAAAACACAACCAAGGGAGGAAGCAATCTAAGCATCAACGCCGACAAACTCTTTGTCTTCTACTCGAGATCTCATCTACACATAGACCTAGCTCATGATGCCACTATTGGTGAACGTCGCATGGGAAACAAAAAAATTCCTATGCACATGCGGATCTATCCATGGTGATGACCATCTATGAGAGGGAGAGTGGATCTATGTACCCTTGTAGATCGCTAAGCGGGAAGCGTTAAGAAACGCGGTTGGTGTAGTCGAACGTCTTCACGATCCAAATCGCCGAGCGTCCCGCGATCTCATCATGATCCGTCCCGCGATCCAATCACGATCCATCCCGCGAACTCATCACAATCCGTCTTGTGAACTCATCACAATCCGTCCCGCGAACTCATCATGATCCGTCTCACGATCTTGATCACGGTCCTTCCGATCTAGCGCCGAACGGACGGCACCTCCGCGTTCAGCACACGTACAGCTCGATGAAGATCTCCGCCTTCTTGATCCAACAAGAGGGAGCGGAGAGGTAGAAGAGTTCTCCGGTAGTGGGATGGTGCCGCGGCGATGGTAGTGGAACAATTCCGGCAGGGCTTCGCCTAAGCACTGCAGAAAACCGATCTACAGGAGAAACTATGCACTGGAGGAACAGGCAGCACGTGGCAAAAATTCTGTGCAAATACCATAAAACCTCCAGTATATATAAGAGGGAGGGAGGATAGGACTTGGCGCAAGGGCCAAGCCTCCTTGGGTCGGCCGAAGTGGGGAGGAGAGGAGGACTCCTCCTCCAATCCTAGTAGGACTAGGATTCCTACCTTTTTGGCCTTTTTCCACCTTTTTCCCCTTGGGCTTTTCTTCCCAGCCGCATGGGCCTTGTGTGGGACTTCCAACGGCCCACAAAGGGCTGGTATTTACTCTCCCACAGCCCATGTAGCCTCTTGGGTCGAAATACCCCTCCCGATGGTCTCCCGGCACACTACCGATGAGCCCGAAACTTTTCCGGCGACCAAAATAGGACTTCCTATATATCAATCTTTACCTCCGGACCATTCCGGAGCTCCTCATGATGTACGAGATCTCATCCGGGACTCCGAACAACCTTAGGTCACCATCATACATAACTCTATACTACCGAAAGGTCACCGAACCTTAAGTGTGCACACCCTGCGGGTTTGAGAACTATGTAGACATGACCGAGACACCTCTACGGTCAATAACCAATAGCGGGACTTGGATTCCCATATTGGTTCCTACATATTCTATGAAGATCTTTATCGGCCAGACCTTTTTGTCAAGGATTCAGTTAATCACGTATGATGTTCCCTTTGTTCTTCGGTATGTTACTTACCCGAGATTAGGTCGTCGGTATCTCCATACCTAGTTCAACCTCGTTACCGGCAAGTCTATTTACTCATTCCGTAATACAAGATCCCGTGACTAACACTTAGTAACATTGCTTTCAAGGCTTATTGTGATGTTGTATTACCCAGTGGGCCCTGAGATACCTCTCCGTCACACGGAGTAACAAATCCCAGTCTCGATCCATGCCAACCCAACAGACACCCTCGGAGATACCTGTAGAGCACCTTTATAGTCACCCAATTACATTGCGACGTTTGATACACACAAGGTACTCCTTCGGTCTCAGTGAGTTGCATGATCTCATGGTCATAGGAACATATACTTGACATGCAGAAAATAGTAGCAATAAACTGACACGATCATATGCTACGTTTGTAGTTTGGGTCTTGACCATCACATCATTCTCCTAATGATGTGATCCCATTACCAAATGACATATCATGTCCATGACTAGGAAATCATAGCCACCTTTGATCAACGAGCTAGTTCTATTAGAGGCATACTAGGGACATGGTGTTGTCTATGTATCCACACATGTATCTGAGTTTCCGATCAACACAATTATAGCATGGATAATAAACGATTATCATGAACAAGGAAATATGATAATAACTAATTTATTATTGCCTCTAGGGCATATTTCCAACAGTATATATATAGGCATCACAGCCGTGTCAAGTAGACCGAAACAATTCTGCATCTACTACTATTATGCCACACATCGACCGACTCCTGCCTGCATCTAGAGTATTAAGTTCATGAAGAACAGAGTAACACATTAAGTAAGATGACATGATGTCGAGGGATAAACTCAAGCAATATTATGAAAACCCCATCTTTTTACCCTTGATGGCAACAATACAATACTAGCCTCGCTACCCCTACAGCGTCACTGGGTGAGGACACCGCAAGATTGAACCCAAAAGTAAGCACTTCTCCCATTGCAAGGATTACCAATCCAGTTGGCCAAACCAAACCAATAAATTGAAGAGACTTGCAAAGATATGAAACCATGCATATAAGAATTTAGAGAAGAACCAAATAATCTTCATAGATAAGCTAATCATAAACCCGCAATTCATCAGATCTCGACAATCACACCGCAAAAGAGAATTACATCAGATAGATCCCCATGAAGATCATGGAGAACATGGTATTGAAGCACAAAGAGAGAGAAGAAGCCATCTAGAAACTAGCTATGGACCCATAGGTCTATGGTGGACTACTCATGCATAATCGGGGGGGGGGGGGGGCAATGGAGTTTATGTAGATGCCCTCCATGATCGAATCCCCCTTCGGCAGATTACCGGAAAAGACTCCAAGATTGGATCTCTTGGGAACGGAGGCTTCCGGCGGCGGAAAAGTATTATCATTGCCCTTTTTGGTGTTGGGGGAATATTTGGAAATTTATAGGCTGAAGATTAGGGTTAGAGGACCTATTGGAGGAACACAAGCCAGGGGGAACACAAGCCAGGGGGTTGCACCAGGGTGGCTTGTCACCTCCTGGCAGGTCTCCTGCCTTCCTCTCCAAGTCTGGTAGATGTCTTCTGGTCCAAGAAAAATCATCACAAATATTTTATTCCGTTTGGACTCCATTTAAATTCCTTATCTATAATACTCAAAAACAAGGAAAAAAACAGAAAGTGGCACTAGGCTATAGGTTACTAGGTTAGTACCAAAAATAATATAAAAGAGCATATTAATGCATATAAAACATCCAAAACAGATAATATAATAGCATGGAAAAATCAAAAATTATAGATATGTTGGAGACGTATGAGCATCCCCAAGCTTAATTCATGCTCGTCCTCGAGTAGGTAAATGATAAAAACAGAATTTTTGATGTGGAATTCTACCTAACATATATATCCATATAATATCCTTTATTGTGGCATGGATGTTCAGATCCATAAGACCCAAAACAAAAGCTTAATGTTGACATAAAAACAATAATATTTCAAGCATACTAACAAAGCAATTGTGTCTCTTCAAAATATAATGGCAAAAGAAAGTTATCCCTACATAATCATATAGTCTCGCTATGCTCCATATTCCCCACACAAAGTATTTATATCATACACAACCCCGATGACAAGTCAAGAAATTGTTTCACACATTTTATGTTCTCAAGCTTTTTCAACTCTCAAGCAATACATGAGTGTGAGCCATGGATATAGCACTATAGGTGGAATAGAATGGGGTGGAGGTTGTGAAGAAAAAGGACAAGATAGTCTCACATCAACTAGGCGTATCAATGGGCTATGGAAATGCCCATTAATAGATATCAATGTGAGTAACGATTTCTATGCAACGGATGCACTAGAGCTATAAGTGTATCAAAGCTCAAAAGGAAACTAAGTGGGTGTGCATCCAACTTGCTTGCTTAAGAAGACCTAGGGCAATTTGAAGGAAGTTTTTATTATATCCCTCTTGGATGCCTACTATATTAGGACTAAATTCATAACCTAAACCAATTACCATGATGTTTAAAAAAACTCAAAATAATATAAGTGAGGTACGAGAGTTCAATTATTTCTCTAAAATAAAACACCAATGTGCTCTAAAAAGATATAAGTAAAGCACTAGAGCAAAATTGCCTAGCTCAAAAGATATAAGTGCAGCACATAGAGTATTCTAATAAAATCACGATTCATGCGTGTCTCTCCCAAAAGATGTGTTCAGAAAGTATGATTGTGGCAAACGAAAAAGCAGAGACTCATATCATACAAGATGCTCCACGCAAAACACATATCATGTGGTGAACAATAATATAGCCTCAAGTAAATTTACCAATGGATTGAAGACGAAAGAGGGGGTGCTCACATAAAAAAGTAGTAACTCGAATATGCAAGAGAGCATAATGAATCTCATGACAAGAACATTTAATTCTAACCCAGTTCCTATGCATCGGGATATTGTGAGCAAACAATTTATTGGAACAAGAATCAACTATCATAGGAAGGCAAAACAAGCATAACTTCAAAACTTTGATCACATAGAGAGGAAACTTGATATTATTGCAATTCCTACAAGCATATGTTCCTCCCTCATAATAGTTTTCAATAGCATCATGAAGGAATCTTACAATATAACTATCATGTGACACTTGATTGTCATAACCAAAATGAATATGAGAATAATGATGAAAAGTTTCATGGTTATCATTACCAATTATAGCATACGTGTCATCACCAAAACTCGGGGAACAAAAAATATCGTATGCATCAAGCATAGCATCCCCAATATTGTGGTTTTGCATATCATTAGCATCATGGATATTTAGAGAATTCATACTAACAACATGGCGATCATGATTTTCATTCAAGGAACTATCATGAATCTCCTTATAAATTTCTTATTTCAATACTTCATCAAAAAATTCAGATTCATGATTTTCAAACAAAACTTCATAGAGATAATCAAGTGCACTCAACTCACTAGCAGTTGGTTCATCATAATTTGGTATTTTGAAAAGATTAGCAAGTGGATGAGGATACATATCAATAGATTTTTAGCAAGCGAAGATGCAAGCAAATAGAAGGCACATGGCAACACAAGCAAACATAGCAAACAAGAGATCTAACGAGAAAAAGGCAAACAAAAAAGAGAGGGCGAATAAAACGTCAAATCTCTTGGGTTTTTTCTGAAAATCATTTTAGAAGTGGGGGGAGAGTAAACAGGAGGCAAAAGACAAATGATGTAAATGCAAGAGCTGAGTTTGTGATGGGTACTTGGTAGGCTTGATGTGTATCCTCCTTGGCAATAGCGCCAGAAATCCTTCTTGCTATTTCTTGAGCTTGTGTTGGTTTTCCCTTGAAGAGGAAAGGGTGATGTGTTTGGTAATGCAGCAGAAAACAAAATTTTCGACCTACGCACCAGCCCAGGACCACTATGGAGACTGCATACAAGGTTTGATCATTTCGTTACCGACTCGTAGCGCAGAGGAAGTAGAGTCGATGATGATCGGCGGTGCAGATCCCCGCAGCTAGATTTACATCCTACAAACCGCGAGGATGTATACCCTCATCTGCCCCTCGGACAGCCCTCCAGGAGGCGGTCAGACAGTCCCCCGGACGGTGTCGCGGACAGCCCTTCGGGAGGACCTCCAAAACTTGGACTGTCACTCGGACAGCCCTTCGGGAGGACCTTCGAAACTCGAACGGTCACACGGACAGCCCTTCGGGAGGCACTCTCGAACTAAGACTGAACTACGATCTCTCTACAGAGTTGCACACATACGGTGTCATCTATCTGGCAGGGCTTCGCCGTCCAGAACAAGTTCCTGCCGGAACCCAGACAGCCTTTCGGCTCTACAAAACTATTTTGCTGGGAGGGAGAGAAGAAGCCACATCATTACAATGGAACTTGTATGTCAGAAGGAGTGAGTTTTTGGGCTGCCTCCTCACCCCTATTTATAGGGTGAGAGACTATGGTAAAAATACCAAAAATGCCCTCAGATTTTTCACTATTCATAATAGTGATTCCACTATTCAGAAATAGTGTTTCCCACTATTCACAATAGTGTTTTCCACTATTTCGTAATAGTGTTTTCACTAGTCATGAGATATTTTCTCCCAATAGTGTTTCCCACTATTCATAATAGTGTTTCCATTATCCACGAGATATTTTCTCCCAAAAAGCAATTTCACTATTCACGATGACATTTTTTAGTGTCCGGTCGAGCTGAAAATATTTATGTGGGATTAGAACATTTCCAATACCCCACTAAAATAATTTTCAATGCGATCCGGAACAATTCCGGATTAGTGATTTTTATCTGCGAAAAGCATATGAAGCGGTTCCAGCAGCTCTGGAACATTTCCGGTTTTTCTTCCGGAAAATTCCCAGAAGTGTCCAGAATGATTCTCGCACCCTCCAAGAATTATCAGCCATGTGCCGAAACCAATTTGACTTAATGGTATCCCCTGAAACAACTTGTCAGTTTCACCGAAACAGTTCCGGTGTTCTCTCTGCGGAACTTCTCCGCTGTCCAAAACTTTTCCGGTGTCCGAAACTTTTTCGGTGATTTTCTCTCAGACTCCCTGTCTAGTATTCAACAGAAAGATGACCCTTAAGCATGTGACCCTATAGGTTCGGTGAAGCATAGACATGACCCGGAACCCCTTCTGATCAATGATCAACATCGGAGCCGTGGACACCCATATTGATCCCTATACCCACACGAATGAATATTCGAGTGAACCTCCAGTTGCCGTGTGCTATTCCTGTTGCTTTCCGATATGTTACAAATACCTGAGGTGAGACATGTTGGCATCCCCGTGAATCAACAACTTGTCCACTATGGTAGTTACCTCGTTACCGGTATTGTTCTCTTTTATCGTTCCCGTGTTCCGGCATCTCCGTGGTCAAATCACAAAGTGTCTGGCCAAACGATGATGGATACCGTAACACCGAGAGGGCCGAGAGATATCTCTCCATCGTCGGAGGAGCAAATCCCAATCTTGAGCTATCAAGTTACTTGACATACTTTTCCATGAACCCGTAAGCCGCCGTAATAGCCACCCATTTACGGATGACGTTTAACAAACCCCAAAGTTCATGAAGCAAGCATGAAGAAACTCGATACTCTCATGGTCTAAGGAATTATGCAAATATTAACTTCTCTATGTTATTAACCATTAACTTATGACGAATATATCTCATAGCATAACATCAATTCGGGTCGACAACACAAATATTCTTCTAACATTGTGCCCTCAAAATTGTCGGCATAGCCATGCCCATGATCAGGAAAACGGGATCATCATGCAATACTTCAGCCAGTGTTAGAGGCCAGACTAGGAATACAATTTACCGTTTATTATTCCATACGTGCATATGAGTCTTCCTTCAAGCCTCGTGGTTATTGTAGACTCAAGAACCATAGCAGTTATAGCATGGAACGTAAACCTAATTATGAACAGGGAGATAATCAATAACATTTATTATTGCCTCTAGGGAATATCTCCTACAGACTCCCACTTGCACTAGAGTCAATAATCTAGTCAATGCTAATGCACTTTACACCTATGGCATACTGGTGTAAAATATGCTTCGCTCGTGGTATAGCCTGATGTCCAACGGATCTGACAACTTCAGCTCCGTGTGTAACTTTGCATTTCCTCGCGTTTTCACGCTATCACAAAATTCATATTTTGTGTGAACTTGGCTTTGCATATGTGTGAATCATTGGTCGAAACCTGATTCCTCAGACTGAGCTATGGAGCAACTATCTGCAATAGTGTCTCATAGACGAAAGCCATCTTGGAACCATACTAAGTTCATGAATGAACTATATGATTCAACAACTTCTTTGTCGCTTCCAAAGCATCAACATACTTAGCCTCTGTTATAGAATTCGCCACAGTATCTTATTTGGAACAACCAACTACCGTGCCATCATATTGTGTATTACACAAAACCCTTAACTTAAATTGAAAATCGCATGGAGCATTGATTGAGACTGTATCAATGTAATTACTTACAACGAGCACTTCATAATCTCTGCTTGCGAGAAAACATGTCATCAGCACTACTCTAGTACTTAATGACATCTTTCACTGTTGTCCCATGATCAGTGCTTTGATCACTTTGGTATCTATACTCGCAACAACTTGGGAGTATCAGACATATCTGGTTGTTTTTATATACCATGGAATACATGATTAATCCAAACACTAGAGTGTGTGGAATCTCCATCATGTATTTTACTCGTCAGTGTTTTGGGACACTGAGTCTTGCAAAAACTCTTTCCATGTGACTTCGCCAAGAATCACTCCTTGGCATTTTAAATGATAAAAGGTTTTAGCACCTTGTCAATATGTATTCATTGCTTAGCCCCATTAGGTAAATCTATCTCCATAGATCATCATGCCTAATATTGGGGCTATTTAGCCTAAGCACTTCATCGCAAAACTATTTTCAAATGAAGTCCTAATTCGTGTAAGGAAATTTATTTCCAATTAACAATGTGTCAAGCACACAACATTTTTAGTAATATTATTATGCTCCAATTACTTTCTTGAATCACAAGCATCTTCATTACCCATTGATGAAGTCAAAAACCCTTTTGACCATTTCATCAAACCACGAAGATTCCAACTCCATTTTGCTCTCTTCTGTCCATTGCTGGAACTCTGAAGTTTGCATACTTACTAGCATCCTCTAGATCGACAAATTACTCTGGACTGTATCACATACAAGTGCTAGGTTTCATTTCCATCAGATGGAAATCCTTTTGTCATCCATGTTTCATATCTCATGATTGATATATGTATTAATTGCTAGTTCAAACCGAACCGACCTTAAGCATCTCTATGGTGAAACAACCTCATCGTAGTCAACTCCTTGAACTTGTTATTTCAACAAGTCGAGCTTTATGGATAAAACATTTTTATCCGTATCAGTTTTTAGTTCCATAAATATTTGTTAGACTCTAAGTCCTCCGAAAGGTGTATCAAGGATTTAATCTTGAATCACTTATATGGAAACTATCTCGGATTGTATTGGCATTTAGCTAATCCCGGAGTCAGGGCCCATCAACGCTTCCTTGTGTATTGTAGGTATACTTTCATCTAACAACAATATCTCGTTTACGCACCTGACAGGTTTGTACGAGATTTGCCTACGTGGTTCAGTTGCACGTTCGACCGAAGTCCATACATTTTATTGTAGAGACTTCTGTATCAGTCGTAGTAGGAAACAACGGAATCACTTCCAGGGTTTCTTTCCTTTGAACTGATGACGAAGATACTGGTTATCTCGTCGAGTTGCACTGTCCTCCCACTCACCTTTTGTAAGAACTATTCTCTTTAAAAGCATACCGTTTTGTGGCAAAACCCTTTGCCTCGGTATAGTGGTGGGGGGATACCCAATGACTTGGGATAACCATACAAAATAGCACTTGTTTGATTTGCAATAGGTTTGTAACATTTTACACAAGCCCCATATTCCAAATGTTTAAGAAAAGATATAACATGGTTGGGCGTACCATAGCATGGCGTCATTTCAACAGACCTGATGGATCTCTTTTCAGTGTAAAAGTCGCAGTCTCTAAAGCATCACTCTATGAAAGGGATAATGGCAAATCTATTTATGTCATATTTGATCTTACCATGTCATAAATGGTTTGATTACATCTTCACGGACTTTCCACTTGCAGTGGTGTTCCGGGAGGTGCAAGTTATGAAACACTTTTCACAACTCATCAGACATTCGCTAAACTTGTAACTCAAATATTCCTTTCCGCAATCAAATTGCGGAAACATAATTTTCTTGGTACAATAACTTCTACTTCATTTTGGAAAACCTTTCGAATGATTTCAAAAGATCCATACTTACGTCTCATCCAGTAAATATCCATATATCTACTTGAGTCATTTTTAAAGGTAGACAAATCCACTGTTTGCAACAACATTTATCGGACTACATACATCAAATGTATGACCACCAATGAGTTCCTTGCTCGTTCCTTATGGCCTGTGAACGGTATTTTAGTTAGTTCACCTGTTGGAGGAAAGTTGCAAGTGTCAGATGATTCAAAATCAAACGACTTCAAAATCCATCATAATGGAATTTTCCATGCGGTTTTTCTCCAATGTGACCAAATGCAGTGCCACACATATGTGGTATTCTTTTAGTCTTGCGACATTTAGTGTCAGTGTTATGGATGTATCATATTTCCATCAATATTCATAACATACATCCCATCTAGGATGGAAGCATGGCCCTTCATGTTATTCATAATACTGAACAACAATTGTTGTTTTTATGAACAACTCTTTTGCAACAAACATTGTGCAATGGGTTAGAGTGTATGAAACTCTAAAATGAATTATAAAAGTAAACCCAGAGGTAATGTATTATTATCAATATTCATAACATATGTCTCATTCATAATGAAGGTATGGCCCTTATGTTATTCAGAACACCAAACATGAAAAGTTCTCTTATGAACAACCTTCTTGCAAGATTCCTTATGCAAAGGGCTAGAGTGTGAAACTCTAAAATGAATTATGAAACTTAATACATAGGGAATACACCGATGGAAGGAATAGTAACATTTACTATGTTCCCTGCGTGTATCTAAACCTCATCCCTGGCTAGTCTTTCAGGACATAGTAGTTCTTACATCGAGTTGCAACAGAATGCAATCGAGCGGGTATCTTTGTGACCAACTCACAATACCCAAGAATTAGTGATTAACATGTTTAACCATAATTCCCAAGAACTATATCTTTGACCAGCCTTCTATACATCAAAAACTTGTATGACATTCATACATGAGCTGGATATTCCAGTCTTCTTTCCTTTTGCCATTATACTTCTAACAGTTTAATTTTTCAGTATTTCTCCTACTCTCAGAAGAAGCACCCAATTTAAGAGTGGCGTTAGCCCCGGACTTCCTAGGCATGAAAGTCTCACTAACACCCTTCAGACACTTCCTTTCTCTTTAAGTTGTTGTTTTATTCACCTTTCATCGTATGACAGGCGTTCTCCCGGATCCCTCTCTTATCAGTCTAATGCGTAGTAAACTCCTTTACTAATAGTTTGCACACAAACATTGCTTTGGATATCTCATATCTTTTAGCTTTTGTCTGTCTCTGAAAATGATTTTCAGATTCCATGAATATCACATAACTATCCAAACTTTCAAAGTTTCGGTCTCATGGAAGCAAACATATTGCACTTTGACTAAAAAGGAATTCTAGCTTTTGGATCGAAGGATGAGAGTCATATGATCCATAGCATTAGCGGGAGAATACCGAAAGCATGCGATAGGACAAAGTCCTTCTCGGCACTCTTGAGGACAATCCTCACATTACATTACCAACCGTAAAGTTTTAACCAGATATTTAACAGCTATTCAATTTTAATAGGGAAGGTGGAAACGCGAGCCATTATCCTACAACTATTATGCAATCTACACTTAGACAAAGTTCACATTTAATTGCACTGAGAATTAAGAGAATTAATTCTATAGTGCGCTAGCTACTTGATATTTTTGTGAGAGATCACCCTAATAAAAAGTGACTACCGCGCAATCAATAAAAGGGTGCATCATAAGGGATAAACATCTCAGGGAATTCATAATAGCATGATATGGTATAGCCCTTTCTAATGGAGAAGTCTTTCATTTCTTCATCTTCGGCATTCACGGCAGTGTTCACCTTCGCGAAGATTGCCACCACCTTGTCGATGCACTAGGTAATATTGCTATCTCTATAGCTAATAAAATAAGTGCATTACATAAGCTTGACACGCAGGTCATTAAAGTGCAATCATATGGCTCCAGCCATCATGCCGAATCATGACACGGAGGTCATGTTAATTACATCATATAGTCATCTCATACATAATCAAATTAATATGAGAATTGCTATACCACATCATATGCACATGCAAACCATCTTGCAAAACCAAGTTAGACGCCTCTAATCGGTTCATGCAAAAACTTGTTTTACGTGGCTTCTAAGGTTTTGAAACAAACCGAATCTACCAACGTCCATCATCAAGTATGATAATTCAAGTTGCTAGATTAACTTTCCAGGGTGTATGAAACACGAGATAATAAAATCTCGAGCCCCATACTAAACTTCATCATACGTGTGACCCCCGTGCAGATCGCATCTGCATTGCCCTTTTGTCTGCGAAACATCCATCTTTCTCAACTATGGTGGAACCCAAAGAACTTTTAGTACTTCGTTGATCTGTCAATTAGCATACTCAGGAGCAGCATGAAAGGATCGCGGATTGCCAGATTTTTTGAGATTCCACCATGCTGTTAAGATCAGGACTACGCAAATTCCAGGGAAGCAACAAGAACATCGGGTTACAGATTTTATCTGCTACCCGCACAAATAATTTTCAGTAATAGATCTCATCTACTACCTAATTATATTGTGCAACATCCATACATCTCTATGTATTCTAGATCGCAACCTGCATCTACGCATAGCATGGCTCTTGATGCCACTGTTTGGTAACACAGAAGAAAACAAAATTTTCGACCTACGCACCAGCCCAGGACCACTATGGAGACTGCAAACAAGGTTTGATCATTTCGTTACCGACTCGTAGCGCAGCAGAAGTAGAGTCGATGACGATCGGCGGTGCAGATCCCCGCAGCTAGGATTTACAACCTCCCAACCGCGAGGATGTATACCCTCATCTGCCCGTTGGACAGCCCTCCGGGAGGCGGTCAGACAGTCCCTCGGACAGCCCTTCGGGAGGACCTTCAAAACTCGGACTGTCACTCGGACAGCCCTTCGGGAGGACCTTCGAAACTCGGACGGTCACACGGACAGACCTTTGGGAGGCACTCTCTAACTAACACCGAAACTACGATCTCTCTACAGAGTTGCACACATACAGTGTCATCTATCCGGCAGGGCTTCGCCGCCCAGAACTAGTTCCTGCCGGAACCCAGACAGCCTTTCGGCTCTACAAAACTATTTCGCCGAGAGGGAGAGAAGAAGCCAATCGTTGCAATGGCACTTGTATGTCAGAAGGAGTGAGTTTTTGGGCTGCCTCCTCACCCCTATTTATAGGGTGAGAGACTAGGGTAAAATACCAAAATGCCCTCAGATATTTCACTATTCGTAATAGTGATTACACTATTCATAAATAGTGTTTCCCACTATTCACAATACTGTTTTCCACTATTTCGTAATAGTGTTTTCACGAGTCATGAGATATTTTTTCCCAACAGTGTTTCCTGCTATCCATGATAGTGCTTCCACTATTCACGAGATTTTTTCTCCCAAAAAGCACTTTCACTATTCACGACGGCATTTTTCAGCGTCCGATCGAGCTAAAAATATTTATGTGGGCTTAGAACATTTCCAGTACCCCACTAAAATAATTTTCAATGCGATCTGAAACAATTCCGGATTAGTGATTTTCATGTGTGAAAAGCATCTGAAGCGGTTCCGACAGCTCCGGAACATTTCCGGTTTTTCTGCTGGAAAATTCCGAGAAGTTTCCAGAATGATTCTGGCACCCTCCAAGAATTATCAGGCATGTGCCGAAACCAATTTGACTTAATGGTATCCCCTGAAAAAACTTTTCATTTTCATCGAAACTATTCCGGTGTTCTCTCTCCGAAACTTTTCCGCTGTCCAAAACTTTTTCGGTGATTCTCTCTCAGAATCCCTGTCTAGTATTCAGCAGATAGATGACCCTTAAGCGTGTGATCCTATAGGTTCGGTGGAGCATAAACATGACCCGGAACCCCTTCCGATCAATGATCAACATCGGAGCCGTGGACACCCATATTGACCCCTATACCGACACGAATGAATATTCGAGTGAACCTCCAGTTGTCATGTGCTATTCTTGTTGCTTCGCGATATGTTACAAATACCCGAGGTGAGAGATGTTGGCCTCCCCGTGGATCAACAACTTGTCCACTATGCTAGTTAACTCGTTACCGGTATTGTTCTCTTTTATCGTTCCCATGTTCCGGCATCCCCGTGATCAAATCACAAAGGGTCTGGCCAGACGATGATGGATGTCGTAACACCGAGAGGGCCAAGAGATATCTCTCCATCAACAAAGGAGAAAATCCCAATCTTGATCTATCAAGTTACTTGACATACTTTTAGATGAACCCGTAAGCCGCCTTAATAGCCACCCATTTACCGATGACGTTTAACAAACCCCAAAGTTCATGAAGAAAGAATGAAGAATCTCGATACTCTCATGGTCTAAGGAATTATGCAAATATTAAGTTCTCCGTGTTATTAACCATTAACTTATGACGAATGTATCCCATAGCATAACAGCAATTCGGGTCAATTCAACACAAATGTTCTTCTAACATTGTGCCCTCAAAATTGTTGGCATAGTGGTGCCCATGATCAGGAAAACAGGATGATCATGCAATACTTGAGCCAGTCTTAGAGGCCAGACTAGGAACACAATTTATCGTTTATTATTCCATACGTGCATATGAGTCTTCCTTCAAGCCTCGTGGTTATTGTAGACTCGAGAACCATAGCAGTTATAGCATGGAACATAAACCTAATTATGAACAGGGAGATAATCAGTAACATTTATTATTGCCTCTAGGGCATATCTCCTACATGATGCATCAAAGTAGATAAGTATTTCTCTCAGTTATTGAGAACTAAGGTATCAATCCATTTGGAGGAACAAGCAAGTCACCAATAGATGCACCTACACAAAAAATCAAACACGTGCACCCAACGCTATAAAGGGGTTGTCAATCCCTTCACAATTACTTGCAAGGATTAGATCGGATAGAGATAAATAGGAAAGATTGCAAGAAGTAAAAGGTAAATAAATTGCATCAAGGTATTTTTTTCTATATAGATCTGAAAATATAATATGGAAAATAGACTCGGGCCATAGGTTTCACTAGAGGCTTCTCTCTTGAAGGAAAATAACACGGTGGTTGAACAAATTACTGTCGAGCAATTGATAGAAAAGCGCATAGTTATGACGATATCCAAGGCAATGATTATGCATATAGGCATCACATCCGTGTCAAGTTGACCCAAATGATTCTGCATCTACTACTATTACTCCACACGTCGACCGACTCCTGCCTGCATCTAGAGTATTAAGTTCATGAAGAACAGAGTAACACATTAAGTAAGATGACATGATGTAGTGGGATAAACTCAAGAAATATGATGAAAACCGCATCTTTTTACCCGTGATGGCAACAATACATTACGTGCCTCGGTACCCCTACTTTGTCACTTGGTGAGGACACCACAAGATTGAACCCAAAACTAAGCAATTATCCCATTGCAAGAATGACCAATCTAGTTGGCCAAACAAAACCAATAACTCGAAGGGACTTGTAAAGATACGAAATCATGCATATAAGAATTCAGAGAAGAACCAAATAATATTCATAGATAATCTGATCATAATCCCACAATTCATCGGATCTCGACAAACACACCGCAAAAGAGTATTACATCGGATAGATCCCCATGAAGATCATGGAGAACATGGTATTGAAGCACAAAGAGAGAGAAGAAGCCATCTAGCTACCCATAGGTCTGTGGTGGACTACTCACGCATCATCGGAGGGGCAATGGAGTATATGTAGATGCCCTCCGTGATCGAATCCCCCTCCGGCAGATTATCGGAAAAGGCACAAAGATTGGATTTCTCGGGAATGGAGGCTTCCGGCAGAGGAAAAGTATTATCGGTTCTCCTTTTGGTATTGGGGGAATAATTGGGAATTTATGGGCCGAATATTAGGGTTAGAGGACTTGCTAGGGGGCACAAGCCAGGGGGCGCGGCCCCCCTAGCCACGCTAGGGTGGCTTGTGACCTCCTGGCAGTCTAATAATTATCAATATAGTTTGATCTGATCAATTTTAATATTATATGATAATTAATTTTAACTATTATCTTTTCTATTAGTGATCATCCTTTCACCTCTATTTTAATGTGAAGCCAAAATCCAATGAAAAATATATCATCTCTGGTGCCAAACTTTTTTATTGTTTTAAAAGGTGTTTCCCATTTTATTTTCCTTAGGTTCGTTCTTATAGACTGTTGCCCCATGATTTTATTTCCCTCTAGCGGTTTGACTGAAATCTGATTTTTGGAGAACAGTAACCCGAATAAACTGGAACAATTAACTCCAACAAAAAACATTAGTTTTGAGACAATAACTTTGTATGCAACAATGCTTTATGTTACGAGTGGTTCCATGCCCATCGAATAAACCGGAATATACCCATACCAAGTAGAAAAAATATTAGAGCACTACTTTGTATCTACAGTACATGAAATGTAATCTAGGAAAGTATAAAAAAGAAAAACTTGAGATCTTTTTTATGAAAGTGAATTTTCTCGAATTTTCTCGAATAGTTATATATTACCTACTATTGAGAAACTACATGGGGGTGTATTACACCTATCATGGGTCTGTTTACCGCAAAAACCCAGTATGGAGAAATTTGCCAAGTAACAAAGTAACGCATGGATCTGACCCTTTTGCTACCGCCACCCGCTGTAGCGATAGGGTTACACAAGCTATCGCCAGCACCGGTGGCGGTAGGGTCCTACAGGCTAGACGACGTCGTCTGGCCCATTGACGTGGATCAGCAGCTGATACGTCTCCGTCAGATCTATAATTTTTGATTGTTTTGTGCCAATATTCTACAACTTTCATATACTTTTGGCAACTTTTTATACTATTTTTGGGACTAACATATTGATACAGTGCCCAGTGCCAGTTCCTGTTTCTTGCCTGTTTTTTTGTTTCACAGAAAATCCATATCAAACGAAGTCCAAATGCGATAAAAACATACGGAGATTTTTTTTGAATACATGTGATTTTTGGGAAAAAGAATCAACGCGAGATGATGCCCGAGGGGCCCACAAACCAGGGGGCGCGGCCTACCCCCTAGCCGTGCCAGGGTGGCTTGTGGTCACCCCTTAAGGTGGTTGGTGCCCTTATTTTTCCGCAAGAAATCTAATATCCAAATAAAAATGTGTTAAAATTTCAGCCCGATCTGAGTTACGGATCTCCGGGAATTTAAGAAACGGTGAAAGGCCAGAATCTGGGAATGCAGAAACCGAAGGAAACAGAGAGAGATCCAATCTAGGAGGGGCTCTCGCCCCAGCGCCACCATGGAAGCCAAGGAATAGAGGGGAAACCCTCGTCCCATCTAGGGGACGTCAAGGAAGAAGAAGGAGGGGGCTCTCTCCCCCTCTCTCCCGACGGCACCGAAACGCCGCCGGGCCATCATCATGACGGTGATCTACACCAACAACTTCGCCGCCATCATCACCAACTCTCTCCCCCTCTATGCACTGGTTCAACACCTCTTCTCCCTACTATAATCTCTACTTAAACATGGTGCTCAATGCTATATATTATTTCCCAATGATATATGGCTATCCAATGATCTTTGAGTAGATCTGTTTTGTTCTATGGGTTGATTGATGATCATGATTGGTTTGAGTTGCATGTTTTGTTATTGGTGCTGTCCTATGGTCCTCTTCGTGTTGTGCAACCATGAGACATCCCCGCTGTAGGGTTTGCAATATGTTTATGATTTGCTTATGGTGGGTGGCTTGAGTGATAGAAGCACAGGCCCGGGTAAGTAGGTTGTTTGCCTATGGGAATAAAGAGGACTTGATAACTTATAATGCCATCGTTGGGTTTTACCTTAATGAACTTTAGTAGTTGCGGATGCTTGATAGAGTTCCAATCATAAGTGCATATTATCCAAGTAGAGAAAGTATGTTAGCTTATGCCTCTCCCTCATATAAAATTGCAATAGTGATTATCGGTCTAGTTATCGATTGCGTAGGGACAAATAACTTTCTTGTGACAAAAAGCTCTCTCCTAAGACTAACTTAGTTGTTTCTTTATCTAAGCAGCCGCTAGTTTTTATTTACGTGCTCTTTATTATCTTGCAAACCTATCCTATCACACCTACAAAGTACTTCTACTTTCATACTTGTTCTAGGTAAAGCGAAAGTTAGGCGTGCGTAGAGTTGTATCGGTGGTCGATCGAACTTGAGGGGATATTTGTTCTACCTTTAGCTTCTCGTTGGGTTCGACACTCTTACTTATCGAAAGAGGCTACAACTGATCCCCTATACTTGTGGGTTATCCGGACCTTTTTCTAGCGCCGTTGTCGGGGATCAATAGTGTGGGGTGAATATTCTCGTGTGTGCTTGTTTGCTTTATCACTAAGTAGATTGTATTTGTTGTTGTAAGCTCTTCTCTATCTTTAGTTATGGATACGGAACACGAAATACCAAAAACATTAGGTGTACTTGCTACTCATGGAGATGGGCAACCTCCTAAAACCGTCGATGCTCATTATGTGAAAGATATTATGCACTACTTTAATAATCCTGAGAAAACTCCATTCAATTATATAATGGGACACACGTTGGATCAACGTGAATACTTTAGGGATTATCGCTTGACTCAAAAAGGGAAACTGTTATGGGATCAAATTCACATGTTACATTGGTATGCTCGGAATTTATGCTTGAGATATGATTATACTTGTTGCTCTAGGATGAAGGCTCCACACCTCCCCTTTTCATGTAAATTCAATGATAATGAAACCTTGGCTTCTTATGCTAATGGTATATATGATTACTATTATGTGGAATGGATAGAAGAATACGTTGCTTTTATGGGTTCTTCTGAAATTAAATGTTTGTTTGAGGAGTATGAAAATTATGATGATGTTGTTTACAGATCTGAAAATCTTGCTATACTTCGATATTGCTATGAGAATTATAAATATAATGTCGGCATTAATGCTTTTATTGAGAAAATCTCTGCTGTACAAGAAGAAACTAATATTTTGCAGGAATCTATGGAAGAAGAAATTCCTGACAGTGTGAGCTCATTAGATGAAAAGGATGACGAGGAGAGCGAAGAACAAACGGAGGAAGATCGGATTAGCTACCCGTGCCCACCTTCTAATGAGAGTAACTCTTCAACTCATACATTGTTTAATTTCCCTTCGTGCTTACCGAAGGATGAATGCTATGTTGATTGTTATGATCCCTTGGATTCATTTGAAATATCCCTTTTTGATGAAATTGATGCTTTCTATACTTGTGGCCATGATGCCAATATCAATTACGCTTATGGAGATGAACTTGCTATAGTTCCTTATATTAAGAATGAAATTGTTTCTATTGCACCCATGCATGATAGTCCTATCATCTTTTTGAATTCTCCCAACTATACTTTATCACAGAAGTTTGCACTTATTAAGGACTATATTGATGGGTTGCGTTCTACTATTGCACATGATGATTTTGATAAATATAATATGCATGTGCTTTCTGCTCCTACTTGCAATTATTATGAGAAAGGAACTACATCTCCACCTCTTTATGTTTCCAACACAATAGAATTGCAAGAAACTTCTTATGCTATGTATCGGCCTTTACTTTGTGTGCATGAATTGTTATTTTATGACATGATGATGCATAGGAAGAGAGTTAGAATTCGTTTTTCCATGATATATGTTACTTTGTGCTCACTACTAAATTAAAAATCATTGTTATTTAAAACTGGCTTTGATATACCTTGGGATCCGGGTGGATCCATTACTTGAGCACTATATGCCTAGCTTAATGGCTTTAAAGAAAGCGCTGCCATGGGAGACAACCCGGATGTTTTGGAGAGTCATTTTAATTCTATTGTGTGCTTCTATGTAGTTCAAAAAAAATAGGGGAACCTAAAACTTTTTCAAAATGAAAAGTGAAAGTAAGAAGGACGAGCACCGTTGAAGTGGGGGAGCTCCTTGAACTTTGTTAATGCCCATGGAAACTCTATGAATCTCGATTACAGAAACGTTTAAAAATAATAATTATCCCCTTGTATAAATCCCTTGTATTATAAAAATAATGTGCCAAGATTTTCCTTTAGGATGACTAGATTGCTTGTTTGGTGTGTTTAGTGCAAAAACAGAAACTTTGGCTGTAGTGCGTGAATTTGCATTTTTACCGGAATGTCAAAATTTTATAAAATTTCTACACATTACTTATATGCAATTTGTTTACCTTGTACTAAATTTTCAGAAATTTTAGAGCTACATAAGTATAGTAAATGTTCGGATTGCTACAGACTATTCTGTTTAAGGCAGATTATGTTTTTGATGCACTATTTGCTTGTTTTAATGAAACTACCGATTGTATCGGTGGTATAAGCCATAAAGAAGTTATAATACAGTAGATAAAATGCAAAAATAAAATGTGAATGGGTTTGCAACAGTACTTAAAGTGGTAATTTGCTTTATTATACTAACGGATCTCATGAGGGTTTTGTTAAGTTTTGTGTGATTGAAGTTTTCAAGTTTTGGGTGAGACCACGATGGATGAAGGAATAAGGAGTGGAAAGAGACTAAGCTTGGGCATGCCCGAGGCACTCCAAGGTAATATTCAAGGACTCCCAAGAAACTAAGCTTGGGGATGCCCCGGAAGGCATCCCCTCTTTCTTCTAACAACCATCGGTAATTTTACTTGGAGCTATATTTTTATTCGTCACATGATATGCGTAAATCTTGGAGCGTCCTGTACTTTTTATTTTTATTTTAATAATGCACCATGCTGGTATGAGAAAGTCCTTCGTTGATTTATAGAAGGCTCTTTGCACCTCACTTATATCTTTTGAGTATGACTTTATAGAATGCTTCATGTGCTTCACTTATATCATTTGAAGTTTGGATTGCCTGTTTCTCACACATAGAAAACCGCCATTTGTAGAATGCTCTTTTCCTTCACTTATATTTGTTAGAGCGTGGGCATATCTTTTGTAAAAAGAATTAAACTCTCATGCTTCACTTATATCTATTTAGAGAGTTAACCGGAGTTGGTCATTCACATGGTTAGTCATAAAATCCTACATAAAACCTATAGATCACTGAATATGATGTGTTCAATTCCTTTCAATAGTTTTCAATATAAAGATGGTGATATCAGAGTCATGCTAGTGAGTAATTTTGGATTGGTAGAAATATTTGTGTTAAAGTTTGTGATTCTCGTGGCATGCACGTATGGTGAACCTTTATGTGAAGAAGTCGGAGCATGATTTATTTATTGATTGTCATCCTTTGTGTGGAGGTCGGGAGCGCACGATGGTTAACTCCTACCAACCTCTACCCTAGGAGCATGCGTCTAATACTTTGCTTCGATAACTAAAAGACTTATGCAATAAGTATGTAAGTTCTTTATGACTAATGTGAGTACATGGATTTTACGCACTCTCACCTTTCCACCATTGCTAGCCTCTGTAGAACCGCGCAACTATCGTCGGTGCATTAAACCCACCATATTCTCTTCCTCAAAACAACCACCATACCTACCTATTATGGCATTTCCATAGCTATTCCTATATATATTGCCATGCAACTTCCACCGTTCCATTTATTATGACACGTACCATCATTGTCATATTGGTTTGCATGATCATAAGATAGCTAGCATGATGTTTTCATGGCTTGTCCGTTTTTTATGTCAATTATATGCTAGATCATTACACATCCCGGTACACTACTGGAGGCATTCATATAGAGTCATATTTTTTTCTAGTATTGTGACGCCCCCAGTTTCGACCGTACGCTAAACGTACACGCAATGCGTACGACCAAGATCAGGGACTCACTAATCAATATCACAACACAACTCTAGACACAAATTAAAGTCATATAGCTTCATATTACGAGCCATGGGCCTCGAGGGCTCGAATACAAAGCTCGACAAAGCACGAGTCAGCGGAAGCAAATAATATCTGAGTACAGACATACGTTAAACAAGTTTTGCCTTAAGAAGGCTAGCACAAACAAAAGTAGCGGATCAAAAGAGGCAAGGCCTCCTGCCTGGGAACCTCCTAACTACTACTAAGCATCGGCACTCTCTACATAGTAGCAGGCTCCAGTGGTGGTGTAGTAGTCATCTCCAGCGTACTCCATCTCATGGTGTCCATTGTCTGAACGCGGAATCGTATCGAAGGGGAAAGAGGAAGCAAAGCAGCGGTGAGTACTCGTACAAAGTACTCGCAAGACTGAAATCAGAACTATGCTAAGTATGCATCATTATCAAGGAATGGGGTATATATCTGGACTGACTACAGAAAGCAAGAAAAGGGGGGAAGGCCAAGTCCTATCAAAGTCTAGCATCTTCAGCATCTGCCAGCATTAGAATAGAGTAGACTGCTAACTCACATATAGCAATATTTTATTATAGCAATTTTATTAAGTAACCATGCCCAGAGATTCTTCCTCGACTCCCTGTGAGGAAGCAATACCAGAGCAAACATTCATTTCATAATTAAAGTCACAATTGTAGTTGTATAAGGTCAAGGTACAACTCCAAGTCATCTTGTTACCGTGGACACGGCTATTTGAATAGATAAATTCTTCCCTGTAGGGGTGCACAACATATTCCCCAACACGCTTGAATCACCTCTGGTCGGACACACTTTTCTGGGTCATGCCCGACCTCGGGATATCAAAACGTCGTCTCCCCACCTAGCCTCAACGAAGAGGCTAGTCTGTCGGTCTAAATCCTAAGCGTGCAGGGGTCATGGGCTCACTCACCCTTTGCACTCCTGCACGATGCAAGGGCGACTGAGATCAGTCCTAGCACCCCTTATAACAAGCACGATGCCGTTGCGGACCACTCGGGCACGCGCCACTCCATTGTTGACGTCCGAAGAGCTTCGGGTGATACAACGACGCTGAGTACCCATAACTTCTCCCACATGAAGGTTAGTGCGTATTAAGGCCAACAACCTAACTCAGATCAACTACCCAACCCATTCGCATGTTATTAATGCGGGGCAAGCGCGACCCATAAAGTGCGGTCCCATCGCCCCGTCTCGACGATGTGTGGCAAAGGTCTCTCTCGCCAGTCCACGCCTCATCATGACCCTTTTGGATGCCTTACTAGCGCATCCCACTACATCTTACACACGGGTACTCATGGGGCCGACCCGTCACAACACTATCGGGAACTCAGGTCCACCTCAACCAGGGTGGTACCACCTGTCCCTCCAGTCTCGTCTTTCACATGTAAACAAGGTCAAGTTGAAGTAACTGTGTGTTTATACACCAAGTGGATATCCGAGGAATTACCCTCTATGGATCCCACTCGAGGTATGTGTATGACAAGAGTCGCTATTGATAAATGGGAAGGAGGAATCACCCTCGATACCCACGATCGAATAGCTACTCTATAGAATTAACACCGGGAGTGCTAAGTGAGGTATCACCCTCGACACTCAGTAGTAGCTCTGCAGAGCCATACTAAAGTGGTGTGCGGTGATGTGAGGGGCCTGGCTCGTCGGTCGGTTGACCGAGTCTTCGGATCTTTGAGTCGTCGAGTCGTCGATGAAGAAGCAGGGGCAACTGGAACTAAGGGGTCACTGGGGATTCATTGATCAACCTATACTAAGAAGTTGATATTATTGCAGGTATAGTAACAGTTTATCAAAAACAGGCTATGCATCAGAATAGGAGCTAACTATTACAGTAGCAAAATCTAATCCAAGAATAAGAGGGAAAGGAATGGGTGATATCGGAATGCTCAAGGAGGGGGTTGCTTGCCTTGCTGCTCTGCGACAAAAGGCTGATCATCAACGATGTAGTCGTACTCAGTAGCACCATGAGTCTTAGGGTCTACCGGAGAGAAGAGGGGGGAAGAAACAATAAATATAAAGTAGACAAATGCATCATGATGCATGACATGGCAATATGCAAATCTAGTTAAGCACTAACGCAGTACTACACGTAGCAGACGGGTCGGAAGAATATTTGATGATATTTTCCGGGTCTCGGGTTTCTACCGGATAGATGCAACATATGGAAAAGTTCCATGTTTGCTATGCTAGGAGCATGCGGCGGACGAACGGATTGCGTATTCAGATTCGTCTCGTCGTTGTGAGCAACTATCATTTATAAATTATTTTCATCCGAGTTACGGATTATTTTATATTGGTTTTGAAAGTTTTATGAATATCCTGAATTAAACATATTTAAATTAATTCAATAAATGCATTTATGAGGTCAGCATGACATCATGCTGACATCAGCACTCATCTGTGGGGTTGACTGGTCAAATTGACCAGTGGGTCCCACATGTCATTGACACTATTTTCATTAGTATTTAATTAATATTAATCGGGATTAATTAAGGTGGTGGGGCCCACTTGTCATCATGTTTAATTTAATTAATTAACAGATTAATTAACAAGTTTAATTAATTAATCTAATTAATCTTAATCAACTAATTAACTAATTAATTACCTAATTAATTAATTCACTTATTAATATATTAATTAATTTGAATAATTATTTGTTTTTGTTTTTATGTTTATCTTTTTTGTTTTTGTTTAGGGGACGTGGGCCCCCATGTTTAGTGGGTCAGAGGGTGGGCAGTGGGTTGGTTAATCCCCCACTAACCCAAACAGGGTCGGTCGAGGCCCGAGGCTAGGGCGAGCTAGGGGCTCGCCGGCGGCCAGGGGGGCGGTGGTGGTGGTGCTGGCAGCGTGGGCGGTAGGAGGAGGGCACGGGCAACGGCGGTGTGGGGTGGAGAGGGGAAGGAAGGATCCCTGGTGGGGGCTCACCGACATGAGAAGAGGGGGCAGTGGGCGGCGGGATGACTCGGGAGGTGAGCGACGGCTGGCGTCGGGTCGCCGACGATGATGGGGGTCGAGGTGGCTGGTAGGGCGGGGCATCGAGGGAGGTGGCGGCTCGGGGGTGCCGACGAGGAGGAATGGTCGGGGCGCCGGCGGCTTACCCTGATCCAGATCGGGATCGGTGAGAGGAGGAGAAGGAGCGAGGTGGGGGGTTGAGGCGATGGGGAGTGACGGTGGGGGCCGGGGGGTTTATCCCCACGAGTGGCCGGGGTGGGCCGGCCGGTTTGGTGGGCCGGTTGGGGCCGGCCCAATAGGGAGGGGAGAGGTTCCTTTATTATTATTTTAGTTTTGTTTTTGTTTTCCTTTTCTTTAAATTGTTTTCATTTTTTAGTATTTACAAAATATCCTTACAAAAAGGAGAGAGCATGCCCAATATTTGCAATGCAATATTTGGCATAGTCAAAATAATTTTGAATGCCCTTTGAAAAATATTATAAGCCCAAAAGGCATTTAATAATTGATTTGGCATATGTTAAAATTAGCTTTGAGGCACATAACCACATGATAAAATGTTGGTTCCAATTTTAGATTAGCTTAGGTAATAATTGTAACCTAAGCATGATTTTAAATTGAAGTTTGCAAAAAATTTAAATCCACCTTTTAAACGATTTAGAATTGCCAAGGAATTTGAACCGGGGTTGATTCCAACAGTGCCCATAGCTGGATTAGCAAAAAGGATTAGCATAATCCTCATGTTAATGTAGCTTGATTACAAAGATTATTGTAGCGCTTAATCCGGGGCGTCACAATTCTTCCTTCCTAATAAGAATTCTGGTCCCGAGAATTAAGAAGTAGAAGGAAAGAGCCCGGGGTGTTCTGCACGAAGATGATCTTCGCGTTCCCAAGCGGCTTCATCCTTAGAATGATTTGCCCACTGCCTTCGAAGAACTGGGTAACCTTCTGACGAGTCTCACATTCCTTTTCATCGAGAATGCAGACTGGTTGTTCTTTGTAAGAAAGGTCTTGTTGCAGTTCAAGCATATCATGATCCACTGCTTGGATAGGATCCTTGAAGCAGCGACGAAGTTGTGACACATGAAACACATCATGAACCTGATAAAGGTTTGGTGGTAGTTCTAATTGATATGCAACTTTACCATGCCTTTCGAGAACAGTGAAAGGACCAATATCACGAGGAGCCACCTTGCTCTAGATCCCAAACCGGTGTGTACCTCTCATTGGCGTGACTCGAAGATAAGCCTTTTCGCCAGGTTGATAGACCATATACTTGTGATGACGGCCATACTGACTCTTCTGACGAGACTGAGCAGCCTTCAGATTTGCATGAATAATGTGGGCTTGATCTTCGGCATGTTGGATAATATCCGGACCGATAAGTGTACGTTCCCCAGTTTCTCACCAATTCAGGGGAGTTCGATACTTACGTCCATATAATACTTCAAAAGGAGCCATCTTCGGACTAGCTTGATAGCTATTGTTGTAGGAGAACTCAGCATACGGAAGAGATTCCTCCCATTTCTTGCCAAAAGAAATGACACAAGCTCGAAGCATGTTTTCGAAAATCTGATTGACTCTTTCAACTTGTCCTTGGGATTGAGGGTGAAAAGCGATGCTGAATGACAAATGAGTTCTTATATCTTCTTGGAAACTTGCCCAATATCTCGAAGTGGATAAACTGCCACGGTATGAACTAATCACCAGCGGAATACCATGGAGTGAAACAACTCTGGATATGTAAAGATCTGCCAGCTGACTAGCAGTGATAGTTTCCTTGACGACCAGAAGTGTGCAACCTTGGGCAGCCGGTCAATGACGACAAGAATAGCATCATAACCTTGGACGGTGGCTTGGGATTTACATACGAAGCCAAGTGCAACAAAAACCTTGGATTTAGAGATGTACAGGAGAGTCAGGTTTCGATCCTATGGAACTTTGGGTTATGGGCCCGCCATGCGGGTTAAGAGTAGGAAGAGCAGTGACATCTTGCACGAGCACGATAGCAAGAGCTGCTGGAGGAGAGCTTGTTAGTTAAGTTGGCAACAACGCCGATACCAAGGGCGGGGGACAAACAGAACCATTTTCCTGCTCGTTGAAACGAGGCGGGCCAATAGGCGGAATGTTATCAACAATAGTAACAAGGGCTTACTAACAAAGTTGATCATCGAGGTATTTACCTAAGCAGGGGATTACCATTGTTCAGAAAAGTTAGATTATAAGAACGGGGTAAATAGACCAATGAAAATGGAAATGTGTTTACACCCAAGTATTTGAGTATACCATTCCTAAAGACAAACAGAGCACGATATACGTGATAGGACATCAAGTACATAACCATTTAGGTAAGGGGGGAGGGATTCCTGATATTACCCATACAATGTCGTTTGGATAATTGATCAAGAAACATTTAGCATTGCGCTTCCAATGTTCTTGTTGGTGATTGGAGTACTGCAGTCATGCTTCGGGGGAAGCATTTACATGGTCATTAGATAAAGGTCGGACTTCAAGAACTCAAAGGATCCATCAGGAACAACTTATAAAATAAGTCTTACAATTTCCTCACGCGACAAAAAGCGGATCTTGTTGAGCAAGATACTATAACAATATGTCTTCCGGGCAGGTGTGTTAGCCACATCACCTACCGAGTAACATAGAGACCAACGTTATAATTCTTGGGAAGAGTTCCAACCATCATATCTGCTGAGGATGATTTGGTGTCAGGATACTCCAGACATAGAAGGCCTGAGAAGAAAAGGATGCAACACAGATCTACGAGATGATATGCAAGAATCTCGGAATGAACCACGAAAGAAGGCCATGAATCATGAGTCGTATTGAAAGACATATGAACTCAATGTCAAGACACTTGTTCCCATGTGGACATTTTTAGAATGGAATGCAAACAAGTTCTGGTTGGGAACCACCATAGCGTATATCAAAGAACCATGTGTAAGTCTGGGCTAAATCTTACGTAGAACTTCTTTTCCCAGATCAAATCAATTAGTGGCTTGACCTGCTAGGAAATACATATGGAGTGAGTTAGCAAATCTATCAAACTATGGAATACTTCGCACATGCATGAATGAATTGGAATGATTCCAGAGGAAGCAAGACAAAATTTTCCCCATAAGCACGGCAGCAAAAAAAAATTACCAAACATATCCTTCATGAGCTAGGCACAAAGATAATCTTTTAAGGTTTCCAACACTAGCTTAAATGTTCATTATGAACCACGAAGAAGATGAGGATGTGGCTGATGGGCTTGGCAACAATTCGTCAAGATTTCCACAAACATGGATCTTCACGATTGAGTGAACAAGGTGATAGCATTGGTGAAAACAAATGATACAATGATGTGTGATCGAGGAAAGATCCATGAACAACAATTGATTGAAAGGTGCATCCGAAAATATGGATTAGATAGCACGACCGAGCTTAAAATGTTGATTCAATAGTCAACACATTAAGAATGGAATTCTTGTTCATTAACTCCAAGGTAATAGAGTTGTTATGCCATAAGTGTTGAATTTACACATCATTGTCCATTTATCAGTATTCCGGTTAGACATGACATGGAAACATGAGAAATGAAAGGTGATGGCAAGAAGAGTATCACTATATCAAGAGTTTTTATGACGTGTGCAAATTTCATGTCATTCTCAAAAAAGATGGTAATACTCCGAGATAGAACATAACACATGACGACTAACAAGGAACTTAAGGTTCAACCAAAACAAGAGCAACCCTACGTTTGAAAAGAAGGCAAGGATGTCGTCAACGACAACACCAATTACCAAGGGCAAGGATGCTACTTCCCATCATGAATTTAGTTGATACCCTGGAAAAGCTTAGAAAGACGATGATGATCATGACACAATTGTCAAGAGTCTCTTGAAGATGTAATCGGTTAGTGACCACATCAAGCAAAGAAATGGCAAGGCGAAAGCTTGCCGGAGCCACAGATTAGCGTGCTAGCTCATAATCAAAATTGCCTTTCAAGACATCCAACATGAGGCTGAAAGCTCATTGTAAGCCTAGTGCGCTGTTGGAATTGTGTTCCGGGGATGAAGGGCAGACATAGCATGGTCAAACCTAGCATGACGATGATGATGTAGCCTAACAATTTGGAATCCCTTGATCGAGTACAACTCTTAAGCAAAGAAGACTGCTAAGAGTTGTTTAATTGCAATGTGTACTTGATTCAGTTATCGGTGTCCTTGAGTGTCCAACAACTCAAAACACGAGGAAACTGGAACGAACGAAAGAAAATATAGTTGACGAGGATCTCATAATAAGCTATGTAGCTCCATGATTTTCTCGATATACCAGGGGTAATACTCAGATGTAGATCGGAATTAAAGCTTGGACCGATGTATTAATCTTCATAAGACAAGTGCTTTAACTTGTCCCAAAAATGAGGTCAAAGAAGAACAATCATGGTCGGAACCACGATTGCAAAGGACAAGATCAAAGATACAAGATCAAATCATAAAATGAATGATTATATGAAAGGAGAAGTTTGTATGATAAGATCAACATCGTTTCCATGGGCATGAACACAAGGTTCAAGGTCGACTCCCACTTCATCAATGCATCACCTTCCATTTACACCTCGCCTTTGATGAAGTTGTAGTTCTGAAAGTTTAAATGGAAAAACACTAAAAGAGTAAGACTCATGAAAACCGTCGGGTCCACACGGATTAAGGAAGGCATAGGTTCAACCCATCGGGGCATCTTAGGAACATATACCACAAAGTTTAAGAGTAATTAACACATGCTTGACCATAGAGCAGGGCTGGCGAAAGCATAGGATACAACTTATCAGAGGGACAATACACACTTTACCAATGGCATCATGTATTAGGGGAAGAACATCACAATAATTTTGAATGTGAAGGATGCTATCAGATAATATCCCAACACTGGGTCTGGCGGTCCACAAAGGACCTGATGTGAGTATCGGTACTCAATCAAAGGGAGAAAGCATGCAAGGCATCGGGTGATAGAACATCCAAATAATTTGATGGTTAAATAACCCAAGGACTTAATATTTCCCAATTGGCGTATCGGAATTCGATGTTCTAATCAAATAGAAGTAAGACGAAAGGACTTAGATGTCCAATCAATCAAGGTTGACTTGTCGAGAACCAACTCATGTTTAGAAAGACGCCTGAGCCGGACGGATAATTTATGATAAAAAAATGATGACTGCCTGCATCCACACACACGTTGAATCAATAAAATCAAATGATAACCACAAAGGATTTTAGTAAATGTTGCAAGACATATGGAATTAACCATAATGCAAGCATGTGAGGAAGGTCAAGAACAATAGGCTACTGAGAATTTCGAAAGATCGAATAGCAATTCGAAGGACTAGCGAAACCCATGACAACTTAGGACGAAAGAATCCTCGGTAAGATAATTCGATGTACCTTATAATAGAAAGAGAAAATGGGAATGAGTACGAATGACAGTTGTATGTAGTTATCCATAAGGGTTGACAGAGGAAGGGAATCACAAACACAATGAGCACAAGTTCTCGGGAGAACATCAGGGAGTATCTTCGGAGTCTTCTGATGAATCAAGCCACCATTTGGAATGAGGAGCTCTCCGGGAGGAAGTATTTACGAGAACCTAGAATTAGAGTTAATAAAATATTTAACCCAAAAGAGAAGAGAGATTAGAACCCATAGTATAGACGAGGAATAAAAGATCCTAATACCACCCGATTGAGATGTGGGCCCATAACCCACACAACAATGTTAGTAAAAGTTTTCCAATGACTAGACTCAACTTCGGCCAAGGAGTTGGTAAGGGGGCTACCTACAGGTAGTCGGCTCTGATACCAACTTGTGATGCCCCCAATTTTGATCGTACGCTAAACATACACGCAATGCGTATGACCAAGATCAGGGACTCACTAATCAATATCACAACACAACTCTAGACACAAATTAAAGTCATTTAGCTTGGTATCACAATACAAAGCTCGACAAAGCACGAGTCAGCGAAAGCAAATAATATCTTAGTACAGACATAAGTTAAACAAGTTTTGCCTTAAGAAGGCTAGCACAAAAATAAGCAGCGGATCGAAAGAGGCGAGGCCTTCTGCCTGGGAACCACGTAACTACTCCTGAGCTTCGTCACTCTCCGCGTAGTAGCAGGCTCCAATGGTGGTGTAGTACTCGTCTCCGGTGTACTCCATCTCCTGGTCTCCATCGTCTGAACGCAGAATCGTATCAAAGGGGAAAGAGGAAGCAAACCAATGGTGAGTACTCATCCAAAGTACTCGCAAGACTGACATCAAAACTATGCTAAGTATGCATCATTATCAAGGAATGGGGTGTATATCTGGACTAACTGCAGAAAGCAAGAAAAGGGGGGAAGGCCTAGTCATATCGAAGACTAGCATCTTTAGCATCTAACAGCATTAGAAGAGAGTAGACTGGTAACTCACATATAGCAATATTTTATTGTAGCAATTCTATTAAGTAAACATTCCCAAAGATTCTTCCTCGACTCCCTGTGAGGAAGCAATCCCGAAGCCAACATTCATTTCATAATTAAAGTCGCGATTGTAGTTGTATAAGGTCAAGGTACAACTCCAAGTCGTCTTGTTACCGTGGACATGGCTATTCGAATAGATAAGTTCTTCCCTGTAGGGGTGCACAACATATTCCCCAACATGCTTGAATCACCTCCATCCGGACAGACTTTTCTGGGTCATGCCCGACCTCGGGATATCAAAACATCGTCGCCCCACCTAGACTCAACGAATAGGCCAGCCCACCGGTCTAAATCCTAAGCGTGTAGGGGTCATGGGCGCACTCACCTTTTGCACTCCTGCACGATTCGAGGGTGGCCGAGGTCAGTCCTAGCACCCCTTATAACAAGCACGATGTCGTTGCGGACCACTCGGGCGCGCGCCACTCCATTGCTGATGTCTGAAGAGCTTCGGCTCATACAACGAGGCTGAGTACCCATAACTTCTCCCACGTGAAGGTTAGTGCATATTAAGGCCAACGACCAAACTCAGATCAAGTACCCAACCCATTAGCATTTTATTAATGCGGGGCAAGGGCGACCCATAAAGTGCGGTCCCGTCGCCCCGTCTCGAGGATGTGTGGCAAAGGCCTCTCTCACCAGTCCACGCCTCATCATCACCCTTTTGGATGCCTTACCAGTGCATCCCACCACATCTTACACAAGGGTACCCTTGGGGCCGACCCGTCTCAAGACTGTCGGGAACTCGGGTCCACCTCAACCAGGGTGGTACCGCCTGTCCCTCCAGTCCCGTCTTTGACATGTAAACAACGTCAGTTAAAGTAACTGTGTGTTTATACACCAAGTGGTTATCCGAGGAATCACCCTCGATGGATCCCACTCGAGGTATGTGTATGACAAGAGTCGCTATCGATAAATGGGAAGGAGCAATCACCCTCGATACCCATGATCGAATAGCTACTCTACAGAATTAACACCAGGAGTGCTAAGTGAGGTATCACCCTCGGCACTCGGTAGTAGCTCTGTAGTGACATACTAAACGGGTGTGCAGTGATGTGAGGGGCCTGGCTTGTCAGTCGGTTGACCGAATCTTCGGGTCTTCGAGTCGTCGAGTCGTCGATGAAGAAGCAGGGGCAACTGGGACTAACGGGTCACTAGGGATTCATTGATCAACCTATCCTAAGCAGTTGATATTATTGCAGGTATAGTAACAGTTTATCAAAATCATGCTATGCATCAGAATAGGAGTTAACTATTACAGTAGCAAGAATAAGAGGGAAAGGAATGGGCGATATCGGAATGCTCAAGCGGGGGTTGCTTGCGTTGCTGCTCGGCGGCAAAAGGCAAATCATCAATGGCGTAGTCGTACTCGACAGCACCGTTAGTCTCCGGGTCTACCGGAGAGAAGAGGGGAGATGAAACAATAAATATAAAGCAGACAAATGCATCACGATGCATGACATAGCAATATGCAAAGCTACTTAATCACTAACGCGGTACTACACGTAGCATAGGGGTCGGATGAATATTTGATGATATTTTCTGGGTCTCGGGCTTCTATCGGACAGATGAAACGGATGCAAAAGTTCCATGTTTGCTTTGCTAGGAGCACGCAGCGAATGAACAGTTTGCGTATTCGGATTCGCCTCCTTGTTCTGAGCAACTATCATGTATAAATTATTTTCATCCGAATTACGGATTATTTTATATTAATTTTCAAAGTTTTATGAATATCCTGAATTAAGCAGATTTAAATTAATTCAACAAATGCAATTATGAGGTCATCATGACATCATGCCAACATCAACAGTCAACTGTGGGGTTGACTGGTCAAACTGACCAATGGGTTCCACATGTCATTGACACTTTTTTCGTTAATGTTTAATTAATATTAATCAAAATTAATTAAGGTGGTGGGACCCACTTGTCATCCTGTTTAATTTAATTAATTAACATATTAATTAACAAGTTTCATTAATTAATCTTATTAATCTTAATCGTCTAATTAACTAATTAATTAATTCACCAATTAATTTATTAATTAATTTAACTAATAATTTTTTTTTATTTTTAGCTTTATCATTTTTTTGTTTAGGGGACGTGGGCCCCCATGGTTAGTGGGTCAAAGGGGGGGTTAGTGGGGTGCTTAATCCCTCACTAACCCAAACAAGGTTAGCCGAGGCCCGAGGCCAAGGCGAGCCAGGGGCTCACCGGTGTCTCGCCGGCGGCCAGGGGGGTGGGGGTGGTGGCAGCGCGGGCGGTAGGAGGGGGTATGGGAAACGGCGGCATGGGGAGGCATGCGGCGGCGGCCGCCGCTAGCGACGGCGGAAGGGTAGCAAGAGGAGGAGAGGGGAAGCGAGGAGCCCTGGTGGGGACTCATCGACGCGAGAAGAGGGGGCAGCGAGCATGGGGAGGGCTCGAGGAGGCGAGCGGCGGCTGGCGGCGGGTCGCCGGTGATGGTGGGGGGTCGAGGTGGCCGGCAGGGCGGGGCGTCGCGGGAGGTGCAGCGCGGGGGCACTGGCGAGGAGGCGAGTTGGGGCGCCGGCGGCTTACCCCGATCTAGATCGGGATCAGGGGGAGGAGGAGAGGGAGCGAGGTGGGGGAGTGGGGCGACAAGGGAGTGTCGGTGGGGGCGGGGGGTTTATCCCCAAGGGTGGCCGGGGTGGGCCGGCTGGTTGGGTGGGCCTATTGGGGCCGGCCCAGTGGGGAGGGGAGGGGTTCCTTTATGTTTATTTTTAGTTTTGTTTTTGTTTTCCTTTTCTTTTAATTTTTTTCTTTTTTAGTATTTATAAAATACCCTTACAAAAAGGAGAGAGCATGCTCAATACTTGCAATGCAATATTTGGCATAGTCACAATAATTTTGAATGCCCTTTGAAAAATATTATAAGCCCAAAAGACATTTAATAATTGATTTGGCATCTGTTAAAATTAGCTTTGAGGCACATAACCATGTGATAAAATGTTGGTTCCAATTTTAGATTAGCTTAGGGAATAATTGTAACCGAAGCATGGTTTTTAATTCGAAATTTGCAAAAACTTTTAAATCCACCTTTCAAACGATTTAGAATTGCCAAGGAATTTAAACCAGGGTTGATTCCAACAGTGACCATAACTGGATTAGCAAAAAGGATTAGCATAATCCTCATATTACTGTTGCTTGATTACAGAGATTACTATAGCGCTTAATCCAGGGCGTCACAAGTATCGAGTTGTAATTCTTGAGTTGTAAGTAAATTAAAGTGTGATGATCATCATTATTAGAGCATTGTCCAATGTGAGGAAAGGATGATGGAAGCTATGATTCCCTCACAAGTTGGTATGAGTCTCCGTACTTTACAAAAATATAAAAGAGGCCAAAGAAGCCCAAATAAAAAATAAAAGAGGCCAAATAAGCTCACAAAAAAATGAGAGAAAAGAGAGAAGGGGCAATGCTACTATCCTTTTTCCACATTTGTGCTTCAAAGTAGCACCATGATCTTCATGGTAGAGAGTCTCCTATATCTATATTGTCACTTTCATATGCTAGTGGGAATTTTTCATTATATAACTTGGCTTGTATATTCCAATGATGGGCTTCCTGAAAATTGCCCTAGGTCTTCGTGAGCAAGCGAGTTGGATGCACACCCACTTAGTTTCTTTTTGAGCTTTCATACACTTATATCTCTAGTGCATCCGTTGCATGGCAATCCCTACTCACTCACATTGATATCTATTGATGGGCATCTCCATAGCCCATTAATACGCCTAGTTGATGTGAGACTATCTCCTTCTTTTTTGTCTTCTCCACAACCACCATATTCTATTCCACCTATAGTGCTATATACATGGCTCGTGCTCATGTATTGCGTGAAAGTTGAAAAGGTTTGAGAATACTAAAGTATGAAACAATTGCTTGGCTAAAATCGGGGTTGTGCATCATTTAATACTTTGTGTGATGAAGATGGAGCATAGCCAGACTATATGATTTTGTAGGGATAACTTTCTTTTAGCCATGATATTTTGAGAAGACGTGATTGCTTTATTAGTATGCTTGAAGTATTATTGTCTTGATGTCAAATGATAGAATATTGCTTTGAATCACTCCTGTCTTAATATTTATTCCATGATTAGATTATATGAACAAGATTATGCTAGGTAGCATTCCACATCAAAAATTATTCTTTTTATCATTTACCTACTCGAGGACGAGCAGGAATTAAGCTTGGGGATGTTGATAAGTCTCTGTTGTATCTATAATTTTTTATTGTTGCATGTCAATATTCTACAACTTTCATATACTTTTGGCAACTTTTCATACTATTTTTGGGACTAACATATTGATCCAGTGCCAAGTGCCAGTTCCTGTTTGTTGCATTTTTTTTGTATATCAAACGAAGTCCAAACGTGATAAAACTTACGTAGATTATTTTTGAAATATATGTGATTTTTGGGAAAAAGAATCAACGCGAGACGATGCCCGAGGGGTGCACAAGCCAGGGGCGCGGCCTACCCCTCTCGCCTCACCAAGGTGGCTTGTGGTCACCCCTTAAGGCGGTTGGTGCCCTTCTTTCGCCGCAAGAAATCTAATATCCAGATAAAAATCATGTTAAAATTTCAGCCCAATCGGAGTTACGGATCTTAGGGAATTTAAGAAAACGGTGAAAGACCAGAATTTGGGAACGCAGAAACAGAAGGAAACAAAGAGAGAGATCCAATCTGGGAGGGGATCCTGACCCTCCGCCGCCATGGAAGCCAAGGACCAGAGGGGAAACCCTCCTCCCATCTAGAGGGAAGTTCAAGGAATAAGAAGAAGGAGGGGGGATCTATCCCCCTCTCTCCCGGTGGCACGCCACCGGGGCCATCATCGTGACGGCAATCTACACCAACAACTTCACCGCTGTCATCACCAACTCTTTCCTCCTCTATGCAGCGGTTCAACACCTCTTCTCCGTGCTATAATCTCTACTTAAACATGGTGCTAAATGCTATATATTATTCCCCAATGATGTATGTCTATCCTATGATCTTTGAGTAGATCCATTTTGTCCTATGGGTTGATTGATGATCATGATTGGTTTGAGTTGCATGTTTTATTACTGGTGCTATCCTATGGTGCTCTTTGTGTAGCGCAAGCGTGAGGGATCCCCGCTGTAGGGTTTGCAATATGTTTATGATTCACTTATGGTGGGTGGCGTGAGTGACAGAAGCACAAGCCCGAGTAAGTAGGTTGTTTGCGTATGGGAATAAAGAGGACTTGATAACTTATAATGCTATGGCTGGGTTTTACCTTAATGAACTTTAGTAGTTGCGGATGCTTGCTAGAGTTCCAATCATAAGTGCATATGATCCAAATAAAGAAAGTATGTTAGCTTAAGCCTCTCCCTCATATAAAATTGCAATAGTGATTATCGGTCTAGTTATCGATTGCCTAGAGACAAATAACTTTCTTGTGACAAAAAGCTCTCTACTAAGACTAACCTAGTTGTTTCTTTATCTAAGCAGTCCCTAGTTTTTATTTACGTGCTCTTTATTATCTTGCAAACCTATCCTATCACACCTACAAAGTACTTCTAGTTTCACACTTGTTCTAGGTAAAGCGAACGTTAAGCGTGCGTAGAGTTGTGTCAGTGGTCGATAGAACTTGAGGGAATATTTGTTCTACCTTTAGCTCCTCGTTGGGTTCGACACTCTTACTTATCGAAAGAGGCTACAACTAATCCCCTATAAGTGTGGGTTATTAGCAGCCTATCGCTAGAGGAAGTGGAAGTAGGGTATTAGAGCCTACCGCCACAGCGGCTAGCGATAGGGTCCCCAGACCAAAGAAATGAGTGAGGGGAGGGCTGGTGGGCCCCACAAGACACCCATTCACCCCCAAATCCCCTTCCTTCCCTGAGCCAAGCTCCTTTCCCCTCTCTCTCCCCCTTCTTGCCTTCACCAAATCCATCTCCATTGCTTGAGTTCTCTCCGGTGGATCGAGACCAATTTCATTACTCAAGGTACCTCCCTCACCTTCTTCTTTTTGGTTGGTTGGAATCATCTCATTGGGTGGCATTCTTCTAGTGAAGAAAGATAATGATGTTGCAGGAAAAAAAAAGATAATAGGACTTTAAATGCTTCTAGTGAACCTGTTACAGAAAAACCTACTGAGAATCATAATGATGTGGGTTTATACTCATGATGTGGGTTTGTACTCCTGATGTAAGATAATATAAAGGTGACTGGATGTTCATGAGATATGCCAAAACAATAGACCATTCTCATAAGATTCTCTGATTTCCCAACCTCAACATATCATCATCTTCCCATTTTGCCCCTTTCATGAATTGGCGATAAGAGAGCACATCCTTTTCAGGTGGCCTACCAATGGATCCACATATTTGTCTGTTATGCATATTTGTACAAGGAAAGAAACATACATTTACCAAAAATTAAAACAGATGCCAACCTCGCCAGTTAATACGTCGCCTTCATGTAATTGCAGTGATCATCAGAATACTTGTGGAGCATAACTATGGCTTTCAACCGAGAATCGAAGGTGCAAATTATTCGGTTATCTTATATATGCCGAACAATTACTTGAACAATCCAGTATCTGATATGTTGTCCTCAATTTCATCGGAAAGCAACCAGAACTCCTCTCATCCAGACTTGGAGCCACCAACCGGAAGTGTATCTAATTTTCTTATTTTTGGTTTTAGTTTTTTTAAACCGATTCAGAAAGAGTAGCATTGTGAAAAGTTTTTAAGAAAAAATACTTTATGAAAAATTTAGTTGGATAAAATTTACTTTCTATTAAATTTACTTTAGATTAGAAACAATTTGTATTATTAGTTGATTTTTAATTCTAATTTAATATTATTTTGATCATAAATAGAGTTTTATAAAAGCTTTTTAGTTGATTCGTTTTGCTATTGAACAATATCAACGTGCTTCAATGATCCCATGTGTTCTGGAGGCTTTGCAATGGGAAATCACCACCGTGCAACTACACCGTCAACGGCCGAGAATACAACATGTGATACTATTTTGCCGATGGCATCTATCCTCAGTGGGCTTCATGTGTGAAGATCATATCCAAATCATAGGGCAACAAAAAAAAGCACTTCTCGACAATGTAGGAAACAACTAGGAAGGATGCGGAGAGGGAATTTAGAGTGCTACAAGCTCGTTGAGGAATTGTTCATGGAGCTACAATGATGTGGGAATCAGAAACTTTGTGTCAACCGATGACATGTTGTGTTATTTTGCATAATATGATTATCGAGGATGAGGGTGGTGGTGTAGCCAAAATCAATGATTTTGAAGCACCTGGCGAACAAGTTGAAACCCCCGAAGATCAAGATGCATCTCAGCTTATGAACTTTCTGCAGATGCATCAGAATCTCCGAGATCATCAGGTGCATGCAAAACTACCAAATGATCTGATGGAGCATATGTGGACCCACAATGGAAACTAAAGAGCAGATGATTGATTGTGCACTTCAAATAAATTTTGTAAACAATATTTATGTTCGATATCAACATTTGTTATTTACGTGGGACAATGATACTTTTCTGTGACCGACGTGCACGATTTTGCATGAATTTGAGAGTTCAGATACGAGATATGTGGATGTGAGGAGCGATTTATGAGGGGCCTTCAGGATGCGTCCGTGAGCGTACAGGGGGGCGGATTTGTCCAATCTGATTGTAGATGCTCTTAGATCACTTCTTTATGTAGGGAGTAATTTTTAGATGTGAGATACTCTCTCTATCTCATAATATAAGATGTTTTTTAAACTGAAACATCTTATAACACTGTGTTATATTATGGGACGGAGGGAATACTTATTTCACATCTGCTTTCTCCGTCGCAAACTATAAAAACGTATTTTTTGACACTATCAATGTAGGTATGATTTAACAAATGAATCAACCTGGTTGGATGGTTAGAGAGACAATGGTATCCCGGTCCACCAGGATTTAAGTCCTGTTACTTGCATTATTTCCTGAATTTATTTTAGGATTTTCGATGATGCAAATTCAGTGGGAGAAGATGTTCTAGTTAACCATGAGGTGCCTACGATTAAAAAGATATGTCGGCTCGGTCTTTCAATGAAAGTAAATGCGCATATATATAAATGCTTGCGTTAGTACTGTGTTTAAAATAGCGTGATTTAGCAGATTCAAATTTTTATTGTCGATGGCCAATGCTAGGCACACATAGGAACGAGGCAGAAGGCCCAGCTGCTTCCTTCCTGCCCAGGCCCACCGACAACAAACCCTTGCAACTGAGTGAGAGACCAAATACCAAACCCATTTCTTTATCTCAGTTCTCATCGGTCGGTCGGGAGGAAGGACACACACCTGCTCCCCCCCAAGGGAAAACCCGCACCTTTCTCCTCTCCCGCCGCCGTCGTCGCCGGTCGCCATGTCGATGGGCAACATGGCCTGGCTCGAGCACGCCATGGACTGCTGCCTCCCGGCCTTCCCGGTCTCGCCTGCCGCCCACCTCTCCGCCGCCATCTCCTCCTCCAACGGCGGCGAGGACCGCATCAGCGCGCTCCCCGACACCCTCCTCCGCAACGTCGTCTCCCGCCTCCCCGTCAAGGACGCCGCCCGCACCGCCGCGCTCTCGCACCGCTGGCCGGGGATCTGGCAAGCCACCCCTCTCGCCCTCGACGACGCCCAACTCCTCCCGTCCCCCGCCGCCCCCGCCGCCGCACTGGTGTCCCGCGTCCTCGCCTCCCACCCGGGCCCCTTCCGCGCCGTCCGCATCGCCGAGACCCCCGTCGACGGCTCCAACGAGGACGACTTCCTCGCGCTCGCGGAGTGGCTCCGCCAGCTCGCCGATAAGGGCGTGGAGGACCTGACCCTCGTGAACCGCCCCTACTCTGTCGACGTGCCCGTGCAGCTGCCCGCGACCCTCCTCCGCTGCGGGGCATCGCTCTGCCGCCTCTACCTCGGCGTCTGGCTCTTCCCGTTCACCGCCGGCCTCCCGCTCGGTCCCGGCGTGTTTCCCAACCTCCAGGAGCTCGGCCTCTGCCACGGCATCACGGAGGAGCGCGACCTGGAGTACGTGCTCGCCTGCAGCCCCAAGCTGGAGACCCTGGCGCTCATCTCCAACTCGGGCTTCCCCGAACGCATCCGCGTCGGCAGCCGCAGCCTCCGCTGCGTGCTGCTCTGGCATTCTTTGGCGGACGAGGTCGCCGCCGTGTCCGCCCCAAACCTGCAGCGCCTCATCATCTACTGCACCCACCCCAGTAAGGACGACGGGGTCATCAAGGTCAAGATAGGCCATGCTCCCCAGCTCGCCGTGCTCGGCTACTTGGACACGGCCACCCACGAACTTGAGATCGGCAACACCATCATCAAGGTAGTCCAATTCACAAATCTATGAGTGTTATACTATCTGGTCTGGCTGTGAGTTTTACCCTGTGCTCTCTCTCTCTCTCTCTCTCTCTCTCTCTCTCTCTCCCTCTCTCTCCCTCTCCCTCCCTCCCTCTCTCTCTCTCTCTGCATTCCAAATTTCCAATGTTTACTGCTTACATTCCAACAACAACTCGGACTTTAGCAACAGACTTGAGGCCTCAGCAGACTTCTCATGACCTGGATATGTTGTTACCTGCATCTGTATCACTGTATGCAAGGTGGTTTGACTAGTAGCTTTAATGTGGCTGTGACTTGCTCATGTTGTTATCTGAATGATAATTTCTGCATTGGATGTGATTTCCATGGCCTATGGCTGTGGTTTACACATATTGTTGGTATCTGCACTCAGTGTGATATCCATGGTCTTACTCATGTTCTGATGGTGGTTGTTACACCTCAGTTTTCTTTCTAGTGTTTTTCTTCAGCCCATGTTGAGTCACGCGGCTTCTGGGATTCATCGCTTGATTTATTGTGTGTGGGCTCTGGTTTTGTTCATCAGTTCGTGAGGTGGAAAATGCCGGGCTATTGATTTGCATGGGTGTTATGTGAATCTTAAACCAGCTGCACCCCGGATTGCTGATAGTTCCACAAAATTTGCTTTGGTTTTGCCGAGCTGTTTAAGCACATACCGTCCTACTGGTCTTCCTTCAGTTTGACTGCTCCAGTTTGAGTGCTTAAACTTGGTTAGCGTATTCTAGAGTAAGACTTGGTTAGCTTATTAGTTCTAGAGTAAGACTTGGTTAGCATATTTGTTCTCGTGATTTAGAAATGTCAGATTTATTTGGTCTTTTGTTGTCAATGCTACTCCCTATGGGACGGAGGAAGTAGCTTTTAAATGGAAAATCGAGATAGTGTCTCGTATTTTTTCCAGCTCCTTCCATGCTGCTTATTACATGGTATAAACAATTGAAAATAAGTTGTGGGGAGGGCTGATCTGTTTGAGTCACCTATCTTCCAGTTTGGGAGCTTAAATTTGGTTAGCTTATTCTAGAGTAAGACTTGACTAGCTTATTTGTTCTCATTATTTAGAAATGTCAGATTTACTTAAATTTGGTTATTTGTTGTCGATGCTAGCCTTTTTTTGATACATGCTCCATGATGCAATCAAAGCAAAAAGCTCAACTGTCCAACTGGGGTCCATTGCCTTGGGAACCTCCTATTTCACGTTTAGGGCATGAGCAATGAAAGCATCATCATACCAATGCCTCAGCATTTTACATAGATTAAAATAATTAAAGCCATGGTTTAGTTTTACCTTCATACAATGGAGGCGGTAGTGTTGTTCCAGGTTCAACAACCCTTTCTTTTCATAAAATACACTAGCGTGGTCCTGTTGGCTGTTGTCCTATCCTCCCTCATTGACTGGCTCAATGCCTTTGTCAGGGAAGAACCATCCTCCTCTGCAGGATCCCGTCTAGCTCCCCAAGCACTACCTTTTGACACGCAAAACTATCCGAACCGATGTGGCATGCTGGAGCACCCGTCCATCCTGACGCGTTGGCCATACCCTTAGGGTGGTGCTAGCGCATCACATCCCAGTTTTTTCTTTTCATTTTTTATTTTTCCTCTTTGCATTTATAAAAAACGTTCGAGATTTCAAATAAGCTTATGAAGTTTTAAATATGATTCACGAATTTTATTTTTTTCCCATGAATTCAGAAAAATGTTCACGAATTTTAAAAAATGCTTGGAATTCTGAAAATGTTCACTTGTTCAAAATAATATTCATCGGTATTTTTTTAGTTTCACAAAATGTTCATAAACATGGAAATCGTCCTCCAATTTAAGAAATGTTGACGGATTTGAAAATGGTCTTGAATTTGAAAAATGTTTCCGTGTTTCAATTTTTTTCTTCATATATTTGAAAAAATCATGAATTCGAAAAATTGTTCCCAATTTGCAAAAAGTAAGTTTGAAAAAACAATTCACGGTTTTGAATTTTTTTCAGGATTTCTAAAGTTCACACATTTGAAAAACTCGTGCGGATTTGCACGAGCTAATTTTGTTTTTGCGGGTTTGTGAAAAAGAAAATGAAAACAAAAAGGAAAAGGAAAAGAGAAAACCGAAAAAAAGAGGAAGGGAAAATGACAACGAAAAAAATAAGAAAAAACCTGCTCAGGGAAGGTTCTAGAACCTTCTGAAAGCCGGCAGGGACGAAAACCGGAATTGGCCGGACCATATAGCGCAATGCGTCGTGCCCCCGCGTAGGATTCCGCGTGCCATCGGGCCTAGATCTCCGGACGTGGCCACAGAAAACTCCGCTTCTCCGCCATGGAGAATTCAGTCGAGGCGACCATCTGCGCCGCAGGGAAGGCTGCCCCGATGAGTTTGGACGAGTGGTTCACAACAATCAGGAGCATCGTGCTGGAGAGCGCCGACGAGGACGACCTCAGGGTGCTTCTGGAGCTGATGAACGGGGTGGAGTTCGTGTGGCTGTCGGACGAGATAAACGGCCCGGCCTCCGGCGAGTACTGGGCGCTTCTCATGGACGTCGCCAGGAACAACACCTTGTGGAGGACGGTGAGGTGCTGCGGCATCGATGAACTGCCCGTGGAGTACTGGGAGCTCGTCGAGCCGCATGAACGTGACGATGTGGTGGGCGCCAGGGTCATGTACACCTGCATGCAGTGCGCCGCCGTGTTGTCCCGGAAGGCGGACGTGTGGCTGCTGTCCATGGACCACGAGGAGCGCCGTCCGGACGTCGGCGCGCTGACCAGAGAATACTGCAAGGACATGAAGGGCGAAGAAGATTATAACGGACCTATCATTCTGTCCCATAGCAAGCTCCCCAGTCTGATTTTAGACCATGAATTTGCCAAGATACAGGATCTGATGTTCGCCGTCTTCATGGAGGACGAGGAGCAGGAAGTAATAGAACGCTTTCTGCCCTGCGAAAGTTGCGCAGGGCAACCCGTGCCTGGAGTACATCAAACATATCGTGATTCCATGGTTTGGATGCTTTGAGGCGCCGGGGAAGGAAGGTGACGGTGGTGGCATCAGCAGGACGTTTGGGAAGATAGAGGAGGTTGTCGCCGATTACGAGAGTGGCGCGCTGCGTCCTGACGAGGTGAAGCTGGCCCTTACGAAGGCGCTGAACAAGATTATGGAGACTGTGCGTCGCCACTTCACCGACAACGGTGAAACCAGAGATCTGAAGAAAGCTATGAGGGTGTACTACCGTTAATCAACGACCGCTGTTTGCATAACGCTGGAGTTTTCAGGGATCATGCCTCGTTTAACTTATGCCTATAGTTAGGGGTCTATGTATTTATAGTTGTATTTATTTACAAGATACTGTCAGCAATGTGTCCCATTTGTGGATAGTTGAGATATGGCATTGGTATGAACAAAATTCTTCGTTGCAAAAAAAGAAAAGGTTAGGAGCTCACATTTCGACGTTGCGCTGCATGAAAATACACGTGTCTAACATTCAGTTAGTGTGGATAGGCTGCTGTTCAGTTAGCCACGCTGTTGATTTCCCACATGATCAGCATCAGGCAGGAGGTTGAGGGCATAGTAGCTGAAGGCACAAATAGTTCTTCCATAAATGTGTCATCTAGAATCGACAAAATTGGTATCATCATAAATTTTTTGTTCCTTTAATTTGCTATATGTTTCAGTGCTTGTGTAGTCTGTGTTCACTTTTTTTTATGAAGTATGATTGCATATATCAATAGCATTATTTGAGATTGCTAACTGGACCTACGATTGCAGCAAGCTCGTGCTCCCATTTTTCGATGTTTCATCTGCGATGGAAGTCATACATACAGGGAGCTACAGGAGATTGCCTAAATCTGTAGAGGAAATAGGTACACAGAATACACTTTTTCAAGATGAGCGGATGCCTACATTGAAGAAATTAAGCACCCTTGGGCGGGCAAAATTACTTGGAACCCTAGTTCCTAAAGAAATATCTGAGGTTTCGGTGACTGATGGAATTGCCAATGTACAGGTAGATGGCGAATTCAAATTACTCCTTACGTTAGGTTACCGTGGGCACTTCTTGCTGTGGAGGACATTGCATATTGAGTTACTTGTTGGCGAGAAGACCGGGCCTATTAAGCTTGAAGAGACAAGGAGTTAGGATTTCACCAGTGCAATTTGCCTACCGTGAAGACTTTGAGAACCCAATGAATTTCAGAGTTCAAATTTCCGACCGTTGATGCGCTTAGTGCCAGTTGTTGAGTGGATCCTTATCCGGAGAACAGTCTTATCTATAGGGACATTTATGTCTTATCTATAGAGACCAGTATAACCTACGCCAGCGGGAAGAATGAGCCACACGTAAACAAGCGCAAGTATGATCTGAACATCATCGCCGATGATGACCAGGGTTACTCCTTTATCTCCTTTTCCTTATCGATGGCTCAAAATTTAATACTCTCGTCATGATGGCATTGATAGCGGTGTGGTTTGCAATTCACAGATACCACCACGGGCTCACGGCTGGCGTGACAGGATCAAGAGAGATAGACATTTTCTGGATAAACAAAAAGCAGAGACACAAGTGCGATTTCAGATTTAATGGATAATGCAAAAAAAACGAGGGCTTTGTAAAGGTCCGTTTCCTGATATGATCATTGGTGGTGGCTATTTTTCTGCTTGAGGATGATGTTGAAACTGCTAACAATTTAATTAATTTTGTGTGACTCTGAACAAATGTCTGGGCTTAAGATTATTTTTGACAAAAATGATGTTTATTGATCTGGGGAGGCTACTAACAAAAAGGAATTTTATAGCAGATTATTGACTTGTAAAGTAGGGACTATGCCTAACTTGTCTGGGTATTTCTGTGGGTGGTGTTAGGCTTAGGGATATGAAATGGGAAAAGGTGAAAAACAAAATGGAAAACAGATTGGGCTTGGGTAACCTCGTCTCCACTAGAGGGAGATTTGTGTTTATTAATTCTAGTTTGAGCAGTATACCTTTTATACATGATCTCCATCTATGAGCTTTCCGATCCTCTCGTATTTGTGCCAAAACCTCATGGCTCTGAGGAAGTCAAATATCTTCCTTACTCCAACAGAATGTAGGCACCAGCCATTGTTCTGGGCCATTTCCCATTTGGAGTTCCAGAAGCAATGCTTGTCTTCATGGTGCGACCCCTTTTCATCTATGAAGGTGAAACTAATTGGTTGCAGGGCAGACTTCAGGGCCATTTTGCAGAAACAGGAGGAGGCGAATCGAGATCTACTACGGTGATTCAGAGATGGCTTCCCTTTTGGTGGGTTTTCTTCCCCAATGCCATTGCTTGGTGGAGGCTTTTTGTGCAGTGGCTTGGTAATGCTGCTGTTTTTTCATGCTAACAGCTGGTGCGTTTTATATTGACCGATGATTGTTTGTACGCGGTAATAAATTGGCTACCTGTATGTTGGTTCTGGATATCACATCTTCAGTTAACAACAGCTTGTCTTGTTACAGAAATACAGGGCAGCGACCCCGGGTTAGCTCTCGTCCGGATGGCGGTCTAGCAGCAGTCCGCTAAGTTCGCAAACGAACCTATGATTAAATGGTTAGAGGAATAGTGGTATCCATAGCTCATCAGGATTTAAATCCTCCAAATCCTAGAGCTTGCTCATCAGGATTCAAATCCTGGTGCTTGCATCATTTCTGGATTTATTTCAGGATTTTCGGCGATGTGTATTTAGTGGGAAAAGACGTTTTCGTCGACGACGAGGCACCTGTGGTGACTTCATAAATATTAAGATGATATGCCGGCTTAGTCTTTCGAAAAGGCTGGATAGAGTGTGCGTGTGTATAGTGTATGCACGTATATATGAACGTTTGCGTTTGTACTTATGCTAAAAAAAATAGTTCGGTAAGTTCCACCAGCGCAATCTGAGGCAGGGTGGTAGTTTGTCGGCGCACTGACACTATTGGATTTTGTTTTTCCTTTTCATGAGGCGATACAGGCTTTCGGGTGTTACGAATATCTACGGAAACACTACGAACGCAGCACCAGAAAAATACCTCCCGCCTTATCTACTGGGTCGGGAATAAATGTTACAAATAGCACATCCCGAGGATAATCAAGAAAAGAACTTTTATATTTCTAAATATCAAATTCGAACTCAAACACCTCCACTAGTTACACCACACATTACCAAACATGTGAAAGCGAGTCTTAATAGAATGATTATCACTACATATGGTCCAACACCTGTGTGATCTATTCAGGATGAAGCTTAAATGAAACTAAGCAAATATAGAAGTGCGTATGCGCGCACAGGGAATTTTAGAAGTCCTTGGTTCGAATCCTGGCGGGCACGGAGAAGAAAATGTCAGTCTTTTCTTTCTTTTCAAAAAAGAGGAGCGTAGTACAACATGAAGTTGTATGCGCCAGCAAGCTCCTCACTCATCCACGTCATCGTCGGCCTCTCAAATCCCTTGTGGGGTTATATCGAAAAAGGTTTTTGTCCTGTTTTATATATAAAACAACGATCATCAATATTTTGCACATGCCATCACAATGTGCACAAACCCAATGCAGGATACATCGAGCTCCTTAACCGTGAACGGGCCACGGCGAAGAGACCTACCCACATATGACGAACCGAGAGCTTCAAGGCAGCGCCTACAGGAAAGTTACGACACCGGAGCACCGCCATCCACTAGTAAAAAACAGGGCTTTGGTCTAGGCCGGGCCAGCCCATTAGTCCCGGTTTAGTCACGAACCGGGACCAATGGGGGCAACGGTCCCGGTTCGTGAGGCCAGGGGGCCGGGCGGGCTACGTGGGGCATTGGTCCCGGTTCCAGACACGAACCGGGACCAATGTGCCTCGCTCTTGGCCCACAACCATTGGTCCCGGTTCGTGGCTGGATCCGGGACCAAAGGGGGTCCTTTAGTCCCGGTTCCAGCCACGAACCGGGACCAATGAGATGCCTATATATACCCCCTCGCCAGCGAGCAGAACACTTCACATTGCTCTGTTTTTCAGGCCGACGAGAGGAGAGCTTTGTGGTGTTCTAGCTCACCTCCTATGCACATGAGGTGTTTGATGAAATGCACAAGCCAAAGTTAAGCTTTCTCCTCTCGAAGCTCCTTGTCCAAACTCCATTTTCGTCAAGATTTGTCTAGGTTTGGCGGTCCGTCCTGTCCCATCCCCGTCCTGAAACCGCCGTTGATCGTCCACGCGTGGTGAGCCTCTTGATCTTATCTTCTTGCTAAAAGAAAATATACTTACTCGTATGATTTTCTTACTTTTCTTATTGTTTGTTATTATATAGTGTCATGGTTATGGTATCCGCCCACGTCGGCCCTCGTCTAGTCTATGATTCAGATGTAGTATATTAGCTTTTATATAACTATTTCACACATCTAATGTCTACGACAATTAATTATGCCACCAACTTGACGTAGATGTTTTTATCTATAGGAAGTAGTTGAACCAGAAATGGATACCGACTATGCAATTCTGCTTGACAAGTTAACTAAAGCTGAAAAAGTAAACGATCATTTGAAAGAAAAATTGAAAAAAACTGAAGATGACAAGATGGGATTGGAGTTGCATGTTGCCGATATCGTCAACGATCACAAGACCAAGATGGATGCAATGCGCTTGAAGCTTAGAAAGATTAGAAAATATGCCATTCATACTGAGGCTTGGTATCATTATGTCGTTGGATCGATTGATACCTTAGTAGCGGTTATGATTGCATTTGTTGTTGCATTTAAATGTTTTACATAGTTTTGTTGTATGTTTTAATTAGATGCTCTAGAGAGCTATATGTTGTTCAATAATGACAACTATGTATGAACTGTGCGTATTTATTTTGGTCATTATTGTACTTTGGCTTTAATGTGATGATGAATTTCTATTAATTTGGTCACTTCTCTATTCATGATATGTTATAATGGTTTTTAATACATTTTATTATATAATGCACGCAAATGAACCGGCAATGGATGTACGGTGACCGACGCACCTCCGAGTATATTAAGGGCCTGCATAATTTTCTCGAAACGGCTGAGGCAAACAAGCAGAATGGTTTTATGCCTTGTCCATGTACTGTCTGTGAGAATACAAAGTCTTTCTCCAACTCTAAAACCCTTCACTTCCACCTGCTTCAGAAGGGTTTTATGCCACACTATAATGTTTGGACCAAGCACGGAGAAAGAGGGGTTATGATGGAAGACAACAAAGAAGAAGAGGATGACGACAACTACCCTCTCCCTGAATACGGTGATGCTGCAATGGGGGAAGCTGAAGATCAAGAGGAACCAGACGATGTGCCCGATGATGATCTTCGCCGGGTCATTGTTGATGCACAGAGAGAATGCGAAAGTGAAAGAGAGAAGTTGAAGTTCGATCACATGTTAGAGGATCACAAAAAAGGGTTGTATCCAAATTACGAAGATGACAACAAAAAGCTCGGTACCACATTGGAATTGTTGCAATGGAAGGCAGACAATGGTGTATCTGACAAGGGATTTAGTTCGCTACTGACAATAATGAAGAAGAAGCTTCCAAAGGATAACGAATTGCCAGACAGTACGTACGCAGCAAACAAGGTTGTATGCCCTCTAGGATTGGAGGTGCAGAAGATACATGCATGCCCTAATGACTGCATCCTCTACTGTGGTGAGTACGAGGAACGGAACACATGCCCGGTATGCGGTGCATTGCGGTATAAGATCAGAAGAGATGACCCTGGTGATGTTGAGGGCCAGCGCATCGGGAAGAGGGTTCCTGCCAAGGTGATGTGGTATGCTCCTATAATACCATGGTTGAAACGTCTGTTCAGAAACAAAAAGCATGCCGAGTTGATGCAATGGCACAAAAAAGACCGTAAGAAATACGGGAAGTTGAAAGCACCCGCTGACGGGTCACAGTGGAGAAAGATCGAGAGAAAGTGGACCAACTTTACAGGTGACCCAAGGAACGTATGGTTTGGTTTAAGTGCAGATGGCGTTAATCCTTTTGGGAAGCAGAGCAGCCAGCATAGCACATGGCATGTGACTCTATGTATGTATAACCTTCCTCCTTGGTTGTGTATGAAGCGGAAGTTCATTATGATGCCAGTGCTCATCCAAGGCCCTAAGCAACCCGGCAATGACATTGATGTGTACCTAAGGCCATTAGTTGATGAACTTTTACAACTATGGAATGGAAGAGGTGTACGTGTGTGGGATGAGAACGAACAGGAGGAATTTGACCTACATGCGTTGCTATTTGTAACCATCAACGATTGGCCTGCTCTCAGTAACCTTTCAGGACAGATAAACAAGGGATACCACACATGCACACACTGTTTAGATGACACCAACAGTATATATTTGGACAAATGCAGGAAGAATGTGTACCTGGGGCATCGTCGATTTCTTCCGACCAACCATCAATGTTGAAAGAAAGGAAAGCATTTCAAAGGTGAGGCAGATCACCAGAAGAAGCCTACCCTCCGTACTGGTGATCACATACTTGATATGGTCAATGATTTACAAGTAATATTTAGAAAGGGTCCTGGCAGACTATCTGTTCCGAATGACGCTGACAAACGTGCACCCATGTGGAAGAAGAAATCTATATTTTGGGACCTAGAGGTCCGCTCTGCAATCGACGTGATGCACGTGACGAAGAATCTTTGCGTGAACCTGCTAGGCTTCTTAGGAGTGTATGGGAAGACAAAATATACACCAGAGGCACGGGAGGAATAGCAACGTGTGCATGAAAAAGACGGCATGCATCCAAAGCAGTATGAAGGTCGTGCCAGCTACGCTCTTACCAAAGAAGAGAAGGAAATCTTCTTTGAATGCCTGCTCAGTATGAAGGTCCCGTCTGGCTTCTCGTCGAATATAAAGGGAATAATAAATATGGCAGAGAAAAAGTTCCAGAACCTAAAGTCTCATGACTGCCACATGATTATGATGCAACTGCTGCCGGTTGCATTGAGGGGGCTTCTACCGGAAAACGTTCGATTAGCCATTGCGAAGCTATGTGCATTCCTCAATACAATCTCTCAAAAGGTGATCGATCCAGAAATCCTACCAAGGTTAAGGAGTGATTTGGTGCAATGTCTTGTTAGTTTCGAGCTGGTTTTCCCATCGTCCTTCTTTAATATCATGACGCATGTCCTAGTTCATCTAGTCAACGAGATTGTCATTCTGGGCCTGTATTTCTACACAATATGTTCCCCTTTGAGAGGTTCATGGGGGTCTTAAAGAAATATGTTCGTAACCGCGCTAGGCCAGAAGCAAGCATCTCCATGGGCCATCAAATAGATGATGTCATTGGGTTTTGTGTTGACTTCATTCCTGACCTTAAGAAGATTGGTCTCCCTCAATCGCGGTATGAGGTTAGACTGACTGGAAAAGGCACGCTAGGAGCAGACTCAATAATATGTAGGGATGAGCATTCTTGGTCCCAAGCACACTACACAGTTCTACAGAATTCCACCTTGGTGACCCCGTATGTCGATGAAAACAAGAATATTCTGCGCTCCAAACACCCGGAGCAGTGTGACGACTTGATTACATATGAACACATCAGGACTTTCGCCAGTTGATTGCAAACATGTCTCATGGGTGACAACACTGTTTCTGATGAGCTGTACTCGTGGGCCAGGGGACCATCTTCGACTGTATTGACTTACAAAGGGTACGAGATAAATGCGAATACATTTTACATGATCGCCCAAGATGAAAAGAGCACCAACCAAAACAACGGTGTCTGCTTTGATGCAGTAACCAAGAGGGGAAAGGACACATATTATGGTTACATAGTGGACATATGGGAACTTGACTATGAACATGATTTCAAGGTCCCTTTGTTTCAATGCAAATGGGTCAATTTGTCAAGAGGCGGGGTAAAGGAAGACCCACAGTACGGAATGACAACAGTGGATCTGAATAATTTTGGTACACAGACGAACCATTCGTCCTAGCCAATGATGTGGCGTAGGTTTTCTATGTGAAGGACATGTCTACCATACCGAGAAAAAGAAAAGATAAGGAAGCGAATACATCATATGATGAGCCAAAGCGCCACATAGTTCTTTCAGGAAAAAGAGACATTGTGGGATTGGAGGGCAAGACTGACATGGCTGAAGATTATGAAAGTTTCATGAAATTCCTCCCTTCAAAGTCAAGGCTGACCCAAGCACCGTGTTAAACGATAAAGATTATCCATGGTTACGGCGCAATCAGCAAAGGACATAAGCAAAGAAAAAGTGAAGACTTTTTCTCCACAACTATATCATTGCAGTGACATGTGAAGAAATGAAATGCCTTTTGTAACACATGAGTTTTCGTCCGAAACTCTAATACTTCGAAAGAGATTTTCCATTTTGTACACGAAGTGCATCCAATTTTTGTCGTAACCCTCTCAACTTTTTATGACATGCTATGTGGGTGAAATGATGATACCATGCCAACTTTCAACCTTTTCAGAGTTCATTTGAAGTGTTTTTCAATTTCAGGGTTATTTAGCTCAAAAAAATCAGTAAGTGCATGAACAACACCAAATGAAGCTAGAAAGGGTTGAAAATTGATGATGTGGCTTTGAATGGTGCATTTTGAACACAAAAATAGTCTGGAGTTCAAATAAGTTCAAAAAAATGAAATCCCTTTCTAACAGATGAGTTTTCGTCCGAAACACTGATACTTCGAAAGAGATTGTCCATTTTGCACACGAAGTGCATCCATTTTTTCCGTAACCCTCTCAACTTTTTAGCATATGCTATATGGGTGAAATGATGATACCATGCCAACTTTCAACCTTTTCAGAGTTCATTTGAAGTGCTTTTCAATTTCAGGGTCATTTAACTCAAAAAAATCAGTAAGTGCATGAAAAATACCAAATGAAGTCAGAAAGGGTTAAAAATTGATGATGTGTCTTTGAATGGTGCACTTTGAACACACAAAAAGTATGGAGTTCAAATAAGTTCAAAAAATGAAATCCCTTTATAACAGATGAGTTTTCGTCCGAAACCTTGATACTTCGAAAGAGATTGTCCATTTTGTACATGAAGTGCATCCAGTTTTTGCCGTAACCCACTCAACTTTTTAGCACATTCTATGTGGGTGAAATGATGGTACCATGCCAACTTTCAACCTTTTTAGAGTTCATTTGAAGTGCGTTTTAATTTCTTTCAAAACATCGTGGGAGTGGAGTTCAAAAAAGAATCAACTAAAAAGCTTTTATAAACCTCTAGTATTTTTGAAACTATAATTATATAAAAATTATGCAACTAAAATTATCAAAGTATTTTTTGTTCAAAACATTAATTGCAAAAAGAATATAATGATAAAACACACTGGAAATAAATAAAGCAAAAAATAAATAAAGCAAGAAACAAAACAAAATAATGGAGATTATGCAACTAAAATTATCAAAGTATTTATTTGTTAGAAAGAATGAACTAAAATAACAGAAAAAAATAAAAATAAAAAATAAAGCAAAAAACAAAACAAAAATACTGGAAAAAATAAAAAATACCGCCTACTGGGCCACCATGGCCTGAATACGACTAGAAACCCAACCAGCCAACTGGGCCAGGATTCAGGCTCACAGAAGGCCCCCTAGGGCCACATGCAGATACAGAGTGGTTAGGCCCGTAAGCCTGCTTTAGAGAGGAGCTCGAAGGCTCAAGCGCACCGCGCCTTATAAACAGGTGCGACACAGTCTCCACTAGCGAGGTGGGACTAAACTCCCACCATGCCGCTGTGCAAGGCCATTTGTCCCAGTTGGTGGAACCAACCGGGACCAATACCCACCTTTAGTCCTGGTTGGTGGCACCAACCGGGACCAATGCCCACCTTTAGTCCCCGTTGGGCGGGAAGCAGAGACCTTTGGTCCCGGTTGGTGGCACCAACCGGGACTAAAGGTTGGCATTGGTCCCGGTTGGTGCTACCAACCGGGACCAATGCTTCTTGTATATAAGAAAACCCTTGGAAAATTTCAGTTTTCATCTACCAGTTGCCCCGAGCCACCGTGCTCGTCCCCGTCGCCTCCCCGAGCCGTTGTCCTCGTCGCCGGCCCCGTCGCCTCCCCGAGCCGCCGTCCTCATCGCCTCCCCGTCGCTGGTCCCGTCCTCGTCGCCTCTCCGTCGCCGGCCCCGTCGCCTCGCTGAGCCACCGGCCCCATCGCCGCCGTCCTCATCGCCTCCCCGTCGTCGTCATCCTCGTCCCCGTCGCCTCCCCGTCGCTGCCATCCTCGTCGCCTCCCCATCACCGCCGTCCCCGTCGCCTCCCCGTCGCCGCCCCTAGTGAGCCCCCCTGCTCCCCGTGTATATGTGTCTATATGTTCATGTATATATATATATATATATATATATATATATATATGTTCATGTATATGTGTGTATATGTTCATGTATATGTGTGTATATGTTTGTATATGTATATGTGTGTATATGTTCATGTATATGTTTTTTTCAGGTATATGTATATATGTTCATGTATATGTGTCATGTGTGTATATGTTCATGTATATATATGTTCATGTATATGTTTTTTTCATGTATATGTATATATGTTCATGTATATGTGTGTATATGTTCATGTAAAAAGTCTTCATTGTTTTTCATATGTATGAAAATGTAGAGTGAAAACGAAAACAAACATATAAGAAAAAACAAAGTAAAAAATGAAGAAGGAAAAGAAAACCGCTCACCCGACCAACTATCGAGGCCATCCAACCCCTAGAAGAAAGAGCGTCGTTGTCGATATACCCCCTCCCCGATAACTTCGACATGAGGGGGGACATCGGACATGCATGAGTGAGAGAGGCGGTCCGCTCGCCCGACCAACTATCGAGGCCACCCAAACCCTAGAATAAAGAGCGTCGTTGTCGATCTACCCCCTCCCCGATAACTTCGACATGAGAGGGGACGTAGGACATGCATGAGAGAGAGGCAGTCCACTCACCCGACCTACTATCGAGGCCACCCAAACCCTAGAAGAAAGAGCGTCGTTGTCGATCTACCCCGTCCCTACCCGATAAACTCTCGAGGCCAACCAAATCGTTCAAGGACTTGGTTCTTCGGGGTCGGGAGAACTTTGGACCCTGAAACAGGGAAGTGCCGTTGGACGGACGAGGAACTTGCAATACCCATGAACAAGCTTCAAAAGTATATCACCGCAATGCAGGAAGGGACGTTCATTCCCGACAGAGAGAAGGACGAGCTGACTGAGGCCCTAAGGAATGCTGAGCACTCTGGACGAACACGAGGCACACCAGGCTCCGTTCCATGGAAGGTTGGGTTTCCCGACGCATGCGGTTACAGAAGCCGGGAGAGAAAAAGGAAAGCGGAGCTAAGCGAAATTCAGAAGCTCAATGCAAGACTACAAAAGCTAGAGGAAGCTGAGAGCCAGCGAGCAGCCGGCCAACCATCTTAGCGGCACGAAGCTACCCCAGAAGCTACCCTGCCATCTCAGCGGAGAAGTAGCGTCGCTTCCACGGAGCCCGTTCATCCTGACTTCATGTCTCCTAGCTACCCCGTGGATACTATCACGGAGGCTCAACATTGCGAGCTTATGACGAAATGCCGGAACCTCACTTTCAAGACGGCTGTCGGCTCTGCTGCACCTCCTCAACCCAATGGAACTTTTCACTGTCGTCCGATTCCACATGGCTATGCTGCTGTGATGGTGGAGGAAGTAATGAAGGAATTTGAGGAGCTCGAGCCTGACCACTCTACAGGTGAAGGAGAGAATAAGCTGGTTCGTGCCCTGAGGAGTACATGTCTATGGCAGAAGGAGTACACCAAGATTCCAAACTGGACGCCTCCGCCTCCTTCTTCTCCTCAGGCGAATCAGGGCACTTCGCCTCCTCCTCCTCCTCCTCCTCTGGCGAGTGATCAGGGCACACCGCCTCCTTCTCCGGCTCCTACGACGCATGGGGGCACTCCGTCTCCTTCTTTGCCTACTCCGGCACGTCGGAGCAGTACGCCTCCTCCTCAGCCTCGTCGGCAACGGTGGAAGATAGACGCCGCCACTCCGGCTCCTCCGGCGCCTAGTAAGCAATGACGGAAGGGAGCTGCCGTCGCTTCGGCGGCTAGCAGTACAAGCATAGGCAGGAGGGGATACAGATACGGTCCATCTCTCAAGCCTCTGGAGAAGTTACCATATGAGAGGACCGAATCTGAAAACGAGGAGATATGTCAGGCCAAATTGAGGGCCCATTTTGCAAAGAAAACTCCACCTCCGAAGGAGAAGATAGATCCGATGAAAGCGATGCACACTATCGATGCCCTGAAGCGACCACCACCGCCTCCGCCGGATTCCAACTTTGACCACTGTATTAAAAAGACATATCAAGATGCGCGGCGGTCGAGAAGTACTTTCAGTGATGCAAGGTTAGCAAAACGAAGAAGTGGGAAAAAATTCCCCAGCTCGGCGAACAAGCGAACCAATCGTGCCCCCCGCTCAAGGTGTCTAGCGATATCGTCGCTAATCATCTGGAGATGGTGCCTAGTACCAAACCTGGTGATTAACTGAGCGATTTGTACAGTTTAAGCCGTTGGAGGTGGACGAATTCCGTTACCGGCACGGGCGGCCTCTCGTCAAACCTGATCATCCTCCTCTAACAACGATGATGCAAAAATTCCGTGAATGGTACATGGAAACCTGCCGCGAGTCTGGAAAGGATTCTTTGATGCTATTAGTTAAAGAGGAGCACGACCGTTGGAATGGAACTGTTGAATGTTGAATTTGAGGAGATATTCCAGTTATACAATCAAAAGGCCCTCAACAAAACAATTGTGACTTGCTACTGTCTGTAAGTACTACTTCTGTAATTAAGTCTCTCTATGTATATAGCTCAGCTCTTTCATTGCATGCATATATAATTATCCTCATTATATTATGCAGATTGAAGGTCGTCGAATGCAGAAAAGCACAAATCTATGACATTGGGTTCATTAACCTAAATATCATACATGAGTATAATGTTCAAAAGAATGTCACACAAACCGAGGACAACTTGCTACAATCGTTGCTTAAAAATCAAAACAAAGGGACAATACTCTTTCCTTACAACATCAGGCGAGTTTTACTGTCTTGTGCATATTCGGTTTCCCTTATTACTCGAGGTTTGTAGTAATGTAATTGATGAGTTATGCATGCGTGCGCAGTTTCTACTTTATTCTGCTAGAGATTAAGCTTGAGCGGGGAGTAGTAATCGTCTTAGACTCGAAACAAAAAGATCCCCAGGAATATGCGGGCATGACTGAAATGCTCCAGAAGTAAGTTCAATCGATCATTATCGCATCATATCGGCAACTTTGTTCATTTCCTGATATCAAGTAATTATTTTCTTTGTCTGACGGGGTTTGTAAAGAGTTCACATCAATTATTCCGGCACTGCCGGGGGAGCTGTGATTTACACACCCGAAAGTAAGTACTACTAGCTCGTTTCGCGCATCTCCCATTGATTCTACTTTCATCAATACCATTTATGATGCTTGATTATCAGTTTGATTGAACTCTATTTCTCGTAAAGTGCTTGTGGCAGGAAACCGGGAATGATTTTTGTGGATACTACGTTTGCGAGTTCATCTACAACGCGACGACCCCTGAGCGGGGCTACTCTGAAAAACACTTTCAAGTGCGTAAGCAATAATATTCATAATTTTATTTTATTACCATATATATGTATTGACCCCCTTCTTCAAATTAGATGTGGCGGATGCGGGATGAACTCCTACCACATGATCGCATACGAGCAATTCAAGAAGAATTGGCGGGATTCTTTCTTGACCACGTCATAAATAAAGCCGGAGAATACCATCTGGATTGGACATTAGATGTTAGGGATTGTAAGAGATCTTATATTGTATATATGTAGCTAGTAGCATCGGATATATATACGAAAACTTGTTATACGACCAATCTCTCGGAGAAAGAGAGATCGATCACTTCTATCTCTATATGTTCATGACGATCTTCTGTACTTAATGGTTCCTTCATTTGCTTACTAGCTAGCGTGTCGAGTTCTCTCTATAGTAGCTAGCATCGACCAAGCATGGAGAAAGAGAGGACACTTCTCTCTATTAATTAGCTAGCTAAAACAATATGAAACCCCTAAATTAACCGTCCAAAACCCCCTAAACCCTTCCCTCCCTTTCAAAAAAAACCCAGCAACTGCTAGATGCTGACGCGTGGACGCCTTTTGGTCCCGGTTGGTGTTACCAACCGAGACTAAAGGTCCTCCTGCCTGGGCTCCCAGCACCGGCCATGTGGAGCCCCTTCTGTCCCGGTTGGTAAGCGAACTGGGACTAAAGGTTTTGGGCTTTAGTCCCGACCCTTTAGTCCCGGTTCCAGAACCGGGACAAATGGGCCTTACGAACCGTGACAAATGAGCATTTTTCTACTAGTGATCATCCGATCCGAGGATGAGGGGTTTTCCTTGGAGCAACACGACGGGCAATGAGAGCGGCGACGTCAACTTCAAGAAGGGGACGAACCTCGCCGTTGTCGTTCTGCCCTAAGACAGAACATGTTCTCACCCCGAGCAACACTCACCGCCACTGACAGATGTTATGAACGCTGCACCACAACCACCGAACATCACACCTTGACCAACACCGCCACCGACAGATGGTATGACCGCTGCACCACAACCACCGAACGTCACACCCCGACCACCACACGATCATGGCCCACAGGGCAGCACCTGAGCCACGGGCTCCACGCACGAGCACCGCGCTCCCACCACCAGGGTTGTTGCCTCGGCATCGAAGACCCCGACACCACCTCACCCCAGACATGCTGCTACAACGACCAAAGAGAAGAGCGGAAAGTCCCCTCCTTTCCCACCCATGGGCCCCCTCATGGTCGAGACCCACCAAGGCCGGCCAAATCTGGCCTCCGTCACCCATCCTGCCGCTCTCAGGCATGTGACGAGCTCCCCGGTGGCTCACCACCGTCAGATAGGAGGCAAGGATGATCCTACGGCCAGCCCTAGCGGCCGAATCCTCCCTTGATGATGGACATCAATTGGGAGAGAACCCGTCCTTCGATGAATGTCACACCGGACCATGAGGAGATGGATCGGAGGCCAAAACGGGCCGCCTACAGACGAGTGTCTATGCCGGATATACCAACCGCCGTCGCAGCCGACCCGCCGACAAGCCACTGTGGACCGCCATCACGCCGTCGCAGTCCACACCGACGCAGCAACCAGGAGGGTCGATACCAACACCTCGGTCACGCCAGCAGTGATGGATGGGTCCTCCCCGTGGCTCCACCGCCGTGCGGCCGATGGGATGAATAACATGTGCATCCTTCTTGTTCACCGCCTTTTAGCAGTGGCTTTGCAGTTTGCACACTATCACTGCACCACAACCGGCCCTACTGTCGGTGCCTGACCAGCTCCACCCCTTCCTTGCCGCGAACAGCTCCGCCTCAAAAGCTTCACCACCAATCCACCATGATCAAAACATCTGCACGAAGCACCGATAAAAGTGCCCAAACAGGTGGCCGCGCACGACCACACCAACACCGGCAGATCCGGCAGCAATATACTCCTAGATCAAAATGACCAATCCACCGAGACCACAATCATATCCAACAGTCCACCACCAGCTGACCGGCCGGCGCGCGGAGAGGCGTGCACCCGAGCACTTCAACCCCGGCTGCTTGACATATTACTGCACAGATTGCGTGCGCCGTGCACTTGCTGCAGTAGCCATCTAAAAATCCACACGTACGTACGTACGCCCAGTGCACCCAGCAAGCACCCGGTGGATCCTTACACATGCATGGATGCGCGCGTGCAGCTACGCCACATGAAGAAGATAATGCTTCAAGTCTTATCTAGGAGTAGCTAATTGTCCACCGAGCAAGCATAGGCCTAGTGCAACAATCCACTTGGAAGACATTCCTTTTAAGGAAATGCAAACATGTCTTGCACTAGCTAGCTAGTTTTCTTCATCACATTGATTATACGCTAATTCTGTTACGAAACAAGCTAGCGCACTCATGTATATACATTCAGTAAAGCAAAGAAAATCGTCGTTCGGTTCCAACCTGTTCAAATCTGCATCAAGGGATTTCACAGCAAAAAAGGTTGAGGATGCTTTTCTTCGGCCCATGTTACCTCTAGCAACTTTTGTAGAGCCAGCCATGCATGTGTGACTGCTGACTAGAATAATAGTCGAACAAACCTCTAGCTAGCTCCATCTCATTTGTTCACTCAGCTTTTCAACGGAGGAATACTGGCACGAATGAAGGTGGCTACCTAGCTATAATTCGTTGCATATATAGCCCATCCTATGATACCACATGTAGGGTACGGCGCTCCAAGTGGTCATATAGCAGCTATAGCCACGGACGTTGTTAGCCACACGTAAACCAAGATGAGTCCAGTGCAGCTGCCGGTCGTCCTCCTCCTCCTCCTGATACTGACCGCGCCGGCAGCTGACCGGGCGGCCGCGAGCCCCCCGGCGGACCCGGTGCAGTGCTCGTGGGGCGGCGGCACGGCTGACTGCACCTTCTCGACCGCGTACGGCGTGTTCCCGGACCGCTCCACGTGCCGCGCGGCCGCCGTGGCCTACCCTGCCACCGAGGCCGAGCTGGTGCGTGCGGTGGCGAACGCCACGGCCGCCAAGACCAAGATGAAGGTGACCACGAGGTACGCCCACAGCATGCCCCCGCTGGCGTGCCCCGGTACCGGCGACGGCCGGGGCCTGGCCATCAGCACCCGGTGGCTGAACCGCGTCGTGGCCGTGGACGCGGCGAGGGCGGAGATCACGGTGGAGAGCGGTGTCACGCTGCGGGAGCTCATTGCGGCGGCGGCGGCCGCCGGGCTCGCGCTGCCCTACGCGCCCTACTGGTGGGGGCTCACGGTGGGCGGCATGCTCGGCACCGGCGCGCACGGTAGCTCGCTCTGTGGCAAGGGCAGCGCCGTCCATGAGTACGTCGTCGGGATGCGCATCGTCACGCCCGCGCCGGCCGCCGAGGGCTTCGCGAAGGTGCGCGTGCTCGCGGCGGCCGACCCGGAGCTGGACGCCGCCAAGGTCTCCCTCGGCGTCCTGGGTGTCGTCTCTCAGGTAAGGTAATCTTACACCCTTTGTTGTAGGAGTACATACATGCTATGATGACACGAGTAGTACATTTACATCAGCTGTCCTAAGTATTTCAGCATATGTTTGTTAACAGGTCACACTGTCTTAGCCATAGATGGTAGTCATCAGGAGTATGATCTAGTCCTTGACTTGCATTAACCTCATTGACATATACGTTGATTAACATACGCTTACATTAATATTACTTACGTTAAGATTAAATGGTAGGTACGTACGGCATGGTACTCTTGCCCATATATATTATTTCCTTCGTCACAATTTAAAAGGCATGCATGTATATCTAGGTCATCAATTTGACTTATATAAAATATATTGTTTAATATAAAAATTATATCATTAGAAAATAAAATGTCTAAAGTTTCTAATGATATATTTTTTGTAATATATGCCTCTGACTAAATTGGTCAAATAAACGATCTAGATACACGTGCATGACTTCTAAACTATGAGGGAGAGTAGCAACTGAACTGACATGTATATTAGTGGTAGACATGTATTATTGCGTGCTACTCCATTTATATGGAGCACATTAGCAATTGAACCATGCATGCACGTACGTACTTGATGCAACATTGAATTTATGCTGATCATGAGTATGTATTTTAGAGCGATATGTCGATGACTATGTATTTTAGGGCTCAAGAAAGCACCCGTAGATCGATGATACTTGGAGTGCAAAACATGATTCGTCAAAAAGTACAAACATGCAGCCCATAGCTGGGGTGTGTGTCGCAATCATGTCACTTTAACTGTTTTGGCATCACTATTTATACTTGAAAGCACCTTTGGAACATGGTAGACAAACAGGCTGTGTGTTTTGCTTGCCTTCACGTGCCGACGTGATGTAAAGTTATACTTTTACTCGAAAAAAATTCGACCGACACTTGCACTTAAGCGTCGAATGATTCACAATAAAAAATCTTAATAGAATGAAATGGGATATAAGTAGAGGGTTGTCCACTATTTACACACTCCCTCCGTTTTTATTTATTTGACATATTTGCCTTGACCCAAGTCTAATTTATAAAGTTTGACCAAATTTATCAAAAACAAAATAAACTTTTAGAGTAAAAAATATATATGGTATGGAAATATATTGAATGAAGATTCCAATGGTATTGCTTTGGTACTGTGAATATTAATAATATTTTATATAAACTTCGTCAAAGTTTAGAAAATTGACTCGAGACATGCGAAGTAAATAAAAACGAAGGGAATACATATGTTATTGCAAAGTTTAGGATTACTTTTTTTACAGAAAAGTTTAGGATAACTTATGAGATTTTAACTCACATTTTGGATATTTATTCATGGACCACAACACATGTGCTAGTTTTGAATACAATCCCAAAATCCATCGATTCATGCATGGACAAACTAACAGGTAGTGCCCACCACCAGCAAGTGCCTACATGAACGCTAATATGATGCTGAGGTGCAGAGGTGGACATATGCTCCACCAGCATCCTCCACATCTCCACATCACTCGCAAAAAAAAAAACATCCTCCACATTTCCACATCACTCGCAAAAAAAAAATCCTCCAAATCTCTTTTTGTGCTCCTTATTCCTCCCATTTCTATCTCTACCCCTCCCTCCCCCCCTCTCTCTCTTGCATCAACATCGGTTATTTTTCTATACAAAGGGCAGATGTCACATATTAAATAAATCTAGCCCTTCTACATCATCACCATCTTCCTTCTACATCCACCGGTGGAGATCGTTGCCACCTCTAGGTCTCTGTCTCACCGGAACAACCCTTTTGAAATACATGAGCTTGTAGAAGCCGCAACCAAAAAATCATTAATGTAGACCACAAGAAGCCGACGGCCACGAACTGGATAGATTGCCGCTCGGGAGAAGCCTACACCAAAAAGGTGCCAAAAGTAATCTCAACTCTGACCAGACAGAAGGAAGACATAAACCTCACAAGTTTCCCGACGGAGCCATATCGGGCCGAGCTTAGATGGGCGAAGATGGAACTAGAGAACAAAAACATATCACAATGACATCCCCTTCGCAGGCGGCCGCCGCCGTGAATAAACACTAATCATGCTAGACCGAGTGCTCTAAGATCCACACCATTGTCCGACACATCGACGCCACTACGATGAACGAGTTCGACATGGTGACAACCGAGTAACCGTTATTCTCATCGAATGTGGGTGTGGTGACCTTTCATGTGACTCTCTGCATATGTTGGTGTTAGCGTAGTTGCATGGCTTAATGCATGTGTTGTATCATGTATGTGTTGGTTCTTGAACTGTAGAATAAGGAGTAATAACAATATGCATGTACCCTAGATCGAGGGCCTCTTTGATTCGCAGGATTTGTAAAATCATAGAAATAGAAAAAAACCCGAGGAATAGAGTGGCATGTAGGATTGGTATGAGCATGAATGTGCGCAGGAAAAACGTAGGATTCTTCACATGAGGTTAGAGTTGATGAAAAATTTCCTATGAACAATAGTATAAGTGAATTGTATGGAAATTTTCCTATAAATTGAAATCCTATGAATTAACAACCCACGGATCTGTAGGAAAAAATCCTAAGGACTAGAATTCTTCAAAAATCCTTTAAAATCCTTTGAATCAAAGAGGGCCTTAAAGGAAAAGTTGTAACAACAATATGATTCCCAAATGAATGTTCAATTTATACTACTACGTAGTAGTTTTGAAATGTGCATGTGAAGATCTAAATCTGTACTTAGATCAACTTCAATGGGGCAATCCAATCGCCGGCCCGCGTCCGTTTGAATCAAAATGAACAAAACCATCGGCACAACGTGCCAACCCAATTCTAAATTGTGTCCGCGGGACATCCGCGCCGACACATTTCAAACCCAAATTTGTGTCGCGTTTGCGTCGACAGGAACACGAAACGGACGCCATGCACATGCCTCCTCGATGTCCGCCACATCCCCACTAGTTAGCTGGCCAACCGTCCCATGCGGTCTTATTTATGACTGTCACCTATGGAGGGCCCACACGTCAACGATTAGAAGCATACTTTTATAATCCAACACGCGTGCGGGATCGGCCTCATCCATTTCCACTCCCGTCCCCATCTAACGGTTGCTCCTTGCCGACGACAGAAACCCTAGCGCCATGGGCCTCTTCAACGGCCTTTACATGGGTAGGCCTGGCATTGGAGCTGGTTGACTCACTGGTCCTGGCTCGGACGCCTAGGACACCGCGGGGACGTCTAGAGCAGCGCACACTTTTAATGTGTAATTAGTATTAGGTTTTTCATGTTTAATTAATGTCAATATGGACTTTGGCATGCGGTTGCCCGCCGTTTTAATGTTTAATTATTTTTAAGTTTGAATTTGCCTCTTTTTATTTATTTGTGTGGCATGTCAAAACAAAATGGGTCAATCAAGAGTTGGGTGCACGGGTCAACCCAAATTAGAATACGAACACTAACATTCGCTCAATCAACTCAAACGGATAAAAAACAGATAAAACGGGCGTTTGTTTGGATCCGCCGGATGGAGTTTTTTTTTTAGGATTTCTAAATCTTAATTGAGAGAGATTTAATGAAGTCTTAGTCGGTGCAAAAATTTCAATTTCCTTTATTATTTTTATTTTTCATATGTTTTATTACTTGACTGAGACTTGATTAAATCTCAGTGTACTGAGATCTAGCCAACGTCTTTCCCTTTTTTATACTACAATGTCTAACAAATTTGTACGATGATTTGCAGGTGACTCTGGCGCTACAACCTCTGTTCAAGCGCTCGACGACGTACACGGAGCGGGACGACGACGACCTCGCGGAGCAGGTGACCAAGTTCGGGTACCAGCACGAGTTCGCCGACATCGCGTGGTACCCGGGCCACGGCCGCGCGGTGTACCGCATCGACGACAGGCTGCCGATGAACGCCTCCGGCGACGGCGTCCTCGACTTCATCGGCTTCCGCCCCACCTCGTCCGCGGTGATCCAGGCCAACCGGCTGGCTGAGGAGCTGTCCGAGCGGGTGGGCAACGGCGGCAGCGGCGGCAAGTGCCTGACCGCGAGGGTGACCCACGCCGCGCTGTCGGTGGCCGGCTACGGGCTGGCGCGGAGGAGCGGCGTGCTGTTCACGGGGTACCCGGTGGTGGGGCGGCAGGACCAGATGCAGGCGTCGGGCGGCTGCCTGACGGGGCAGGAGGACAAGCTCCAGACCGCGTGCGCCTGGGACCCGCGGCTGCGCGACTCGAGCTTCTTCCACCAGACCACCTTCAGCCTGCCGCTGAGCCGCGCCGGCGCGTTCGTCCAGGACGTCCAGCGGCTGCGCGACATGAACCCGAAGGCCCTCTGCGGCGTGGAGCTCTACGACGGCATCCTCATCCGCTACGTCAAGTCATCCACGGCGCACCTCGGGAAGCCGGCGGCGCCCGGGGAGTCGGTCGACATGGTGGACTTCGACATGACCTACTACCGCAGCCGCGACCCCCGGAGGGCGCGGCTCCACGAGGACTTCCTGGAGGAGATCGAGCAGATGGGGCTGTTCAAGTACGGCGGCCTGCCGCACTGGGGCAAGAACCGCAACCTCGCCTTCGCCGGCGTGGCGAGCAAGTACCCCGGGATGCGCCGGTTCCTGCGCGTCAAGAGCGCCTACGACCCCGACGGCCTCTTTTCCAGCGGCTGGAGCGACATGATGCTCGGGGTCGGCGCCGCCGCGCCGACCAAGGACGCGCCCGGGTGCGCGCTGGAAGGGATGTGCGTGTGCTCGCGGGACGCGCACTGCGCACCGGAGCAAGGCTACCTGTGCCGGCCCGGCAAGGTGTACAATTATGCCAGGGTCTGCACCAAAGTGTAGTCGTCCAATCTGGTCGAATTACAGAAAGAATGGTAGAATGCGCTAGACAGAAACCACACATCGGGTCGAATTTGGAACCACACCAACTGCTAGAATTTACACAATCCCAGTTAGCAGTAACACATCGAAATGGAAAACTGAGCCGTTCCGGCGTGTACCGGCAGATCTAGAGCCGCTCACTGTCCTCTCAGGATTAATGCAACACTGCTCAATATAAAAATCAAATCATTATGTTTCGGGAATACATAGCTATACAATCTGCAAACTGCGCCACCCGAGGTCCCACCAATATCAGCTTTTGGTCAGATGATACAGAGTCTTGCATGCATGCGAACCGGCTTCTCTGACGCACGGCATCCTGGCGTTGGCCACTGACATGTGGGCCAGGTTTTCGATGGACCCACGTGCCAGTGGCCGAACAGCAGGTGCCGGCAAGGGATCCTCGTCCGCTGTCCATTCCTTCTTTTTACTCTCCCAGGCTAATTCATCTATTATTTTACCTTTGCAAACTTAAAATCACTCATATCTTTTAAACCAAGCTTTTAGTGTCAAAACATTTTATATATTTGAACTCATCTCGTAAAGATCTTTAAAACAAGACCGATTTTGGATATATTTTAATTGAGTTTAAAATTCATGAAACACATCTCACATATTTCACTGCTTGAAATTCTTAAGAATAGAATGATTTCAATCAGGTTTACAAGTTCACATTTCAGTTGCATGTTGTTTTACACATGCATAACTTACATTTCACTTTTCACTGACTTCTTTCACTATTTAAAAACATTTCACATTTGGAAATGATCGGTTTCATAAGTTGATATTTCAGTTCATACCTTTTTCAATTTCACTACCTACATTTGACTTTTCATCGACTTGTTCACAAAAATCACATCTATTTTGATTTCATATAATTAAAACAACATATTTCACTATTTAAAAATAAACCATAACACATTCCAAACATTTCAATTTCACAAGTTGGCATTTCATTTTAACATTTTTTTCACTTTCTAAGGTACATTTCACTTTTCACTCATTTGTTTCACAAAAATCACGTCTATTTCATTTGCACATTTTTAAAATAACCTATGTCACTATTTTGAAATAAACGACTACACATTTCTATATAATCAGTTTCACAAGTTGGCATTCAAATTTCATATTTGGGTTAAGTACGTTTCGGCAAAATAAGTTTTATTTCCCATATTTCTAGTGAAATAAGTTTGTTTCGCATTTTTATAGTTAAATATGTTTTTTCCACATATGAAATGTGAAACGTCAAAGATTAAACATGTTCAAAATATAGTCAAAATTGGTCTAGTTCTAAAGAGTTTGACGCCAGGAGTCTAAATATATTAAATGTTTCAAAAAAAAGTTTATAATTTAAAAGATACACGTAATTTAAATTGTCTAAGATGAAATAAGGCATTGAATTAGTTTGGGATGGATAGAGAGAAAAGAGCTACATGGGAATCTTTCCTGGCAAAAGATATTCCTTTGGGCGCATCAAACTGACACATAATTAACCACATAAAAAGATACAACAATTAGAGTAGGACGCTTTGGAGCTCGGCCTCCATGGAACCCTTTATTTTTGAAAAAAAAATTCAAAATCCAAACTTCCAGATTTCAAAAAATCTGAAAAAAATATATGCTACTAAACAAGGATGAATTGTATATGTGTGCAAAAAATCAGGATGAAATACCTTGAGATACGATCTGTGCAAAAAGAACAAATTCATGTACTTTTGAGATGAATAGTATCATGTGTAAAAAAGTCATAAATTTATCCTTTTTGCACAGACCTCGTTTCAACGTATTTCGTCCTAAAAATTTACACATGTGTGTTATGCCTCCATGTATATCTGTATTTTTTTTCAGATTTTTTTAAGATGTGAAAATATGAATTTTCATGAATTTTGGGGTTTTCGAAAACTGGCCTCCATGGAGGCTGAGCTCCAAAAGGCATTTCCGCAACAATTATACTATCGCTATACATCTAGGCGGACCATAGTTTACACGCATCTCAGAAAATGTGGATGGTATGACTGTAGGATACATAGCAGCTCTGCGGTGCTTCGCTGTAATACTATTTAATCTAATTTAATCCGGACACCGGAGTGTACGATATCTTCTTATAGCTTGGACAGTTATCGACATGTATCCTTCATACAAATGTACTATAGCCTAAAAAACGTCTTTTATTTTGAGAAATAGGTAGCATCGTGGAACTTTTATGAAGCATCTTAACACCCAAACAGGAGTGCCCGCAGGTTTATATTGATTGGGGTTTCGTAACATACAAGATTATGATAGGAGGACCCCTGACCAAGAGAGGGAGAGATCCTCTCGAGGGAAAGATCCTCTCGGAGGTTACAGGAGGGAGAGGATAGAGATTATAAAATAATAAACATAAAACAAACTCTATATCTCTATCCCATCCAACGTGGCATGCAAGTCACAAATATATTCAACACTCTCCCTTAATCACAATGCTACTAAGTTGAGATTACGTCGAACTTCTTTAAAGCTTTTAGTTGGCAATGCCTCGGTGAACCCATCAACAAGTTGATCCTTGGAGGCAATGAACCTGACTTCCAATTGTTTGCTTGCAACTCGTTCTCGCACAAAATGAAAGTCTATCTCAATATGCTTAGTCTTGGCATGAAAAACTGGATTAACAGATAGGTAAGTTGCTTCAAGATTGTCACACCAGAGACATGGGTAGCCTTGTGAAATTCCAAGTTCCTTTAGCATGGACTGAACCCAAATGACCTTAGCAGTTGCATTTGCTAAGGATTTGTACTCTGCCTCAGTACTTGACACGGAGACTGTAGCTTGTTTCTTTGCACACCAAGAAATCAGATTTGGTCCATAAAATATGACAAACCCACTAGTGGACCATCTATCATCCAGGCAACCGGCCCAATCAGCATCAGAGAATGCACTCACAAGGATAGACGATGACTTGTTAAACGTGAGACCAACATTCATTGTATTCTTAACATACCCGAGGACTCGCTTAGCTATAGTCCAATGAGCTGAAGTAGGTGCATGAAAAAATTGACACACTTTATTGACAACAAAGGAAATGTGAGGTCGAGTGAGAGTCAAATATTGAAGTCCACCAACTATACTTCTTTAATTTGTGATGTCCTATTGATTCAGGGGCTCCCCTTCTGTCAAAGACAAAGATTCTGAACTAGACAATGGTGTTGGTGATGGTTTACAATGTTGCATGCCAATTCTGCTCAACAGATCATTAGCATATTTCTCTTGTGACAGGTTAATATCAGTTTTTGTTTTCTTAACCTCAATGCCTCAAAATAAATGAAGATCACCTAGATCATTGAGAGCAAACTAAGAGCTCAAATCCTTGAGCAAAGTTGTCACTGCCTCACTAGATGAACTAGTCACAATGATATCATCAACATATATGAGAACAAAGATGGTACTTAGCCTAGAGTACCATGCTCGAGGGGCTTGCTTGAGTCAATAAAGAACCTTGTCAAGTTTGCATACATGGAAAGGTGCATTTCTATTCCCAAACCCAGCTTGTTGTTTCATATAAACCTCCTCTTCCAGAACACCATGAAGAAACACATTTTGCACATCTAGGTGTGTGAGACTCCATCCCCTGGAAACAGTAATAGACAATACGAGACAAATGGTTGCAGCTTGCACAACAGGACCGAAGGTGTCCTCATAATCAATGCCATATCTCTGCTTAAAACCTTTTGCAACTAATCTTGCCTTATAGCGATCATTGATACCATCTGATTTTCATTTGATCCTATAAACCCATTTGCAATCAATCAAGTTTATACCTTCATGCCGAGGAACTAGGTGACATGTGTTGTTTTTCTTCAAGGCCATATACTCATCTTCCATAGCCTTTTTCCACCGTGCATCACCAGGGCGCTGCTCATATTTTTCGGTTGACCACCTGCTGAGCATACCAAGCCAAATTTAGTTTTATAATTGGTGCGATTTATTACCCCCTTTTGAAGCCGTGTACGTGGTGGGGAAGCGACTTCAACAGGAGAAGCAATAGCAGACCCAAGTGCGGAAGATCCGGCCTCTGGATCAGGCTCCAGGTCAGCAGCAGAGGATCCCGAGGGGGATTCGTGAGCTGTAGATGGCGATCCCGAAGCGCCCGATGAATCGTGTAGGGGCGACATAGGTGCAACCTCGACTGTCGTGCGTGTGGCAGTCCGCGGGTGGACCGGTTCGGTTGCACCAGCAGCGTGGACCAGATCCAAGAAAGACACGTGGGGGTGGTCGGCCACCAAGTAGGACCCCGCACCGTACGTGGTCGAGCCTAAGTGGCAAGTCGCGCGTGTGGGCAGGACGACAACGCGGTCGTTGTTTGTCACAGAGGGGCCACCTGCCGCCTTTGTCGTCCGTCGCGGCGATCTCGAGGTGGATCGGGAAGGAGTCTGCACCAACTCCGATCCGAGAGCAGTTTCAGTGGAATATGCTGGGTTGTCTTGTGCACACGTAAAATGACGCTGATCCGCACTATTTTGGGAAAAATTTGTTCCAATTTCCGCACAAGAAAAAATAGAGGCATCTCGCTGATGGAGAGAGTTAGTCAATGAAGAATTAGCACAATTATTTAACACCCCATTATCAATGCCAGGAAGATGTGATGGAAGGATAAGAATCTCTTTGTGAAGGAGAGCTCCGGCATTTGGATGAAGGTGTTAAAAGGGGAATTTTGTCTCAGCAAAAACAACATGATGACGGATGTAGACACGACCAGTAGGAATATCAAGACGCTTGACCCCTTTGTGTTGCGCACTATGGCTAAGAAACACACATTGTTTAGATTGGAACATGAGTTCGCAATTATTGTAGGGACGAAGATTAGGCGAACACACCAACCAAAGACACGAAGTGGAGTGTAATCTGGTTTGACATGTAAAAGTTCTTTTGTAGGGGTTTCATTGCTGATGACTAGACTAGGCAAGATGCTTATAGGATGCACAACCTAAGGAAAACTTCGTCCCAAAATTTTAAAGGCATAGATGTAGCGGCGAGAAGAGCAAGGCCTACTTCAACAATATGTCTATGTTTCCTTTCGGCAGACCCATTCTGTTGATGAGCATGAGGGCATCACACATGATGAGAAATTCCTATTTGTTGGAAAAACGAGTTTAGTTTCTCATATATACCAACCAGTCAGACTGGACAATAAGAATCTTTGTATCAAATTGTCTTTCAACAACAGCTTGAAAATTATGGAAGACTTGAAAAACGTCAGAACGTTTCTTAAAAAGATAAATCCAAGTGTATTTGCTATAGTCATCAATAAAGTAACATAGTATGCGTGTCTAGCAACAAAGGAGGGGGCTGGACCCCATATATCAGAAAAAATAAACTGTAGAGGCTTGACAGAAACACTGGTAGACACAGGATAAGGCAACTGATGACTTTTAGTATGCCGACAAGAATCACAAATTGTTTCTGAATTATGCTCCCCAACAACTAGGAGTTTATTTCTACTAAGAACTTGCTTAACAAGAGAAAAAGAAGGGTGTCCTAAACTATCATGCCATTAAGCCAAGGAGATATGAATGGCATTGCACACTTGTTTATTGAATCTGCTAACTAACTGGTGGGATGAATGGGTAAATCCCGTCCACACATCTACCTTGGTAAAGAATTCTCCTCGTGACCTGATCCTTGATCAAGAAAAAAATGGGTGAAACTCTAGAAATACATGATTATCAAGAGAAATGCCATGAACGGAAAGAAGATTTTGTTTGGTGGTAGGGCAATGCAAGATTCTATTAAGATGGATGTCATGATATGGGGTTTTAATTATTGATTTTCCAACATGACTTATTTTCATACCTTGTCCATTGGCATTGTGAACTTGATCATGGCCATGATAGCGCTCATGTATATGGTGATGTTCTCGATCTCATTGGTGATGTGATCCGTTTCTCCAGTGTCCACACCGTACGAACTATCTATGGTAGCAACAACTTTCTTCTTGCGAGAATTATCTTCCTCATAGCGCCAATTGCAGTCTTTGGCTATATGGTTAGTTATTTTTAAAGATTTGAAATTTTCCTTCATATTCATCATACCCCTGAAAACTTCTGCCGCTGTCGCCGTTGTTTTGATGCCCCCCATTGTTGCAGTAGAAGGCGCTGCCGTTGGTTGTCCTTGTTGCCTCCGCCATGGTTTGGGTGATGGTAGTACCCGCTGCTACCACCACCACCCCCGTTGTTGTAGCCACCACCATAGCTGCCAGTGTTGTTTTGGGGGCTGCTGCCGCCGCCTTGATTTCCTCTAGGGCCACCACCTCTGTTACCCTTGGATTGGTTGTCGCGGTAGCCCTTGGAAGGGCCATAGCGACCACGTGATGCGGTGTTCGCCAAGGATTTGAAGGAGCCACCGTTGTTGCCATGGAACATCTCCATTCTTTGATCAAAGTTAGAAACCATGGCAAATAGAAGATCAACAATAAGGGGTTCGGTACAAACATCAAGGGTAGAGACAATGGGTTGATAATCAAGATCTAGGCCAGCTACTATGAAAGAGATCAGCTCATCTTCGCTGATTGGTTTTGTAGCGGCAACAAATTCATTGGAGAGGGATCTCATGTAGCCAAAGTATGTGTCTATAGATTGCGTCCCCTTTTGTGCGTTCGTGAGAGAAGAACAAATATTATTGGAGCGAGAGAAAAATCGTGCAGAGAACATATTTGTGAGTGTCGTCCAGATCGCATGCGATTTCTCAATGGAAGCTACTTGAATCAACACCTCCTTGGACAGATTGTGAAGAAGGTAGGCAACAATTTGCTGGTCTTGGATGATCCACGGATTGTAGGCCGGGTTGGGGATGGTTTCCTCCTTCCCGTCGGTATTTGTTTTGGTGATGGTTTTGGTAGGCTTGGCAATAGTTTGATCTAGGTATCCGTAGAGGCCAGCCCCCATAATCTGGGAGCGGGCTTGCGCATGCCACAAGATGAAATTGGTGCATCACAGAGGTTCCGAGGTGTTGTTGTTGAGGTTGGCCGAGACAACAGAGCTTGAGGATGAAGACATGGCGGCTGTGGGTTTTGAGGTAGAGATTGATGGAAGGTTGCTAGATGATATGGGTGAGGAAAGCTTTGTATACCATGTGGAACTTCTATGAAGCATCTCAACCACTACTGGAATCAGGGAATTTGTCATCTGCCAGTTCTATGACGTCTGTTGGTAGATGTAAAAGAACGTATTTGCTGTCCGCTGACCAAAAACTGACGACAAAAAACAGGCTGACGGCAAAGATACAGTTTTCCGTCTGCCCGTACTTTGTCGTCGGCCAGCAAACGGCAAAGGGACCAAAGGTGGACGGCAAAGAGGCGTGATGGGCCCCACTGGGCCGTGAAGCGGGCTAGGTCAAATGGACGGCCTAGATGTCGTCCGCCTAATCTTTGCCATCTGCCGTTTAGCCCTTTGCCGTCCGCTAGCAGACGGTAAAGAGGAGAACGCCTGGCTAACGACCGTTAGCCCCCGGACCCACCCCCTCTTCTCCGACGGCAAAGAGGTTTGCCTAACAACCCCCCCGGCCGGCCCCGACCCCCTTTATGTGTCTGTGTGTGTGCATCTCTCTCACCCCGCACGACCACCGGCCGCCCCTCACCCCCGCAGCCACCCTCACTGGCCCCTGCCCCTCCGCCCCTCACCGCCTCCCTGCCCCACCTGCCCTCATTGGACGCCCCTGCCCCGCCTCCCCTCACTGGCCCCCTACCCCACCACCCCTCACGGGACGCCCCTGCCCCGTCACCCCTCACCGGCTGCCCCTGCCCCCACCCGACCGCCACCACCGCCCCGACGCCCTTGACGTCCCTGCCCCCCGCCGCCGCGACGCCCCCGGTACCCCTCGGCGCCCCTGCCCCCTGTTGCCTGGCTTCCACTGCCGCCCCCGGCGTCCCTGCACCGCGCTCGTCCATCGCCGCCCCCGCCGCCCCCCCCGTTGGTGAGTACCATCGTGGGTCGCCCCCTTTTTTCATTTTTTCATTTTTTCATTTCGGTTAATTTAGTTAGTTTATTAGGTTAGTTTTATTAGTTTATTAGGTTAATTAGGTTAGTATTATTAGCTTAATTAGGTTAGTTAGTTAGGTTAGAAGAAAAGAAGAAGGAAAAAAATGTAAAAGGGAAAAGGAAAAGAAGAAAAGAAGAAGAAGAAGAAGAAGAAGGAAACGAAGAAAGAAAAGAACAAGGAGAAGGATAAGGAGAAGAAGAAGAAGAAGAATCAGAAAAAGAGGAGAGGAGGAGAAGAAGAAGAGGAAAAAAAGAAAGAAAGAAAGAAAGAAAGAAAGAAAGAAGAAGGACCCCCGACCCCGAACGCCACTGACCCCCGACGCCACCGACCCCCAACGACACTGACCCCACTGAACCCCGATGCCACTGAACCCCGACGCCACGGACCACCGACCCCCGACGCCACCGACCCCTGAGGCCACGGACCCTCGATGGCACTGACTCCCGACGCCACTGACCCCCGACCCTCAACACCTCTTCTGCCTCCTATTGACAGAGAAGGTGCTTTTCGGCCTTCCTGAGGCCGACGGGGTCATAGTTTTGTAAATTATGAGTAAGGTCACATATTTTGCCGATTTGTTTTATAAAAAACATCATATTTGTGTTGATCGGAGGATTTCAATGTGCAGATGTTCGACGACCTCCCAGTGCATTGGACGAGCTCCGCCCCCGCGTTCGTGGGTGAGCACAAATGACTTCTCCTCCTCCCCCCTTAATTTGCTTTGTTTCGGTCTTCGTATCGATGAAACTTGCTAGCTATAGGTGTCTTCAATCATAAATATGCGTGACCAGTATGTGTCTCCCGTTCGAAAGGGCGACATCTATAAATATGCATGTCTTTACATATTTATAACCGCCGTCCTTTCGAATTGTCCAACGTTATCTATGGACAGCCCGAGTATGTGTAGATTGGGTTGTTTTCCCGTATGCTCTGCTCCGGATCCAATGCTTATCGCAGAATTTCATCAGTGCCTCCGTGTTGTTCTCCGGGTACACATCCTCGCTGCTTATTGTCGAGATGTGTATCAGGAGAACAACAGGGAGGTGCTGTCGAAATTCTGCGACGGATCCGGAGTAGAGCATAGGAAAACGAACCCTTTCTACACATACTCGAGTGGGATTAGGACCTATCTTAAGATATTAGCATGTAGGTTGCATGGATGTAATAAAACTGACAAACTTGATTAACCGATGAATATATATGCTGAATTATATATATATTTCTTGTGTGTCTAGTAGCTAGGCAAGATGAGTGATCATACGTGGATGTACACCGGTCACACCAGTCAAAAATACATGACCAAAGTGGTTTGTGAGAGCCGCTTTTGCAAATGGACAAGAAAAAACATGGTGCCCCTGTCCCTGGTGCGACAACTTTAAAAAGCAGAGAGAGGTTGAAATGGTTAAACACCTGCAGAAGTGGGGTTTTAAGCCTAATTATACGGTGTGGACTTTTCATCGCGAGTCTACCCAACGTGCCAGACCTGAGAGGGTTCGTCGTTGCACCGACGAGCATGGTACCGGGATTGAAGACATGGTGCAAGACTTTGATGATGCTCGGGATTCGGATGATGAGATGGAGGAATCTGCAAAGGCATTCTATGAAATGTTGGATTCTTCAAAACGTCCTCTCCATGAGCACACTGAGCTTTATCATATCGATTCCATCGCGCAAGTAATGGCTTTGAGGGCTCAATTCAACCTGGGTAGAGAATGCTACGACGCGATGATGACAATATTTGGATGCTTTCTACCCAAAGGCCATGTACTGCCTGCAAACCGGTACCACTCAGACAAAATCCTCCGTGTACTTAAGATGCCCTATGAGAAGATAGATGCATGTTAGAATGGATGTGCCTTATTTAGGCTTGAGTATGCGGACTTGAACTATTGTCCCATTTGCATGTCTTCCAGGTATGTTGTCATAGACAACGGTATGGGTGAGAAGATGCAGACAAAAATACCTGTTAACGTTCTTCGCTATATGCCAATCGTACCAAGACTTCAACGTCTTTTCATGGTCGAAGAGACGGCCAGACAAATGACATAACACAAATTGGGTAAAAGAACCGAACTAGATGCAGATGGGAATTAGATGTTAGTACACACTTCAGACACTTTTGTGTGGAAGCATTTCGATGCATTACATAAGGATAAAGCGGCAGATCCAAGGCATACTCGATTCGCCATCAGCACGGATGGGTTCAATGTGTTCGGTATGACGGCAACCCAATACAGTTGTTGGCCTGTATTTGTCATTCCATTCAATCCCCCCGGAGAGATTATGAAAAGAAAGAACATTTTCTTGACGTTGGTAATTCCAGGGCCCAACTATCTAGGGAAAATATGACTGTGTACATGCAGCCACTTAAGGACAAATGCAAGAAGCTTGGGATAATGGGTTCAAGACATATGCCGCCGCTACCAAAAAAACTTCAAAATGCATGTGTGGTACATGTACTCGACGCATGACTTGAGGACGTATGCCCTATTCGTTGGCTGGTGTGTGCATAGAAGGTTCTCGTGCCCCACATGCAAGGCATGTCTTGAGTTCCGTTGGCCGTAGGTGGGTCGCAAGTTTTCTTGCTTCGACATGCATAGAGAGTTCCTGGATCCTCGCCATCAGTTCAGAAAAGATAGGAAGAATTTCATCAAAGGTAGAGTTGTCAAAAGCTCTACACCACCCGTGTTGACAGGCCAACAGATGTTGGATCAGTTAAACGCTCTCGAGCCGGATCCAAATCATCCTGGGTATTTCAAAGGGTATAATACAGAACACGCATGGACTCACAAGTCATGCTTATGGGATCTGCCTTACTTCAAAGACCTCCTTTGCCCACACAACATTGATGTGATGCACATTGAAAAGAATATCGACGAGGACATTTTTGGTACATTGTTCGACATAGAGGGGAAGTCAAAGGATAATCCTAAGGCTAGCATCGATCAGGAGGCTCTATGTGACAGACTGTTACAAAACATGCGACAAACGAAAGGAAAGCAGAACTGGACAAAGCCAAAGGCATGGTTCAATCTTGGAAGGCCGGCTGTGAGGGAAATGATCTTGCGGGTGAAAATGCAGTTGATGTTCCACGATGGTTATGCAGCGAATCTAAAGAGGGGAGCGAGTCTTGACAAACTAAAGATATTTGGTCTCAAGAGTCATGATTGGCACATATGGCTTGAGCGGGTAATGTCGGTGATGTTGCGTGGCTTTATCCCTGAGGATGCATGGCTAGTATTGGCAGAGCTGAGCTATTTCTTCCGTTCTCTTTGTGTGAAAGAACTATCGCCTGACATGCTAGATGAAATGGAAGAGTTGGTGTCAGAGTTGATTTGCAAGTTAGAGAAGATCTTTTCACCGGGATTCACCAACATCTCCTCCCACAACAAGCTCATGAGGTACAGAGATAAGGGGAAGGCAAGGAAAGGGGTGGAATTCAACCCGAGCCAGGGGCCTATTGATCCAGAGCTGGTGATGATAGCTTGCGGCGGGAGGACCCATGGATCGATTGCCATTGGAGATGGCCTTATACGTTGTCCTAGCACTCTCCGACACATCAAGGCGCGCCAAACGAGCTCCTGTCCTGAGATAAGGCCTCGTCCACGGCCAGTCGAGCTCGTCATCGAGGTTAGTTATACAGACTCAGATATCTTTCCTCATTACGTTGTGTGTGTGAACAAAGATGATTACAATGCTAACGAGGAGTTGTGTTGCAGGCCGCTATTCAAAAATAGAGAGACAACACAGGCGCTTATGGCGGCGAAGGGGAAGGAGATGAAGAAGAGGACCGCTAGGTTGTTGGAGAAGGAGAGGGCACGGTCCGATGCATCTTACTGGGTCATCTACGAGCTCTTCATGGTAATATTCTTCTTCATATTTGTCAAATCTTGCATTTAATGTTCGTTTCATTAATAACAAATATCATTAACTTGTGAAAACCAAATGTGCAGACTATGTGCGAGAAGAACAGCGAGACCGCTCCGTCGATGCCAGTCATTACCACGGCTGCAATAGTGAGTTTCATTTGAATGCTGCAATGATCTTTTCAGTGGCATCATGCTAACGAGACATTGAAAATCATATTTGGTGCAGCATAACTCTGGAGTCGCATCGCACAACCCTTCTCCAGGTGAAACCAGCCCGAGCAACTGCAATGCCTCACCTCCGTGATGATGAGGACGATAAGCCCCAAACTTAGCTCATTTTCTCAAAGAAAGACAAACTTAACACTTAGACATTGATGGAGTGTCTTCTTCTTCTTCTAATTTTCACAAAAAAAATTAGGACTTAGACAAACTTAGCACTTAGCACTTAGACAAACTTAGCACTTAGCACTTAGACATTGATGGACGGCCTTAAGCACTTAGCACTTAGCTCATTTTCTGAAAAAACGCTTCTGCATCTTCTTCTTCTTCTTCTAGTCTTCTTCATCTAACTTTCATATTTCCCATTTTGCAGATTAGAGTCACTTCATGGAAGCTTGCATTGATGGAGTGCTTGTGGTTCATGGAGTGTTTATGATTTAAACTTGCTACATATGTGAAACTTGCTACTTGTTGTTGGATGATATTTGTGCTTGTTGTTGGATGAATTGTGCTTGTTGTTGGATGATAGGATGATATTTGTGTTTGTTGTTGGATGATATTAATTTGTGCTTGTTGGATGATCATCAGCATGGCAAGAATATTGTTGTTGTGTAATATATACATATTTTTCCTGTGAAAATTGTTGGCTACAAGGAAAAACTGAAAAAACTGGGGCAATGTTGCCACTTTGTCGTCTGCCACCGACGGCAAAGCCCCTTTGTCATCTGCCACCGACGGAAAAGGTGCCATGTGGCACTCACCTGTGCAACCTGGGAGTGCTAGGCCCGGTGCAGTTTGGCACATTTTTCGTCCGGGGGCAGATGGCAAAGGGAGGGGGGTAGACGACGAAGGCGGGGGCCAGCAGACGGCAAACATGACAGATGGCAAAGGCGGATGTTAGCGGATTGCAAAGAGGCCGAACGACAAAGGTAGGGGACGACAGACGACAAAGTTTTTAGTGCTTTGCCATCGGTGGCGGATGGCAAAGACTACCGTCAGCCACTAATGGGGGTTAGCCCCACCGTAGGCCGTCCAACCTCTTTTTCGTCTGCCTCCTCATGACAAAATTTTTTGTCATTCGCTGAGCCAACGCGGATGGCAAAGCACTCCTTTACAGGGTTTTCCAATGCCGGAAATTTTGCTATCCGGCAGCGGACGACAAAGCCTTTGCCGTCAGTGGTCGTGCCCTTTGCCGTCAGCTATGACAGATCACAAAGTACATGATTACTGTAGTGATCACCCAAACAGGGGTGCCCATAGGTTTGTATTGATTAGGGTGTCGTAGCATACAAGATTACAGTAGGAGGACTCCCGACCAAGAGCGAGAGAGATCCTATCGAGAGAAAGATCCTCTCGGAGGTTACATGAGGGGAAGGATAGAGATTATAGAATAATAAACAGAAAACAAACTCTACATCTCTATCCCATCCAACGTGACACACAAGTCACAAATATATTGAACAAGCAGTCACATAGGCATTGCATCTAAAAAACGTCTTTGCGAAACTAGATAGTGTTTTGATTTGCCCTAATTGGGAAGAGAAATATCCTTGTGTATTTGGTGACTACACTAGACAGGGAAATCTCTGATCATACTGCTCTTTTTTCTAAACAATGGGAAAGCAAGAAAGAAACTCCATTATTTTGGTATGAAAATGCTTGGGCCATGAGGTGGACCTAGATGAGGTAGTTCTTAGCTTGAAGTGTTGGATGCTCAGGCTCCAGCATTGATATTTACCTAAAAGAACCATAGATTCCTTAGGAAGAAATTAAGTTGTTGAGGTACAAATATGACTATCTAATATACGAAGTTGAAAAAAAGATACTTTAGGACGATAAATACTCTGAGCAATTTTGACTCATTTATGTTGATAGACATGAGCAAAAAGAGTTAAGAGAATAATAAAATATGCTTTTGAAGTAGGAAGACTTGAAATGGCTTCAGCGGTGTAAAGAGAGATGGTTAAAGATGGATATTTGAACACTAGATATTATCATTATAATCCAAAGGCAGAAGGAGAAAAGGTAGGATTATGTTCGTGAAATAGGAAGTGGGTATTGTAGAAGGGGATGATACTCTCATGGATTAGATGACCAAATTCTATAAAACCCTTTCTGGTAGACTGGATGATTCAAATATTCCTAAGATATTAATGAGCCTCAATAGATCTCCGATCCGAAGACTAATAATATGTATTAGTGATTTCTCCATAGAAGAAATTCATAAAGTTGTCTTCTCTATGGAACATAATAAGAGTTCGGGCCCTGATGTAACGATCGAACCAGATAAGATTCAAGTCTTTGTGCTCACTTTGCTAGTCTCGTGATCAATACATAATGTAATATAAAGAATAAACTACATGTCATAATATTACATCACATATCCAGAATTAGAATATTACATACCTGCATACCCCAAAGCTAGCATACAAACAAAATACAACAAAAAAGCGAATAAAAACTTCATGGAATCCATCAACACCATAGGCAAATGCCGAGTATAGATATTGTAACCCTATGTGCTTCACTAACTCATCGTATAATTTAATCATGCAACATAAAACATTGCAGCCACAAAGGGTCAATACTTTGAATGTATTGGCAAATCACATCCAAAGTGTTATAACAGACATACCATATCTATTTGCAATGATATGACAAAAGGAAAGGCTCATAGTTTTGTTTTTGCAGAAAGCTGATTCTCCCTTACTTCTACCTACTAGTCAAGTATTTATTATTAATAACACTCTAGTTGATCAATTGTTAAACTGGACCACCTCCAATTTAGCATGCCCGTGAGAACCTCTGAAGATCATAGGTATAATTAAGATTTATTTTGAGATGATAAGATCTTCCGGAGGTTTCAAGTCCAGATGCTCAAAATTTTCCATATCCGGAGACACAATCAATCATGATTTTTTTTTACACTTTGCAGAGGTTTGCACACCTTACCCACAAGACTCAACCTAAAGATTTAGACGAAGTCTTTCAGAAGCAGTCACCATCACTCAATGGCATCTGGTACACCTACTCATATCTACATTGCAACTTTGCCCAGACGAGGCTCCCTAACCTACTGAACTACGCGAGAGCCCATATAGCTAGTAGTTGCGCATGGAACCTACTTGATATGAAACTTATCCAATCTCTTTGAACCTAGACAGAATTCCCCACCTTTCCTGACTAATGTAGAGCCTCTTGGAGGACTTGCCGACTAGTCCCGACAAACCATTCTGCCTAGATGATTCATTAAATAGGCATTAATATTTTAGATCCTCGGGCAATACAATAAAATGCATCCTTTATTTATTACTTAAATTCCCTCGCAACTTCCATGTATCACATAATACCCAATCCACATTTATCATAGCATGGCTAAGCAATAACTACACAATACGATACCTAAATATACCGACGAGGAATATCAGGATCAGACTAATCATATGGCTATCCTACCTGGCTTTAGCATAGCATACTAATATAAAAATTCATACACATGAATAATATAATAATGTGGTATCGAAGTACATGCGTAGAAAAATAATAGGACAAAGTATGATCCAAGGTGTAACTTGCCTTGTTCCTGGTTCTTAAATTCGCACTTTGACAATAGTTTGCATCGCACTCCGGACAATCTATATGTTTCAAAGAATCACTAATAAATAAATAATCACTCAATTAACGCAAAAGTAACACCAACAACATATAACAAAATAAAACTCCAAACAACATTGACAATTGAAGTCAAATTTAAAATGAACCTTCCGGAGGCCATACCTTTCAAATGTTTGTCAAAATTAATTGATTCTTTTTACATTTTGATCCTAGTGTTTTGTAGATGAGTTGTACCTAATGACATGGTTGCGTTGTTTGGAGGTTTATTTGATTCTATGCCGTTGGTGTTACTTTTGTGTTAATTGAGTGATTGTTTATTTGTCGATGCTTTGTTTGATACGTATGTCTGGGGTGCGACGCAAACTATTGTCAAGAGTGGGAATTTTAGAATTAGGAATAAGGCAAGTAACACCTTTCATCATGCTTCATCCTATTATTTTTCAACGAATGTAGTTCTATACAACATTATTATATTATGCATGTGTAGTAATTGTTATATTAGTATGATATGCTAAACATAGATAGGATAGCCATATGCTTAGCCTCATCCTGATATTCTTGGTCGCCATATTTGGGTGTCGTGTTGTGTAGTTATTGCTTAGCCCTGCTATGGTAGACGTGGATTGGATATTATGTGATACATGGAAGTTTTGAGAGAATTTAAATAATGAATAAAGGAACAACATGCATTTTATTGTATTCCCCCGGGACTCTGCAATATTAATGCCTATTTAATTAATCATCTGAGTGGAGTAGTTTGTCGGAACCAGTAGGCAAGTATGTATCCTTTAGGAGGCTCTAATTACTCAGGAAAGATGGGGAATGCCGCACAGGTTCAAATATATTGGACAAGTTTCACACCGAGTAGCTTCCATTCACACACTAGCTATATGGACTCTAGCTTAGTTGAGTAGCTTGTGGGAGCACCGCTTGGGTAAGGCTATCAGATGTAGATATGAGTAGGTGTATCGGTTGCCGTTGGGGGGGAGGTGACTACTTCTGAAAGACTTTATTTCAATCTTCGGGTTGAGTCTAGTGGGTAAATTGTGCAAACCTCTAGAGAGTGTAAAAACTAATCATGATTAGTTGTGTCCCCGATTATGGACGATTTCAAGCATATGGACTTGAAACCTCTGTAAGATCTTATCACCTCAAAATAATTAAATGTGAAGTGGCCTGAATTATGCACATGGTCCTCGAAGGCTCTCATAGTTGGGTTAACAACATATCAATTAGGGTGTAATTAAGATTAAATACTTGACTAGTAGGTAGAAGTAAGATAAAATTAACTTTTTGCAAAAAAAACATGAGCCTTTCCTTTTGACACATCCTTGCATATAGATATGGTATATATGTTATAACATTTTGGGTGTGATACATTCAGAGTATTGATCATGTGTGGCTGTAACGTTTCATGTTGCAGGATTGTTTATATGATGAACGAGTGATGCACATAGGTTTACGGTGTCTATACTCAACATTTGTGTGTGTTGTTGATGGATTCCATGAAGTTTTTATTTGCCTTTCCATTGTATTTTGTTTGTGTACTAGCTTTGGGTTATGCAGGTATGTAATATTGTAATTCTGGATCTGCGATATAATATTGTGACATGTGGTTTATTCTTGATGTTACATCATGTATTGTTTGTGCTAGCTATTTATCCAGGAACTAGCACAATGATCATAGAGACTCGAATCTTATCAGGTTCGGTCGTTACATATGATAGGTTTCCATTTGAATTTTGTTAGAGGTTCCAGAATTTAACCAAGCAGGATTTGACGGTAATGCTTGATGATTTTCTTAGAAGTAACATGATTCTGGCTAGGATAAATTATGAGATCATCAGTTTGGTTCCTAAAACTAAAGATGTCAAACAAATTAAAGGCACATTTGCTCGATGAATGTGAGTTTCAAGATCTTCACTTGGATTCTTATGAATAGAATATTGAGGTAGTTGGATATTTAAGCCCTCATGTTTAAACTACTTTTATTAAAAGCCATGTATATCATGGAGACGGTTTAAGTTTTGCATGGGCCAAAAAACTGCATTTATACTAAAAACAAAGTGTTATGGTTTTCAAAGTGGATTTTGAAAAAGCTTATGACAAGATTAAATGGCCCTTTTCACAAAATGTTGTCCCTTAATGGCTGGATTATGAAAATCATGAGAGGGGGCACGTGGTCATAAAAGTTAATTATGTGGTGGGTTCTTATTTTACTACTTTCAAGTGTCTGAGATAGGGAGACTCACTTTCTCCTTTGTTCTCGATTTGGTTGTTGATGCTCTTGCAATTATATTAAATAATCTACAGAAAATGGAATATGTTTAGGGGTGATCTGGGTATATTGTGAAGTAAGTGTTAACATGCTGCAATATGAAGATGATACCATCTCCCGCTTACCTGATCTTTCCAGTGCACATACTCTGAATATTATACTATCTGCATTTTAGCAAAGGTCGGTCTTGAAAATCAATTTGCATAGAGATTTTCCTATTTGCAGATGATGTGAATACACTAGTAGAAAACATGTCATAAGTCCCGGTTCCAGAGGGCCTTTAGTCCCGGTTCCCTAACCGGGACTAATCATTAGGGACTAAATGCCCTCACCTTTAGTCCCGATTGGGTTATGAACCGGGACTATATGAGCTCCACGTGACCTATGTCGGGCACCTATGTAGCAGGTCCTTTAGTCCCGGTTGGTAACACCAACCGGGACAAAAAGGCAGCTACACGTCAGCCCCTGGCAAGCGCTGGGGTCAAGTTTTTTTGGAAAGGGTCGTGTTTCATTTTTTGTTTTCATTTTCTTTTATATTTATATTGTATTTTCACGTGGTTACACATATTAATGTACACCATCATCGGTACAAATTATGGAAAAAAACATCCAAGATCAGTACAAATTAGATGGATGCAATATACCAAGTTGAATTAGAGAACAATACAATGTTGCAATTCGCAACATCGTATTTTACTCTAATTCAACTTGGTCTATTGCATCCATCTAATTTGTATTGGTATATATATGTCATATTACAACCCATCATCATCTTAATCAACTCTTCATTATTCTAGGTAAAATAGCATAAAAAAGGTGAACTCCTCATCATTCTGGTTGTTATCATACTAGCAAGTGATCAAGTTATCGCAAGTTAGAAACACTATCTACTGCTTTCTCCTAGGTAAAATAGCATAAAAATGAACTCCTGCATCTCCCCATTGAAGAATACACATCAACCAATATCCAACTTGTGGCGTCATCATGCTATCTCCAGAAATCAAGATATTATGTCCAAGTGGTTGAGTGTCTGCTTTCATTGCCTTGGTCCATCCTTTGATTTTCAGGCTTTCTTCTCTTCGAGATATTCTATATTTACCAGGGTAACTCATCCACATTGAGCGATAGCTAACCATATACAAATCACCGGTGGCAACCATCCATTTAGGCATGGTCTTTGGCGAGAGTACCTGTTGAAGAACATAAGTAATAATAACATAGCTAGCTAAACTAGTTTTGCTTAAGAACAATGTATGAAAAAGATGGACTAGTGACACAATGGTAAAAAAAATCTTACAAAGTTGTGTGAAATGATGTTATAACAGTTCAGCCTATGCACTAGTGGTACATATCCATGATAAATGTTCCCAGTTATGTAATATTTAGGATGATACTCAACATCATAAATCCATGATATCAGATGTTTTTTCTCTAACCAAGTAAGCTCGAAGTCATAACTGTAGTAGGTGCGATCTATTATCTGTCGGGTACCTCTTGTAGCACGGAAATAAGCTAATAATTAAAAAATTAAATTTAGGTGGGATGAGTACCAAATACTTTTCAATAATCAATATAAATTACCTAACAAATCTATTGACAAACGCATCTGGAGGTAGCACCGGAATCAAGGCATCCTCCACATGCACCCAAATATCTATATTATTATCAAGAATATCGTCATTACCAAGATCAAAGGTAATGTTTATGTCCTCATCCAACCCATACGCCTTCAAAATGCTCTCCAATTAGAACAACGAAAATATGTGTGATATTCATTATTTTTCACCTTAACAACAAAAGTGTAATGCTCCGTTCTTAGATGATCTATCTTAGACTGTGTACTACCCTTCCCTTTGAAATGGAACTTGTCCAAGACAGTGAATATTGCATGACAGGAAACGCACTAGTCTGATTTTACAAAAAAAAATTAAAGGTTAATTAAAGCAAAAAAGGCACACGTCATACATCATTAAGAAAAAATACATGTCGTCTTTACATACCATAATAATACTAAATTCTTCCGCTAGCTTGACAGTGAATGACGTATCGTTGTCCAGGTAAAGATAAAGGTCGCATATACCCCTGTCATCCCAGCACAAAGGGCATTGAGGGATCCTATCGTCGTTAGACGACATTGACATTTCCTATGTTCATGATTCTAAGATTAAAAATCGACGGCAATTTTTTTAAGCAAGATCATCATATAATATCACTAATACATATAATATCACCAGGGATCATCGAGGACTCTTCATATAATATTATCATATAATATCACTAATACATCTCGAATAATACAATTAATGGAGCATCGAATATTATCAAATATTATCAATAGCTTGAATATTATCGAATAATCCAGTTGACTCGCGCTTCCTGTGGCATGGGTGGTGGACACCCAAATAGAAGGAACCATCATAGGATCATAGCTCGGGTGAGAACCCTGAAGGAACTGCCACGTATTGGAGAACCTGGCGTCCAACGCAACCATGTAGCGATGGACGTGCTCGTCCTCCTCCTTGACATGGTGACGTACCACCTCCTCGATTGTTGGCTGCCTCCGCACCGATAGTGGCCCATGCGACCGCCACCAAAGAAGCTTCAGGTCGACGACGAGATCCGGATTCCTCACCAAGATGCACGCCTCGGAAGGTAGCACCTCACAGTGTGCCAGCCCGGCGGAGCCCAGTCCTGGACATGGCGCCTCTCAAACTGGTTGTCTGCGCCGAGTTGACGACGAGGATGCGGGATGGGCATCATCGATGAGAACAAATTGTGGCTATAGCAAATATCATTTTATTTAACAACAATAACAACAATGCCATATTTAATAACAAATCCACACGCACACACTCGCACACATCGTATACGACTAGCAAACACGGGAACTATCCTAGTAATATGAGGGAGATGCATAATGAATTAATGATGGCATCCCCTCTGTTTATCTTGTTGGACACCAAATTGACATGCTTTCAAAGCCTAATGATGTGTATGTGTGTGTGTGGCGCACACCCAAGAGCACATATAGCACCTAAAATCATGTAAGGTAGCAAACAAGCATCTTCCTCACACATCAACAAATCAAGTTAAAATTCCATCTTAATTTTTGTGGCAACGAGAGAGAGAGATTTCCAAAAAAAGTAAATAATTCCTAGAGTTGTAATGAGGAAAAATCTTGGGGACAAATGTGGCACAACCATGATGGTGGGAAATCATCTAACCGAACTAAATATATAGTTAGGGTTTCACTCGATCTATTTGCCTGGGAACATTACTTGGAGCATCTTGATTCTATGGCCATGGACGCGGGCCACGGTGACCACGGGGGGGGGGGGAGGAGGATAGGAGCAGGAGGATAACGGCGGTGTAGCCGGCGGCTCACCTAGGAGGAGGAGGAGGAGGGGAGCACGGGCGGCGAGGTTCGGTGACGCGGCTCGGGGAGGAGGTCCGGCGTCAGCGATGAGCGATGCTCGGGGAGGAGGGAGATGGCTCGAAGGTGCTGGCGAAGTCCGGTAGCCTTGTGGCGTGCGTCTGAGTTCACTGGAGTCGAGGGCACGGGAGGAGTGGGGAGATTGGGGAAGAAGGAGGCTGCGGTTGGTTTATATATCCAAGGACCTAGAACCGGTTTGTGGCTCAAACCGGGACAAAAGGGGTACCTTTCGTTCCGGTTGGAACCTCCAACCGTGACTAAAGCTAAATTTTGGCAGCCAAAAGGGTACGAAGCTTAGACCTTTAGTCCCGGTTGGAGGTTACAACCGGGACGATAGGTACCCCTTTTGTCCCGGTTTGATCCACAAAGAGGGACCATATCTAATTTTTGGTTGTAGTTTTCTTTTAAACAAATTCAAAAATAGTAGCATTCTGAAAAGTTTTTAAGAAGAAATACTTTATGAAAAATTTATTTGGATAAATTTTACTTTCTATTAACTTTAATTTAGATTAGAAACAATTTGTATTATTAGTTGAATTTTTTATACTTAATTCTAAGTTAATATTATTTTGATCATAAATAGAGTTTTATAAAAGCTTTTTAGTTGATTCTTTTTTGTATTGAAGAATACTATAAAATAATTTGTGTTAACTTAAATTTTATATAATTTTAAGTTAATATTATTTTTCATAGGTACCATACTCATTATTTTAACATGGCTGGATGCACAAACCAGCCCTCATATTTTAGCACTACAAATGAACTCCGAGGATTGCCATGGTATAATCATTTCACCCACATAGCATGTGCTAAAAAGATGAGAGGGTTACGCAAAAAACTGGATGCACTTCGTGTACAAGCTAAACCATCTCCTTCGAAGTATGAGGGTTCCGGACGAAAACATTCACAAATTCAAAGCCACATCCACAAATTTCAACCCTTTCTAAGTTTTTGCTATTTTTCATGCATTTAATAATTTTTTGAGCTGAATGACCCTGAAATTCAAAAGGACCGCAAATGAACTCTGAAAAGGTTGAAACTTGGCATGGTATCATCATTTCACCCAATAGCATGTGCTAAAAAGTTGAGAGGGTTACGGAAAAAACTAGATGCACGTCGTGTACAATCTGGACCATCTCCTTCGAAGCATGAGGGTTTCGGACGAAAACTCATATCTTACGAAGGCATTTCATTTTTTTAACTTAAGTCAAATCCATACTTTTTGTGCATTCAATATGCACCATCCAAAGCCACGTCCTTAAATTTCAAACCTTTCTAACTTCATTTGTTATTTTTCACGCAACTAATGATTTTTTTGAGCTGAATGACCCTAAAATTAAAAATCAGTACAAATGATTTCTTCTTCCAATACTCTATCTCCCAAAATATAGATTTCTTCTTCCACATGGGTGCATGCCCATCAGCGTCATTCGGAACAGATAGACCGCCAGGACCCTTTTCAAAGAATAGTTTTACATCCTTGACCATATCAAGTATATCATCACTAGTATGGTGGCCAGGCTTCTTTTGGTCATATGCCTAAAAACAATCATACAAGTAAGAAAGTTATACAAGTAACTATCTAGATAAGATTTTTTACAAAAAAGATAAGAACAAGAGGCTCACCAAGGTGGTGCCGGTAACGGGACGACGAAGACGATCGACGGCAGTGAGGACGAGGACGGTGACGGACGGCACTAAGTAAACCACACCTAAACATGCAAACTAAGAAGAGGATTTGCGCTCAAATTTCATGCATATAAGTAAAATGTTATTAACTTGTAATTAAGGTGGCGTTCCCTGCAATAACACATGTCCAAATAGACCTAATTCAACATGGCTTGAATTTCGGTTCGTCGAGGTTTTCCTCATGCCTCATGGTGTGTATGATGCGCACTCTCTCACACTTATATGGTGGTGTATGTTGGTGTACACTACCTCACACTAATATTTCGACCGTCGGTGCTGGTCATTTCCCCTTCTTCTCTCGCAATATACCAACGTATATATTGCGAGAAGAAGAGGATCCCAACCTTGATCCTTTCATCAACTTCCCCTTTTAACCCTTTCATGGATCCACATATTTGTCTATTATGCATATTTGTACAAGAAAATAAACATAAATTTACAAAAACTTAAAACAGATCCCAACTTTGCAAGTTAATACGTCGCCTTCATGTAAATGCATTGATAATCAGAATACTTGTGGAGCATAAGTATGCTTTTCAACCCAGAATCAAAGGTGCAAATTATTCGGTTATATTATATATGCCGAACAATTACTTCAACAATCCTAGCACCAGCAAGCAACCAAAAAATTCAAGACTTGGATTGGCATATACAAGACAACCGAAAAATTTGCACCTTTTGTGAACTCAACTGGCATCATGCTCACAGTCGATCGACGATAGTGAGGATGAGGACGGGGACGGAAAGGCACTAAGTAAACCACACCTACACATTGCCGGTTCATCTCCATTATATAATTAAGTATATCAAAAACCATTAAAGAATATCATGAATAGAGAAATGACCAAATTAATAATGATCATATGTTATTACTGTAAAAATAAATACATAGAATTCATACATAGTTCTCATAAAAGAACATACAATTATCCATAGCATCTAAGACATACATTGAAACTAATACAACTATGTAAAATATTTAAATGCAATAACAAATGCGATCAAAATCGCAACTAAGATAACAATTGATGCAAGAGTATAATATTACCAAGCCTCATTATCAATGGCATATTTTCTAGTCTTTCTAATCTTCAAACGCATTGCATCCATCTGGATCTTGTGTACATCGATGACATCGTCAACATGCAAGATGCAACTCCAATTTCATCTTCTATTCAAGTCAAGAAAAGTACATCACAGAAGAATAAAGAAAATTACTACTCAATGATAAGTGTCACACGTGTATCACAAAACATTTCAACCCTGACATTTTTTACAACCAAAGTGGTCATTTGAAAAGAAGAAAAAAACTAAAACTTGCCAATCTGAAAAAAAGTTGACATGCTTACAACTAAAGTTGTCATTCTTGTGTTAGTAAACTTGCACTGTTCATGAAACACGTGTGATGTAAAAAAATCCAAATTTTAAACGAGTTGGACTCGACTCGGGAGTAGTATCGATCCATGTACCGAAACAGAAAAGGGCACTGCTCTGTGCCGGTGCGCCGGCGCAACAGTTCGGTCGGACACCACGCAACCGTTTGATTTTGTTAGATTTGACCGTCAGATAAGGCCACTAAACCGTTTTTTCCTTAAAAAACGCATCTTCACAAAATAGCAAATCTTGAACCACCGCCGCCGGCCGCACTCACCATGGATGCCGATATAGCAAATCTTGAAGAACCGCCGCCGGTCGCCATCCTCGCTCCCCCCTCGCCGCCGATCACCGTCGGTCGCCGCCCTCGTCGCTGGTCGTCGCCGGTCGCCGCCTGCGTTTCTCAGCAGACTCCAAGCATGCAACAGCGGGCGCTCGTGGTTGCAGCTGCGAGGGACATGGCCACAAACTCCGATGGTGCTGGCTGCCGCCCGCAGCTTCGGTGGCCGCAAGCCGCCACATCTACCGTCGAGCTTGCGTTGTATCTCGCCATGTACCCGCCCGAGGCTCGTGCTGGCCCCAACAAAAAATTCTCCGGTGGTCAGTTGAAGCAAAACTGAAAGCCGGTTCCAGCAAAAAAAAATGGTTGTAGCAAAAATCGATGGTCCATTAAAACGAACGAGCTTGGTCCGGCTACACTTCATTGTCAATGGGTTGTAGCAAATCTGAGAACTGGTTGTAGCAAACTTCGAAACGGTTGCAACAATAAAAAACATCGCCACCGTCGACAAACACAGACAAACACAGACGTGCATGCATGTAGAAAAAAAAGTCACTGGTGATAACAAAAACATGCGACGGTTGTAGCAAAAAAGTCACTTGTTCTAGCAAATGAAAAACACTCGTGGCAGCAAAACATGCACAAGTGAGCGTTGCTTCCAGCAAATAAAAAGACCAGTAGTAACAAAAATTGACAATGGTTCCAGCAAACAACAAAACGGTGAAAGCACCAGAGACGTCGTCTTCATCATCCAGAAAACTGCTGCTCGCCCATGGCCTCCGCCGCCGCCGGTTGCAGCACCGCCTCCACCACACTGACTCGTCGGACTGCGTTGCTGGTGCAGACAACCAAGGTGTTGCAACCAGCAAGCCTAGGAGCTGCTACCCAAGCCACGATAAGCAGAAAAAGAGATGGAGGAAGAAGGATCCACGCGAGCGCCGCAACGTTGGGAGGTGAGCACAACATCGGGAAGCCACTCGCCAAAAAAGATTTCCCTGTGCGGGCTGATCATGGCCGGGGTTCGTAGGTGGAGATGTAGAGAGAGACGGGGGATAAGCGTGTGATATGAATAAGAAACGAAGGGAGCAGGAAGGAGATAAGGCAGGAAAAAAAAGGAAAAAAAAAGGAACCGTGCGATTAAGTGGGATCAAACGTCGCTGATGCGGCATCCCGGCTGGAAACGTTTCCCACACAGAAAATATTCAAAGAAAATTAATTTAGAGTTCTGCATGGCTGTGGTCCACGAACATTAAGGCAAGCAGGCGAGAGGTCGCGCGTGGTACGTATACTCAGCATCGTAAACTTAACAGGCGCGTACGCACATATCTCCAGGAAATTAATTCAACCATGCGACGGTACGATAATAGCACGCCACTCGTGCAGTCGTGCTCACACAATCTCAAAGAAATCCACCCAACGACCAGAGAGTGAAGGCTGGCCCTGCCGGCATGTCGACGACGGCGTCGCCGGAGAACGCGGTCGCCGACGAGAAGCCAGCGGTGATGAAGGAGTTCGTCACGCTGGTGGTGACAGACGATGAAGGGCGCAGGCTCACTCGCACCATGCGAACAACCGACCAGCTGCAGGTTCTCATGGACTTCTACTACGCCATGGTGCTCACCGTCAAGCCCGGGGAGGGGCACTTCTCTATTCGTCGCCAGCTGCAGATCTATGGCAAGTGCACGCTGGCGAGGTACGGGTTGAAGGACGGTGACGAGATCCACTTTCTCCCGCCGATCGACATCGTAACCCCCGTGCTGCAGGACTTCGCAGGCCGCAGCTTCACCAGCACCATGCGGAAAACCGACGATATGCAGGGCCTCATGGATTTCTACACTGACATGGTGTCTGTTGGAACAAACGTGAGGCTACGCATACGAAAACGGCGGACGACGAACGAACAAGAGAGGAAGACGAACACAGTGACATCGGTTGTTTTTGCGAGGCGCAACTGCTTGTCTGGCTTTCTTTACTTCTTATTCTTTCTTCCGTAACAACCTGAGAGATTATGAAGATAACGGTCGGAGGACTCGGTTGAAACAAACTCTACGATCCACCTATATCGTGCCATCCCACGACTTGATCGTGGCCTAAACAAACTTACGCGCCGCAACGTGAACGAGCACGTTCCTGGCCACAACTTCTACGTACATACAATGACTCAAACTCATTCGTACGGAACCATCACGTGTATGGCCCATGCAGACTACTAATTAATCTCTAACTAAATATACATGCATGAGATGAACTAATGACCTGTAACAAGATTAGAACTAACATTCATCTCCCTAATCTTGTTACCCATTATTTCTTGCAAATCGAACATCTTGATGCCACATCCGAACGTCAGTGCCGCCATCACTTGCACCAAGCAATCTTTTGTCGTCACCCCCACCTGATGTCTTCAGCAACACCTTGTACAGCCGGTTAGGGGATCTTTCTACCTTCACCTGCACCATCCCAAACCTGTCTCCAATTCAAAGGAATGTGCGGTCGAGCACTACTCGATTTCCATCCTTCGATAATTTACCCAGACTAATCACGTTGCAGAATAAATCATCTATCTATTATATTATTATTAAAATGATAGAAAAACGAACGGTTCAGATGGAACAGTAGAAAAATAGTTAAAAAGAACGGTTGTGATTTGTAGCAAAGAAAGAAATACGCATGCATGTTTCTTAATCATATACGTTTCAGGAAAAAAACAATTCGCTAGCCTTGCAATATTGGAATCCGTAGGAGAAGCAAAACACGAGGTAAAAAGAACGTACGCATGCATGTTTCCTATACCCATACGTTCCAAAAGAAAAGAAAAATTGGCTAGACTTACAATATTGAGAAGCAGCCACTAGTGGAAAAAAAACCGTTTGTCCCGGTTCGTAAGGCCCATTTATCCCGGTTTTGGAATCGGGACTAAAGGGTCGAGACTAAAGCCCACGACCTTTAGTCCCGGTTCGTAAGATGGGGCTACACGTGGCCGCTTCGCCGAGCCCAGGCAGGAGGGCGTTTGGTCCCGGTTGGTAGCACCAACCAGGACCAAAGAGCGTTCACGCGTCAGCAGCTGAGGGGCTGTTTTTTTTTTTGAAAGAGAGGGGGTTTCGAGGGTTTTGGAGGGTTAATTTAGGGGTTTCATATATTTTGTTAGATAGCTAATAGAGAGAAGTGATATCTCTTATCTCCGTGCTTGGTCACCACGCTACGTACTATACTTATAGATATTACATATGACACAATTTAATCATCATTTTGTTGGGGAACGTCGCATGGGAAACAAATTTTTTCCTACGCACACGCAAACCTATCCATGGTGATGAGCATCTACGAGAGGGAGAGTGGATCTACATACCCTTGTAGATCGCTAAGCGAGAAGCGTTAAGAAACGCGGTTGGTGTAGTCGAACATCTTCGCGATCCAAATCGCCGAGCGTCCCGCGATCTCATCACAATCCGTCCCGTGATCCAATCACGATCCATCCCGCGAACACATCATGATCCGTCCCGCGAACTCATCACGATCCATCTCACGATCTTGATCACGATCTGTCCTGCGAACTCATCACGATCCGTTCCGTGATCACATCACGAACCGTCTCGCGATCTCGATCACGGTCCTTCCGATCTAGCGCCGAACGGACGACACCTCCGCGTTCTGCACACGTGCAGCTTGATGACGATCTCCACCGTCTTGATCCAGCAAGAGGAGGTGGAGAGGAGAGAGAGTTCACCGGCAGCGTGACGGCGCTGCGATGATGGTGGTGGAGTGATTCCGGCAGGGCTTTGCCTAAGCACTGCAAAAAACCGATCTAGAGGAGCACCGGTGGAACGGGTAGCACGTGGCCGTAAATTCTGTGCAAAAACCCTCTATTCCACCAATATATATAGGAGGAGAGGAGAGTAGGGCGCAGCCTTGGCCTCCAAGGCCTGCTGGCTCGGCCGAACCAAGTGGAGGAAGAGTCCTCCTCCACCTGAGAGTCCACCTCTCACACGAGAGGTGGAACTTGGGGAGGACTCCACCCCAATTCGGTTTGGGCCTCTCTCCCTGCGCCCAGGCCACCTTGGCCGACCCCACCAGCCCACTAGGGGCTGGTGGGTCGCCACTTTGGTCCATGGGGTGGGTGGGCCCCACTGGTGGATCCCTGGGACCCATTCGTCACTCCCGGTACACTACCGAAAGTGTCCGAAATCTTTCCGGAGTCCAAACACCACCTTCCTATATATCAATCTTTACCTCCGGACCATTCCGGAGCTCCTCGTGATGTCTGGGATCTCATCCGGGACTCCGAACAACCTTCGGTCACCACCATACATAACTCTACACTACCGAAACGTCACCGAACCTTAAGTGTGCAGACCCTACGGGTTCGAGAACTATGTAGACATGACCGAGACACCTCTATGGTCAATAACCAATGGCGGGACCTGGACGTACACATTGGTTCCTACATATTCTACGAAGATCTTTATCGGTCGAACCTCTATGTCAAGGATTTAGTTAATCCCGTATAACGTTCCCTTTGTCCTTCGGTATGTTACTTGCCCGAGATTCGATCGTCGGTATCTCCATACCTAGTTCAATCTCGTTACTGGCAAGTCTCTTTACTCGTTCCGTAACACAAGATCCCGCAACTAACAATTAGTCACATTGCTTGCAAGGCTTATTGTGATGTTTTATTACCGAGTGGGCCCTGAGATACCTCTCCGTCACACGGAGTAACAAATCCCAGTCTCGATCCATGCCAACTCAACAGACACCATCGGAGATACCTGTAGAGCACCTTTATAGTCACCCAGTTACGTTGTGACGTTTGATACACACAAGGCACTCCTTTGATATCCGTGAGTTGCATGATCTCATGGTCATAGGAACATATACTTGACATGTAGAAAACAGTAGCAGTAAACTGACACGATCATATGCTACGTTTGTAGTTTGGGTCTTGTCCATCACATCATTCTCCTAATGATGTGATCCCGTTATCAAATGACATCTCATGTCCATGGCTAGGAAACCTTAACCATCTTTTGATCAACGAGCTAGTCTATTAGAGGCATACTAGGGACATGGTTTTGTCTATGTATCCACACATGCATTTAAGTTTCCGATCAATACAATTATAGCATGGATAATAAACGATTATCATGAACAAGGAAATATGATAATAACTAATTTATTATTGCCTCTAGGGCATATTTCCAACAGTCTCCCACTTGCACTAGAGTTAATAATCTAGTTCACATCACCATGTGATTCGCATTGTTATGAATCTAACACCCAATGAGTTCTGGGGCTCGATCATGCTTTGCATGAGAGAGAGGTCTTATAGTCAACGGGTCTGTGACAATCAGATCCGTATGTACTTTGCAAATCCCTATGTCAAACTGTAAACACTGCTACCACACTCCACTTGGTACTATTCCAAATGGCTACTCCACTATAGGTATCCAGATTGCTACTACGAGTCATCCAGATTGGTGTTAAAGCTTGCATCGACGTAACTCTTTACGACTAACTCTTTAGCACCTCCATAATCGAGAAACATCTCCTTAGTCCTCTGGTTACTAAGAATAATTTCGACCGCTATCCAGTGATCCACTCTTGGACCACTCTAGTACCCCTTGACAGACTCATGGCAAGGCACACATAGGTGCGGTACACAGCATGACATACTACATAGAGCCTATGGCTAAGGCATAGGGGACGAGAACTATTTATCTTTCTTCTTTTCTCTTTCTTCTGCCGTTGTCGAGCTTTGAGTCTCACTCAACTTCACACCTTACAAATCAGACGAGAACTATTTCTCTGACTGATCCATTTTGAACTCTTTCGAAATCTCGTCAAGGTATGTACTCATTGAAAGTCTCATCAAGCATCTTGATCTATCTCTATAGATTTTGATGCTCAACAATTAGGTAGCTTTATCCAGTTCTTCCTTTGAAAATCACTTTTCAAACAACCATTTATGCTTTCCAGAAATCCTACATTACTTCCGATCAACAATATGTCATCCACATATACCTATCAGAAATTCTATAGTGCTCCCACTCACTTTATTGTAAATACAAGTTTCTTGTAAACCTTGTATAAACATTAAAACTTTGATCACCTCATCAAAGCGTATATTCTAACTCCGAGATGCTTGCTTCAGTCCATAGAAGGATCACTAAAGCTTGCACACCTTTTAGCATCCTTAGGACTAACAAAACCTTCTGGTTGTATCACATAAAACCTTTCCTCAAGTAAACCGTTAAGGAAACGATGTTTTGACATCCATCTGCCAGATTTCATAATTGAAAACACAGCAACTGCTAACACAATTCCAACAGACTTTAGCACCACTACGAGTGAGAAAGTCTCATCGTAGTGAAGTCCTTGAACTTGTCACAAACATCTTTGCAACAAGTCGAGCTTTACAAATAGTGACATTCACCATCAGTGTCTGTCTTCATTTTAAAGATCCATTTGTACTCAACGACCTGTCGTCCAACGAGCAAGTCTACCAAAGTCTACACTTGGTTTTCATACATGGATCCTATCTCGGATTTCATGGCCTCCAACCATTTGTCGGAATCCGGGCCCATGATCGCTTCTCCATAGCTCGTAGGTTCATCGTTGTCCAACAACATGATCTCCAAGACAGAGTTGTCGTACCACTTAGGAGCAGTACACATCCTTGTTGACCTACGGAGTTCGATAGTAACTTGATCCTGAAGCTTCATGATCATCATCAGTAACTTCCTCTTCAACTAACGTAGGCTTCACAGAAACATCTTTCTACGCTGCTCTACTCTCTGGTTGAACAAAGGTTTAACAACCTCATCAAGTTCTATCTTCCTCCCACTCAATTCTTTCGAGAGAAACTTTTCTCGAGAAAGGACCCAGTTTTAGCAACAAACACTTTGCACTCGGATCTGAGATAGAAGGTTCACCCAACTATTCTTAGGTATTCTATGAAGATGCATTTGTCCGCCTTGGGTTCGACCTCATTAGGTGAAAACATTTTCCACACAAGTGTCGCAGCCCCAAACATTAAGAAATGACAGCTTAGGTTTCTATCAAACCATAATTCACACGGTGTCATCTCAACGGATTTAGATGATGCCCTATTTAAAGTGAATGTAGTTGTCTCTAATGCATAACCCCAAAAATTATAGTAGTAAAACGATAAGAGACATCACACTATATCAATAGAGCATGACTATGATGTTTGGACACACCATCACACTATGGTGTTCCAGGTGGCGTTAGTTGTGAAACAAATTTCACATTGTCTTAAGTTGTATGCCAAACTCGTAACTTAGATATTCACCTCCACGATCATATCGCAGTTATTTTCATCTTCTTGCCACGATGATCTTAAACTTCACTCTGAATTTGCTTGAACCTTTCAAACGATTCAGACTTGTGTTTCATTAAGTAAATATACACTATATCTACTTAAATCATCAGTGAAGGTAAGAAAATAACGATATCCACTGCACGCTACAAGACTCACTAGATTGCATACATCAACATGTATCATTTCCAATGAATCACTTGCCCGCTCCATCCAATGGGGTCCTTTAGTCATCTTGCCCAAGAGGCATGGTTCGTATGTCTCAACCGATTCGAAATCGAATGAGTCCAAATATCCATCAGCATGGAGTTTCTTCATGCGCTTTATACCAATATGAAATTTAGCGGCAGTGCCACAAGTATGTGGTACTATCATTATTAACTTTGTATCTTTTGACATCAATGTTATGAACATGTGTACTACTACGATCAAGATTTCAACGAACCATTCTCACTGGGTGCATGACCATTGAAGGTATTATTCATGTAAATAGAATAACCATTATTCTCTAACTTAAATGAATAACCGTATTGCAATAAGCATGATCTAATCATGTTCATGCTCAAGGCAAAACACTAAATAACATTTATTTAGGTTCGTCACTAATCCTGATGGTAGAGAGAGCGTGCGATGTTGATCACATCAACCTTGGAAATGCTTCCAACACGTATCGTCACCTCACCCTTAGCTAGTTCTCTGTTTATTCCGTAGCTTTTATTTCGAGTTACTAACATTTAGCAACCGAACCGGTATCCTATACCCAGGTGCTACTAAGAGCACTAGCAAGGTACACATTAATAACTCGTATATCAAATATACTTCTATCAATGTTGCTAGCCTTCTTATCTACCAAGTATCTAGGGTTGTTCCGCTTCAGCGACCGCTCACCTCATAACAGAAGCACTTACACTCGGGTTTGAGTTCAACTTTGGGTTGCTTCACTGGAGCAGCAACTGTCTTGCTATCCATGAAGTTTCCCTCCTTGCTCTTGCCCTTCTCGAAACTAGTGGTTTGATTAACCATCAACACTTGACGCTCCTTCTTGATTTCTACCTTCGCGGTGTCAAAACATCGCGAACAGGTCAGGAATCATTATTTCTATCCCTGGCAATTTATAGTTCATCACTAAGTTCTAGTATCTTAGTGACAGTGACTTGGAGAACTATGTCAATCACTATCTTATCTGGAAGATCAACTCCCACTTGATTCAAGCGATTGTAGCACCCAGACAATCTGAGTACATGCTCAACGATTCAGCTCTTCTCTTTCATCTTGCAGGCAAAGAATCTTGTTGGAGATCTCATATCTCGCAACATGGGCACGAGCCTGAGATCCTAATTTCAGCTCTTAGAAACATCTCATATGTTCCGTGACGTTCAAAACGTTTTGGAGCCTCAATTCTAAGTCGTAATGCATGACACACTAAACTATCAAGTAGTCATCGAAACGCGCCTGTCAGATGTTCACAACATCTACAGACGACGCTAGATGGGTGGCGCACCGAGCGGTGCATTAAGGACATAAGCCTTCTGTGCAGCAATGAGGACAATCCTCAGATCACGGACCCAGTCCGCAATATTACTACCATCATCTTTCAATTCTATTTCTCTAAGAACATATAAAAATACAAGGGAGCTACATCGTGAGCTAGTAATATACAACATAATTTGCAAAGACACTTTGACTATGTTCATGATAATGAGTTCAATTAATCATATTACTTAAGAACTCCCACTCAAATTGACATCCCTCCGATCATTCGAGTGATACATGATCCAAATTCACCAACTCAAGTCCGATCATCACGTGAGTTGAGGTGGCTGCAATGGTGAACATCATTATGTTGATCATATCTACTATATGACTCATGTTCGACCTTTCGGTCTCTCGTGTTCCGAGGCCATGTCTGTACATGCTAGGCTCGTCAAGTTTAACCCGAGTGTTCTGCATGTGCAACACTGGCTTGCACCCGTTGTATGTGAACGTAGAGTCTATCACACCCGATCATCACGTGGTGTCTCAACACGACGAACTTTCGCAACGGTGCACACTCGGGGAGAACACAATTTATCTTGAAATTAAGTGAGGGATCACCTTATAATGCTACCGTCGTCCTAAGAAAAACAAGGTGCATAAAAAGGATTAACATCACATGCAAATCATAAGTGACATGATATGGCCATGAACTCGTGCTTTAGATCTCCATCTTGAAAGCACCGGCATGATCTTCATCGTCACCGGCATGACACCATGATCTCCATCATCTTGATATCCATCAACGTGTCGCCATCGGGGTTGTCACGCCCTGCATGCTTCTACTACTATTGCTACCGTAGCGATAAAGTAAAGCATTATATAGCACTTAATGATTGACACGCAGGTCATACAATAATTAAAGACAACCCTATGGCTCCTGCCGGTTGTCGTACTCATCGACATGCAAGTCGTGATAATCTATACATCACATGATCATCTCATACATCACATATATCACATCATGTAATTGGCCATATCATATCGCAACATACCCTGCAAAAACAAGTTAGACGTCCTCTAATTGTTGTTGCATGTTTTACGTGGCTGCTACGGGTATCTACCAAGAACAATTCTCACCTACGCAAAAAACCACAACGGTGATACACTAGTTGCTTTTCAACCTTCTCAAGGACCGCCTTTGTCTGATCCGATCCAACTAAAGTGAGAGAAACTGTCACCCGCAAGCCATCTAGGCAACAAGTTGCGTCGAGGGAACCGGTCTCTCGTAAGCGTACGAGTAATGTTGGTCCGGGCCGCTTCATCTCACAATCCCGCTGAACCAAAATACGACCAAGGGAGGAAGCAATCTAAGCATCAATGCCCACAAACCTTTTGTGTTCTACTCGAGATCTCATCGAACCATCAACCTAGCTCATGATGCCACTGTTGGGGAACATCGCATGGGAAACAAAAAATTTCCTACGCACACGCAAACCTATCCATGGTGATGAGCATCTATGAGAGGGAGAGTGGATATACATACCCTTGTAGATCGCTAAGCGGGAAGCGTTAAGAAACGCGGTTGGTGTAGTCGAACATCTTCGCGATCCAAATCGCCGAGCGTCCCGCGATCTCATCACGATCCGTCCCGTGATCCAATCACGACCCATCCCGCGAACACATCATGATCCGTCCCGTGAACTCATCACGATCCGTCTCACGATCTTGATCACGATCTGTCCCGCGAACTCATCATGATCCATTCCGTGATCACATCACGAACCGTCTCGCGATCTCGATCACGGTCCTTCCGATTTAGCGCCGAACGGACGGCACCTCCGCATTCAACACACGTGCAGCTTGATGACGATCTCAATTGTCTTGATCCAGCAAGAGGAGGTGGAGAGGAGAGAGAGTTCACCGGCAATGTGACGGCGCTCCGGTGATGGTGGTGGAGTGATTCCGACAGGGCTTCGCCTAAGCACTGCAGAAAACCGATCTAGAGGAGCACCGGTGGAACGGGTAGCACGTGGCCGTAAATTCTGTGCAAAAACCCTCTATTGCACCAGTATATATAGGAGGAGAGGAGAGGAGGGCGCAGCCTTGGCCTCCAAGGCCTGCTGGCTCGGCCGAACCAAGTGGAGGAAGAGTCCTCCTCCACCTAAGAGTCCACCTCTCACACGAGAGGTGGAACTTGGGGAGGACTCCACCCCAATTCGGTTTGGGCCTCTCTCCCTGCGCCCAAGCCACCTTGGCCGACCCCACCAGCCCACTAGGGGCTGGTGGGTCGCCACTTTGGCCCATGGGGTGGGTGGGCCCCACTGGTGGACCCCCGGGACCCATTCGTCACTCCCGGTACACTACCGAAAGTGCCCGAAATCTTTCCGGAGTCCAAACACCACCTTCCTATATATCAATCTTTACCTCCGGACCATTCCGGAGCTCCTCGTGACCTCCGTACCACCTTGGCCGACCCCACCAGCCCACTAGGGGCTGGTGGGTCGCCGCTTTGGCCCATGGGGTGGGTGGGCCCCACTGGTGGACCCCCGGGACCCATTCGTCACTCCCGGTACACTACCGAAAGTGCCCGAAATCTTTCCGGAGTCCAAACACCACCTTCCTATATATCAATCTGTACCTCCGGACCATTCCGGAGCTCCTCATGACTTCCAGGATCTCATCTGGGACTCCGAACAACCTTCGGTCACCACCATACATAACTCTACACTACCGACACGTCACCGAACCTTAAGTGTGTAGACCCTGCGGGTTCGAGAACTATGTAGACATGACCGAGACACCTCTACGGTCAACAACCAATGGAGGGACCTGGACGTCCACATTGATTCCTACATATTCTACGAAGATCTTTATCGGTCGAACCTCTATGTTAAGGATTTAGTTAATCCCGTATAACGTTCCCTTTGTCCTTCGGTATGTTACTTGCCCGAGATTCGATCGTCGGTATCTCCATACCTAGTTCAATCTCGTTACTGGCAAGTCTCTTTACTCATTCCGTAACACAAGATCCCGCAACTAACAATTAGTCACATTGCTTGCAAGGCTTATTGTGATGTTGTATTACCGAGTGGGCCTTGAGATACCTCTCCGTTACACGGAGTAACAAATCCCAGTCTCGATCCATGCCAACTCAACAGACACCATCGGAGATACCTGTAGAGCACCTTTATAGTAACCCAGTTACGTTGTGACGTTTGATACACACAAGGCACTCCTCCGATATCCGTGAGTTGCATGATCTCATGGTCATAGGAACATATACTTGACATGCAGAAAACAGTAGCAGTAAACTGACACGATCATATGCTACGTTTGTAGTTTGGGTCTTGTCCATCACATCATTCGCCTAATGATGTGATCCCGTTATCAAATGACATCTCATGTCCATGGCTAGGAAACCTTAACCATCTTTTGATCAACGAGCTAGTCTATTAGAGGCATACGAGGGACATGGTTTTGTCTATGTATCCACGCATGCATTTAAGTTTCCGATCAATACAATTATAGCATGGATAATAAACGATTATCATGAACAAGGAAATATGATAATAACTAATTTATTATTGCCTCTAGGGCATATTTCCAACACATTTTCGTCAATGAGACATCATATCACAAGTTGGTCACTGGTCATAATCACAACTCCTCCTCCTCCTCCTCCTCATCATCAACTCTAACACATTGTAGCACGTAATAACACATTGTACCTAGGACCTACGTACTCCTATCTCGTAGGACCTATTCTACCCTCTTTTGGGTACAATATCATAAAACAAGATAGCCCTGACTCTCCATTATGAAGAACGAAGATCATCCTATCTCTTAGTATTGGCCTACGTACAATGTTGCTTCCAAGTAGCTCTCTACAATTGAGCATACATTTTTTTTCCAATCTTTGATTGTCATGACTCCATCGGTTTTAGAAATCCGGTATGGACAAGAGTGATGCATAGGCTAACCTGTTCATGATGGGCCTAAGCTCATAACAACAACGCGACTTCTCAAAAACATCAGATGAGACACACAATCCTCCAGGATTTTCTATTGAAACACATAGTAATAATTTTGTAGTAAGCAATGTAGTTTAGTTTTATAAGAATTTATGCAAAATATCCACGGATGTCGTAATAGTAGAATTAAAATCTTACCATGCAATCTCCATGGATGTTACCGTAGTTCACCACATGCACTAGTGGCACGTATTGACCATAATATGTAGGAGTTTGATAATAGCTATTGTAATTCTCAAGATGACTAAGAAATGCGGTAAGATGATCTTTCTCCTTATAAATTAATTCTGCTTCATCAGTGTAGTAGTAGGTTCTGTCTACCATCTTCCATACATTTTTTGAAGAATGAACATAAGTTGTCAATGCAAATAAGTTGTCAAATTTTTTTAAATAAACAATATAAATTACTTAATAAATATGGTTGAGAAACTCACATAATGGTAGAACTGGAGGCGTCTGCACATCGACCCAGATGTCGATATTACCTTCTATTTCATCTTCCGGACGAATATAAAAGGTGAGAAGCATATTAGGCTTAAATGCATAAGCCTTGCATAGTGTTTGCCAATTTTTGCATTCAAAATAGCAATAGGTGTCTGCATGGTACAATTTTACCGCAAAAGTAAAACCATGCTCGGTCCTCAAGTGAACTATCTTTACCTCCATATCTTTTTTAGTATTGAAACCAATCTTATCCAAGACAACAATTCTTGCATGTCAGGGGATACGCTAGTAGAACAGTAAAAAAATAAAATTAATTATAAGTCGAAGCAAAAGAGGCAGAAGTCATGCTTAATCACCAAAAAAGACATGTCATTGTGACTTACTGTATCCACTTCGAAGTTCTCATCCATCATGATGCTGAAGCGCCTACCATTAACTAGGAAAGTCTTGTCACACAGGCCGCGCTTGTCTTCGCAGTATTCGCACATACCGAATTCACTTTCGTCATCAGACATTTCCTATGTTCATAATTGAAACATTTAAAATCGATCGAAGGAAACTATGAGAAAACTGATCAACACGTAGATCACTATTACTCAATATGCAACAGGTTGACTTTAGGTCTGTCGAGTCTTTCCTTCGTAAACTCTCATCTCACATATATGGTGGACATTCCTTCTGATATTGCGAAAGTCGGTGATGGTGTCTCCTCCATTCGTCCCCGAGTGCATTACACCAAAATGTCTAGCACACGGGAACGAAGGAGAAGCGACCCCCATGACAATAGTCGGAATTCTTCCTCTCTCATATTTATATATGGTGGACACTCTCCCTAAGTGAAAGACACACAAGTAGCCGAAACATATCTAAAGTCAACCCATTCCATATATCGAGCAATGCATATATCGAGCAATGACATAGAAAAAATTCCAGATGTTTTACCGGAATGACTTCCAAATCACAAATACATTTATAATGATCTCGAATATAATATCACTAATACATCATCCCGAATAATCCAGTTCAAGAATTACAGCACGCTTTGGATCTTAATTAATGCGTGTGTGTGACTTTCGGTCCGTTGAGGCTTTCCTTAAATAACTCTCATATCTCATGGTGTGTTGGTGCGTACTCTCTCATATTGATATGGTCGTGTATATATGTTGGTGGACACTCTCTCACGGTAATAGTTCGACCGTCGATGATGGACGCCCCACCCCTTCTCTTCTTGCGCATTATACCAACGAATATATCGCAAAGAAGAGAAGAAAGATGAGGCGCCCCCACGACAACAGTCGGGATTCCTCCATCAAGAACACACATGAAAGTCACACAAGGAGCAACGACAGACCGAAAGTCACACACGCATTATACCGATAAAATATCACTAATACATTAATATTTTTAATGACCTCGAATATAATATCACTAATACATCATCCCGAGTAATCCATTTAATGCATCATCAAATATTAACTAATACTAATCGAATATCCTAGAATCCAAAATAGAGAACGGTGAACTCGGTTCACAAGCGGTCTCTGAGTTGCCGGCGGTGGACACCCAAAGATAAGGAACCATCACGGGATCATAACTCAAGTGAGATCCCTGAAGGATTTGCCAGGTATTACCAAACCGGGCGTCCAACGACGCCGTGTAGCGACAGACGTGCTCGTCCTCCTCCCTGACACGACGACGTACCACCTCCGCGGGTGGCGGCTCCCGCCGCACCGAAAGTGGCTCGCGTGACCGCTACCATAGAAGGTCCGGGTCGACAACGATACCTGCATTCCTCACCAACCTCCGAACTCGGGAAGGTAGCACCTCCCAGTATCAGGCCGGCGGAGCCTAGTCCCGGACATGGCGCCTATCAAGCAGGCTCTCGCAGACTACTCGACGACGAGGATGCGGGCCGGGCATCATCGACTAATTTTTCATAAAACCCAAAATCAACATACACATACTAATCTAACATAAACATACTAATCTACTTTCAAAAAAAGCATAAAAAGCATAAACATACTAATGTAACATACACGTACTAATCTAGCTAACATAAACATACTAATCTAACATGCATACACATACTAAAAAAGCATAAAAATCAACATATATTTAAAAAAATTGCAATGAGGCATGGCGGCGGCGGCTCATAGCGAGGGCGGCGACGGGGCGGCGACGGGGGCGGGGCGGCGACGGCGACGGGGCGGCGATGGGGCGAGGCGGCGGCAGGGGCGGCGGGGGAGGCGGCGAAGGAGGGGCGGCGACGGGAGTGGGGCAGCGACGGGGAGGCAGGGGAGGCGAGGTGGGCGGCGAGGATGGTGACGGGGGCGGCGGGGGAGGCAACGGGGCGACGGGGGAGGTGACGGGACGGCGACGGGGGCAGCGGGGGAGGCGACGGGGCGGCAACAGGGGCGGCGACGAGGACGGGAACGGCGACGGCGGGCTCGGGGCAGCGACGAGGGCGAAGTGGAATGAAAACTACGAATTTTGCTAAGTACTTATCATATAGAAGGAGCATTGGTCCCGGTTGGTGGCACAAACCGGGACGAAAGGGTGGAATTGGTCCCGGTTGGGGCCACCAACCGGGACCAATGGCCTTGCACATCGGTGTGGTGGGAGTTTAGTCCCACCTCGCCAAGCGAAGGTTGCCCGAACCTGCTTATAAGCCCCGCCGCGGTTGTTACGTTGAGCTCCTCTGATAGTGATAATATATGCGTTTATACTGAAATTCGGCCTAAATTCAAAATGGTAGTTAGGCGCCTAACTAGCACTTTGAATTTAGGTTGAATTTTAGTGTAAGCGCATCTATTTTCACTTTTGCTATTTTTTATGTTATTTCTTTGCATATTAAAAGTTGTTAACAAAAAATACTTTATGAAAAAAAGTTGGTATTATTTTTTTTTAACAAAAATAACTTTGATAATTTTAGTTGCATGAATTGTATATAATATCAAGTTTCTTTTGAAGTATCGTGTACAAAACGGATAGTCTCTTTCAAAGTATCGGGGTTTCGGACGAAAACTCATCGGTCACAAAAGGCATTTCATTTTCTTGAACTTATTTGAACTCCAAGCTTTTCGTGTGTTCAAAATGTACCATTCTAAGCCACATCATCATTTTTTAACCATTTCTGACTTCATTTGATATTTTTCATGCATTTAGTGTTTTTTTGAGCTAAATGACCCTGAAATTGAAAATCAATTCAAATGAAGTCTGAAAGGGTTAAAAGTTGGCATGGTATCATAATGTCACCCACATAGTATGTGCTAAAAAGTTGAGAGGGTTACGGCAAAAGCAGGATGCACTTCGCGTACAAAACAGATAGTCTTTTTCGAAATATAGGGGTTTCGAACGGAAACTCATCGATTACAAAAGACATTTCATTTTGTTGAACATATTTGAACTTCAGGCTTTTTGTGTGTTAAAAATGCACCATTCAAAGCCACATCATCAATTTACAACCCTTTCTGACTTTATTTGATATTTTTCATGCATTTACTGATTTTTTGAGCTAAATGACCCTGAAATTCAAAAGCACTTCAAATGAAGTCTGAAAAGTTTGAAAGTTGCCATGGTATCATCATTGTACCCACATAGCATGTGTTAAATAGTTGAGAAGGTTACGACAAAAGCAGGATGCCCTTCGCGTACAAAACGGACAGTCTCTTTTGAAGTATCGGGGTTTCGGACGGAAACTCATGGATTACAAAGGCATTTTATTTTCTTGAACTTATTTGAACTCCAGGCTTTTTGTGTGTTCAAAATGTTCCATTCAAAGCCACGTCATCAATTTTCAACCCTTTCTGACTTTATTTGATATTTTTCATGCATTTACTGTTCTTTTTAGCTAAATGACCCTAAAATGAAAAAGCACTTCAAATGAAGTCTGAAAAGGTTGAAAGTTGGCATGGTATTATCATTTCACCCACATAGCATGTGCTAAATAGTTGAGAGGGTTACGGCAAAAGCAGGATGCACTTCGCGTACAAAACGGATAGACTCTTTCGAAATATCGGGGTTTCAGACGGAAACTCATCGGTTAGAAAAGGCATTTCATTTTCCTGAATTTATTTGAAATCCAGGCTTTTTGTGTGTTCAAAATGCACCATTCAAAGTCACATCATCAATTTTCAAACTTTTCTGACTTCATTTGATATTTTTCATGTATTTACTATTTTTTTGAGCTAAATGACCCTGAAATTGAATAACACTTCAAATGAAGTCTGAAAAGGTTGAAAGTTGGCATGGTATCATCATTTCACCCACATAGCATGTGCTAAAAAATTGAGAAGGTTACGGCGAAAGCAGGATGCACTTCGCGTACAAAACGGACAGTCTCTTTCGAACTATCGGGGTTTCGGACGGAAACTCATCGGTTACAAAAGGCATTTCATTTTTTTGAACTTATTTGAACTCTAGGCTTTTTGTGTGTTCAAAATGCACCATTCAAAGCCACTTCATCAATTTTCAACCCTATCCGACTTAATTTGATATTTTTCATGCATTTACTAATTTTTTGACCTAAATGACCGTGAAATTGAAAAACAATTCAAATGAAGTCTGAAGAGGTTGAAACTTGGCATGGTGTGTGCCTGCTTGTTGCCAACGCTGACAACCCACTTTTTTGTTGCATATTGTTCTCGGCCACAATCGGAATTTAAGAAAAACTTAATTGAAAAGCATTACAAATATATAATAGCTAGAGAGATATGTAATATATAATAGTTCAGATATCCATTACAGAAAGTACTCGTCCAAGCAAACATTACTAGCTAGTCTGAATCAGAAGAATATCCGTCCCATGGTGGTGGTGGTGCGAGGTGACGCTACCCATAGTTCACGGTTTGAATCTTGCGGTACAACTCATATGCAACGTATGCATCTTTTGCTGCATACTCAATGTTGATAGGCTGAAGTGGGTCCTCTCCCACTCTTTGTGCTGCACTCGGGGGAATTTGGTTTTCATATCTCCGTAATAGTCGTCGATCAAGGCGATTGCCATAGAAGCCATCGAAGTCCTCTCATACTGAAGCCTGAATATGTCTTGGATATCAATAAGGCAGCCAGCTGGTATCTCAATACCGAAGCTGCGCCTAATCTTTAGCTTGTCATTACTTACATCAACGCTAGCAAAATGTATGCCGCTGCGTAGGAAGTCCATGAGTGCTGGGCAGTGCTTATCACTACTGCAACATCAACAAATTAAAATAGAATAAATGTTAAATACTGCTGCAACAAGTATATTTCGGCAGAATTATAATATGCAACTATATAAAGGAAAATTATTTCGCTGCAACAAAAGAGGAAGACGCAGAGTTTTTGCTCCCGGGCTCATTTGAGCCCGTTGAACAGTAATATCATAAAACATTTGCCATATATTGCTATATCCTATAGAACATATATATTGTTATATCCTATATATATATGTGTGTGTGTGTGTGTGTGTGTGCAATTTTCATATCCTATGAATTGATGAATAAACCCTAAATTAACTATATGACATATATGTTCTCCCACGTTTTGCAACAAGGAAAATTGTTATTCACTACAAACTTAAAAGAAATATTGATCTTTCCCATAGGAGTCAAAATGGAACATATTTCTATCCTATGCAATTTTCATAATAATCTATAAATTATTAATTGATCAAAGAAATCCCTCAAAACTCACCTTGCCCATTGGAAGATCATGACATGTTTCTTGAAACATAGCTGGATGATGGCAACATTTTCTTGCTTGGCCGTGTACTCGAGATCAAGCCCTATGAACTTGTCTTTCTCATCCGCCACTTCAAGCCATTTCTGCAAAAGGGAAAGAAAACACGGCACCATGGCGTTGTCGTTCGTGTAGACGACATCGAGATTGGTTGTGCCATGTGCGAGCACCTCCCCATAGCGAGTGATTGGATTCATGGTAGAAGATATGGGGAAGAAGAGAGGAGGATGGAGGAGAAGAAGAGAGGAGAAGAAGAGAAATGGGCGAAGTTACTATAGCCCTCGCCAAGGAACAGTTGCCTCTTTCATGGAGTGCGAAACGTCGGGGATGCGAACTGTTCGAACCTTTAGTCCCGGTTTGAGCCACCAACCGAGACTAAAGGGGTTCACACCAGGCGAACGGTTACCCCCTTTGGTCCCGGTTCCAGCCACGAACCGGGACTAATGGTTGTGGGTCAGGAGCAAGGCACATTGGTCCCGGTTCGTGTCTGGAACCGGGACCAAAGGTGTCCTACGAACCGGGACCAATGCCCCACGTGGCCCGCCCGGGTCCCTGGCCTCACGAACCGGGACTGTTGCACCCATTGGTCCTGCTTCGTGACTGAACCAGGACTAATGGCATGGCCCGACCCGAACCGATGCCCTGTTTTTTACTAGTGAACTAGCAAATATACCCGTGCGTTGCAACGGGAGAAATTTTACATCATCACTCAAGATTGCAAAGTGTCAAATGTGGCCAATGCTAAGGTATTGTGTTCATCACCACATGTCACACCAACCATTATGTCCACGCAAGGAAATGTTTGAAACTTCAAAAACTAATCTCTTGCGAGAAAGACATGTGGACCACCCTTCTCGTGCTACTCCTTGCACTTTGTCCATACACCTCCCTTCATACTCCTACTCTCTTTTACACAATCAAACAAGTATTATCGTGAATCAAGGTTAGCCCGGTCGAGGAGGTGCATCGCAGCACATCACCGAGGATGAAAGGCTTCTTGATTGTGAAGTGAGAGGGAAGGATGTAGAGGTCGAACGTCACACGATGAGATGTGACGCCTGTGTTACCTGCTTCCCTTTGCAGGAGAGAATGTGTAGTGTCACATTTACAGTAACATAGTAAGCAACAACCATGATTTATGAATGTACAATCCATAACAGTGTATGTACGCGTGCATCGTGTATGTTTAATCTAGCACTAGCGGCTAGTGACACATATCAAGGATAGCGACAAAAATGTCGGGCCTTCGCTGAGGGCGCTCCCGGTTGGGCCGACCCATGTAGGTGTCGTTTTTTGTTGTTGTTTTCTGTTTCCTTTAACTTTTTTTTTCTGCTTTCAAATAGTTGTTTTGAAATTTGGAGTATTGTTCGAAATTCCAAAACTATCTTTGTTTTCAAATTTTCTTTACAAAAATGTTTGTGTGTTAAGAAATGCTTACATTTTTTAAGAAATTGTTCTTGTTTTCTAAAAATATTCACTTTTTCAAATCAATAAATGTTCCGGTGGACGAATTTTTTTTCTGGCGATGAATTGTTTTGTTTACAACTTGAAATTTGTTCAACATATATCACTCAATGTTCAATGTAAATTTAAATATTGTTCGGTGCATATATGAGCAATGTGTATTTGAAAATTGTTCAGTGTATATTACAAAACAAAAATCAATATATGGTTAAAAATTGTTCAAGGTGTATCTGAATATTGCTCGGCATATGTCAAAAAATGTTCAATGTGTATTAAAAAATATTAAGAGTATATCACAAAATGCTCAATATATATTGAGATCTGTTTATTTGGTATAAAAAAATTAATAAAGATTTGTAATTTTGAAATTGTTCATGTTTTCGAAAACAATGTTCATGTTTCAAAAAAAAATCTAATTTTGAAATATATTCATGGCTTTAAAAAATTATTATAATATTTTAAGGAATGTTTGTTCATGTTTTCCAAGAATTGATGGAGATAAAAAAAATCCGCGGATGCACTTGGTACTTTAGATGAAACACTTCTATGTAAACGTACTCATTCTTTAGCTTGTGTGGTTGCATGGAGCATGAGGTTGGTGGTTCAAACCCATTGTGCCTCCTTTTGTTTTATATGTCATTTTTTACGTTCTTTTTGTTGCTTGGTTTGGCTTGGGCCACGATGAGAAGGAGGTATTTTCGATTATCCAGCCCACATGCATCTCTTGGCGCATAGCTCAGGTCAGCTAGCTCTGAGCCACATAACGGGCTTAGTATAAATAATAGGGGAGAGGAGTTACGTACGAAGCAATCCAGGGACGGATCAAGCTTGTTACGACAGACGAAAAGTTACTATAGACAAAAAAAGTGGTAAAACAATCCGTCCTTTAATATGATTAGATAAAGATAAAAAGGTATGGGTTCAAAAGAACGTACCCTTGCATGTTTCCTAATCACATACGTTTATTCCAAAAAAGAAAAAACCAATTCGCTATGCTCGGACGATTGGAGAGGATGGATTCATATCCAAGTGGCAAAGCTGAAAAATATATGTACGTGTCTTTCATTATAAATGCTTTTCACGTAAACTCCTCATAAGCATTAACCAAAGGTATTGTCTCCTACAGAATTTTACATTGATTTATCTGCAACGCATTACGTGAAGTAGTCAAAGCTAACTTATTAATTTCGAACTTAGTATAGAGTTTATACATATATACCTCATGTAATACAGGAATTCCCAATAAATAACATGGCACACTTTTATATCTAAGATTTACCATTTTGGATACCATCTACCAGTTATTATGTTTAGTTAGATTTAAGATTAGAAGACGTCGAAACGCGTAGATCATGTACGACATAATATGATTAGAATAACAAAATTGCAATGTGGTTAGTAATGAGGCAGATAATTGAATCGACAATTAAAGGCTATATAATAATATCAGATTACTTTGTCTTTCACTATCACACGTCAAGACAATTCCAACTTAATACAAAATAGGAACATTATCAAAAACAAATTGATGCAAATAATAGGTAAAGAAAAAATATCACAATATAGCAATATATGTATCTTCTAGCGCATTTGCGCGGGAAACCCCGCTAGTTTGGTACAAAGTATACCTCAGTCAAAAGTTGTTGTCCACCATTCTTGCACTCAACAAGGACCGATCCTTTCCCTTCGATCAGAGCTGTAGACCCATCTCCAAGCTTCACATGGCCACGGATGCTTTCATCCATCTCTCTGAATTTGCCTCAAGAGCCTGTCATGTGGTTGCTAGCACCACTATCAAGCCACCATGTGCCAACGTCAGGGCCTAAACCATCCATGCATAACTGAGATTTGACATGGCCCTTCCCCAAGAGCTGCACTTCTGTCTTGTTCACGCCTAGTTTCATCGTGGCCGGCGTCGCGGTCGCCGGCGTTGTCACGGTAGCACTCATGGACTCTAGTGGCGTTGCTGCTGCCGCTATTGTCGCACTCCCTGCGGCCGGTGGCTCCTTGACATCATTGGAAGCTGCAGCTCCATGCATCACAAGATTCCGGAGGCGCACATTCTCATCACAGATCATGCGATGCACCTCTACGAACATGGCCTTCTCCTCGCTAGGTACCTTCAACTTCTCTGTATGTGTTCTGTACTCATCAGATATGGCATCCAACTTCATGTTGGTCGCGGCCAGCTCACCACGCAGCTGCTCAACCTCAGCTTTGACAGCTTCAACCTCCATGGATGCATCAGGGGGCATGAACGACTCATCACCCAGCGCATGGTATCCTTCTGCCTCGATCTCTGCCGACTCGACGATGACCATGGTGTGCTGCACCTCTGACGCAAGCTCACATGCCACAGCCATGAGGAGCGCCGGCTCGTCGTCGACAGCGGCGAGGAGTGCCTTCTTTTTCTTCAGCGCCTCACACTTAGACTTAAGTGTCCTTTTTCCCTGCACTCGAAGCAGGTAATCTTCGACTTGCCGAACTTGCCATGGCTCTTTTTCTTGTCGCGGCGCCACGGGAGACCAACATCAACTTCTCGCCGTCGTCGACACAGTCTTGGCGCCATGCGGACTCGTTCTCCTCGAATGCCCGCAGCCGCCCAATAGCCTCGGCGACCGACATCTTCTTGACGTCGCCCCATTGTTCGATCGTTCTAATTATCGGTAGGAAGCGATCCGAGACTGCCGCGAACAGCCGCTTGACGACAGCACGCTCTGGCAAGTCCTCGCCGAGCGCTAGGATTTCTCCGACGAGCGCGGTCAGTCGGCATCCAAACGTGCCAACTTCTTCGCCATCTTCCATGGTCAGCCGCTCGAAGCGCCTTGTCAAGTGGCTGATGCGCGCCTGCACGACACGCTCATCGCCAATGCGCATGGTGCGGATAGCCTCCTAAGCCTCCTTTGCCGACTCGTACTCCACGATCGACACCATCACGTCATCGGGAACCGACTGCGAGATAGCAGCCATGGCTCACTCATCCTTGGCCTCATCGACGTCTTCTCCGGTGATCGCCGACCACACCCCCACTGGCTTGAGGATGATCTTCATATTCGCTGCCCATAACTGATAATTACCTTCTGTCAGCTGTGGGTATTGGATCGGCACTCTGACGCTCCTCGCCGGCGCGGCCACGACGATCGTCCCATCGCCGGAGCTGCTGGCTCCAAGCCTCTTGCTCGGCGGCGTGTACTTTCCGCCGCCACCGGTGTCACTCTTCGTGGGTGACTGATCTCCAATCGCTCCGCTGCCAAACGCCTCACGATCTAGCTGTGTATACCAATTATTGAAACAAACGCCAGGCTACCCACACAAACACGGCGGACGATGAACGAACGAGAGAGGAAGACGAACACAGTTACACCGGTTGTTTTTGCGAGGCGCAACTGCTTGCCTTTTTTCTGGCTTTCTTTGCTTCTTATTGTTTCTCCTGTAACAACCTGAGAGATTACGAAGATAACGGCTGGACGACTCGTTCGAAACAAACTCCACGATCCACCTGTAACAAACTCGTGTGGCCGGGCTGCGGGGCAAGGTTGAAAAGGTAAAAGGGCCTGACATTTATATCACGCTCAAGGTGTCGGATTGCGACGGCCACACGGTCTACCGCACCATGCGGCGGACAGAAAAGGTGAAGGTTCTGATGGACTTCTACGGACACGTTGTGTCGGCTGCCCAGGACGCTGGAAGATTCTTTTTTGAAGGCCGCCGGCTGTCTGCATGGGAGACACCAGAGGATCTCAGGATGGAGAACGGCGACGAGGTGGATCGTTTTGCACACATGTATGGAGGATAGTTTTAGCATCACGCTTGTGTGAGCTATATGGATTGAAACTTAAACGTTCCATGCTGTCCAGATGAGATGTAAGTGATTTTTTATTTGAGGAATTGCAAGTGAAATACTTTGAATAAGTGTTCTTGTGTTAGTCCGCGTAGTTTGCATGGACAATCTCGATCACGCTCTAAGAGGCAGTTTGGATTGTGCCCATGCCAGCCCTGCCAACTCACGGCGCAACAAAAATTTGACCAACGTTTTGCTCGCCCGCGCCTCAGCTAACTGCCCAAGTATTGGCGTGAAATGGAACTGGCGGACTAGAGGCAGCCTGGGCGAGCCAAATAATTGGTGTTCATCCAAATATACAAGCCTAGCGCCCAGTCAATGCCTTTTTTTTGTCTGGGCAGCTTTTGGCTTGAAACCAAACAGGCTCTAAACCTGATAGCGCGCTTCGACACAACAACCCCACCACCTTTCCATTATTAAAAAAGGCAATCTATTTCTAAAAAAAAAGGGCAATCTGTTCTTTTTATCCTTAATTACGAACCAGCACATATGCCTGTGCATCGTAACGGGACTAAAAATTAACATGTCCATCAGTATGGCATGATAGCATCCTCGAGGTACAACACGGCTGGAAGATGCACATCAAGCTCTCAAAGAAATGCATACGAGTCAGACATGAATCACGCAACAAGCCATAACACAGGTGCTAAGGATCAATTAATTCTTCTTATAATGCTAACATCTACACGTAGTTAGCTTTGCACCTTCTGATTGACCTCACTACAACATGCGTCCATCTTGCAGCAATGACGATCATCCTTGTCGTGTCCATGTGGTCGGCTTTGCTACGTTGTCAGTGTGACTTGTTGTCCTAGCAGCGTTTACGTAATCGGTTTTGCAGCATGGTGATCTAACATTCCAATAGAAAAATAATAGCGACGAATTGTGTTACATCGGCATGCTTTCGGACATAGCAAACGATTGGCCTTCCAACGTTGTGTTCTCCTTTGAGCAAGAACTATTGTGTGTGCCGTTTGTAGCAGCAATGCTCGGTCGAAAGTTGCATGTAGATTAATCAGGTATTCTTTTTTATAAAAGTCAAACTTGATAGCGGCAAAACACCGAGAAATAAAAAGGTTTAGAATTTAAGAAAATGTTCCAGTGTACAGAAAATGTTCACACATTTTAAAAATATTCATGTTTTTGTTCTCAGGAGATTCAAATATTTTTCCCATTTCAAAAATTGTTCGAAAATATTCTAAAAAATATTTTCAAATTTTGTTTCGGTTTCTCAAAAAATTGTTTGGAATGTTTTTTAAATCAGATATTTTTTGAATTTCAAAATAATGTTCCCACCTCCGCAAAATTTTCAATTGGTTTTAGAAAATGTTCATGTTTCCATTTTCTCAGGATTTTCAATTATTTTGGGTTTTCCAATTTTGTTCTAGAGTTTCAAAAACTTTGGTGTTTCCATATTTTATTTTGGATTTTTAAAAATATTTCTGTTTGAAAACAGTCTTCGTGATGTTTAGAAAATGTTCTTACTTTTCGAAAATATTTTAGTTTATTTAAAGTATGTTTAAAAAATTTAAAACTATTTGTGCTTCACAAAACATTCTGGTATTTTGTTCAAAAACAATTGCGCTTGAACTTCAAAAAATATTCGTATCTACGATTGTTTCTTAAAGTTTTGCACTGCTTTATACTAACAGTAAAGCTTGGAAGGTGAACTGGTTGCAGTGTGATATTTATAGAATGACATCCTGGGTTTGATCCCCCACGCCCCTTGTCCTTTTTTGAGCTACAGTATTGCCATCGCAGCTGGTTTTTGAGCTAGAGTATGTCATCGCAGCTGGTTCATTGGCCGGCCCAATCGTTCGGGAAAAATAACAGACGAACATGAAAATTAATCCCAATGTCCCATGACGAATGAAAATTTGCTGGGTCCCATCGTAAACGTATTATAATTATATTAGATAAAGATAAAGATTATCATCATACAATGAGCCTGACCCATCGAATCAAGTGCTCTCATACATGTAGGTATACGGTCACGCCTATCCCACTCGCTAACCCCTCCTATTCCGGGCCTCCTCCCGACGACTGCCATCTTCACTACTCGTCGGCACTTCGCGATCCTTGTTGCGACGGCTATGTCGGTGTTGGGATCTTTGGCGACAGTGGTCACCTCCATCCTGGTAGATTCCTTGCTATCCGTCGCCCACGAGTGGTGCGACCACCCCATACCCATGTCGATGGCACGTCCGTAACCAAAACCTTGCATAGAACGGTCGGGGGCTCACCTTTTACCTCACCATGCGTCAAGTCGTTATAACCTTCCAATCCCTGCGTACTGATCTTCATCCTTCGTCACACTGTTAGGCATACAACCTTGCCTTGCCGCGTGATAACATAAGAGCATCAACAGAGGCTGAAAAGCGCGCGCACGGGACAAAAGACGTTGTTAGCACGCGCCGAACCATTTCGCGCGCTCCTGCGCGAAAATCACACGTGGGAAAGAATTTGCGCGCGCGTGAAAAGAAGGCCCTGCGCACGGTAGTTTTGGGCGTGGCGCTGCGCCCGCTCTATATATCGAGCGTTCGAGACGCGTTGTTCCCACTCCTCCCATGCACTGTCGTCGCTTTCCTCGCGCTCTGCCTCCTTCTCCCCTCGCACTCTGCCGCAGCTCCTCTCACGCTTTCGTCAGCTCGCCATCATGCCGCCGCGCCGTCAGGAATCGTCGGCCTTCCGTGGCGTCCGGGAGCGCCCCTCCGGCGCCTTCTCCGTGGAGATACGGTCCAGCGACATGCGTCTCGGCCTCGGCACTTTCGACGCAGCCCACGAGGCCACCCGCGCTTACGACACGGCGGCGTGGCGCTTCCGGCGGCCTCGTAGGGAGATGAATTTCCCCGAGGTGACGATGCGAGAGTGGACGTAGAGTCTCGCGCCTCCCCCGCGACTTGTGACCGACAGGACCGTCGCGAGAACCGGAGGCGGGAGCGCCACCTCGGCATCGTCGAGACGGACGAGGTGGCCATGGCAGCATGGCGCGAACGGTTTTCCAAGGACGTCATCGACAAGCGCCAGTTCTTCGCGGAGAGGAGGGTTAAGAGTCGGGCGCAGAGGAGGGCGGACAGGAGGGTGGAATGAGCCGCCTATCGCAAGGACATGCGTACACGGAAGGCGGCCACGGACTTCAGCATCGAGCTTGGAGAAGCGTCGTCCTGGGACCCAACGACGAACGATTTCTTGATGCCTTCATCAAGATTTTGTCGACGACAATTCGGAGGAGGACATTTTTACATCGGACTCGGAGGACGACGAGTAATTTTTAGCGCGTCTATGTATCTTTTTATTTTATCTATGCATGTTTTTATTTTATATATATGAATCATTGAACTATGCTATGCAATATTTGTGTTGGAGCGAACTCTTGGCCTCGCTCCCCCCTCCACGTACGCTCTCTCTTGCACATACACATGAAGAAGAAAGAGGAGGAAGGAGAAGATCAGATGGTGGACTCGGTGGTGTTCCTGGCGCACTAACGCCAAGCCGCTCGAACGGCAATTTTACTTAGCACAAACTCCCGGCCACAACTGTTACAACGCACACGGTTCTATTTATACCCAGGGCCACGCTTAGGGCACATACCCCATGTTCCTGCCCACGTCGAGCGCCTGGTCCGGCCCGCTCTGGCCGCGCCCGCGACATGCACGCACACGTCTGGTCGTGGCGAGCCCACTACGGACCAACTCAACGCACCCCTGCTTCGTCAACGGCCTAGCCCTACACAACACACGCATACACAGCACACCCGCATGGACACCCTCGTGTTACACACGTACACACTCACGCACGGACGCGCACCGGCTTATTCCCTAACATTCACCTCCTAAGCCAGAAACTCCAGGAGGGCGGGACCGTCGTCGTCGATGTCAGTGAGGACGCCTCTCACACGAGCCGCCGCAGCTGCTGTACCGGGCGGCCACCTCGCCGGCCGCTATCGCGCACCGTCACACTCCACCGCGCTACGCCCCGTCGAGCGCCGCTCGCTGCCGCTACATCATCCCGCAGCTCCGTGATGCGCCCCTGCGCCTCCGCGGCCGTCGCGCCGAGCCGTCGCCACGCGCTCGCCGTGGGCCGCAGCCGCGGCCTCTATGTCCACCATGCTCGCCGTGCAGGTCCTCGAACCTTGAAGCTCTGGTACCAATTGTTGGAGCAAACTCTTGCCCTCGTTCACCCCCCCCTTCGACGTACTCTCTCTCTGGCACATACACAGGAAGAAGAAAGAGGAGGAGGGAGGTCAGATGGTGGACTCGGTGGTGTTCCTGGCGCGAATGCCAAGCTACTCGAACGGCAATTTTACATAGCACAAACTCCCGTCCACAGCTATTACAACACACACCATTCTACTTATACCTAGGGACACGTTAGGGCACGTACCCCACGTTGAGTGCCTGGTCCGGCCCGCTCTGGCCGCGCCCGCGACATGCACGCACACGTCTGGTCGTGGCGAGCCTGCTACGGACCAACTCAACGCACCCCTGCTTCGTCAACGGCCTAGCCCTACACACACACGCATACACAGCACACCCGCATGGACACCCTCGTGTTACACGCGTACACACTCACGCACGGACACGCACCGGACTCGCCCAGCCATGGCTTATTCCCTAACATTCACCTCCTAAGCCAGAAACTCCAGGAGGGCGGGACCGTCGTCGTCGATGTCAGTGAGGACGCCTCTCACACAAGCCGCCGCAGCTGCTGTACCGGGCGGCCACCTCGCCGGCCGCTGTCGCGCACCGTCACACTCCACCGCGCTACGCCCCGTCGAGCGCCGCTCGCTGCCGCTACATCATCCCGCAGCTCCGTGATGCGCCCCTGCGCCTCTGCGGCCGTCGCGCCGAGCCGTCGCCACGCGCTCGCCGTGGGCCGCAGCCGCGGCCTCTATGTCCACCATGCTCGCCGTGCAGGTCCTCGAACCTTGAAGCTCTGGTACCAATTGTTGGAGCAAACTCTTGCCCTCGATCACCCCCCCTCGACGTACTCTCTCTGGCACATACACAGGAAGAAGAAAGAGGAGGAGGGAGGTCAGATGGTGGACTCGGTGGTGTTCCTGGCGCGAACGCCAAGCTACTCGAACGGCAATTTTACATAGCACAAACTCCCGGCCACAGCTATTACAACACACACCATTCTACTTATACCTAGGGCCACGTTAGGGCACGTACCCCAAGTTGAGTGCCTGGTCCGGCCCGCTCTGGTCGCGCCCGCGACATTCACGCACACGTTCGAGTCGTGGCGAGCCCGCTGTGGACCAACTCAACGCACCCCCTCTCGCCAACGGCCTAACCCTACACACATGCATACGCAGCATACCCGCAGGGACACCCTTGTGCTACACGCGTACACAGTCACGCACACACGCCACGGCCACGACGCGACCCGAACCGCACCTGGCACGTCCAGTGCACGCACGGACGCACACCGGACTCGCCCAGGCGTGGCTTATTCCCTAACAATTTGAATTTACCTACAAGCCATGTTTGATATTATGCGCGCTAGTTTAGCGTGTCTGCTGGAAACAATTTTGCGGCGGTCGTTGGAGTCAGTGCTCTCCGACACGCTAAACATCGTTAGTTGCGCGTTGCAAAACCGTTGTTTGCAAGCCGCACGAAGCGCCTATTGGAGATGCTCTAACAATGTTTCATTGGTTGTATTTATCCCGAAATCTCCATTTTTTCTTCCGTTGGATCAAAATTTTATCAACACACATCTTACTTATCATTTTTTTGCAAATAACATCTTACTTATCTGACCCAACAAGACAAACTTTGTTCTTGCTCCGTTTATCTCAGTATACTCCTTGCTCTAGCTTCTGGGTCATCATACTATTTTATTCTATATAATTTTACTATGACATATTACCCTCGTTTTGATTTGTTGGTCCTCTTCGTATTTTGTGCCAAAATTTAATCATGAATTTAACTGACAAAATGTTAATGCATGCCACCAAAATTTATATCATTGGATTCGTATTGTAACGTATTTTTAATGATACTGTTTTTTGTAACATACATTAGCATTTCGTTAATTAAATCCATGGTTAACATTTGACACAAAATACTAAGGGAACCAATAAATCAGGACGAAGGTAGTAATAAGATACCTCTTATTTGTCATGTGTTTTTTTATCGATTGGTAAGGTTCATATGTATGTGCATGTTTTCCAAGTATTTGGATTTTGGACTACCATGTCTTTCAAATAAATGCTTCTTGTGAGGTGGTTACATTTGTTAAGATTATTTACCTAATGTAATTAGGGGAAATCTTGCCTTGCCCAAAACCGTCATGATGTTCCTCTCCCGCAACCGACGCCTCTCCCTCTACTCCAGGAACTGACGTATCCTCTTGGATTGTTGTGTCCCTCCAGCAGATATATAAACTCCATGTAATCATCGAACAAGGCAATACAATCGTTTGACTTCAAACATGTTATCACACACGCAGAACTACAGAGAGCGAAAAGAAAAACGACAGAAGGGAGGAGCGAGACTCACCAACGAGATGCCCGACCTCGTCTCCCTTTTCCTTCGTCTGACCCACGAGGACGCTCGGCGCTATTGCCTCATTGTCCGGCCTCGTCTCCTTTTTCCTCGGTCAATTCTGACGATGTATGCAGGCCATCCGTCGGTTCGGCCGCAGCACCACTGTATGTGGCGCCCATGGCACCTGCCGCGCCGCTGGATGCCCCCCCGGGTGCTCACCACGCCCGTGGTCATGGCCTTGGCGCCGTCGGACGCGCTTCATTTGTGAGAAGGGGTCTTGACCCCCAACTGGTGGCTGGCCCGAGTGCCCCAATGGTGCAAGGGGCCATCGTCGCACCTGCTCCCCCCCGGATCTACGTGACCGTCCTGATGCGTGCCTCCATGGAAATGGATGCCGCACTCGGCCTCGTCTTAGAGCCCACCGGTGCCTCCCGCGTCATCCGCCTTGGAGCAGGGATGAAGGGCGCCGACGCCAACGCCTCGCCAATGCAGGAGGTGAGCGCGACCTCGAGAAGCCGCGCTATGACGCCTCTAATTTTGATCGTACGCTAAACATACACGTAATATGTACAATCAAGATTAGGGACTCACTAATCAATATCACAACACAATTCTAAACACAAATTAAAGTCATACAACTTCATATTACAAGACAGGGGCCTCGAGGGCTTGAATACAAAGCTCGACAAGTACGAATCAGCCGAAGCAAATAATATCTGAGTACAGACATAAGTTAAATAAGTTTTGCATTAAGAAGGCTAGCACAAACATAACAACGGGTCTAACGAGGCGATGCCTCCTTGGGAACCTCCTATCCTAATGGTGGTCGGGGGCGGCCTCCACGTAGTAATAGGCTCCTGCGGTTGTGTAGTAATCGTCTCCGGCATACTCCATTTCCTGGGCTTGATCGTCTGAACGCGGAATCGTATTGAGGGGGGAAAGAGAAAGCAAAGCAGCGGTGAGTACTCATCCAAAGTAATCACAAGAACGAAATCAGAACTATGCTAAGTATGCATCATTATCAAGGGAAAGGGTTATATCTGGACTGACTGTAGAAAGCAAGAATAGGGAGAAGGCCTAGTCCTATCAAAGACTAGCATCTTCAGCATCTTGCAGCATTATAAGAGAGTAGACTGGTATCTCATATATAGTCATATTATTATAGCAATTTTAGTACGTAACCACACCAGAGATTCTTCCTTGCAGGGAAAAGATTCTTCCTCGACTCCCTGCGAGGAAGAAATCTCGGAGCCAACATCCATTTCAATATTAAGTCACAGTTCTAGTTGTAGTAGGTCAAAGTACAACTCCAAGTTGTCATGGTACCATGGACACGACTATTTGAATAGATGAATCATCCCTGCAGGGATGCACCGCATTTCCAACATGCTTGACCACCTCCGTCCGGACACACTTTTCTGGGTAATGCCCGGCCTCGGGATAGCAACACGTCGTCGCTCACCTAGGCTCAGCAAAGAGGCCAGCGCGCCGGTCTAAATCCTAAGCACAGAGGGGTCGTGGGCCCACTTGCCCTCTACGCTCCTGCACCATGCATGGGCGGCCGAGGTCAGCCCTAGCAAACTCTGTCTAAGAGCTATACCGTCCAGGCCACTCGGGCGCGCGCCGCTCCATTTTTGACGAACGAAGTGCTTCGGCTGATACAACGACGCTAAGTACTCATAAGTTCTTCCACGTGAAGGTTTGGTGCGTAAAAGGTCAAAAGAACTACTCAGATCAAATACCCAACCCATTAGCATTTTATTAATGCGGGGTAAGCATGACCCATGAAGTGCGGTCCCGTCACCCTGTCTCGAGGATGTGTGGCCAGGGCTTCTCTACCCGTCCACGCCCTCAAGGACGACCCATCACCAACATGTTTCTGTAACCAGGTCATAATAGTTGTGTGTATAAAAAATCAAGACGGAACCTGAGGAATCACCCTCAAAGGGTACCACTCGATGAAACCCATCAGGGTGGACTTAGAGGAATCATCCTCGAGGGTCCCACACTTGAGGGGTTGCATGACAAAGTCATCGTTAGGAGTGGTGAAGGAGTAATCACCCTCGATAACCACGACCGACTAGCTGCACTACAGAGTTGGCATCATGAGTACTTCATGAGGTGTCACCCTCGGTACTCGATAGTAGCTCTGTAGAGTCATACAACTAAGGAGGGTGTGGTGATGTGAGGGGCCTAGCTCGTCGGTCGCTTGACCGAGTCCTCGAGTCGTCGATTCATCAATGGAAAAGCAGGTGCAACTAGGACTAAGGGGGTCACATGGGATTCATTGATCAACCTATACTAAGCAGTTGATACTACACAGGTATAGTAGCAGTTTATCAAGAACATGCTATGCACCAGAAATAGAAGCTAGCTAATACAATAGCAATATCTAATGCAAGAATAAGAGGGAAGAATGAGCGATATTGGAATGCTCAAGGGGGGTTGCTTGCCTTGCTGCTCTGTGGAAAAGGCCTGATCGTCAGCGGTGTAGTCGTACCCGGTAGCACCGTTAGTCTCGGGGTCTGCCGGTAAGAAGAGGGGGGGGATAATAAATATAAAGCAGACAAATGCATCACGATTCATGGCATGGGAATAGGCAGAGCTAGGCATGCACTAACAGAGTATTACACGTTGCAGACGGATCGGAAGAATATCTGACGATATGTCCTGAGTCTCGAGCTACTACCGCATAGAAGATCCTAAGGCTAAATGTTCATGTTCATCATTCTAGTAGCATGTGACAGATGAACGGACAGCGTATTCAGATTCGTGGGATTTTTCTGAACAACTTTTACGTATAAATTATTTTCATCTGACTTACGATTTATTTAATATTTTTTTTAATTTTTTTATTAATATTCAAGAATTAAAATAGATTATTTTAATTTAATAGGTCGATTATGACATCAGCATGATGTCATGCTGACAACAGCAGTCAACAGACCTGTTGACTGGTCAAACTAACCAATGGGCCCCACATGTTAGTGACACAGTTTTAATTAATGTTTAATTAGCATTAATCAGATTAATTAAGGGGGTGGGACCCACCTGTCATACTATGTAATTTAATTAATTAACAGATTAATTAACAGTTTAGTTAATTAATCCATTTAATCTTAATTGTCTAATTAATTAATTAATTACCTAATTAATTAGTTCACTAATCAATTTAACTATGTATTTATTTATTTAAACGTTTTGGGGGTGGGCCCAGTTGTCATCCATAAGGGGGGCTGGTCTCACGTGGTAGTGGCCACGACCACACACACACACAGGGGGTAGGCGGCGGCGCTATGCCCTGGCCACTCGGGCGCGCATCGCTCCATTGCTGATGCCCGACGAGATTCGGCTTATACAACGACGCTGAGTACCCATAACTTCTCCCACATGAAGGTTTGGTGCGTAAAAGGTCAAAAGACCAACTCAAATCAAATACCCAACCCGTTAGCATTTTATTAATGTGTGGCGAGCGCGACCCATGAAGTGTGGTCCCGTCGCCTCGTCTTGAGAATGTGTGGCCAAGGCCTCTCCTGCCCATCCACGCCTCATCAAGATCAAACCATGGGTACCCCACAGGGCCGACCCATCACCAACATGTTTCTGTAACCAGGTCATAGTAGCTATGTGTATAAAACATCAAGACGGAACCTGAGGAATCACCCTCAAAGTGTCTCGCTCGATGAAACTCGTCAAGGTGGACTAAGAGGAATCATCCTCGAAGGTCCCACACTTGAGGGTTTGCACGATAGAGTCACCGTCGGGAGTGGTGAAGGAGGAATCACCATCGATAACCACGACCGACTAACTACACTATGGAGTTAGCATCATGAGTACTTCAAGGTGTCACCCTCGGTACTCGATAGTAGCTCTACAGAGTCGTACAACTAAGGGATGTGCGGTGATGTGAGGGGCCTGACTCGTCGTTCGGTTGGCCGAGTCTTTGAGTCGTCCATTCGTCGATGAGGAAGCACGAGAAACTGGAACTAAGGGGGTCACAGGGGATTCATTGATCAACCTGTACTAAGCAGTTCATACTACACAAGTATAGTAGCAGTTTATCAAAAACATGCGATGCATCAGAAATAGGAGCTAGCTAATACAATAGCAAAATCTAATGCAAGAATAAAAGGGAAGAATGGGCGATATTGGAATGTTCGAGGGGGGTTGCTTGCCTTCCTGCTCTCCGGCAAAGGCCTAATCGTCAGCGGTGTAGTCATACCCGGCAGCACCGTCAGTCTCGGGGTCTAACGGTAAAATGAGGGGGATGGGGGAACAATAAATATAAAGCAGACAAATGCATCACGATGCATGGCATGGCAATATGCAGAGCCAGACATGCACTAACGCGGTATTACATGTTTCACATGGATTGGAAGAATATCTGACGATATTTCTCGGGTCTGAGGCTACTACCGGACAAATGATCCTAAGGCTAAATGTCCATGTTCATCATGCTAGGAGCATGTGACATATGAACGGATAAGGTATTCAGATTCGTGGGATTTTTCTGAACAACTTTCATGTATAAATTATTTTCATGTGACTTACGGTTTATTTTATATTAATTTTTGAAGTTTTATTAATATTCAAAAATTAAAATAGATTATTTTAATTTAATAGTTCAATTATGACATCAACATGATGTCAGGCTGATATCAACAGTCAACAGTCCTGTTGACTAGTCAAACTAACCAGTGGGCCCCACATGTGAGTGACACCGTTTTAGTTAATGTTTAATTTACATTAATCAGATTAATTAAGGGGGTGGGACCCACCTGTCATACCGTGTAATTTAATCAATTATCAGATTAATTAACAATTTAGTTAAATTAATTAACTGTTTAGTTAATTAATCCATTTAATCTTAATCATCTAATTAATTTTTTATTATTTATTAAAACGTTCTGGGGGCATGGGCCCCCGTTGTCATCCATAGGGTGGCTGGCCCCATGTGGTAGTGGCCACGGCCACTCACACACACATACATGGGGCAGGCGGCGACACGAGGCCCTAGCCAGGGTGTGTCAGTGGGGCCGGAGGCGGGCGAGCCGGGCTGCGCGGAGCCGGAGCGGGTCGGGGAGCAGGGCACGATGCAGCGCGGCGATGAGGCGAATGCGCACAGGGGCGTGGGCGCGGGGTGCGACGCATGGCGGGAGGGGGGTGCGGTGGCCATGGCGGGCTGGGACGCGAGCGGCGGCGAGGTGAGCGCGGGTGTGGGCGCATGAGCGTGTGATACGGCTCCGTCGTATCCATAATTTTTGATTGTTTCATGCCAATATTCTAGAACTTTCATATACTTTTGACAACTTTTTATACTATTTTTGGGACTAACATATTGATCCAGTTCCCGGTGTCAGTTCCTGTTTGTTGTATGTTTTTTTTCCGAAGAAAATCCATATCAAATGAAGTCCAAGCGCGATAAAAACTTAGGGAGGTTTTTTTGGGATATATGTAATTTTTGAGAAACGGAATCAACACGAGACGATGCCCGAGAAGGTCACAAGCCTGCTAGGCGCGACCTACCCCCTGCCCGCGCCCTGGGCCGTTGTGAGCAGACCTTAGGTCGCTTGGAGATCTCCTGTCGTCGGAAGAAAGCTAATATCCATATACAAATCTGCTCATACTTTCAGCCCGATCGGAGTTACGGATCTCCGGATATTTAAGAAACGGTGAAAGGCCAGAATCTGGAAGCGCAAAAACAGAAGGAAACACACACACAAAGAGAGAGAGAGAGATCCAATCTCCGAGGGCCTCTCGCCCCTCCACCACCATGGAGGCCATGGACGAGAGGGAAAACCCTTCTCCCATCTAGGGGGAAGGTCAAGGAAGAAGAAGGAGGGGGGGCTCTCTCCCCCTCTCTCCTGGTGGCGCCGGAACACCGCTAGGGCCATCATCGTGCCGGCGATCTACTCCAACAACTCCGTGATCTTCACCAACACCTCCATCACCATCCCCAATCTATCTAGAGTAGTCCACTCTCCCACAACCAACTGTACCCTCTACTTGAACATGGTGCTTTATGCTTCATATTATTATCCAATGATGTGTTGTCCTCTGATGATGTCTGAGTAGATTTTTGTTGTCCTATGGGTTGATTGATGATCATGATTGGTTTGAGTTGTATGTTTTATTATTGGTGCTGTCCAATGGTGCTCTCCATATCGCGCAAGCGTGAGGAATCCTCGCTGTAGAGTGTTGCAATGTGTTCATGATTCGCCTATGGTAGGTTGCTTGAGTGACAGAAGCATAACCCGAGTAGGTGGGTTGTTGCATATGGGAGTAAAGAAGACTTGATACCTTATAATGCTATGGTTGGGTTTTACCTTAATGATCTCTAGTAGTTGCGGATGCTTGCTAGAGTACCAATCATAAGTGCATATGATGCAGGTAGAGAAAGTATGTTAGCTTATGCCTCTCCCTCATATAAAATTGCAATAATGATTACCGGTCTAGTTATCGCTTTCCTAGCGACAATTCCCCAACTCCTACCACCACTTCTCCACACTCGTTAAACTAACTTAGTTGTTTCTTTATCTTAGCAGCCCCTAGTTTTTATTTTCGTGCTCTTTATTATCTTGCAAACCTATCTTGTCACACATACAAAGTACTTCTAGTTCATACTTGTTCTAGGTAAAGCGAACGTTAAGCGTGCGTAGCTGTATCGGTGGTCGATAGAACTTGAGGGAATATTTGTTCTACCTTTAGCTCCTCATTGGGTTCGACACTCTTACTTATCGAGAAAGGCTACAATTGATCCCCTATACTTGTGGGTTATCAAGACCTTTTCTTGGCCCCGTTGCCGGGGAGCAGTAATGTGGGTTGAATATTCTCATGTGTGCTTGTTTGCTTTATCACTAAGTAATTTTTATTTTCTGTTCTAATTTGTTTTCTATATTTAGATATGGGTGGGAAACGCAAAATACCGAAGAAATTAGATGTACTTGCTGCTCCAAAAGTTGAGGAACCACTTGTGTTCCGTACCACCGAAGAATATTACTTGGGTCTTCTACGATCCACTTGTGCTCTTGCTGAAAACCCAACTAGCTTAGTTGAGGGAAAATAATTAAATGAGCATGCTCATTATGTGCAACACCGAATATCTCAAAAAGGGAAACTCTTGTGGCATCAGATTAATTCTTTGTGTTGTTATGCTTGGAACTTGTGTGAATTGCATGATTTTACTTGTTGTACTGAAGAAGATAAGAACACCTTTCCTACCAATGTGTGTTTAATGATAATTAAATAATATCCTTTTATGCCAAGGAGGCCTATTGCTATAATGATGTTGAACAAATTGAAGAATTTGTTGCTTTCAAGGGTGCCTATGAAATTGCTTCTTTCATTGAAAAGTATGATGCTAGTCTTTACGAATCTGGAATTTTTGCCATACTTAAATATTCCTATGAATACTATACTCCAATACTTATCTTAAAGAGTTTATCGAAAGAATGAACGCTGCCTTAGAAGAGACTAATATTTTGCAGGAATCTATGGAAGAGGAAGTTGCTGAAATTGTAAGCTCGTTAGATGAAAAAGATGAGGAGGAGAACGAAGTACAAAAGGAGGAAGAGCGGATTAGCTACCCGTTCCCACCTTGTAATGAGAGTAACTCTTCATCTCATACATTGTTTAATTTCACTTCATTCTTACCGAAGGATGAATGCTATGTTGATTGCTATGATCCCTTGGATTCTTTTGAAATATCCCTTTTTGATGAACTTGATGCTTGTTATTCTTGTGGCCATGATGCCAATATGAATAATGCTTATGGAGATAAACTTGCTATAGTTCCTTATGTTAAACGTGAAATTGTTGCTATTGCACCCACACATGATAGTCCTATTATCTTTTTGAATTCTCCCAACAACACTATATCGGAGAAGTTTGCACTTATTAAGGATTATATAGATGGGTTGCTTTTTACTATTGCACATGATGATTTTAATGAATATAATATGCATGTGCTTGCTGCTCCTACATGCAATTATTATGAGAGAGGAACTATATCTTCACCTCTCTATGTTTCTGATACAATAAATTGCAAGAAACTATGTATGTTATGCATTGGCCTTTACTGGGTGTGAATGAATTGTTCTTGTATGGCATGCCAATGCATAGGAAGAGAGTCACACTTTGTTGTCACATGATTTATATCACTTTGTGCTCGCTACTTAATTACAAATCATTGCTAATTAAAATTGGCTCTGATATTCCTTGGGATCCGGGTGGATCCACTACTTGAGCATTTTATGCCTAGCTTAATGGCTTTAAAGAAAGCGCTGCCTGGGAGAAAACCCGGAAGTTTTAGAGAGTCATCTTATTCTATTGTGTGCTTTTATATAGTTTAAAAACAAAAAAAATTAAGTGGGTAACTTAAAACTTTTTCAAAAAGAATAGTGAAAGTGAGAAACCTCTCCCCCCTCTGCCGCCATGGAAGCCATGGACCAGAGGGGAAACCCTTCTCCCATCTAGGAGGGAGGTCAAGGAATGAGAAGAAGGAGGGGGGATCTCTCCCCCTCTCTCCCGATGGCGCAAGAACGCCGCGGGAGCCATCATCATGACGGCGATCTACTCCAACAACTCCGTCATCTTCACCAACACCTCCATCGCCTTCCCCCATCTATCTAGAGTGGTCCACTCTCCCACAACCCGCTGTACCCTCAACTTGAACATGGTGCTTTATTCTTCATATTATTATCCAATGATGTGTTGCCATCCTATGATGCCTGAGTAGATTTTTGTTGTCCTATGGGTTGATTGATGATCATGATTGGTTTGAGTTGCATGTTTTATTATTGGTGTTGTCCTATGGTGCACTCTGTGTCGTGCAAGCATGAGGGATCCTCACTGTAGGGTGTTGCAATGTGTTCATGATTCGCCTATGGTGGGTTGCTTGAGTGACAGAAGCATAAACCCGAGTAGGTGGGTTGTTGCATATGGAAGTTAAGAGGGCTTGATACATTATAATGCTATATGGTTCAGTTTTACCTTAATGATCTTTAGTAGTTGCGGATGCTTGCTAGAGTTCCAATCATAAGTGCATATGATCCAAGTAGAGAAAGTATTTTAGCTTATGACTCTCCCTTATATAAAATTGCAATAATGATTTCCGGTCTAGTTATTGCTTGCCTAGGGACAATTCCGCAACTCCTACCACCACTTCTCCACACTCGTTAAACCTACTTAGTTGTTTCTTTATCTTAGCGGCCCCAAGTTTTTATTTGCGTGCTCTTTATGTTGGGGAACGTCGCATGGGAAACAAAAATTTTCCTACGCACACGCAAACCTATCCATGGTGATGAGCATCTACGAGAGGGAGAGTGGATCTACATACCCTTGTAGATCGCTAAGCGGGAAGCGTTAAGAAACGCGGTTGGTGTAGTCGAACATCTTCGCGATCCAAATCGCCGAGCGTCCCGCGATCTCATCACGATCCGTCCCGCGATCCAATCATGATCCGTCCCGTGAACTCATCACGATCCGTCCCGCGATCTCATCACGATCCATCTCACGATCTTGATCACGATCTATCCCGCGAACTCATCACGATCCGTTCCGTGATCACATCACGAACCGTCTCGCGATCTCGATCACGGTCCTTCCGATCTAGCGCCGAACGGACGGCACCTCCGCGTTCAGCACACGTGCAGCTTGATGACGATCTCCACCATCTTGATCCAGCAAGAGGAGGTGGAGAGGAGAGAGAGTTCACCGGCAGCGTGACGGCGCTCCGGTGATGGTGGTGGAGTGATTCTGGCAGGGCTTCGCCTAAGCGCTGCGGAAAACCGATCTAGAGGAGAAACTGTGCACCGGTGTAACGGGTAGCACGTGGCCGGAAATTCTGTCTAAAAACCACCCAATCCACTAGTATATATAGGAGGAGAGGAGAGGAGAGGCAGCCAAGGCCTTTGGGTCGGCCGAAATAGGAGGTGGGAAGAAATCCTACTTCACCTCCAATCCTAGTTGGAGTAGGATTGCCTCCTATTGGCTGATTTTCCACTTTTTGCTTTAGGACTTTCTCTCCTGCGCCATGGGCCTTTGTGGCTGTTTTCCCAGCCCAATAAGGGCTGGTTATTATTCTCCCACAGCCCATGGACCTCTTGGGGTCGAAGTACCCCTCCCGGAGGTCCTCCGGTACACTACCGGCACTCCCGGTACAATACCGATACTCCCGGTACACTACCGATGAGCCCGAAACTTTTCCGGAAACCAAACTGGGACTTCCTATATATGAATCTTTACCTCCGGACCATTCCGGAGCTCCTCGTGACGTCCGGGATCTCATCCGGGACTCCGAACAACCTTCGGTCACCACCATACATAACTCTACACTACCAAAACGTCACCGAACCTTAAGTGTGCAGACCCTGCGGGTTCGAGAACTATGTAGACATGACCGAGACACCTCTACGGTCAATAACCAATGGCGGGACCTGGACGTCCACATTGGTTCCTACATATTCTACGAAGATCTTTATCGGTCGAACCTCTATGTCAAGGATTCAGTTAATCCCGTATATCGTTCCCTTTGTTCTTCGGTATGTTACTTGCCCGAGATTCGATCGTCGGTATCTCCATACCTAGTTCAACCTCGTTACCGGCAAGTCTCTTTACTCGTTCCGTAATACAAGATCCCGCAACTAACAATTAGTCACATTGCTTGCAAGGCTTATTGTGATGTTGCATTACCGAGTGGGCCCCGAGATACCTCTCCGTTACACGGAGTAACAAATCCCAGTCTCGATCCATGCCAACTCAACAAACACCATCGGAGATACCTGTAGAGCACCTTTATAGTCACCCAGTTACGTTGCGACGTTTGATACACACAAGGCACTCCTCCGATATCCGTGAGTTGCATGATCTCATGGTCATAGGAACATATACTTGACATGCAGAAAACAGTAGCAATAAACTGAAACGATCATATGCTATGTTTGTAGTTTGGGTCTTATCCATCACATCATTCTCCTAATGATGTGATCCCGTTATCAAATGACATCTCATGTCCATGGCTAGGAAACCTTAACCATCCTTTGATCAACGAGCTAGTCTACTAGAGGCATACTAGGGACATGGTGTTGTCTATGTATCCACACATGTATCTGAGTTTCCGATCAATACAATTATAGCATGGATAATAAACGATTATCACGAACAAGGAAATATGATAATAACTAATCTATTATTGCCTCTAGGGCATATTTCCAACAGTCTCCCACTTGCACTAGAGTCAATAATCTAGTTCACATCACCATGTGATTCGCATTGTTATGAATCTAACACCCAATGAGTTTTGGGGCTCGATCATGCTTTGCATGTGAGAGAGGTCTTATAGTCAACGGGTCTGCGATATTCAGATCCGTGTGTACTTTGCAAATCTCTATGTCAAACCGTAAACACTGCTACCACACTCCACTTGGTACTATTTCCAAATGGCTGCTCCACTATACGTATCCAGATTGCTACTACTAGTCATCCGGATAGGTGTTAAAGCTTGCATCGACGTAACTATTTACGACGAACTCTTTATCACCTCCATAATCAAGAAACATTTCCTTAGTCCTCTGGTTACTAAGGATAATTCCGACCGCTGTCCAGTGATCCACTCCTGGACCACTCTTGTACCCCTTGACAAACTCATGGCAAGGCACACATAGGTGCGGTACACAGCATGGCATAATATAGAGCCTATGGCTAAGGCATAGGGGACGACGTTCGTCCTTTCTCTTTCTTCTGCCGTTGTCGAGCTTTGAGTCTCACTCAACTTCACACCTTACAAATCAGACGAGAACTATTTCTCTGGCTGATCCATTTTGAACTCTTTCAAAATCTTGTGAAGGTATGCACTCATTGAAAGTCTCATCAAGCATCTTGATCTATCTCTATAGATTTTGATGCTCAACAATTAGGTAGCTTTATCCAGGTCTTCCTTTGAAAATCACTTTCCAAATAACCGTTTTATGCTTTCCAGAAACTCTACATTATTTCTGAACAACAATATGTCATCCACATATACTGATCAGAAATTCTATAGTGCTCCCACTCACTTTATTGCAAATACAAGTTTCTCATAAACTTTGTATAAACATCAAAACTTTGATCACCTCATCAAAGCGTATATTCCAACTCCGAGATGCTTGCTTCAGTCCATGGAAGGATCACCGAAGCTTGCACACCTTTTAGCATCCTTAGGCCTGACAAAACCTTCTGGTTGTATCACATACAACCTTTCCTCAAGTAAACCATTAAGGAAACGATGTTTTGACATCCATCTGCCAGATTTCATAATTGAAAACACAGCAACTGCTAACACAATTCCAACAGACTTTTAGCATCGCTACGAGTGAGAAAGTCTCATCGTACTCAACTCCTTGAACTTGTCACAAACATCTTTGCAACAAGTCGAGCTTTACAAATAGTGACATTCACCATCAGTGTCTGTCTTCATTTTAAAGATCCATTTGTACTCAACGACCTGCCGTCCAACGAGCAAGTCTACCAAAGTCTACACTTGGTTTTAATACATGGATCCTATCTCGGATTTCATGGCCTCCAACCATTTGTCGGAATCCGGGCCCATCATCGCTTATCCATAGCTCGTAGGTTCATCGTTGTCCAACAACATGACCTCCAAGACAGAGTTGTCGTACCGCTCAGGAGCAGTACACATCCTTGTCGACCTACGGAGTTTGATAGTAACTTGATCCTGAAGCTTCATGATCATCATCATTAACTTCCTCTTCAACTAACGTAGGCTTCACAGAAACATCTTTCTGCGCTGCGCTACTCTCTGGTTGAACAAAGGTTTAACAACCTCATCAAGTTCTATCTTCCTCCCACTCAATTCTTTTGAGAGAAACTTTTTCTCGAGAAAGGACCCAGTTCTAGCAACAAACACTTTGCACTCGGATCTGAGATAGAAGGCATACCCATCTGTTCTTAGGGTATTCTATGAAGATACATTTGTCCGCTTTGGGTTCTAGCTTATTATGTGAAAACATTTTCCACACAAGCATCGCAGCCCCAAACATTAAGAAATGACAGCTTAGGTTTCTATCAAACCATAATTCACACGGTGTCATCTCAACGGATTTAGATGATGCCCTATTTAAAGTGAATGTAGTTGTCTCTAATGCATAACCCCAAAAATTATAGTAGTAAAATGATAAGAGACATCACAGTATGCACTATATCAATAGAGCATGACTATGATGTTCGGACACACCATCACAGCATGGTGTTCCAGGTGGCGTTAGTTGTGAAACAAATTTCACGTTGTCTTAAGTTGTATGCCAAACTCGTAACTCAGATATTCACCTCCACGATCATATCGCGGTCATTTTTATCTTCTTGTCACGATGATCTTTAAACTTCACTCTGAATTTGCTTGAACCTTTCAAACGATTCAGACTTGTGTTTCATTAAGTAAATATACACTATATCTACTCAAATCATCAGTGAAGGTAAGAAAATAACGATATCCACTGCACGCTACAAGACTCACTAGATTGCATACATCAACATGTATCATTTCCAATGAATCACTTGCCTGCTCCATCCAACGGGGTCCTTTAGTCATCTTGCCCAAGAGGCATGGTTCGCATGTCTCAACCGATTCGAAATCAATGAGTCCAAATATCCATCAGCATGGAGTTTCTACATGCGCTTTATACCAATATGACATTTAGCGGCAGTGCCACAAGTATGTGGTACTATCATTATTAACTTTGTATCTTTTGACATCAATGTTATGAACATGTGTACTACTACGATCAAGATTTCAACAAACCATTCTCACTTGGTGCATGACCATTGAAGGTATTATTCATGTAACCAGAATAACTATTATTCTCTGACTTAAATGAATAATCGTATTGCAACAAACATGATCTAATCATGTTCATGCTCAACGCAAAACACCAAATAACATTTATTTAGGTTCGTTACTAATCCTGAAGGTAGAGAGAGCGTGCGATGTTGATCACATCAACCTTGGAAACATTTCCAACACACATCGTCACCTCACCCTTAGCTAGTTCTCCGTTTATTCCGTAGCTTTTATTTCGAGTTACTAACATTTAGCAACCGAACCGGTATCCAATACCCAGGTGCTACTAGGAGTACTAGCAAGGTACACATCAATAACTCGTATATCAAATATACTTCTGTCGATGTTGCCAGCCTTCTTATCTACCAAGTATCTAGGGTTGTTCCGCTTCAGCGACCTCTCACTTCATAATAGAAGCACCTAGTCTCGGGTTTGAGTTCAACTTTGGGTTGCTTCACTGGAGCAGCAATTGACTTGCTATCCATGAAGTTTCCCTCCTTGCTCTTGCCCTTTTCGAAACTAGTGGTTTGATTAACCATCAACACTTGACGCTCCTTCTTGATTTCTACCTTCGCGGTGTCAAACATCGCGAACAGCTCAGGGATCAATACTTCTATCCCTGGTGTATTATAGTTCATCACTAAGTTCTAGTAGCTTTAGTGACAGTGACTTGGAGAACTATATCAATCACTATCTTATCTGGAAGATCAACTCCCACTTGATTCAAGCGATTGTAGTACCCAGACAATCTGAGTACATGCTCAACGATTGAGCTATTCTCCTTCATCTTACAAGCAAAGAATCTTGTTGGAGATCTCATATCTCGCAACAAAAGCATGAGCCTGAGATCACAATCTCTGCTCCTAGAACATCTCATATGTTCCGTGACGTTCAAAACGTTTTGGAGCCTCAATTCTAAGCCGTAATGCATGACGCACTAAACTATCAAGTAGTCATCGAAACGTGCCTGTTAGATGTTCACAACATCTATAGACGACGCTAGAGGGGGTGGCGCACCGAGCGGTGCATTAAGGACATAAGCCTTCTGTGCAGCAGTGAGGACAATCCTCAGATCACGGACCCAGTCCGCAATTTTGCTACCAACATCTTTCAATTCTATTTCTCTAGGAACATATAAAAATACAAGGGAGCTACAGCGCGAGCTAGTAATCTACAACATAATTTGCAAAGACACTTTGACTATGTTCATGATAATGAGTTCAATTAATCATATTACTTAAGAACTCCCACTCAAATTGACATCCCTCCGATCATTCGAGTGATACATGATCCAAATTCACCAACTCAAGTCCGATCATCACGTGAGTTGAGGTGGCTGCAATGGTGAACATCATTATGTTGATCATATCTACTATATGACTCATGTTCGACCTTTCGGTCTCTCGTGTTCCGAGGCCATGTCTGTACATGCTAGGCTCGTCAAGTTTAACCCGAGTGTTCTGCGCGTGCAAATCTGGCTTGCACCCGTTGTATGTGAACGTAGAGTCTATCACACCCGATCATCACGTGGTGTCTCAACACGACGAACTTTCGCAACGGTGCACACTCGGGGAGAACACAGTTCATCTTGAAATTCAAGTGAGGGATCACCTTATAATGCTACCGCCGTACTAAGCAAAACAAGGTGCATAAAAGGATTAACATCTCATGCAATTCATAAGTGACATGATATGGCCATGAACTTGTGTTTAAGATCTCCATCTTCGAAACACCGGCATGATCTCCATCGTCACCGGCACAACACCATGATCTCCATCATCTTGATCTCCATCAATGTGTTGCCATTGGGGTTGTCACGCCCTGCATGCTTCTACTACTATTGCTACCGTAGCGATAAAGTAAAGCATTACATAGCGCTTAATGATTGACACGCAGGTCATACAATAATTAAAGACAACCCTATGGCTCCTGCCGGTTGCCGTACTCATCGACATGCAAGTCGTGATAATCTATACATCACATGATCATCTCATACATCACATATATCTCATCATGTAATTGGCCATATCACATCACAACATACCCTGCAAAAACAAGTTAGACGTCCTCTAATTGTTGTTGCATATTTTACGTGGCTGCTATGGGTATCTAGCAAGAACGATTCTCACCTACGCATAAACCACAACGGTGATACACTAGTTTGCTTTTCAACCTTCTCAAGGACCGCCTTTGTCGAATCCGATCCAACTAAAGTGAGAGAAACTGTCACCCGCAAGCCATCTAGGCAACAAGTTGCGTCGAGGGAACCGGTCTCTCGTAAGCGTACGAGTAATGTTGGTCAGGGCCGCTTCATCTCACAATCCCGCTGAACCAAAATACGACCAAGGGAGGAAGCAATCTAAGCATCAACGCCCACAAACCTTTTGTGTTCTACTCGAGATCTCATCGAACCATCAACCTAGCTCATGATGCCACTGTTGGGGAACGTCGCATGGGAAACAAAAATTTTCCTACGCACACGCAAACCTATCCATGGTGATGAGCATCTACGAGAGGGAGAGTGGATCTACATACCCTTGTAGATCGCTAAGCGGGAAGCGTTAAGAAACGCGGTTGGTGTAGTCGAACATCTTCGCGATCCAAATCGCCGAGCGTCCCGCGATCTCATCACGATCCGTCCCGCGATCCAATCATGATCCGTCCCGTGAACTCATCACGATCCGTCCCGCGATCTCATCACGATCCATCTCACGATCTTGATCACGATCTATCCCGCGAACTCATCACGATCCGTTCCGTGATCACATCACGAACCGTCTCGCGATCTCGATCACGGTCCTTCCGATCTAGCGCCGAACGGACGGCACCTCCGCGTTCAGCACACGTGCAGCTTGATGACGATCTCCACCATCTTGATCCAGCAAGAGGAGGTGGAGAGGAGAGAGAGTTCACCGGCAGCGTGACGGCGCTCCGGTGATGGTGGTGGAGTGATTCTGGCAGGGCTTCGCCTAAGCGCTGCGGAAAACCGATCTAGAGGAGAAACTGTGCACCGGTGTAACGGGTAGCACGTGGCCGGAAATTCTGTCTAAAAACCACCCAATCCACTAGTATATATAGGAGGAGAGGAGAGGAGAGGCAGCCAAGGCCTTTGGGTCGGCCGAAATAGGAGGTGGGAAGAAATCCTACTTCACCTCCAATCCTAGTTGGAGTAGGATTGCCTCCTATTGGCTGATTTTCCACTTTTTGCTTTAGGACTTTCTCTCCTGCGCCATGGGCCTTTGTGGCTGTTTTCCCAGCCCAATAAGGGCTGGTTATTATTCTCCCACAGCCCATGGACCTCTTGGGGTCGAAGTACCCCTCCCGGAGGTCCTCCGGTACACTACCGGCACTCCCGGTACAATACCGATACTCCCGGTACACTACCGATGAGCCCGAAACTTTTCCGGAAACCAAACTGGGACTTCCTATATATGAATCTTTACCTCCGGACCATTCCGGAGCTCCTCGTGACGTCCGGGATCTCATCCGGGACTCCGAACAACCTTCGGTCACCACCATACATAACTCTACACTACCAAAACGTCACCGAACCTTAAGTGTGCAGACCCTGCGGGTTCGAGAACTATGTAGACATGACCGAGACACCTCTACGGTCAATAACCAATGGCGGGACCTGGACGTCCACATTGGTTCCTACATATTCTACGAAGATCTTTATCGGTCGAACCTCTATGTCAAGGATTCAGTTAATCCCGTATATCGTTCCCTTTGTTCTTCGGTATGTTACTTGCCCGAGATTCGATCGTCGGTATCTCCATACCTAGTTCAACCTCGTTACCGGCAAGTCTCTTTACTCGTTCCGTAATACAAGATCCCGCAACTAACAATTAGTCACATTGCTTGCAAGGCTTATTGTGATGTTGCATTACCGAGTGGGCCCCGAGATACCTCTCCGTTACACGGAGTAACAAATCCCAGTCTCGATCCATGCCAACTCAACAAACACCATCGGAGATACCTGTAGAGCACCTTTATAGTCACCCAGTTACGTTGCGACGTTTGATACACACAAGGCACTCCTCCGATATCCGTGAGTTGCATGATCTCATGGTCATAGGAACATATACTTGACATGCAGAAAACAGTAGCAATAAACTGAAACGATCATATGCTATGTTTGTAGTTTGGGTCTTATCCATCACATCATTCTCCTAATGATGTGATCCCGTTATCAAATGACATCTCATGTCCATGGCTAGGAAACCTTAACCATCCTTTGATCAACGAGCTAGTCTACTAGAGGCATACTAGGGACATGGTGTTGTCTATGTATCCACACATGTATCTGAGTTTCCGATCAATACAATTATAGCATGGATAATAAACGATTATCACGAACAAGGAAATATGATAATAACTAATCTATTATTGCCTCTAGGGCATATTTCCAACACTTTATTATATTTCAAACCTATCCCGTCACACCTATAAAGTACTTCTAGTCTCATACTTGTTCTAGGTTAAGCAAATGTTAAGCGTGCATAGAGTTGTATCGATGATCGATAGAATTTGAGGGAATATTTGTTCTACCTTTAGCTCCTCGTTGGGTTCAACACTCTTACTTATCGAGAAAGGCTACAATTGATCCCCTATACTTGTGGGTTATCAGGGCACGACGCCGCGGCGTGCTAACGAGCGGCGAGCGGCAGTGGAGGCACGGGGCGAGCAGAAGGGCGAGATGGCGTGGCCGCAGGCGGAAGGGAGTGGGGACGGGAGGATCCCGAGGCTCACAGCTCCTGTAGGGCATGGCAATGGGAGCGGAGAGGGCGGCGAGGCGACGTGGTGTCGATGTCATGGCGGGGCAGTGTTCGCCCCGGCGAGGGAGCGAGGCGGCGGCGCCGGGCGCCGGAGGAAGTGCGGGGCGGCGACCGGCCCGATCTCGATCTGGATCAGGAGGGGGAGGGGAGATGAGAGAGGGGATCGGGGGAGAGTGCGGTGTCGATGGGCTAGGGTTAGCTGGCACGGGGGATTATAGCCCCGAGGAGTGGGCTGGCCGGCTGGCCAGTTGGGCCGGCCCGGGGGGAGTTCTTTTACCTCTTCTGACTTTTCTTATTTGCCTTACTTTATTTACGTTTGAAAAGGTTATGTTTTTAATTATTTTAGTGGATTTTACCATTTAATTAATTGTTGCTCCACCACCATAATTAGACGTGGATTATTTACCACAATATGAACATCTTAGATTTCACGTGTGACAAATTTGAATTTTTTTAGATTGGATTTGAATTAGAATCATGATTTGTATCAAGTGAAGATTAGCAAAACGGTTTAGATTAATCCACGATTGCACTAGGTTAATTACACGGATTACTGTAGCTGCAAATCCAGGGCGTCACACGCGCGGAGCAGCGCTTCGGCCGCCTCTTCGGGCGTGCTGTTGCTGCCCTCGTGTTGGGGAACGTTGCATGGGAAACAAAAAATTTCCTACACACACGCAAGATCTATCCATGGTGATGAGCATCTACGAGAGGGAGAGTGGATCTACATACCCTTGTAGATCGCTAAGCGGGAAGCGTTAAAAAACGCGGTTGATGTAGTCGAACGTCTTCACGATCCAAATCGCCGAGCGTCCCGCGATCCCATCACGATCCATCCCGCGATCTCATCACGATCTGTCCCGCGATCTCATCACGATCTGTCCCGCGATCCAATCATGAAATGTCTCGCGATCTTGATCACGGTCCTTCTGATCTAGCGCCGAACGGACGGCACCTCCGCGTTCAGCACACGTATAGCTCGATGACGATCTCCACCTTCTTGATCCAGCAAGAGGGAGCAGAGAGGTAGATGAGTTCTCCGGCAGCGCGATGGCGTTGCGGCGATGGTGGTGGAGCTATTCCAGCAGGGCTTCGCCTAAGCACCGTTGAAAACCGATCTAGAGGAGAAACTGCGATCTAGAGGAGAGGTAGCATGTGGCTATTAGGGTTAGCTTTTCCCTCTAAATCCTCTAGTATATATAGGAGGGAGGGAGGGGAGGAGGCAGCCTCAAACCCTCAAGATCTGGCCAAAATTGGAGGTGGAGGAGTCATACTCCAATCCTATTAGGATTAGGACTCCTTCCTTATTTAGACATTTTGGCTTTCCCACCTTTTCCTCCTTGGGCATTTCTTCCCAGCCGCATGGGCCCTTTGTGGGACTTCAACCAGCCCATCAAGGGCTGGTATTCACTCTCCCGCAGCCCATGTAGCCTCTTGGGTCGAAATACCCCTCCTGATGGTCTCCCGGTACACTAGCGGCACTCCCGGTACACTACCGATGAGCCCGAAACTTTTCCGGCGACCAAAATAGGACTTTCTATATATCAATCTTTACCTCCGGACCATTACGGAGCTCCTCATGACATCCGGTATCTCATCCGGTACTACGAACAACCTTCGGTCACCACCATGCATAATTCTATACTATCGAAACGTCACCAAACCTTAAGTGTGCAGACCCTGCGGGTTCGAGAACTATGTAGACATGACCGAGACACCTCTACAGTTAATAACCAATAGAGGGACCTGGATGCCCATATTGGTTCCTACATATTGTAGGAAGATCTTTATCAGTCGAACCTCTATGTCAAGGATTCAGTTAATCCCGTATGATGTTCCCTTTGTTCTGCGGTATGTTACTTGCCCGAGATTCGATCATCGGTATCTCCATACCTAGTTCAACCTCATACCGACAAGTCTCTTCAATCATTTCGTAATACAAGATCTCGTGACTAACACTTAGTCACATTGCTTGCAAGTCTTATTGTGATGTTGTATTATCGAGTGGGCCCTGAGATACCTCTCCGTCACACGGAGTAACAAATCCCACTCTTGATCCATGCCAACCCAACAGACACCCTCGGAGATACCTGTAGAGCACCTTTATAGTCACCCAGTTACGTTGCGACGTTTGATACACACAAGGTACTCCTCCGATGTCAGTGAGTTGCATGATCTCATGGTCATAGGAACACATACTTGACATGTAGAAAACAATAGCAATAAACTGACACGATCATATGCTACGTTTACAGTTTGGATCTTGTCCATCACATCATTCTCCTAATGATGTGATCCCGTTACCAAATGACATCTCATGTCCATGACTAGGAAACCATAGCCATCTTTGATCAACGAGCTAGTCTATTAGAGGCATACAAGGGACATGGTGTTGTCTATGTATCCACACATGTATCTGAGTTTCCGATCAACACAATTATAGCATGGATAATAAACGATTATCATGAACAAGGAAATATGATAATAACTAATTTATTATTGCCTCTAGGGCATATTTCCAACAATCTCCCACTTGCACTAGAGTCAATAATCTAGTTCACATCACCATGTGATTCACATTGTTATGAAACGAACACCCAATGAGTTCTGGGGTTCGATCATGCTTTGCATGTGAGAGAGGTCTTATAGTCAACGGGTCTACGACATTCAGATCCATGTGTACTTTGCAAATCTCTATGTCAAACCGTAAACACTGCTACCACACTCCACTTGGTACTATTCCAAATGGCTGCTCCACTATACGTATCCAGATTGCTACAACGAGTCATCCGGATTGGTGCTAAAGCTTGCATTGACGTAACTCTTTACGAAGAACTCTTTATCACCTCCATAATCGAGAAACATCTCCTTAGTTTTTTAGTTACTAAGGATAATCTTGACCGCTGTCCAGTGATCCACTCCTGGATCACTCTTGTACCCCTTGACGGACTCAGGACAAGGCACACACAGGTGCGGTACACAGCATGGCATACTATACAGAGCCTATGGCTAAGGCATAGGGGACGACGTTCGCCCTTTCTCTTTCTTCTGCCGTTGTCAAGCTTTGAGTCTCACTCAACTTCACACCTTAGAAATGAGGCGAGAACTCTTTCTCTGACTGATCCATTTTTGAACTCTTTCAAAATCTTGTCAAGGTATGTACCCATTGAAAGTCTCATCAAGCATCATGATTTATCTCTATAGATCTTGATGCTCAACAATTAGGTAGCTTTATCCAGGTCTTGCTTGGAAAATCACTTTTCAAACCAACCGTTCATGCTTTCCAGAAATTCTACATTATTTCCGATCAACATTATGTCATCCACATATACTTATCAGAAACTCTATAGTGCTCCCACTCACTTTATTGCAAATACAACTTTCTCATAAACTTTGTATAGACTCAAAAACTTTGATCACCTCATCAAAATGTATATTCCAACTCCGAGATGCTTGCTTCAGTTCATAGAAGGATCACTGAAGCTTGCACACCTTTTAGCATCCTTAGTGTTGACAAAACCTTCTGGTTGTATCTCATACAACCTTTCCTTAAGGAAGGAAACGATGTTTTGGCATCCATCTGCCATATTTCATAATTGAAAAAAAGCAACTGCTAACATAATTCTAACAGACTTTAGCATCGCTACGAGTGAGAAAGTCTCATCATAGTCAACTCCTTGAACTTGCCGGAAACTTCTTTGCGACAAGTCGAGCTTTATAAATGGTGACATTCACCATCCGTGCCTATCTTCATTTTAAAGGTCCATTTGTACTTGACGACTTGCCATCCAACGAGAAAGTCCACCAAAGTCTATACTTGGTTTTCATACATGGATCCTTTCTCAGATTTCATGGCCTCTAACCATTTGTCGAAATCCGGGCCCATCATCGCTTCTCCATAGTTTGTAGGGTCATCGTTGTCCAACAACATGACCTCCAAGACAGGGTTGTCGTACCGCTCCGGAGCAGTGCACATCCTTGTCGACCTACGAGGTTCGATAGTAACTTGATCTGAAGCTTCATGATCATCACCATTTACTTCCTCTTCAACTGACGTAGGTTCCATAGAAACATCTTTCTGCGCTGCGCTACTCTCTAGTTGAAACAAAGGTTCAACAAACTCATCAAGTTCTATCTTCCTCCCACTCAATTCTTTCGAGAGAAACTCTTTCTCGAGAAAGGACTCGTTTAAGCAACAAACACTTTATGCTTGGATCTGAGATAGAAGGTTCACCCAACTATTCTTAGGGTAATCTATGAAGATGCATTTGTCTGCTTTGGGTTCGAGCTCATTAGGTGAAAACATTTTTCCACACAAGCGTTGCAGCCCCAAACATTAAGAAATGACAGTTAGGTTTCTATCAAACCATAATTCATACGGTGTCATCTCAACGGATTTAGATGGTGCCCTATTTAAAGTGAATGCAGTTGTCTCTAATGCATAACCCCAAAATTATAGTAGCAAAACGATAAGAGACATCATAGCCCGCACCATATCCAATAGAGCACGACTATGACATTCAGACACACCATCACACTATGGTGTTCCAGGTGACATGAGTTGTGAAACGAATTTCACATTGTCTAAAGTTGTATGCCAAACTCGTAACTCAGATATTCACCTCCACGATCATATCGCAGACATTTTTATCTTCTTGTCACGATGATCTTAAACTTCACTCTGAATTTTCTTGAACCTTTCAAATGATTTAGACTTGTGCTTCATTAGGTAAATATACACTATATCTACTCAAATCATCAGTGAAGTTAAGAAAATAATGATATCTACTGCACGCTACAAGACTCATTGGATTGCATACATCAACATGTATCATTTCCAATAAATCACTTGCCCGCTCCATCAATCCAGAAAACGGGGTCCTTAGTCATCTTGCCCAAGAGGCATGGTTCGCATGTCTCAGCCGATTCGAAATTGAATGAGTCCAAAAATCCATCAGCATGGAGTTTCTTCACACGCTTGTACCAATATGATGTTTAGCGGCAGTGCCACAAGTATGTGGTACTATCATTATTACCTTTGTATCATTTGGCATCAATGTTATGAACATGTGTATTACTATGATCAAGATTCAATAAACCATTCTCACTGGGTGCATGACCATTGAAGGTATTATTCATGTACACAGAATAACCATTATTCTCTAATTTAAATGAATAACTGTGTTGCAACAAACACGATCTAATCACGTTCATGCTCAACGCAAAACACAAAATAACATTTATTTAGGTTCATCACTAATCCCGAAGGTAGAGAGAGCGTGCGATGTTGATCACATCAACCTTGGAAATTTTTCCAACACACATCCTCACCTCACCCTTAGCTAGTTCTCCGTTCATTCCGTAGCTTTTATTTCGAGTTACTAACATTTAGCAACCGAACCGGTATCCAATACCCAGGTGCTACTAGGAGTACTAGCAAGGTACATATCAATAACACGTATATCAAATATACTTCTGTTGACGTTGCCAGCCTTCTTATCTACCAACTATGTAGGGTTGTTCCGCTTCAGCGACCGTTCTCCTCATAATCGAAGCACTTAGTCTCGGGTTTGGGTTCAACTTTGGGTTGCTTCACTGGAGTAGCAACTGACTTGCTATCCATGAAGTTTCCCTCCTTGCTCCTGCCCTTCTCGAAACTAGTGGTTTTTACTAACCATCAACACTTGACACTCCTTCTTGATTTCTACCTTCGCGGTGTCAAACATCACGAACAGCTCAGGGATCAATATTTCTATCCCTGGCGTTTTATAGTTCATCACCAAGTTCTAGTAGCTTAGTGACAGTGACTTGGAGAACTATATCAATCACTATCTTATCTGGAAGATCAACTCCCACTCGATTCAAGCAATTGTAGCACCCAGACAATCTGAGCACATGCTCAACGATTGAGCTATTCTCCTTCATCTTGTAGGCAAAGAATCTTGTTAGAGATCTTATATCTCGCAACACGGGCACGAGCCTGAGATCCTAATTTCAGCTCTTAGAACATCTCATATGTTCCATGATGTTCAAAACGTATCGGAGCCTCAATTCTAAGTCGTAATGCATGACGCACTAAACTATAAAGTAGTCATTAGAACGTACCTGTCAGATGTTCACAACATCTACAAACGACGCTAGAGGGGTTGGCGCACCGAGCGGTGCATTAAGGACATAGTCCGCAATATTGCTACCATCATCTTTCAACTTTATTTCTCTAGGAACATATAAAAATTCAAGGGAGCTACAGCGCAAGCAAATAATCTACAACATAATTTGCAAAGACACTACTGACTATGTTCATGATAATGAGTTCAATTAATCATATTACTTAAGAACTCACACTCAAATTTACATCCCTCCGGTCATTCGAGTGACACACGATCCAAATTCACCAACTCAAGTCCGATCATCACGTGAGTTGAGGTGGTTTCAATGGTGAACATCATCATGTTGATCATATCTACTATACGACTCATGTTCGACCTTTCGGTCTCTTATGTTCTGAGGCCATATCTGTACATGCTAGGCTCGTCAAGTTTAACCTGAGTGTTCTGCATGTGCAACACTGGCTTGCACCCGTTGTATGTGAACGTAGAGTCTATCACACCCGATCATCACGTGGTGTCTCGACACGACAAACTTTCGCAATGGTGCACACTCAGGAAGAACACAATTTATCTTGAAATTAAGTGAGGGATCACCTTATAATGCTACCGTCGTCCTAAGCAAAACAAGGTGCATAAAAGGATTAACATCACATGCAAATCATAAGTGACATGATATGGCCATGAACTTGTGCTTTTGATCTCCATCATGAAAGCATCGGCATGATCTCCATCGTCACCGGCATGACACCATGATCTCCATCAACGTGTCGCCATCTGGGTTGTTGCGCCCACCATGCTTCTACCAGTATTGCTATCGTTTAGCGATAAAGTAAAGCATTACATAGCGCTTAATGATTGACACGCAGGTCATACAATAATTAAAGACAATAATATGGCTCCTGCCAGTTGCCGTACTCATCGACATGCAAGTCATGATATTCTATACAACACATGATCATCTCATACATCACATATATCACATCATGTAATTGGCCATATCACATCACAACATACCCTGCAAAAACAAGTTAGACGTCCTCTAATTATTGTTGCATGTTTCACATGGCTGCCACAGGTATCTAGCAAGAACAATTCTCATCTACGCAAAAACCACAACGGTGATACACTAGTTGCTTTTCAACCTTCTCAAGGACCGCCTTTGTCGAATCCGATCCAACTAAAGTAGGAGAAACATACACCCGCCAGCCATCTTTGTGCAACGAAGTTACACGTCAGTCGATGGAACCGGTCTCTCGAAAGCGTACGAGTAAGGTCGGTCTGGGCCGCTTCATCCCACAATACCGTTGAACCAAAACACGACCAAGGGAGGAAGCAATCTAAGCATCAACGCCCACAAACTCTTTGTGTTCTACTCGAGATCTCATCTACACATAGACCTAGCTCTGATACCACTGTTGGGGAACGTTGCATGGTAAACAAAAATTTTCTGACGCACACGCAAGATCTATCCATGGTGATGAGCATCTACGAGAGGGAGAGTGAATCTACATACCCTTGTAGATCGCTAAGTGGGAAGCGTTAAGAAATGCGGTTGATGTAGTCGAACGTCTTCGCGATCCAAATCGCCGAGCATCCCGCGATCCCATCACGATCCATCCTGCGATCTCATCACGATCTGTCCCGCGATCTCATCACGATCCATCCCACGATCCAATCATGAAATGTCTTGCGATCTTGATCACGGTCCTTCCGATCTAGCGCTGAACGGACGACACCTCCGCGTTCAGCACACGTACAGCTCGATGACGATCTCCTCCTTATTGATCCAACAAGAGGGAGCAGAGAGGTAGATGAGTTCTTCGGCAGCACGACGGCATTGCGGCGATGGTGGTGGAGCTATTCCAGCAGGGCTTCGCCTAAGCACCGCTGAAAACCGATCTAGAGGAGAAACTGCGATCTAGAGGAGAGGTAGCACATGGCTATTAGGGTTAGATTTTCCCTCTAAATCCTCTAGTATATATAGGAGGGAGGGAGGGGAGGAGGCAGCCTCAAACCCTCAAGATCTGGCCGAAATTGGAGGTGGAGTAGTCCTACTCCAATCCTATTAGGATTAGGACTCCTTCCTTATTTAGACTTTTTGCCTTTTTCCACCTTTTTCTCCTTTGCTTTTCTTCCCAGCCACATGGGACCTTTGTGGGACTTCAACCAGACCATAAAGGGCTGGTATTCACTCTCCCACAGCCCATGTAGCCTCTTGGGTCGAAATACCTCTCCCGATGGTCTCCCGGTAACTACCGGCACTCCCTATATATCAATCTTTACCTCTGGACCATTCCAGAGGTCCTCGTGATGTCCAGGATCTCATCCGGGACTCCGAACAACCTTCGGTCACCATCATGCATAACTCTATGCTACCGAAACGTCACCAAACCTTAAGTGTGCAGACCCTGCGGGTTCGAGAACTATGTAGACATGACCGAGACACCTTTACAGTCAATAACCAATAGCGGGACCTGGATGCCCATATTGGTTCCTACATATTCTACGAAGATCTTTATCGGTCGAACCACTATGTCAAGGATTCAGTTAATCCCGTATGATGTTCCCTTTGTTCTTCGGTATGTTACTTGCCCGAGATTTGATCGTCGGTATCTGCATACCTAGTTCAACCTCGTTACCGGCAAGTCTCTTTACTCGTTCCGTAATACAAGATCTCGTGACTAACACTTAGTCACATGGCTTGCAAGGCTTATTGTGATGTTGTATTATCGAGTGGGCCCTCAGATACCTCTCCGTCACACGGAGTAACAAATCCCAGTCTTCATCCATGCCAACCCAACAGACACCCTCGGAGATATCTGTGGAGCACCTTTATAGTCACCCAGTTACGTTGCGACGTTTGATACACACAAGGTACTCCTCCGATGTCAGTGAGTTGCATGATCTCATGGTCATAGGAACACATACTTGACAGGCTGAAAACAGTAGCAATAAACTGACACGATCATATGCTACGTTTACAGTTTGGATCTTGTCCATCACATCATTCTCCTAATGATGTGATCCCGTTACCAAATGACATCTCATGTCCATGACTAGGAAACCATAGCCATCTTTGATCAACGAGCTAGTCTATTAGAGGCATACTAGGGACATGGTGTTGTCTATGTATCCACACATGTATCTGAGTTTCCGATCAACACAATTATAGCATGGATAATAAATGATTATCATGAACAAGGAAATATGATAATAACTAATTCAAGGCATATTTCCAACACGTCGACCGTCGCCCTGGTTCTTTGGTCCACGGTGAACCTCAGTTCGCCCCCGCCCCACAGTAGGAAGGTCGTCGAGTTCCCACCATCGTTGTCTCTTCTTCGATGGAGGAGGCTTCATCGGCGACCAGCTAGTGACGAGAAGGGATGCGGCGGCGGCCACACCTATGAAGGCGGCTTCTCCGCCCGTCGGCTGTGTAGTGGAGGTGATGTGGGGATTGAGTGGTGGTGCGGGTTTGGGGTGCGGGGGGATCGACCCTTTATCCGTAATCGCTCTACCCTAGCCCTTATATGGTGCGGGTGTAACTGGTCCGACCAAAGGCCGTGGAGGCCCAGGCCCAGGCGCCTGGGGTGGCCTTAGGCTGCCCATAGTGGCTGATTTTTCTCTTTTCTATTTTTATTAATAGTAGTACTAATTATTATATTTGTGCAGTTTTAGGCTATGTTTATTACTACTTAGTACCAAGTTTGACTGCTACTTACACTCTAGTCCAGTTCTAGATTTATTCTGGGTTAGGACTTGTGTAATTGTTATTGTGTTCATATTATGCAATGCCATTATAATATAAATAAAGTACCAGATGTCATTTGGGAAGAATGACATGTTCCATGTGTTTACCACATATAAAGTTCTCTTGAATATGTTTTGCGGTTCAGATCATCTACTCTCGCATATCAAACTTGCAATTTTTTGACTATTTCACCCTCATTATATTTGGAATCACAAGGTAATGAGTTGGGATCCACTGCTCAATTGTAGACTATTCCCTCTTACTATGAGGTCTACGTTTCGTTATTCTCGACGAACGATTACCTCCAAACGTGTATTCCCTTATATTTAAATTGTAACATACATAAGGTAATAGCAACATGTGCATCTATTAACAATGTGAGATTATGCAGCCTATTACTATGAGATCTAAGTGATCTTTAATGTGTTATGTTCACACATGTGAGGTTGAGAATGTTTCAAGTTATTCACTTGAGTATAAAAAAATTGCATTCTTATTACATAACCATGATGGTCTTTAATTTAGCAGCCGTAAATTAATTATCTTTGGTTCCTCATGTAGGCAAAGATGACTGCCAAAGAGTTTGAGGAGCTTGCCCTCAATGGCCACAAGTACCCTACATGGGCTATGGACATCAAGACCAGTCTTGCATCCCCTCGTGCAATCCACGCCCTGAGACTCCTCTCCCAGCTAGAGCCACGTCGTTGACAGAACAGTAGAACTATGTGTCGGGGAACGTTGCATGGGAAAAAAATATTCCTACGCACACGAAGATCTATCCATGGTGATGAGCATCTACGAGAGGGAGAGTGGATCTACGTACCCTTGTAGATCGCTAAGCCAGAAGCGTTAAGAAACGCGGTTGGTGTAGTCGAACGTCTTCGCGATCCAAATCGCCGAGCGTCCCGCGATCCAATCACGATCCATCCCGCGATCCAATCACGATCCGTCCCACGAACTTGATCACGATCCTTCCGATCTAGCGCCGAACGGACGACACCTCCGCGTTCAGCACACGTACAGCTTGATGACGATCTCCACCGTCTTGATCCAGCAAGAAGGAGTGGAGAGGAAGAAGAGTTCTCCGGCAGCCTAACGGCGCTCCGGCGATGGGGGTGGAGCAATTCCGACAGGGCTTCGCCTAAGCACTGCAGAAATCCAATCTAGAGGAGAAACTATGCACTAGAGATTAGGGTTGCACGTGGCTGAAATCTGGTGCCCAAAAACCCTAAAACCTCTAGTATATATAAGAGGAAGAGAGGAGGAGGTTTGGTCCTCAAAGGACCAGCAATTGGGTCGTCCAAATCAAGTGGGAGAGGTGGAATCCACCTCCAATCCTAGTAGGACTAGGATTCATCCTATTTTTTTTGCCTTTTCCTACCTTTTTCTCTTTGGGCTTTTCTTCCCAGCCTCATGGGCCTTGTGTGGGATTTCCACCAGCCCACTAAGGGATAGTATTTACTCTCCTACAGCCCATGTAGCCTCTTGGGTCGAAATACCCCTCCCGATGGTCTCCCGGTACACTACCGGCACTCCCGGTACACTACCGATGAGCCCGAAACTTTTCCGGCGACCAAAATAGGACGTCCTATATATCAATTTGTACCTCCGGACCATTCCGGAGCTCCTCGTGACGTCTAGGATCTCATCCGGGACTCCTAACAAACTTCGGTCACCACCATACATAACTCTATACTACCGAAACGTCACCAAACCTTAAGTGTGCAGACCCTGCGGGTTCGAGAACTATGTAGACATGACCGAGACACCTCTACGGTCAATAACCAATGGCGGGACCTGGATGTCCACATTGGTTCCTACATATTCTACGAAGATCTTTATCGGTCGAACCTCTATGTCAAGGATTCAGTTAATCCCGTATGATGTTCCCTTTGTTCTTCGGTACGTTACTTGCCCGAGATTCGATCGTCGGTATCTCCATACCTAGTTCTACCTCGTTACTGGCAAGTCTCTTTACTCGTTCCGTAACACAAGATCCCGTGACTAACACTTTGTCACATTGCTTGCAAGGCTTGTTGTGATGTTGTATTACCGAGTGGGCCCTGAGATACCTCTCCGTCACACGGAGTAACAAATCCCAGTCTTGATCCATGCCAACTCAACAGACACCCTCGGAGATAGCTGTAGAGCACCTTTAGAGTCACCCAGTTACGTTGCGACGTTTGATACACACAAGGCACTCCTCCGATGTTCGTGAGTTGCGTGATCTCATGGTCATAGGAACACATACTTGACATGTAGAAAACAGTAGCAATAAACTGACACGATCATATGCTATGTTTGTAGTTTGGGTCTTGTCCATCCCATCATTCTCCTAATGATGTGATCCCGTTATCAAATGACATCTCATGTCAATGGCTAGGAAACCTTAACCATCTTTGATCAACGAGCTAGTCTATTAGAGGCATACTAGGGACATGGTTTTGTAAATGTATCCACACATGCATCTAAGTCTCCGATCAATACAATTATAGCATGGATAATAAACGATTATCATGAACAAGGAAATATGATAATAACTAATTTATTATTGCCTCTAGGGCATATTTCGAACACTATGCTGCTTTATTCATCATAAGGCACCATGTTCATTCATATCTCAAGTATGAGTATTTACAGGAGGAATATCCTAGTGCTCTGTTTTTGGCCCTCAAAACGAGGTATGAACAGCAGAAGGCAGTAGTTCTGCCAGAAGCACTCCATGATTGGACTCATCTCCATCTTCAGTATTTCAAGTCCATTTATGAGTATAATCACGTGGTTCATAAGATATGTTCCAAACTACGCTTTCATGAGAAGGAAACTACCGAGGTGGGGAAGATAGAGAAAACTTTGTCTACTATGCTCCCTTCTGATAGGATCCTTCAACGGCAATACCATGCTTGTAACTACATTGTCTATTCTGAGCTTATTCACATGTTACTTCAGGTGGAAAAGCATGATGATTTACTTGCTAACAATGGCTCTCAACGCCTAGTTAGGGCTCAACCTTTACTTGAAGTTCATCTCAGTGTCGCGAATAGGCAGAAGTTTGATGGTACATTTAGGGGTAAACAATCCAATTTCGAGCATCAGCGAAAGCGCAATGGGAACAGGAGATCCAGGAACCCAGGCAAGGGAAAAGGCACTGCAAAGCCCAGGTTTGACGAATCTAAGCTTTGCAACAAGTGTGGATGATACACACATTCTATTGAAAAGTGCACAATGCCCAAGCATCTGGTTATGTTGTACCAGCCATCTCAGGGACACAAAGCACCTGAAGGAAACAGGTTTGAAGCCACCTTCAACCTTCATCCGCATAGCGCAAATGGAGCTATTGATTCGCACGATGTTCCATCTAGACCAAGCAACGCCATGATTCATTATTTGCCTGAGGATCCTGCTGAAACAGAGAACATGTTGCTTCAGTACACCGCAAACAATGTGTTTGGCAACTTTAACTACTCCCTCAATCTCCTTAGTGGTCTACTTAATTATGTCCATTTGTGATTATTGTAATAAGAACGTAAGTATGTTGATGTATTTATATTATATTGTATCAGCACATTTGATATAATAAGATTGTATTCTATGTATTAAAATAAGGTTTTCTTATTGAAAATTCTTTTGTTTTATATAGTTTTCTATGGGGGAAATCCGACGGAAGAGGAATTATGCCTTGTCGGCAGTGGTATCAGAAACTACATACTGCGGGAGTTGAAATATTTCCAAACTTTGAAAAAGATGAATGGAGATATTCTAACTATTGTTGGACGCAATACAATGATTGTTGGTACCGGATGTGCCACATTCACCCCCCGAAGTGGTACAGAAGTGACGATTCAGGATGCTTTATTATATCCCGACTCATCACGTACCCTGATCAGTTATCGAGGTATCAAAAAATGGTTTTCACATTGAAACCAATGAAGACGACAAAGAGTAGTATCTACTCTTTACTAAGGATCACGGATATGGCAAAAAAGGTACATGAGAAAATTCCTTCTCTATTGTGTGGTTTGTACTATGCGTACGTCAAACTATGGAACTTGTTGCATACAAAGTAATTTTTCAGAATGTTAACACACTCCAAACCTGCCATGATTGCCTAGGCCATCCTGTAATTGGGATGATGAGAAAAATTGCTAGCAACTTCATTGGTCATAATTTGCTTGAGTCAAAATTTCCTCAATCTTCAAACTTTGTGTGCACATCTTGTGCCATGGGAAAGCTAATTTTGATGCCTTCGCACTTCAAAATACAAGCTGAACCACTTCAGTTCCTTGAGCGTATTTAAAGAGACATTTGTGGTCCCATTCAACAATTAGCTTGACCTTTCAGGTATTTCATGGTTCTCATTGGCGCGTCTACACGACAGTCACATGTGTGTTTTCTATCCACATGGAACCATGCATTAGCCAAGATAATGAGGCAAGTCATTAAGTTGCAAGCCCATTATCCTGAAAGTCGAATTAAGTCACTTCGAATGGATAATGCAACAGAATTCTCGTCACGTGATTTCAATGATTATTGCATGGGCTTTGGGGATTGAAGTTCAATACTCTGTTCCGTATGTCCATACACAAAATGGTTTGGCTGAATCATTGATTAAGAGGATTAAACTCATCGCAAGACCTTTGTTGACGAATTGCAACTTGCCAACCTCTTGTCGGGTTCACTCTATTTTACATGATGCTAACTTGATACAATTTAGGCCAGTTGCATATCCGAGTCCTTCCCCTCTGGAATTGGTACGTGGAAATCCTCCTAGCATTTCTCATCTGCGTAAGTTCGGATGTACTGCATACATTATGATCTCACCACCACAACGGAGATCTATGGGCCACACATGAAGTTGGGGATCTATGTGGGGTACAAATCATCATTTATTATCAAGTAGATGGAACCCCTTACTGGGGATATGTTCATCTCCCGTCACACTATTTGCATATTCAATGAGGAACATTTTCCGGCATTAGGGGGAGATTACAAGTACAGGAAAGAATGCACCAAAATTTATTGGAATGCTAATAACATTTCATCCTTTGATCCACGTACCCATGGAACTGAACTTCAAGTTTGAAAGATCATTAATTTGCAACATCTTGCAAATAATCTATGAGATTCATTTACTGATTTGAAAGGTGTTACAAAATCCTTAAATCCTGCTAGAAATGCGCCCGAAAGAGTGGAGGTACCAATAAAAACAACTCAACTCCCTGTTCCTAAAAGGATGGGAAGTAGTAGGACCTCTAACCTGGAGCAAGCTTCTAGCAAGCAACAAAGGAAATCGAGGAGAAAAACCTCGGAGTCAGTAAATGCAGGTCAACTCAACGATGACAAACACTTGATGATAGTATACACCCAGGGGAAGGGCAACCTTCATAAAACAAATCAATTGTGCACAAACTGGCTTGGACATCTGAACACCCAAACTCAATCGTATTGGGAAATCACGAAGAGTCTCTAGGGGTGCAGGAAATTTTCATCAACTATGTTGATTCTGGAGAATTATTTGACCGTAAGACTACAAATGTCAACATATATTTTACTGAAAAGATTGCAGATACCCTTCTCACTAATCATGATTCCAAAAGCACTTCGAATAATGTAAATGGAAGGATGCAATCCAAGAATAAATTTCCCCGCTTAACAAAAGAAAGGTATTCACGGAAGCAATAACGACACCTCCCAGTGTTTTCCCTAAGGGATTCAAATGGGTTTTTCTCCGGAAACGGAATGAGAACAATTAGGTGGTGAGATATAAAGCGACGCAGAAACCCGATATTGATTTCAATGAAACATACTCTCCAGTAATGAGTGGAACCATTTTACGATATCATATATCTTTGGCAGTGCAAAATCATCTATCCAGGGTACGCGAGGGAGCCGGCGGCGTGTGTCGGCGCCCGGACGGCCAGGGTGCGGTACTGTAGTGGTGTTACGGGGAGAAACACCTATAGTCATCCCCCGGGGATGTAACCGTATCGATGAACCTCGTTAACAAATCTCGGTCTCGTGCTTGTGTGATTGCTTGATCCTTGGATGATCAACTGCGTGCCTCGGATTTATTTTAACAAATAGTATCATGAGCAAGGTTCGATTTAAGGCCGTGGTGTTGATTTAGAGGATGGATTGATGTCAAAGTTACACGCATGGATCAGACAATCTGAATTGCTGGAAGTCGGACTGAATTGCTGGAAGTCGGACGCGATGATCTGATGGAGCGGAGCTTCGTCGATACGGTCGCATGGCTGGTCCGCAACGAAGTCAGCAAGGGCGTGTTACCGCGTGGCATGGAATCGATGCAATCAGAGGCAGCGATGGGAATAGCTACGACGTGATCCGATCGATTAGGATGCTCGAGTAAAAGGCCGACGCGGATCAGGTGCAGCAGCGGATCCGGCTCAAGACGACTGCAGGGTTTACGTCGGGATGCAACCAGACATGGCGCACCGCAGTGGCACAGGCCGTCCAGTAGCCTGTATGCTCCGCAGAGGCCCAAGCAGGGGCGACGCTGGCTGTCAAGGCCCAGCAAGGAAAGGACGAGGCGGAGCTAGCTGATGGTGTGTTGCGTGCGGAAGCCAGGAGGGATCGTGACTTTGACTCGTGGCTGTGTAAGATTTGTTAAAGAAAAAAGTGCGTCAAGTATCGTACGTGTAGCTATCCATCGGGCACGTACATGTATGTACAGGATGGTAGCGGTGCATGTTACCAAAAACAAAGGCGCGGTCGCAAGTCCATAAAAGATTGACATGATGCAAGTTGATGAAGATGGACTTGTGGGGCAAGGGCCGCGTGCGTACAAGGCTTGGGTGAAGTCTGGAGCGCGTCGTGCATGGATCATGCGTACACATGGCGTCAAGCAATGCACGAAGATGTGCGGGGCGGACACGACGCAGGGTGAAGCACGTTTGCAGTCGGATAATTTTGACTGGGTCAGACTGGACTGTCTGAAGGATCGACGTGTATGTCGGTCAAAGTAGAAGATGGCGATGATTTTAGTGACGACGGCATAGGAGCGTGATGCTGATGGTGGCCAACTTCTAGGGCGTGGGAACACATGGCGCAGGTCTAAGGGCTTGTGCGGCTTCGACAAGATTATGACGCAGGGTTGATTCAAGGCCGTGTACACATGAGAGCTTGAGGTCAATGACGCACAAGGTAGCGTGGACAGCTACATGGAGTCATGTTGAAGATGAAGTTGAAGTCTAACGGAAGACTTCACTCTGAGCTAATGGAGGAGCTACGGTGTAAGTTAACGGAGAATCGAAGCCTATTTCAGCGGGATAGCGAGAGACACGTGGATCGGACTGGGGGCCAATGGTATGATGGAGACGTGATACTCGGCATCGGTCGGTGATTATAGGTGGGTCTCTGCAGTAGGGGTTTGAATGGTGTGGGTCTGCAGCCCTAGAGACTCGACCAGGACAGCAGAGGCTTGACGCGGTGATAGCGGCGAGGCGTGTGGTAAGCATGTGACACAACGACAGACCAATGCACTAATGGTGAGACATGTGGTCACACAAAGTGTGCAGGGGTGCTGAAGCAGTGTTGACGAGTACCAGATTCAAGTTGGTGACTGGGGTCTATCGGTGCTAGTTGATGGACAGGAGTTGATCATGGAGAATCTGAGAAAGTGACGGAAAGTCTGAAATTGTCAAAAGACGGAAAAGTACATGGTCGTATATTCTGTGGTGTTCAGTGCACATGGCAAAGTGCGAATGACAAGTACAGAAAGAGGCGGAGTGCTATAGCTGTGGGACATGTCAGAGACTATCCGGGATAAGGGTGAGACAACTGCGAATTTGACTCAGGGTGACACTAGACGACGGTGAAATTCCTTCAAGTTTCAAACAGATGGTCAAAAAAGAGCGAGGATGTTGAGTTCAGGTAACTCTTATACATGGCATCCATACGTGAGTTGTTCACTTTCACGCAGGTCAGTGATCAGTGTGTGATGGCGTTGAATGGATACTCCGAAAGTTGGAAGCACAAAGTAGAGTAATGTGGAACTTAATTTTGCTCGAGTGTTGACTGTGAAGAAGACGAGAAGGGACTATTGTTACAGGTGGAGTCACATGGAGTCTGGGAGTAGCAGCGATGCTCATGGTGTGTCTCAAGTCCAATGTACATGGATATTCGACGCATAGAAGAATCCAAAGTGGCGGAGAATATTCGTCAAGGTGGAGTTTGTTAGAATTGTGTCGAATATTAGTGTACAAGGTAGGTTACAGTTGGACTTGGTTTTGGACTATGTGTAGACAGGGTAGGACTCGTGTCCTATTAGGACATCTGTACCCCTAGGCCTCTCATATATAGCGGGGATAGACACACAATATAACTTATGACAACATAATAGCACATGCACGCGGGGGAGCCAGCGGCGTGTGTCGGCGCCCGGGCGGCCAGGGTGCGGTATTATAGTAGTGTCATGGGGAGGATCGCCCGTAGTCATGCCCCGTGGATGTAACCATATCAGTGAACCTCGTTAACAAATCTCGGTGTCATGCTTGTGTGATTGCTTGCTCCTTGGATGATCAACTGTGTGTCTCGGATTTATTCTAACAGGGGAATTGCGGACGTACCCAGCTGCAGCCTCCTGCCATCACTCCATGGATGGGGTATTTCACGTTGTACGGGGCAGCTCTTTCTCGCCTATGATGGGTGCCGCCAAATGCCCCCCCCCCCCCCGCTCTGATACAGGCGTACCCAGTCATGTTTTCCGGATCCACACCCTACGCTGCTGCCCCACCGTTCGCCGCTCCTGGATCGACGCCATACCTTGCGCCCTCACCGGTCGTCGCTCCTAGGTCAGCTCCAGGCATGTACGCTCTTGCGCCTCCTCTGCTGCCCGGGCCGACCTCATGGGATCACGAGGCCCTCTTCAATCACGCCTACAGCAACGTAGCAGCCCAACATCCCAACGCTGGCACCGTCTGGATCATGGATTCTGGTGCTTCATCACATGTCACGGGACAACAAGGTAACCTTTCCACGTGATATTCTCCATCTAGCATTACTATTGGTAATGGCCACCGTCTCCCTGTAGTTGCGCTCAGGTTCCACCACCTTAATACCCACCCCCTTTAATCTTCATGATGTCCTTGTTTCGCCTTCCATTATCACCAATCTTATTGGCACGTGTAAATTTACTATTGACAAGTGGTGCTTTGTTGAATTTGTCTCTTTTGACTTTGATGTGAAGCATCTCGCCAGCATGACTGTTCTCATGTGCTCTAATAGCCCCGTCCCTCTCTATCCCTTTCATGGTGCTTCGGACAACACTATGGTGGCTCTTTCAATCAAGGTCGATGGCGATACTTGGCACAAACGTTTGGGTCATCCCGGACATGATGCCCTCTCACACCTCTCTCGTGATTTTAATCAACTTTGTAATAAACATGCGACTGTGTGCTCGTCCGGTCAACTTGGCCGCCAACCCCACCTACCTTTCCCTTATTCAAAAACTTGTACCATGTCGCCATTTCATATAATTCATTGCGACTTATGGACGTCGCCTGTTGCGAGCATTTCTGGTTTCCAATACTATCTTATTGTCTTAGATGATTTCACTCATTATTCTTGGTCATTTCCTTTACGTGCCAAATCAGATCCCCCCCACCCTACAACGCTTCTTCCAATACATGCTCACTCAATTCCTTTTTCTAATTTAATGCTTGCAGTGTGATAGCGGTGGTGAGTTCATAAACACCTCTCTACGCTCTTACTTCTCCGACAATGGCATTATCTTTTGCCTCTCATGCCCCTACACATCCCCCCAAATTGGGAAGACCGAGCCTCTCATCCGCTCCACCAATGATATAGTTTGTTCTCTCCTCATTCAAGCCAACCTTCTTCCTCCGTTTTGGGTCAAAGCACTTCACATCGCCACCTATCTACTCAACTGATGTCCTACCAGCCCTTTTAACTTCCTCACTCCCTATTATCTTCTACATGGCGTACATCCCTCCTACGATCATCTCCGTGCCTTTGGATGTTTGTGTTTTGCAAATACTTATGCTACCACACCACACAAATTATCACAGCGCTTTGTTCGCTGCATTTTTCTAGGTTACCCCCTCCAGCACAAAGGGTACAAATGTTTTGATTTGTCCTCATGTCGCGTTTAATTTCATGCCATGTCATTTTTGACGAAACAAAATTCCCATACACAAACCCCACACAGCCGGCCACACCTTTCCCTACCACATTGGATCCCCTGCCTAATCTGCACCCTCCTATCCTCCTTGATCATCCCACCCCACCTATCTCGTTTGCTCCGAACGTACCGCTCCGAACCGTAGCGCCTGCCCCGCCACTTCCCACGCGACAGCTCTCCCCGGCCGCCCCATCGGCCGCCCCACGCAATCACTTTTGGGATCTACGCCCCACTCACCTACCCCACCCCATGCACCCACGGCTGACTCTTCCACTTCCAAAGCCACCCTGCCACGCGCCTCGCGCCAGCCATTCCCAGTTGCTGGCCTGTCTCTCCCTTCCCGCCAACACCTTCCACTTCTGCCTCCCTATGTGTCCCACTGCTCCCCCCTAGAGCCATTCCTGTATGTCCAGCTGCTAAAGAGCATCGAATGCAAATGCGTGCTAAATCCGGATACTTTATGCCCAATTCTAAGAAAACCGATGCTTACCTCACTACTTCGTCCCCTATTTCTCCTCTTCCCGCCACATAAAAATCCTCTCTTAGGGACCCGAATTGGCACAACGCAATGTTAGATGAATATAATGCCTTAATGCAGAATGACACTTGGTCTTTGGTTCCTTGCCCTATAGGTGTGAACATCATGACTGGAGAATGGATCTTTCACCATAAGCTCAATCCGGACGACTCTCTGGCATGATACAAGGCGCGGTGGGTTCTTCGTGGATTCACTCAGCATGAAGGTGTGGACTACGGCGAGACGTTCAGTTCCAGTCAAGACCGCCACCATTCGCGTTGTCCTCAGCCCCACCATTTCCAAATCATGGCCCATGCATCAACTGGAGGTCAAAATGTGTTTTGTGCACGGTCATCTCCAAGCGACGGTATATTGCCAACAACCTTCTGGTTTCGTTGATTCCTCACATCCTAACCATGTATGTCGGCTCCATAAATCACTATGGTCTCAAACAAGCTCTGCACACTTGGTTCACTCCTTTCACCTCATTTCTACATTCCATTCATTTTGTAGCTTCCAACTGTGACACATTACTCTTTATTCTACACCGAGGCAACCAACTCGCTTACTTGCTCCTTTATGTGGATGACATCATACTCACTGCCAACACTACCACACTTCTCGTGTCCGTCATCTCTTATCTTAAGAATGAGTTCTCCATGAGTGATCTCGGCGACATTCATCATTTTTAGGTATCAATGTTCATCGCAACCCACATGGCATTTTTTTTCCAAGAGCAATACGCCCTCGAAATTTTAGATCATGCAAACATGCTCAATTGCAACCCCATCTCCACACCTATTGATACTCGTTCCAAACTTTCATCAATTGATGGGCCTCCCTATGCCGATCCTTCTCTATACCGCGGCCTTGACAGAGCTCTCCAATACCTCACTTTGACATGTCCAGACCGCTCTTATGCCGTGCAACAAGTATGCTTATTTATGCACGATCCTCGCGATTCTTATTTTCAGCTTATCAAATGTATTCTCCATTACATGAGTGGCACTACTCACTCCGGCCTTCAGTTGTATCACTCCTCTACACATGAGTTGATAGCCTACTCGGGCGTTGATTGGGCAGCCTGTCCGGACACTCGCAAATCCACTTCAAGTTTTGGTGTCTTCTTGGGCAACAACCTCGTGTCATGGTCTTCTAAGAGGCAACACACCGTCTCTCGCTCCAATGCCGAAGCTAAGTACCAAGCAATTGCGAATTGCATCGCCGAATCATGCTGCCCCGGCAGTTATTGACCGATCTCCATCATCCTCCGTCGCGCAATACAGTGGTCTATTGCGACAATGCGAGTGTTGTGTATTTATCCTCTAACCCGGTGCAGCACCAATGAACGAAGCGATCGACCTGTACTTCGTTCGAGATCGTGTCAAGCTTGGCGACGCACGCGTCCTACATGTGCCTACGACATCTCAGTTCGTGGATATTTTAACAAAGGGGCTGCCGTCTTCGTTCTTTGCTGATTTTCAGCCCAGTCTAAACATCTTGCCGAGCGACGTGACAACTGCGGGGGGTTGTTAAACAACATGTGCATGCATTCCGTTGTAATTCTATTGTATTCGGTTGTAACTCCTCCCTCCCAGTCTCCTATTCTGTTTAGGCACGTAGCCTGGTCAGAGATGACATGTACCTGCGCGTGCCACTGTCATCGGAAGCACCTCTCCTGAGTATTAGCTACTTATGTACACAGGCCTCGTCAGGCAATGTATCAACCACAGTAGATTAATCTATTAGCTGATACTACTCCCTCCGCTTAGAGATTTCAATAAGAACCACATATGGATATATATGGATATATTTTAAAGTATATATTTACTCATTTATTTCGTATGTAGTCCGTAATGAAATCTTTAAAAATAATTATATTTAAAAACTGAAGGAGTAGTAATGATGAATAATTTATGGATGGTCAAAGGAACCAGTCACAATCAATGTTACGTGTTTCGAAAGAGGAGCAGAACGGAGAACAAGAAGACAGACGAGGGGAGAAGAAACTGCGACTGTGGCTTGTTAGGCTGGTCGTAACGAAAGTACATAAGTAGTATCATGCATCCCAACTAGTCAATTTCGATGAAGTGACATATAATTAAATAAAGAAAAAAAGCATTCAGTATCATATCATGATAACGTATCATATTAAATGTTGTGTTATATGTTATGCATGATAATCAATAAATTATTATATATGATATTAACATATGATACCATGCATTATGAATGTAGTATCATATGCATGATAATAATATAGTATATGATACCCATCATTACAACCATCCTTAGATCGATCCAAGCTGGAAGTCTGCCATCACGACTCACGTGCTGATTTGGGTAGTATTTCTAGTATATTGAGAAGAAACGATTGACTGAGCAATAAAATGATGGGATATATACGACATGGACATGGACATAGATTGTCATGGTAGCATACGTACCAAATAACAAGTTGGGGCACCTTATCCGGCGGGAAGTTTCGAGCCAATCAACACGGCAGGTCAAGCAACCGCGGGTCTTGCATCTCCGGGTTGGCTCGAAACTTCCGGGCTTGTCCCAAGGCAGAGGAAACGTGGAGATTATAAACATCCCTTACCTAACGTGGTCGACCAAAACCTTAAGAGAGACCCCCTAAGCTTAGAATTCTACCTACTACTCGATCGAGTGGCTGGAATTATGGTGGTCGTCTCGCCTGCAAATGCACGCACATGCATCATCCTCGCCGGCTGCCTGCTCTGCTTCCTGCCGTCCCTCGGCATCGTCGACACTGCAGCCGCCGCCCCGGCGTGGCCACTGTCCTTCAGCTTCGACTTCTCAAACACCTCCAGCTACCGTCTGCAAGACCTCCGGTTCGAGGGCGACGCGGCCCTGAATGTCGATCTGGTTGACCTCACCTGCAACTTGGGAGAGCCCGTGGAGAACGAGTTCTGCAAGGGCCGTATGTCGTACAGCCACCCGGTGCCCTTGTACGACAACAGCACCGGCGAGGTGGCCAGCTTTTCCACAACCTTCACCTTCGCCTTCGCCATCAGCTTGCCGCCCAACACGACAGAGGGGGGTGGCCTTACCTTCTTCCTCTCCGCCTACCCGTCAAGGTTACCGGTGCAGTCGTGGAGCAGTTTACTCGGCCTCACCAATAGTAACGATACTAGCGCCACCGGTGCAGAGCGGTTCGTCGCCGTGGAGTTCGACCCCTACGTCGACTGGTGGGATCCCATTGGAGAAAACGGCCACATCGGCATCGACTTCAACTCCATCACATCGGTCAGCACCACCAGGTTGCCCAGCTTCCGCCTCAATGGCACCATGACGGCTACCATCACTTTTGACAGCACCACCCGCACGCTGGAGGCCACCCTGCACTTTGATTCCAATCATTCCGTTCCAACCGCTCGGGTTAGGACGCATTTACCTGATCGCCTCGATGACTTGCTCCCGCCCGAGGTGGCGGTTGGGTTCTCTGCGGGCACCGGTGATTATACTGAGCTGCATCAGATACACTCTTGGTCCTTCAGCTCAACTATCGCACCCAGAGTTAGCGGTAAGTATATGAAATTTCTAAAACTTATTAAATACTCCCTTCGTCTCGAAATGTAGGACGTTTTTTTATACTACCATAGTATCAAAATGCGTCTTACATTTTGAGACGGAGGGAGTAGTATATTTGTTTATTATCTTTAAAACGTGTTTGGAGTTGCAGTTTTGCTAATTTTAACTTTTAACTCGACTGGTTTTCTTAAGTCTCATTGGAAATCGGAAAAGTGATACTACTTTATTTTAGTAAAAAAATAGATGTAATTTGCACTTTTTGATTAAATAAAATTACATTTTTCTGTATCAACTGGGTCTTAGGAAAATTAGAGTGGACTTGAACATACACAGACCATGGAATTTATTACTCCCTACAATCCAAAATAAGTGTCGCTGTTTTCTTGTACTTTTTTATGAGGAAAAACTTCGGATCTACTCCCTCCGTTTCTAAATATAAAACATTTTAAAGATTTCAGTATAGGCTACATAAAAATGTAAATAGACACGTTTTAAAGTATAGATTTACTCATTTTGCTTCATATGTACTCCTTCTGTTCCTAAATATAAGTCTTTTAAGAGTTTTACTAGAGGACTACATACGGATGTATATAGACATATTTTAGAGTGTAGATTCACTCATTTTGCTCCGTATATAGTCCCTTTGTGAAATCTCTTAAAAGACTTATATTTAAAAACAGAAGGAGTAGTTTATATTGTAATCTATAAAAAGTTTTATATTCACGAAGGGGTGAAGTATTCATCAAAAGATAGTACACATGACATTAGAAGTAAAAAGTACGTCCAAAAGTTTAACCTTAGTTTAAAACTGCAATATTTATTATGGATCCAAGTGAACAGTATATTAATTTGCCATACGTATTCTATCACCTACAGAAACACCTACGTGGGCTAACAGGATCCAACCACACCAAGGTGAGGTGCTTGATACGAAAGGTATGGAACAAGCTTCATCGATTGATCCTATATTCCGCTTTATATAACATAAAGCATGATTAGTGTAACCATAAATACTTCCTCCGTTTTATTTACCTCACATAATAACTTTGATCAAAGTCAAGTTTTAGGAACTTTGACAAAGTTTATAGAAAAAAATATTAGCATATATAATAACAAACCAATATCACTGAATGTACTTTCACATCATATTTAATTTCTTATGGTAAATATTTAGATTTTTTTCTATAAACTTGAACAAACTTTACGGAGTTTGACTTCAGTTAACTCTAATATACATAGTAAATAAAAATAGAGGGAATATTATATTCCCACGTAGGACATGGAAGATGAAGACATGACATATATATTAATTTGGACAAAAATTTACACACCCAGTCTAGCAAACTATCACACCAATCTTGTGAAACTAGAAGGGTATGTACATACTTAGCAATTACAATTCCGAAAACGTATGATAATTCCAATGGAAAATATTATAGAATAAAATTTTCCTTTTACCTCCTAAACATCTTCGATCAACAAAAAATATCTAAGCATAAACTAAAAATAATTGTAGTAATAAAGTTGTCAACTTTTTGTTAAGGTTCTTGTCACAAAGGTGTCGGTATAAGCGGATTAGATTGCATTAGTTAGTGCATATACCAAATGATTGATAAGACGTTTTATTTCATTCCGCATCATCTAGACAAGATGAGAACATGTTAACTTTTACAATCATCGAGATCTTGCAACTAAGGTCGCTTGCCATGGTGGCGGTGATGGTTTTCCCCTTGATTGTGTGGGTGGCGAGTGGTGGAGCGGCGGGTGGCTCGGGCAGGCCCAGCCACTATATGTGCCGGTGCACCGATCTGGATCTGGAGTTTTGAAACTTGCCGCGCTTGTTCTGGAGGCCTCGTGGTGTCACAAGAGAGCTGCCGAGCGAAAGCTCTGTGCTTTGTCGCCGACGATGACGACGCTCGCGGGCGTCGCTTTCTTCCCGAAGACGTCTTCGTGGTGCTCTTCTTCGTGTCCGGGTTCCAGGTGAACACATTTATCCGATGGACTTGACAGCACCGTCGCCTAGCATCGTTCATCCTCTTGGGGGCATTGTTGTGGAGCTTAGGTGTTATAGGACGTAGCGTGGCTTGTTCTCAGTTCTTTCTGTGCTTTATTTCGGTAGCATAGTCGCTTGCGTCTTGCGTGTTCGAATCATCCAGGGATCGGCATTGTTTGTGGGCTTTCTCATCACTTTGTATCATTCGGCCGTGTATTTTATTCTGGTGTTGTTGCTTTATATATAAAACGGGATGAAAAGAGGCGTAGTTTTGCCTAATTTTGCATCGCTTGCTTTCAACAGGTAGTCAACGTTCGTGGATTATTGGAGGAACAGTCGGTCTGATTGCCTTGGTGGTAATAATGTGGTTGATCTGCGCATGGTGTAGGTGGAGAAGCACGTGCCACTCCTTTGAGAGGGCAACTCGTCTTAAGAGATTTAAGTACCACGACTTGTCTGTTGCCACCGAGAGATTCTCCGATCAGAAGAAGATCGGAGCGGGTGGCTTCGGCGTGGTATACAGTGGGAGCCTCAAGACTGACCAACCGGTAGCCGTGAAGAGGATTCTCAAGGACTCGAGGGGAGAATTCGAGGACTTCCTCGCGGAGCTCAATGCCATCGAACGAACGGGCCATGGTAATGTGGTTAGACTCGAAGGCTGGTGCTGCAGCACAAATAATTTCATGTTTTGGTGCTGGCGCGGACAGAACGTCAAGCTCTTCCTCGTGTATGAACTTGTGGCTAATGGCAACCTCGACCAGCACCTGCACGAAAAGGCCGAGGTTCTAACATGGGCAAAGAGGTACGTACTTCCATTGTCTGTCGTTCCCATACATGTTATGTTATTGTACTATTTTTATTTTGAAAATCATCCAGGGGGTGGGAGTTCTCCCACTTGAATATTACTTAAAGAGTCGTAGTGGAACACAATTATAGGGACACATTACAACGTGCAAAGAGGAATTGACGCTAAGAGAAAACGGCCTCCTTGTTACAAGGTTTGGAGAGCCTATTGTGACCAAATGTCCAAGTCTGACATGATTAATCTAACAAAGGTAGATGAGCGTCTATCTATCACCCCAAATGCCATATCGCTCCTCGCATCCTAGATCATCCAGAGGATCGTTAGTAGTATGAACGTACGTGCAGCCGCGAGCAGGAATGGCCTGGAGAAGCAAAGCGTCCTAGAGGTCGTCGATGGAGCCGGATATAGGGGTGATTCCCAGCCTCTGCCAGATGCGGTCGGTGAAGGGGCATCCGATGAAGAGGTGGGCGGCGTCCTCTACTGAGGAGAGGCACCGCGGACAGTCAGAGCCTGTTCCAGAAGATTAGACAGGCAAAGATCTTGATTTTGTTGGGCACTTGCGATCTCTAGATCGGTTGTGCGTTGATGTCGGTGTCAGTCTTCTGAGTCGGGACATCGTATGCATCCCGTGTAGAGAAGGCCTTTCCCCCAAGTAGAAAGCGTTGGTCCTGATCTTGCGACGGCACGAAGTCCTGAAACATAGACAAAAGAAAAATCAATTCTTGTGAGGCAGCACACGTTAAACGATTATGTTGGTTCGATTCTAAACCGAAGCACACGATATTTGACACCCTAATCATAGGTACCTCTGAGTGGGAAAATGGGGTGGGAAAATAGTTTTGGGAAAGAAACTGCTGGTGGTTTTGGGGTGAGCCAGGTGTCAAACCAGAAATAGGTTGACGTTCCATTATTTGTAAGAATAAAGGTGATCTTTTGTACTGTAGGCATATGCTGGTTTATGATTTTGCAAAGGAGGGAGGGGTGGGAGGCTGGGGCTACAAAAGAATTTTGGATGTTGCAAGCTAAGACAATATAACAGGGGGTATTATGGGACAGTAGAGATTTAACAGCAAACTACATCAGCAAGCAAGTATTCTGGATATACAAGTTTTTAATGCCTAAACCACCATACTTTTTTGGATAAAAAAATACTTTTCCAAGCGACCAGGCATTGAGCCCCAAAATGGGTGTCCTTTGTCGTCCAAAAGAAGGCGTGTTGCGTCAATTGTTTTTAGAATTTTTTTTAGGGATAAGAAAAACCACAGTGTAATATGTTAGGGGTGATGGACAGCTGTGATAAGAATGAGCATGACTCCTTTAGAAAGCAGTTTGGCTCGCCAGCTAGAGAGGGATTTTTTTGCAGCGTTCAAGGATGGGAAGGAATCTATTTGGGGGTGCCCGAGTAGGTGATAGTGGTAGTTCAATATATGTTTAGGGGGAAGAGGAAGTGGTACACTCTAGAATGGAGGCAATGGCATCTGTCACATGTTGTTGGGTGTGGAGGATTGCAAGGGTTGTTTTTGAAAAGTTCTGTTATTGTTGCTTACTTGCGTGAAACCTGAACTTTTCTTTTAACAAAAATATTTGATTAGTACGTGAAATTGGAACCCAACAATATGATACGTGCCTTATGGTAACATGCATGTTGCAGGTACAAAATAGTGAAGGGCCTAGCGTCCGCTCTTCATTACCTCCACCACTTATGCAAGCCATCCATCTTGCACAGAGATGTCAAACCAAGCAACATACTCCTGGACCATGATTTCAACGCCAAGCTTGGCGACTTTGGGCTATCAAGGGTCGCCCAAGACAATCAAGATTCATGTTTGTTGACGGGAATGGCTATTGGGACTGCGGACTACATGGATCCGCAGTGCAGAAAGCATGGACAGATCAAGTTGCGCTCTAGCTCTGATGTCTACAGCTTTGGGATCGTCCTTCTAGAAATTGTGCATGGAGAAAACAACCCAGACCTAGTCCGTAAGCTGCATATAGACCGACTAGAAACATTTGCCAAGGATGTTGCTGACAAAAAATTGGCTGGACAGTTTGACATTGCGGAGATGGAGCGCGTGATTGTCCTGGCCATCCGGTGTTCTGAACGAGATGAGAATAAACGGCCTTCGATGGCTGCCGCAATGCAATTCCTGGAGAATGGCGGAGAGTTGCCCCGTTCCACACCTGACCACCAACGCCACTCTAGCTAGTGCGGCTCCTGTGGAGCTAGCTTGATCTTCTCGACAACCACGATCTTAATAGACACCTAGAGTATCATTCTGGCTGTGGAGGGTCAATATATGCAATAAGTAACTAAACTTTCGTCGTCCTTTTTTTTTTCACATTGGCGTGTCTTTACTTATATTCTACATTTTATCTTATAAGCTGTATCCGATCGTATTAAATAAATGTTACATATAGCAATCCCAGTGAACTATATATTTAGTGTTGTAAGTAAAGGAACCCTCATTTAATTATTGTTTTTCTGACAGGAAAATTATGAGATGTTTTGGATTTGGTTCTAAGATCCATATCTAGATTAAGACATGGTTGCTCTCTGTTTTCCATATTAGGCACGTAGAGTTAGTACAAAATTGAGTTATTTTTAAGTCATTTATTTTGGGACGAAGGAGGAAAAATGAATCTCAAATCACCCTCCTCCTTTCTTCCACCTCTGACCTCGCTCTTTCCTCTTCTTTATCCCCTGGCCGGCGGCCGGCGTTCTCATCGACTTCTGCACTAGCTCCCCGTCGGTCCGAGGGCATAAAAGACGTGTGATGTCAATTAATATAGGTCGTCCACCTCCCTATGGCATTTCCTTGTGGACTCCCTATCTTGCGGCGCCGGGATTTCTGCATGGGCTTGCCCTCGACGGCGCAGCAGCTTGTGCAGATGGTGACAATGCAACCCGAGCATGGCAGGGACTTTGTCATGGACGGCTGGTGCTAGAAGCGGACGACATGGGAGGAGACGTCAGGGGCCTAGGAATGCAGCGAGGTGTTCTGATGTGGTCTGGCAGGCTCCTGTTGGTGCTACTTGGTGGGGCTAGCTGCTCGATGGGAGGAGAGAGAGAGAGAGGGGTGGAAGAAAGGAAAGATGCTTTGAGATTTGTTTTGCCAACTGTCAGCAGGGGGAAGCGGGTCTCACAACGGGAGCGTACGACCTAGGTCATATAAGATTTTTTTTTTCTTGAATCTAGGCCCCGGAACACTTCTTGCGTGTTGTACCATGGCACACTCGAACAAACCAGCAACACACACTGGTAGGTGGAAAAGTCACAGATGAAGCAAATTGACCGGTCCATGTGATGAGATGGCCCATCCCGGTCACGTGAGTCCATATACTCTCCGTCCACGTGTGTGTAAGGCATGCACGTAGTTTTAAATTATTAAATTAACTAATTAAATATGTGTTATACGTCATCAAAAGTATATCATTAGATTTATATGGAGATGTAGTTTTTAAATATATGTTTTTATTACATATAATTTATATTTAGTTTGTTCAATTGTTGACTTAGAACTGCGCACAAGCCTATACACCCGAACGGAAGTAGTAACAATAACGAGGAACAGAAGTCAGGTTTGTCAGTCAGTTGTGGTGTTTGGATTTTGCATTATTAACTTCAAGTGTCACTTAGCAACCATTGATAACGTGCACGGGCTTAATTTAGTATATTAGTGTAGTGTTCGGCTTTTTATCTCGATATAATCACATTATCATCAAGTAGGTTTACACTAGTTTACCGGCGGCACGTTATATTGTATGGCCTATTTAATTAATTTCTTTTTCTATACATGGTCGTTAGCTTCATAATTAACTGGCTAATTAGTTTGGCCAGTGTCACTTCACTAGTAGAAAACGGACCTTTTGTCCATAGCATTAGTCCCGGTTAGGTTTTGAACCGGCAGTAATGCCGGTTCGGGACGGACAACATTAGTCCCGGTTCGTTCCGGACCTTTAGTCCCGCTTCGTGCCACAAACCTGCACTAAAGGGTTGAGGCTTTAGTCCCGTTTGGTGTCCCGGTTGGTGTCTCCAACCGGGACTAAAGGTTAGACCTTTAGTCTCGGTTGGAGACACCAACCCGGGCTAAAGGGGTTCTAAAAGTTTTTGTTTTAAATTGCGTATATCTTTTAGGATATTTAATGTTTTTGAGTGATTCTTTTTGCATTAGACTCAAAATTTTGTCTAGTTTCTATTTGTGCCATTAGTTTTCAAATTTGAATGGTTTAAATATGAATTTGTTCAAATTTGCTTCAAACCCTAGATTGTGAATAACTGGAGTTTAAAAATAGTTCGTCCAGTTTAAAGGAGATGGTCCAGTTTGTACACAAAGTGCATCCAGTTTTTGTCATAACCCTTTCACCTTTTTAGCACAAGCTATGTTGGTGAAATGATGACACCATGCCAAGTTTTAACCTTTCTAGAGTTCATTTGTAGTGTTTTTAAATTTTAGGGTCATTTAGCTCAAAAAAATAATTAAATGCATGAAAATTAGCAAATGAAGTTAGAAAGGGTTAAACTTTGAGGATGTGGCTTTGAATGGTGCATATTGAATGCACAAAAAGTCTGGAGTTGAAATAAGTTAAAAAAATGAAATGTCTTTGTAACAGATGGGTTTTCGTCCGAAACCTTAATACTTCGAAGGAGATGGTCCAGTTTGTACACGAAGTACATCCAGTTTTTGTCGTAACCCTCTTAACTTTTTAGCATAAGCTATGTGGGTGAAATAATGATACCATGCCAAGTTTCAACCTTTTCAGAGTTCATTTGTAGGGCTTTTCAATTTCAGGGTCATGTAGCTCAAAAAAATCATTAAATGGATGAAAAATAGCAAATGAAGTTAGAAAGGCTTTAACTTTGAGGATGTGGGTTTGAATGGTGCATATTGAATGCACAAAAAGTCTGGAGTTGAAATAAGTTAAAAAATGAAATGCCTTTGTAAGAGATGGGTTTTTGTCCGAAACCTTGATACTTCGAAAGAGATGGTGTAGTTTGTACACGAAGTGCACCCAGTTTTTGTTGTAACCCTCTTAACTTTTTAGCACAAGCTATGTGGGTGAAATGATGATATCATGCCATGTTTCAACCTTTTTAGAGTTCATTTGTAGGGCTTTTCAATTTCAGGGTCATGTAGCTCAAAAAATCATTAAATGCATGAAAAATAGAAAATGAAGTTAGAAAGGCTTGAACTTTGAGGATGTGGCTTTGAGTGGTGCATATTGAATACACAAAAAGTCTGGAGTTGAAATAAGTTAAAAAAAATGAAATGCCTTTGTAACAGATGGGTTTTCGTCGAAAAGCTTGATACTTCGAAGGAGATGGTCCAGTTTGTATACGAAGTGCATCCAGTTTTTGCCGTAACCCTCTTAACTATTTAGCACAAGCTATGTGGGTGAAATGATGGTATCATGCCAAGTTTCAACCTTTTCAGAGTTCATTTGTAGGGTTTTTCAATTTCAGGGTCATATAGCTTAAACAATCATTAAATGCATAAAAAATAGCAAATGAAGTTAGAAAGGGTTAACTCTGGCTTGGTTAACCTTAGTTGTGACTCTGGCTTCGATGGTTCGAGCAGATATAGTCAATGGTATGATTGGATGGACATCAACCCGGACTAAACGGGTTCTGAAATTTTCGAACTCTACCCCCCGGTGGACCGCCTTATTTAGTTTTGTAGAAAATAAACAGAAATTATAAAATCTTAAAAAAACATAATCCTTTGAGATGTACTCCCTCCGTTGGTAAATATAAGTCTTTTTAGATGTTTCATTAGGAAACTACATACAGATGTATATAAACATACTTTAGAATCTAGATACACTTATTCTGCTTCGTATATGGTCTCCTAGTGAAATCTTTAAAAAGACTTATATTTAGGAACGGAGGGAGTAGTTAGGTTTTAGTGTCTAGTTCGTATAGAAAATTTGAAATATGAATTTTGACAGTTTTTGCAAAAAAACGAAAAAATATAAAACGGCCATAATTTTTGTATACGACGTCGAAAAAAGTTCAATATATAAAAAAACTAGAGAAAAATTCGGACTCGATTTCACCTAGTTTACCCAATGAAGTTTTCTCAGATTCAAAATCCAAAAGTAAAAAAGAAGTTATTTCGAAAAGAAGTTTTTTTCCGGAAAAATCAAAAAAATATTTTTAAAAAGTATTTTTGTTTAAAAATAATTAAATGATGTCATATTTGGATTCCTCAGATTTTTCTAATAATAACGGATATATTATTTGTCAAATTTTGGTTTATAGATTTAAAGATATTAATTATGACATATTAAATGAATAAATGGCAAAAAATGAATAAAATCGTATTATAACTTAATTTTTTTCATTGAAATTCAATATTATTATTACTTATTTTGTTTATTTTAATAATTGTTTGGAATTCAAAAAATTAATCATGTGACATTAAGACCTAAGGGTTAACAGGATTGATATCTTACTGTTGTTAGGAAAACAACATCTTGTAAACTTGGAAACCAGGGGCAATAGAACCTGAAAGTTAAGCGTGCTCGAGCTGGAGCAGTGAGAGGATGGGCGACCGATTGGGAAGTTGGACGATTTGGAATGAGTGTGATTAAGGATGATTAGAGATTAAATTGTCAAATAATTGAAAGATTTGAAATATGAATATAAATATAAAGTAAAAAAGTAAAAAAAAACTAAAGGTCCTACAACGCAGAGGGCCTTTAGTAACGGTCCGTGTTGAACCGGGACTAAAGGGAGGGGGGTTTTAGTCCCCACCCTTTAGTGCCGGTTGCAAAACCGGGACTAAAGGCCTTTACGAACCGGGACTAAAAACCCGTTTTCTACTAGTGCCCTCTGATTTTTCTTTTGATGCACCAATGACAAGATTCTCCACGTGCCAAATGGAACACGGCCAATATGACTAGCGAAATACTTCTTATTTTGAAACAGAGGCAAATTGCCTCATCCATTAAATAAGGAGATAAAAGAGTTTAGAGTTTTACATACAATTACTCACACAAAATGATAGTCCCTACTTTCTTTGCTCCGATGGTAACCCATAATTTTGCCTCTTCAAGGATGGTTCCAAGGAGAATAGGCGATGGCGCAAATTTTTGCTGAAATACCCTAATATTTTGCTCGGTCCAAAATGGGTGAGGGAGGTCATGTAGGGGAACGTAGCATGGGAAACAAAAAATTTCCTACGCACACGCAAGATCTATCCATGGTGATGAGCATCTACGAGAGGGAGAGTGGATCTACGTACCCTTGTAGATCGCTAAGCGGGAAGCGTTAAGAAACGCGGTTGGTGTAGTCGGACGTCTTCGTGATCCAAATCGCCGAGCGTACCACGATCTCATCACAATCCGTCCCGCGATCCAATCACGATCCGTCCCGCAAACTCATCATGATCCGTCCCGCGATCTCGTCACGATCCGTCCCGCGAACTCATCACGGTCCTTCCGATCTAGCGCCGAACGGACGGCACCTCCGCGTTCAACGCACGTACAACTCGATGACGATCTCCGCCTTCTTGATCCAGCAAGAGGGAGCGGAAAGGTAGAAGAGTTCTCCGGCAGTGTGACGGCGCTCCGGAGATGGTGGTGGAGCTATTCTGACAGGGCTTCGCCTAAGCACTGCAGAAAACCGATCTAGAGGAGAAGCTATGCACTAGAGGAACAGGTGGCACGTGGCTGAAAATCTTGTACCAAAACCCTAAAATCCTCTAGTATATATAGGAGGAGAGGAGGAGGAGGCTTGGCTGCCCAAAAGGCAGCCCTTGGGTCGTCCAAACCAAGGAGGGAGGAGTCCTCCTCCTCCACTCCTAGTAGGATTAGGACTCCTTCCTTATTTGGCCCTTTTTTTTTGCCTTTTTCCATCTTTTTCCTTTTGAGCTTTTCTTCCCAGCCTCATGGGCCTTGTGTGGGACTACCACCAGCCCCCAAAGGGCTGGTATTTACTCTCCCACAGCCCATATAGCCTATTGGGTCGAAATACCCCTCCCGATGGTCCCCCGGTACACTACCGGCACTCCCGGTACACTACCGATGAGCCCGAACTTTTCCGGCGACCAAAACAGGACTTCCTATATATCATTCTTTACCTCCGGACCATTCCGGAGCTCATCGTGACGTCCGGGATCTCATCCGGGACTCCGAACAACCTTCGGTCACAACCATGCATAACTCTATACTACCGAAACGTCATCAAACCTTAAGTGTGCAGGGTTCGAGAACTATGTAGACATGACCGAGACACCTCTACGGTCAATAACCAATAGCGGGACCTGGATGCCCATATTGGTCCCTACATATTCTATGAAGATCTTTATCGGTCGAACCTCTATGTCAAGGATTCAGTTAATCCCGTATGATGTTTCCCTTTGTTCTTCGGTATGTTACTTGCCTGAGATTCGATCGTCGGTATCTGTATACCTGGTTCAACCTCGTTACTGGAAAGTCTCTTTACTCGTTCTGTAATACAAGATCCCATGGCTAACACTTAGTCACATTGCTTGGAAGGCTTATTGTGATGTTGTATTACCGAGTGGGCCCTGAGATACCTCTCCGTCACACGGAGTAACAAATCCCAGTCTTGATCCATGCCAACCCAACAGACACCTTTGGAGATACCTGTAATGCACCTTTATAGTCACCCAGTTACGTTGCGACGTTTGATACACACAAGGCACTCCTCCGGTGTCCGTGAGTTGCATGATCTCATGGTCAAAGGAACATATACTTGACATGCAGAAAACAGTAGCAATAAACTGACACGATCATATGCTACGTTTGTAGTTTGGGTCTTGTCCATCACACCATTCTCCTAATGATGTGATCCCGTTATCAAATGACATCTCATTTCCATGGCTAGGAAACCTTAACCATCTTTCATCAACGAGCTAGTCTATTAGAGGCATACTAGGGACATGGTTTTGTCTATGTATCCACACATGCATCTAAGTCTCCGATCAATACAATTATAACATGGATAATAAACGATTATCATGAACAAGGAAAAATGATAATAACTAATTTATTATTGCCTCTAGGGCATATTTCCAACAGGTCATGGCATGCCAATTCGGGTTTCGTATATTGGTTCACTTGTCCCACCACTCCTTAACGGATTCATCAAGATGCCATTCAAAAATGTTTACGTGAGGTAGTCCAAGCTTCTGAGATAGTCCAAGCTTCTGGTTGATAGATCTCCAAAGCCTAAGCGTCTAGCGACACTTGAAGAAGAGGAGATGACCCATTTCTTGTTCTCTCTTGCATAGCAGACAAAGACCGCAAATGACCCAACCATGCTTCTCCAACCGGTCGACGGTCCAAATACTTAAATAGCTTGCTTGAGCAGTGCAACCGCATTTACTCGCCCATGTGTTTTCTAGCGTTGTCTGCGAAACACATCTTTTCATACAACCCCATCCCACGTCAAGCATTCCATCAGGCCAACTCCAGCGCGCGACCCCATCCGGACGTTCGTTTGGCCCGGATTCTGTTCGTTTGGGGCGGGCGATAGGGTCGTATCCGGACCTGTCCTGGGATGCGGTGGCCATGCGCCCAACGCGCGGACGCATCCTTCGGTCGCATCCTGTCCGCCCACGTTAAATATCAATTGTCCGGAATAGAAATAGTTTTAACAACCCAATTGAAATTGTCTCAAATAAAATAGTTTTACAACCAAATCGAAATTGTCTCGAATAAAATAGTTTTACAACCAAATCGAAATTGTCTTGAATAAAGATAATTAAGCAATACATCTATTGGTTTCCAATGTGATCCCACATGTGCTCAACAAAGTCATTTTGAAGCTACAAATGAGTGTGCCAATCACGGATTTCATGATGGAATTGGGTAAATTGCTCAAACGTGGCCGATTCTTGGTGTAGGGCTCAACATGGTTACCTTGAAAATCAAATCCTTGATCGAAAATGGAGTCATCGCGCTCGTCCTCGACGATCATATTGTGCATGATCACACAAGCAGTCATCACCTCCCAAAGCTTACCTTCATCCCATGTCAATGCAGGGTTTTGAATGATACCCCATCGGGATTGAAGCACACCAAAAGCACGCTCCACATCCTTTCTAGCACTCTCTTACATTTGTGCAAATATCTGTCTTTTCTCACCTTGGGGGTTCGAGATTGTCTTCACAAAAGTTAACCACTGAGGATATATACCATTAGCCAGGTAGTATCCCTTGTTGTAGTGGTGGCCATTGATCTCAAAGTTGACAGCTGGGGAGTGGCCTTCTGCAATCCTAGCGAACATTGGGGAACGCTACAGCATGTTGATGTCATTGTGAGAACCGGCCATGCCAAAGAAAGAATGTCATATCAAAGATCGTGCGAAGCCATCACTTCTAATATGACAGTGCACGCTTTCACATGCCCCTTGTACTGGCCCTGCCAAGCAAATGTACAGTTCTTCCACTCCCAGTGCATACAATCTATGCTGCCAAGCATGCCTGGAAAGCCTCTATCGGCGTTGATCGCCAACAGCCTTTCTATGTCAACGACATTTGGCTGCCTCAAGTACTCGGGGCCAAACACCGCTACCACAGCCTTGCAGAAGTTGTACATAGACATATGGACTCACTCATGCGAATGTACTCATCCACAAGATCGTCTGGAATTCCATATGCAAGCATGTGAATGGCGGCGGTGCATTTCTGATAAGAGGAGAATCCAAACTTGCCAAGGGCATCCGTTTTGCACTCAAAGAATGGGTCATGCTGAACCACTCCCTCACGGATGCGATTGAACACATGCCTTGACATACGAAAACGACGACGGAATTTCTCCGGTTTGAAGAGTGTGGTATTCTCAAAGTATTCAGCATAGAGCAAGGACTGGTCTCTCTCTCGCGCGGTCCAGGTTGGGCGCACGGCCAGGCACTGACCCCCTGTACCGAGGCCGCTGCCTTTGAATGTGGTCATGAACGACCAGTGCAGCCACCACAAGTTCTTCCTGAGGACGAATCATCCGATGAACAAATGAAGTGGCTGAAGAAAAATTCATCTCCACTATCCATACCTTTGTGGGCAAAGTGTTAAACACCTTGCGATCGTGATGGCGAAGAGGCCACGAATCACCTCGAGGCAGTGGGGATGGATGGCGGCCGGCTATAGGTCGCTCTGTAGCACCCCCAACGGAAGCTACCGTTGCCAATGGGCGTCGGCGGCGGTTGTATCCCCTCTGCGACCGAACCCGACAGCGATGGCCAAAACACCTCCGAACGACGGCCAAAACTCCTACCAAAGGGCGGGCGTGGTGGCGGCCATGGTGAGACGTGTTTTGGTATGGACGACCGAGGGGCGAGCAGCAAGAAGGCGGTCGGATAATAGTGGCGGCGCCGGCGGCGGGGCTGGGCGGGGAGGGGCCGGTGAAGGCTTGGGGTGAATGAATCGGCAGAGTCCCCGACAGGCGGGCCAAGGGAGGACAAGGGCGTGCGTCCCGCCCGTCCGCGCGCTGTCCGTTTCTCTCCAAACCCCGCACAAGTTTGGGCTGGGAATGAGTCGAAAACGGATATTTACCCATTTGGTGCCATGCGTTGGGTCACGCTATTCGTCCGTTTTATCCCAAACGGACGCATCCGGACAGGATGGGGTCGCGCTGGGTCACACGCTGGAGTTGGCCTCATGTAAAACGGACGCACCGGACATGATGAGGTCGCGCTGGGTCTTGCGTTGAAATTGGCCTCATGCCGAATAAAAAGTTTTTGAGCAGCGATGCTACAATGTGGCATGTCCTAGTACGCTAGCACGCATGTCCAACCATGCTCAACACTGATTTGCCGCTGTAGCAGTCCACCCCGCCGCACGTGTTTTGACAAACAAGACTTCTTAACTAACTTTAAAAAAATGACACTCTCCTAGACGTCCATGTCTTCTAATTAGGTTCTTGAACGTCGGCAAACGCCATGTACCCACCACGGTTTAAAGGCTATCTCACTACTACTACACAGATTTCTTAAGACAAGCACAAAACCACTTAATGTCATGAGCACACACAGCCCACGTTTCCCGCGCTAGTAAATCCACTTTATCAGAAATCAAATCTTCTCTACATAGTCAAGAATGGGCCAGAAATCTCGGACAGTGCGGCCATCATCTGTCGTAGGGTGACCAAGGCTGACATTGTTCTCTCTCAAACACCCTAAGAGCATCTTCAACAGCCATACAAAGAATTCACGTTTAATAAAAGTTTTAGCGCGTGACTGTAACATTTTTATTGTGCGCGGACAAACATTTCTTTAGTAGAAATCCAAAAACGCACGTAAAAAAAAACGCGCAGTTCAAATTATGAAGCGCGCATTATCCGGCGCCTCAAATTTACAACTTTTCGTAACGCTTTTTAGTGCATGCCCAAAACTTTAAAGCGCGTGCAGTATTTTACAACCTCTGCTAGAGCCTGTCCAACGTCCAAAAAACGGATTTTTAGCGTGCGGAGCTGTTTTTATGCGGCTGTTGGAGATGCTCTAACAAGATCCTTAGTGTACCGGTCTATAAGCGTGTGTGAAGGCCAGTGCATCTTCTCGCCACAAGTGGTTGAGAGAGAGTGATTGTACGTCGAGCGATGCTCAGAAATGTACCATCCATTGTTTTTTCTATAAAATGACCTAGGGCGCACTTTATTAACTTCGAATCACCATTACATCAAAGATAATGTCTGGAATAATAAAACTAGGCGGCTAACCGTCCCAGTTAATTACAGCATTTGAATCATAAACATGCGTAGCAAAATTATTTGCGACCCTATTAGCATCTCTAGGACTGTGTGTGAAGTTCACTGCACCTATTCTTGTTGGTCGTTGGAAACAATCTGCAAGTATCGCTGTGGAGGGGCTCCAAACTTCAGAAACACCATTGCATGCTTGAATCAGTTCTAGTGAATCAGATTCTATGATCCCTCCAGCACATCCTAGATTTTCAATAATCATCAAGCCCTTCCACATCGCTGTAGCTTCAGCTGCAAACGCATCATATATGTTATTCACGAGCCATGCGTCCCCTGCAACTGGATCCTCCTTGTGGTTACGAAGAACAACAGCGGCTGCACCCGATTCATCCTGGAAAAAAGCGGCGTCCACATTCATCTTATAGCTTCCTACAGGAGGTTTCCGCCAAGATATTTTCTGTGTCTGGACAGTGCTCTTCGCTGCTACATACTCCTTCTGTTTCTAAATATAAGTTTTTTTAGAGATTTCACTAAAAAACTACATACGAAGCAAAATGAGTAAATCCATACTCTTACGTATGTCTATATACATCTGTATGTAGTCTTCTAGTAAAACCTTTAAAAAGACTTATATTTAGGAACGGAGGGAGTAGTTTAAAGTAATAGCGTTGCTTGCAAACACAATTCTGGTTGGGAGTGCAATTGATTTTTCTTTGACAAATTCTCTCCTATGCCACCATATATACCATGCTCCCACCATCACTGATTCCGCAATACCAAGATATGTTAAGACTGGTATTTCTTTCACAATATTATGAATGATTTCCTTCAGTACTATACTGCCCGACCGATTTACTTGCAAACCTTCATCTATTATCTCTGACAGGCCCATTGCTCGCCATACTTATTTTGCACACCGACAAGTGAAAATTAAGTGTCTAATGTTCTCTGCCCCCTCTGAGCATATCGAACAATGTGGGGCCACCTTTATATGTCTGTTGGCCAAGGCAGACCGAGCCGCTATAATTCCATGTAAGGCTTTGCAGGCAAAGATTTTTATTTTACTTGGCACTCTTAATTTCCATAGAATTTCCCATACTAGATTGATCTTCGAACTTCCCTGTCCATCTGTCCTTCTGATCTGTGCATCATGTTGGTGGTGCCATTCAACATAATAGGCTGACCGAAATGTAAAGGTATATGATTTAATAGAGTTCCAGGCCACAAAGTCCTCCATCAGCTGAACATTTAACGGAATGCTCAAGATTCATTCAACATCTACATGGGAGAAAATGCTTCTGGTAAGAGCTTCGTCCCACTCCCCTGAGTATGGATGAATTAATTCGTCAACTCTAGATAACAAGTAGGTTCCCTTAGGTATTAGGATCTTCCTATTTGGGTTGCTCGACACCCAGCAATCGTTCCAAATGTTGATGTGTGATCCTGTCCCAACATGCCATACGTGTCCTCTCATGAAAGTTTGGAGGCCCAAAACAATAGATTGCTAAGTAAAATAAGATCCCTTCTTATTCCCGGCCTTCAAGATATTACCATCTAGGTAGTATTTTGCATGGAGCACTCTTGCACACAAAGTGTCAGGGTTAGATATCAATCTCCAACATTGCTTTGCAAGCAAGGCTAGGTTAAAAGCATGAAGATCACGAAAGCCCATTCCACCCTCATTTTTTGGTATACACATGTACTACCATTCCCACCAATGCATCCTCTTTTGCTCATCTTCATCACCCACCAGAAGCTTCCCATGGCATCCATAATTTCGATACACACTTTTTTGGAATATTAAAAAATCCCATATTAAAGACTGGCAGGGATTCACTAGTAGAAAACAGACCTTTCGTCCCGAGCTTTAGTCCCGGTCTGGTCACGAACCGGTACTAAAGATGGTATTAGTCCCGGTTCGTGCCGGCTACAACGGCTAGGAGCAGGGCGACCTTTAGTACCGGCTCGTGAGGGACCTTTAGTACCGGTTCGTCTCACGAGCCGGTACTAAAGGGGGCGTGGCAGGGTTTTGGTCAGACATGGGCCCCGCTTGCACCTTTAGTACCGGTTGGTGTCACCAGCCGGTACTAAAGGGCAACCTTTAGTATCGGCTAGTGACACCAGCCGGTACTAAAGACTTCCTACATATACATCCGTCCGCAGCCGATCGAAAGAGCTCTGTTTTCTCCCCTGTTCTTCTTCTTGCTCAAAGCTCATCCTCCATTTTGCCAAGGATTTGTCAAGATTTAAAGGCACCCCATCTATCCAAGTGTTCATAAAGGTTAGCAACTTTGCTCCTTCATCTCTTGCTAGATTAGCTTGTGGTATGCTCAAAGATATGTGATATGTGATTTGTGGGTGTTTATTTGATTTATATCCAATTTGAGCTCAAATTAACTTGTTAGGATGCATATGTGTAGGTGTGGTTTATTTGGTGTGCCTTCCCATGTTCTTCTTCTTGCTCGAAGCTCATCCTCCATTTTACCAAGGACTTGTCAAGATTTAAAGGCATCCCATCTATCCAAGTGTTCATAAAGGTTAGAAACTTTGCTCCTTCATCTCTTGCTAGATTAGCTTGTGGTATGCTCAAAGATATGTGATATGTGATTTGTGGGAGTTTATTTGATTTATATCCAATTTGAGCTCAAATTAACTTGTTAGGTTGCATATGTGTAGGTGTGGTTTATTTGGTGTGTCTTCCCATCCCCGGCCGTCCTAACCACCGTCCATCGTCCGCACCATCTCGTCGCGGCACCGACCACCTTGGTGAGCCTCTTGTTCTTCTTAAAATCTTAATTTTTTTTTACTTGTATGATTTAGATACCTGCGTGTACGATTTACTTACTTGTATTATTGTTAGTTATTCTATAGTGTAATGGTTATGGTATCCGCCCACGTCGGTCCTCGTCCAGTCTATGATTCAGATGTGGTATGTCATTAATTATCTTTTATAACTATTTCACATATCATCTAATGTCTATGACAATTAATTATGCCACCAAATTGACGTAGATATTTTTATCTATAGGAAGTAGTTGAACAAGAAATTCCAACCGACTATGCAATTCTGCTCGAGAAATTAACACAAGCTGAAAAAGAAATTGATCATTTGAAAGAAAAATTGAAAAGAACTGAAGATGAGAAGATGGGATTGGAGTTGCATGTTGCCGATATCGTCGATGATCACAAGAACAAGATGGTTGTAATGCGCTTGAAGCTTAGAAAGATTAGAAAATATGCCATTGATAAAGAGGCTTGGTATCATTATGCTGTTGGCTCAATTGTTACTTTAGTTGCGGTTATGATCGCATATGTTGTTGTATTCACATGTTTTAGATAGTTGGTGTTGTTTTATGAGATGTATATGTATGAACTATAAGTATCCATTATTTGCAGTAATAACATTTGGTCACTGCTAGCTCTACTTTTGATTGTAATGTGATGATGAAGTTGTATTAATTTGGTCACTTCGATGTTGTGTAGTGAACATGAGCCGGCAATGGATGTACGATGACCGACTAAGTCCAGGGTTTCTTAATGGCCTGCATGATTTTATTCTGTGGCTGAGACAAATAAGCAGAATGATTTCATGTGTTGTCCATGTCGTGACTGTAAGAATGATAGGAATTACTCTAACTCAAAAACCCTTCACTACCACCTGCTGAAGTCCGGTTTCATGTCCGGCTATAGCTGTTTGACCAAGCACGGAGAAAGAGGGGTTATAATGGAAGACAATGAAGAAGAAGAGGATGATGACAACTATCCTTTCGCTGATACAACAATGGGGGAAGCTGAAGCAGAGACATCAATGGGGAAAGCTAAGAAGAGGCATCAGATGAGCCCGCTGATGATTTGGGTCAAGTCATTGCTGATGCAAAGAGAAACTGCGAAAATGATAAGGAGAGGTTGAAGTTGAAACACATGTTAGAGGATCACAAGAAATTATTGTATCCAAATTGTGAAGATGACCAGAAAAAGCTGGATACCACACTGGAATTACTGCAATGGAAGGCGAAGAATGGTGTAACTGACAAGGGATTTCAAGAATTGCTGATATTGATAAAGAAGATGCTTCCAAAGGATAACGAATTGCCTGAAAGTACGTACGAAGCAAAGAAGGTTATCTGCCCTCTAGGATTAGAGGTGTAGAAGGTACATGCATGCCCTAATGACTGCATCCTCTACCGCGGTGAGGAGTACGAGAATTTGGATGCATGCCTGGTATGCGATGCACTGCGTATAAGATCCCCTGCGATGACCCTGGTGATGTGGAGGGCGAACGCCACAGGAAGAGGGTTCCTGCCAAGGTGATGTGGTATGCTCCTATAATACCACGGTTGAAACGTTTGTTCCAAAACAAAGAGCATGCCAAGTTGTTGCGATGGCACAAAGAAGAACGTAAGAAAGACGGGATGTTGAGAGCACCCGCTGATGGGTTGCAGTGGAGAAAAATCGAGAAGGAGTTCGAGGACTTTGCAGCTGACGCAACAAAGTTCTGGTTTGGTCTTAGTACAGACGGCATGAATCCTTTTGGCGAGCAGAGCTCCAGTCACAACACCTGGCCTGTGACTCTATGTATCTACAACCTTCCTCCTTGGTTGTGCACGAAGCGTAAGTTTATTATGATGCCAGTGCTCATTCAAGGCCCTAAGCAACCCGGCAACGACATTGATTTCTACCTAAGGCCACTAGTTGATGAACTTCTACAGTTGTGGAAAAAACCAAGTGTGCGTGTGTGGGATGCGCACACACAGAAGGAAATTGACCTACGAGCGTTGCTGTTTGTGACCATCAATGATGAGCCTGCTCTTAGTAACCTTTCAGGACATACAAACAAGGGATACAATGCATGCATGCACTGTTTAGATGATACTGAAAGTATATATTTGGATAATTGTAAGAAGAATGTGTACCTGGGACATCGTCGATTTCTACCGATCAAGCATATCTTAAGAAAGGCAGGCAACAATTTCAAAGGTGAGCCAGATAACCGGAAGAAGCCTGGCCTCCGTACTGGTGAATATATATTTGATATGGTCAAGGATTTACAGGTAATCTTTGGAAAGGGTCCTGGCGGACAATTTGTTCCGAATGACGCCAACAGGCACGCACCCATGTGGAAGAAGAAATCTATATTTTGGGAACTTGAATATTGGAAAGCCCTAGAGGTCGGCAATGCAATCGACGTGATGCATGTGACGAAGAATCTTTGTGTGAACCTGCTAGGCTTCTTGGGCGTGTATGGAAAGACAAAAGATACACCGGAGGCACCGGAGGACAAGCAAAGAATTAATGAAAAAGACGGCATGCCTCCAAAGGAGTATCAAGGTCCTGCCAGCTATGCTCTTACAAAAGAAGAGAAGGAAATCTTTTTTGAATGACTGCTTAGTATCAATGTCCCGTCTGGCTTCTCGTCGAATATAAAGGGAATAATAAACATGGTAGAGAAATTTTTTCAAAATCTAAAGTCTCATGACTGCCACGTGATTATGACGCAATTACTTCCGGTTGCACTTAGGGGGCTTCTACCGGAAAATGTTCGATTAGCCATTGTGAAGCTATGCGCATTTCTCAATGCAATTTCTCAGAAGGTAATCGATCCAGAAATCCTACCAAGGTTATAGAATAACCTGGTGCAATGTCTTGTCAGTTTCGAGTTGGTGTTCCCTCCATCCTTCTTCAATATTATGACGCACGTTCTAGTGCATCTAGTCGAAGAGATTAACATTCTGGGTCCTGTATTTCTACACAATATGTTCCCTTCGAGAGGTTCATGGGGGTCTTAATGAAATATGTTCATAACCGTGCTAGGCCAGAAGGAAGCATTGCCAAGGGATATGGAACAGAGGAGGTTATTGAGTTTTGTGTTGACTTTTTTCCTGACATTAAGACGATTGGTCTTCCTGAATCGCTGCATGAGGGGAGACTGGGTGGAGAAGGCACATTAGGAAAGAAAGAAGCAATAAATATGGACGGGCATTATTTCACTCAAGCACACTACACGGTTCTACAAAATTCCATCTTGGTGACTCCATATATGGAGGAACACAAGGATATTGTATGGTCCAAGAACCCGGAGCAGTCTGACCCCTGGATTGAACGTAAACACATGGAGACTTTTGCCAGTTGATTGCAAACAAAGCTTATCAATCACAACGATGTTCCAGATGAACTGCACTGGTTGGCCAAGACACCAAGTTCGACTGTAACGACTTTCAAAGGGTACGAGATAAATGGGAATACATTTTACACGATCGACCAAGATAAGAAGAGCACCAACCAAAACAGTGGTGTCCGCTATGATGCTACCAACTTTGAAGACACATATTATGGTTACATAGAGGAGATATGGGAACTTGACTATGGACCTGATCTTAAGGTCCCTTTGTTTTGATGCAAATGGGTCAAATATACTGGAGGCGGGGTACATGTTGACCTGCAGTACGGAATGACAACAGTGGATCTCAACAATCTTGGATACACAAACGACTCATTCGTCCTAGCCAATGATGTGGCTCAGGTTTTCTATGCGAAGGACATGTCTAGCAAACCGAGGAGAAAAAAAGATAAGGAAGCGAATACATCATACGATGAGCCAAAGCGCCACATAGTTCTTTGAGGGAAAAGAAACATTGTGGGAGTGAAGGACAAGACAGACATGTCCGAAGATTATGAAAAGTTTCATGAAATCCCTCCCTTTAGAGTGAAGACTCGCCCAAGCATCCTATAAAATGATGAAGATTATCCATGGTTACGACGCAATCGTAAGAAAGGGACAAACACGCAGAAAAAGTCTTACACCGCGAGATCCCACTCTGGGATGTGTCCGGCTTCACCGTCATCACTTTCTATATATTTATGTGAAGGACATGCATGCATTTCCTAGCTAGCATGGTATATCTTTTGTAACAGTTTGTACACGAAGTGCATCCAGTTTTTGCCGTAACCCTCTCAACTCTCTAGAAGTTGCTATATTGGTGAAATTATGATGTCATGCCAAGTTACAACCTTTTCAGAGTTTATTTGTACTCCTTTTCAAATTCAGGGTCATTTATCTCAAAATAAATCATTAAATGCATGAAAAATATCAAATGAAGTCAGAAAGGGTTGAAAATTGATGATGTGCCTTTGAATGGTGCATATTGAACACACAAAAAGTATGGAGTGAAAATAAGTTATTAAAAATGAAATCCCTTTGTAATAGATGAGTTTTCGTCCGAAACCCTCATACTTCTTATGAGATTGTCCAATTTGTACACGAAGTGCATCCAGTTTTTGCCGTAACCCTCTCAACTCTCTATAAGTTGCTATGTGGGTGAAATTATGATGTCATGCCAAGTTAAAACCTTTTCAGAGTTCATTTGTACTGCTTTTCAAACTCGAGATATGAATATTTCAAATGCCATAGTTAATCAAATTATCTTATACAACACTTGAAGTTGTTCAAACGTGCATGGAAATGCCATAAACAAATTCTTTATATTTTTCTGATATTTTTTCATATATTATTTATTTCCATTGGAGTCCTACGTTTTTTCTATGATTTTCTAAAGTTTAAGGGGTTTTTCTGAAAATAATAACTAATATTTAATTAAAGGACCCTTTAGTACCGGTGCTGCCACGCACCGGTACTAAAGGTCCACCGCCCCTGCGTTCTGTTGGGAGGTCCTTTAGTACCGGTGCGTGGCTAGCACTGGTACTAAAGACCCTTTAGTACTAGTGCGTGCCACGCACCGGTACTAAATGTCCACCGCCCCCGCGCTCTGTTGGGAGGACCTTTAGTACCGGTGCGTGGCTAGCACCGGTACTAAAGACCCTTTAGTACCGGTGCCTGCCACGCACCGGTACTAAAGGTATGTCTAGTATAAAAGGAGGACTTCGTCATCCTGGGCCAAGCAACGCACCGGGAGAGCTCAACTTGCGCCGCCAGGCTGCCGAAATCGCCCTCGCCGCCGTCGCCCTCGCCACCGTCGCTCTCGTCGTCGTCACCCTCGCCGCCGTCGCACCACCACCGCGCCATTGCCATCGCCCTCACCACCGCCGCTGTCGCACCACCACCGCCATCGCCCTCGCCGCCGTCGCCCTCGCCGCCGTCGCCCTTGCTGCCGTCGCCCTCGCCGCCATCGCTCTCGCCGTTGTCGCACCACCACCATGCCATTGCCGTCGCCCTCACCACCGCCGCCGTCGCACCACCACCGCCGTCGCCCTCGTCGCCGTCGGTCGTGCCGCCGTCGCCCTCACCACCGCCGCCGTCACCCTCGTCACCGTCACCCTCGCTGCGGTCGCCTTTGCCTACCCGGACGCCGCCCCTCGCCGCCGTCGCTCTCACCACCGCCGCCGTCGCCCTCGCCGCCGTCGCCCTCACCATCGCCGCCGTCGCCCTCTCCGCGGTCGCCCTCGCCGCCGTCGCCCTCACCACCGCCGCCGTCGCCCTCGCCGCAGTCGCCCTCGCCGCCGTCGCCCTCACCACCGCCGCCGTCGCCCTCGCCGCAGTCGCCCTCGCCTACCCAGACGCCGCCCCTCGTCGCCGGTCCCGTCGCCACCGATCCCGTTGCCGCCGCCCCGAGCCCGTCGCCGACGCCACTTCCGGGTCAGGAGGCTAGGTGAGATCTCCCGGCCGACCCCTCTCCCCGATGATCGTCGGACTAGTGTGTAGATGCTAGGGTATCTAGGGTCCCTCGACGTTGAACCCCGACACCCTGACATGACACCCCCGACACCCGACCCCGACAACGACACAACACCCCTATTTAGTTAGTTAGTTAGTTAGGTTGTCAGGTTATTAGGATATGTGTTAGTTTATGTTTAGTTTAGGTTTAATTTAGTTTATGTTTAGTTTAGTTTTAGGTTTAATTTAGTTGGATCCTAATGCGTGTGTGACTTTAGGTCTGTCGTCGATCCTAATTTAGTTTTAGGTCGTGGGGGGCTCTTCCTCTTTCTCCTCTTCTTTGCGATATAGTCATCAATATATTGTGCAAGAAGAGGAGAGGGGAAGCGTCCATCACCGCCGGTCGAACCTATTACTACGAGAGAGTGTCCACCAACATATATACACCACCGTATCAATGTGAGAGAGTGCGCACCAACACACCATGAGATATGTGAGAGTTATTTAAGGAAAGTCTCGACAGACCGATAGTCACACACACATTAGGATCCAAAGCGTGCTGTAATTCTTGATTTTGCTAGATGCTAAGTGTTAATTTTGCTAAGTGTTAATTTTGTTAAGTCTTAATTTTGTTTAGTGTTAATTTTGCTAAGTTTTTTTTCGTAATTAAGTGTTTCTTCTCGACGTCGACGATGCCGATCCCGCATCCTCGTCGTCGAGTCGCTGGAGGAGGTCACTTGCTTGAGCCGAGGGGCCCTGTCAGGGACTAGGCTCCGCCGGGCTGGTACTGGGAGGTGCTGCCTTCCGGGCGGCGCAACTTGGCGAGGAGCCCGCCCGTCGTCGACCCGAAGGTTCTGTGGTGGAGGCCGCATTGGCCACGAAGTTTTCAGAGGCTTGAGTCCCCCGCGGAGGTGGTACAGTACCATGTCAACAAGAAGAACGAGCACGTCCGTCACTACATGGCAGCTTTGGAGGCCAGGTCTGACAATACCTGGCAGATTCTTCAGGGATCTCACTGCAGCTATGTTCCTGTGATGGTTCCTTCTCTTTGGGTGTCCACTGCCCGCCCCGATATCCGCCGGGCGCTAGGGTTCTAGCTAGATCAATATATTAGCTAGCTACTATTATGATGTATTAGCTAGATCGATGGAGATTAGCCGATGTATTGAAAATTATCCAAGATTATGCAGATGAGATCTTTTCTAAGAACTATACTATATATGTATTCGATGATGCATTATTAATTAACTATCAGTTATTTTGTTTCTTGAATGCATGGTAATTTAAATACTAATTTGTCTTATCTATATTATTATGGACTAGTTATTAAGCTATGGATAATACTGGTAGAGCTCATGAAGAGGACATCTTTGACATGATACGCTCCTCCGAAAACCCAGCGGACATTCGAGGTGAATCACATGATCATGATGATGGCTCACAATATCTGAACGATCACGGTGATGGATGTGAGACCGAGGAAGAACAACTTATGTTCCAAAATCCGGAACAACCAAGAATGTTCGGCGAGGTATATACACATCCATTAGCCTCTGTGATCATTACATGTGTATTAATTGATTTGTATATATATATATATTAACAAATCTTTCTTATTTTAATTATCAGCCTTCCGGATCGAGCCAATCTGGTAGAAATGTACGAGGCGCTGCCAAAATATTGGACGGCAACGTAAAGCTCAATCTTGATGCTTTCAAACATAATGGCGAACCGACTCACCCTGAAGCCAATACCAAGACATTTGTGCGTCAATGCGGAGTGGTTGCTAGGGACGGAGTCCCGATCACAATGCATGAATGGATTCAGCCAAAGGAACCAAAACCAGGAGTGAATTATGTCGATACAAGAATTAAAGATGCCCTTTGGCGAGAGCTCATGGAGTATTTCACCCTACCAGATTCTCTCTCACAGCGTCAAAGGAAAAATGTCAAGGAGTTTGCTCTCCATAAGATGGCCGGCGCGTTCCAGACTTGGAAGAAAAGATTATGGACTGAGTACAACGCTAGAGGCAAGAAGGCGCCCGAATTCAAAGGAATATACGAGAAGGTAAGGGATCACTGGGACGCATTTATCGAGTACAAGACATCCATAGCTGCTATGGAGAAGTCGGCAAAGAATAAGATAAATGCTGAGAAAAAAGTATCACCATAAACTAGGGACAGGTGGATACAAGTCAGCCATTCCTAAGTGGGATGCATTAGAGAATAAGATGCTTGCTGAAGGGATCACTCCAGTAACCTTCAACTGGCCCAAGAGGTGCAGGAATTGGTTTTTTGCGCATGGGGGAAAGTTGGACCCAGCCATAGGGAAGATTATTGGACTGGCCAGTCTGAAGCATGCATCAGATGAGTTGATTCAAGCAATAAAATATGCCCAAGAAGGACGGTTTCATCCCGATAGGGAGAACGACGAGCTTACACGCGCCCTCGGGAATGTCGAACACGGAGGACGAACACGAGGCATGGGCGTTGTTCCGTGGTACGAGGGGTTTGCGGGATGGCAGGACAGTTATAAAAGCCATTCGAGAAAAAAGAAGGTGGAAGCAGACCGACTTTCAAAGTTGGAACAGAAGTATGAGCAGCAGCAGCTGCAGATACAGGTACCGACCCAACAAAGGGAAACTCCGTAGCAGGAGGCAGGGGAAGAACCCGTCCCATCTACAATGCAGAAAAGCAGCATGGGTTCCACGGGGGCACCGTTGGGTCACACCCTCGTGGATGATATCACCGAGAAGACATCTTGTGAGCTAATCCAGAAAATGAAGAACATACCCGTGCGGGTCGCGACGGGCTATGCTTTACCAAATACACCTGATGTTCTCTGGCATTTCAATCTGGTTCCAGCTGGTTATGCTCATGTCGCGGTGGACACAATAGAGCCGGGATATGATGAACTATTGCTTGACATCCCTGGAGGTGAGGGGGAGTCCACATTGGCAGAAGCCGGCTGTGGTCTTATTCTATGGAGTAAGGACTACATCGTCTTTCCACACTCGGCGCTAAGGCCACCGGCTCCTCCGAGTATCGATGTCCAGCGCGAGGGATCCTAGCCAGAGGCATCGCAGCGCCAGCAGTCCTCCGCACCTCGCCAGCAGTCACCTCGGCATCAGTCACCTCGCCAGCAGTCCTCCCCACCTCGAGCTCCCCCATAGTCGTCCTCACCTCGAGAGGCATCCCACCTCGCCAGCAGTCCTCCCCACCTCGCCATGAGCAGTCCTCCCAACCTCGGGACGGAGCACGACGCAAGTCCATATCATCATCGATATCGATCTCCGCCGCGTGAGCCGACTCCACCCGGCAGCGGTCCCGCCAGCAGGGCTCCCAAAAGAGGAAGGCCATCAGTAGTCCTCTTCGGAAGAAAGCAAAGAAGAAACCCGAGCCTCCGGCCAAAAGGAAGCTGCCTTATGACATGACACCAGAGGAAAATAAAATTGAATGCGATCTCCATGTGAAAGCCTTTTTTGCGAAGAAGACCGTGACACCAAAGGAGGTAATACCCGAGGAAGTCCAAGAGCACTTTATGGAACACTTCATTGATCGACCCCCGGCATATATCGAGCGTATGCCGACAGACTATGAGCGACAGATTCAGAAGGCAAGTGAGCAGAGAAGTCGGCCCAGCCCAAGGAAGAAGTCGGGAAGTACGGCATCAACTAGCGGGAAAACAGTTCCCCAGCTCGGAGAACAATCCAAGCAATCGATCTCTCCGCTCAAGGTGAGTACCAATACAAGCACGCAACCGATCCAAGCAGTCGACGTGCAAGGCAACCCAATCGACCTCGAAGTACTAAAGGCTGCAGGTCTCACTCTTGACCAAATCCCTGGCACCGAAGAAATCCGTGGGTACGATGCTACTGAGTACGCAATGCAATATGCCCTCGGAAAAGCACTTGTCACACCCGAGCAGTACAAGGAACTACCAACTGCGATGCGACGGTTGCATGATTGGTATATGCGTGAAGCAAAGCGAGGGAAGACGACGATCATGGTCAAAGTAAGGAAAGAGCATTACGTCAATGCATGTGACATATGTCTTGAATTCTCAAAACTTTTCCAGTTATACCACATGGACTCTATCGACAAAACTCTCATCAATTGCTATTGTCTGTAAGTGATTTATATCTTTAGTAATTTAAGTCTCTAGCTAAGATATCATTCATTGGCTTATCCTCACTATATATGTTCTTTTCTACGCTATTATGCAGATTGAAGATGTGGGAATTGAAACAAGAGGGAATCGATGACATTGGGTTCATCGACCCAAGTACCGTTAATGGTCATGTGGTAAAACATTATGCCAAGGACATAGAAGATCTCTTGGAAAATTTTCTAGAGGCAATAATGAATACCAACAAATCTACTATAATATTTCCTTACAACATGGGATGAGTGTTTACTAAAAATTCTAATTTCGCTTACTAGCTCGCTGTCAAGTGTAGTTGATGAGTTATATGCGCATGCCTGCTTAATTATATAAACTTCTGCGCAGAGACCACTATATCCTCCTATATACTATCCTCGCGGATGGACTTGTTCAAGTGTACGACTCACTAGATACACCAGAACAATCATACGTGGACTTGTATTTTATGATAGAACGGTAATTTCAATCTTTATCGACCTCGCTTTCTTTCATTATTTCCTGATATCAAAAGTAATTATAATAACTCTTTCGTTCTTTTTCTTTGCCGGATAGTGTTTGGAAAAAGATGATAGAAAAAAACCATCACGGTCGTCGATGGAAACCGAAGCTGAAGTGGAAAAAGATGCAGGTAATTAAGTAGTACTACTAGGTCCGCACATCTCACTAATCCTATTTTCAATACCATTATCATGCTCGATTATTAATTATCTTATTCAATTCTATTCTTTTGCAAAGTGCGCGAAGCAGCCACAGGGGACAAATTTATGTGGATATTTCCTCTGTGAGAACATTCGCATCCACACCGAAAGTCATATACGTCGCATAGCAGCACGTGAAAGACAACTCCAGGTTTGGCAGATGACGTCGAAGGTCTCACCCGAGAAACGCTTTGTATCACTTCAAGAGAAATTTGCGGCATTTCTTCTTCAACATGTCATTCATGTAAACGGAGAGCACTATTCCTTACCGCCGCCTCAATAATGCCAGCAAATCAGTAGTAGAGAACTGAGATTTCCTCCGAAGCACTAGCTAGCTAGTCCCGGCCGGGTTTTGGGCCTTAAGTTAATTATAAGTCCCGAATTTATATGGATGTGTAATTCCATTTGTGTGTATATATATATATATACACATTGTGTATGAGATATTGTATATTATATTACACATATATATGTATGCATGAACTTGTGTACTGTTTACAGTATGTAGCACCGTAAAATAAATTTGAAATAAATGGAAAACACAAAAAATAGAGAGGAAAATTAAAACCTAATTAAAAGCTAAAAAAATAGAAGACTTAGTACCGGTTGGTATCACCAACCGGTACTAAAGGTCTTCCACCACCAGTCCACACAGGCAGCTACGTGGAGGGCCTTTAGTACCGGTCCGTGGTCCAACCGGTACTAAAGGTCTGGACCTTTAGTCCCGACCTGTTAGTACCGGTTGGGGACCCGGTACTAAAGGTCAATCCGGCCCTGGACTATAGGCCTGTTCTGCACTAGTGATTGAATAACTGCTTTAAGCAAAATTTCTTTACCGAGCACGCTTTGCGATGGGGCAATTATATAATCCATTATCCTTCTTGGCCTACTTGCTATCATTTTTGAAATGATCTTGTAAAAAACATTACATAGGTTAATGGGCCTATATTGTGTGATTTGCTCCGGATTATCAAACTTAGGAATTAAAACTATAAAGTATCATTCCATCCTTCTGGTTTATTACCTTGTTATTGATTGCATAAAGTACCTCCTCAGTCAATTTGTCCCCCAATATATGCAAACATTTTTTTTAAACACGGCATATGTAGCCCATCTGGCCCCGGGGCTTTCAAATCCCGGATAGAAAACAACGTTTTTTAACCTCCTCCCCTGTATACTCCACCATTCATGTGATCATCAACTTTAGGTACAACTTTGTTTATTACCTGCGGGTCTGGTTCATCTATCTCCGTAGAGAATAAACCTGCAAAGTAACCTGAGATAAATGGATTCAGCTCTGGAATATCCTCTCGCCCCACCCCAAACTCATCTCACAGTTTCTTTATTCTGTTTTTTGCTCTTCTCAGAGAGGCACGGTTATGAAAGTAATCTGTATTTCTATCCCCTGCTTTTAACCATTCAATACGGCTCCTCAATGCCCTGTACATTTCTTCCTGCTCTAACAATTTTTGGACTTCCATTAAGAGGCTGGTTTGCTTTGAGAGGTTTTGGTCCGTCATGGCTTCTCTCATAACACGCTCCAGCTCCTTCTGCACCCCCCGTTAGTTTCCTTCTAGCACTTTCGGGAACTGTTCTGTCCCAATTGTGTAGTTGACTGTGTACAAAAGAAAGTCTTGACGCAAGACAACCATCCTGCACAGCCGTATTTGCCTCGGCCAATGCTTCGGCTACTGTTTCGTGGAACCTAGACACCTTTAGAATACTTATAATGGAGAGTAACATAGATTAGTAACATGTATATGTTATTCGTCTAAATTACTACCTTCACAATGAATAGTAATATAGGGATAGTAACATTAACTCTTTCATTTATTAGTTTATATATTAATCTTGTTTTGATATGCGTTATGTTACTCATAGGGTAGTAACATGTTAAGTTACTCAATTTTTCTCTTCTCATTAATTAGTTGTCACCTCATATTTTTTTTGCTTAGTTGGCATTTATGTTACTACCTATGTTACTCCCATTGTGAGTAATCTTAGCCAATGTGATTCAAAGCGCAAAACTTTCAGTCCCCCAAGCACATCGGAAGTAGGATCCAAACTTAACAAAAGCAGCCTATGATCTAGGCGATAGAAATCCAAGTGTTCCACCCCTGCACCTCCAAATTTCTCATTCCAACCTTCATTTGCTAGTGCCCTGTCTAATCTTGCACGTATTTTACCCTTTTTCCATGTGAATTTATCTCCCATAAATCCAAGATCCCTAAGGTTACAGTCATCGACTACATCTCGGAACGCCTTCATGTAGTTTGGTGGCCTGGGGTTCCCACCTTCTTTTTCAAAAGTGTAGATAATCTCATTGAGATCACCAATAATGAGCCATGCACCATTTCTTTGTAAAGTAGGGTCTAGTTTACATATATTGTACTTGTACACTTATACGTATACGTATAAGTATGTAATTGTAATCTGATCATCTATATATAGAGACGTGAGGTGGATGTTAACCCTCACGCAAAACCCTAAACCATTTTGTTTAACTTGGTATCAGATGCCAACCTGGGCCGCCACGAGATCCTCTGTGCTGCCACCCGATTGATCTCTCCGCCGCCACCGCGCACAGCATTCCTTTGCGCCACCGCCGCGAGTCCTCCTGTCCGCTGTTGCGCACCGCTCTCCTCCGCGCCGCCCGATGTCATCCTCCGCCTTGTCGCTCCCCACTCCCGTCGGCGCCATCACCTCGCCCGCGGCCGCTACGGTTCCCGCCGGGTTCGCCGTTCCGGGGATCTCTGTCCGCCTCGGCCGCACCAATTTCATGCTAGGGGGGGGGGATCACCACCGCCGTTCTCGCCCGTGCCAACCTCCATGGCCATCTTGATGGCACCACGCCAGCGCCGGACAAAACCATCATTGTGGGCACTGGTGACGCCGTGGCGACTGTTGCCAACCCAGCATACCACCATTGGTGGACGCAGGATTAGAAGGTCAAGGGTCTTCTCCTCACCTCCATGGATGAAAATATCTCATGCCAACTCATTGGCTGCGAGTCGGCACAGGCGGTGTGGACGGTCGTCGGTGCCATGTTCGGCACCAAGAGCCGCGCCAACATCCGCCACATCCGGCGTCAACTCCATACGCTGAGGAAGGAGGAGCTGTTGGCGGTTGAATACATGCACAAGATGAAGGCCCTGGCCGACACCATGGCCGCCGCTGGCTCCCCTATACGTGATGATGCACTCATCAATCACATCCACACCGGACTCGGCTCCGCCTACAACTCCATCGCCACCTCCCTGGACGTGACTAATGCATCTATGCCCTACTCCAGCTTCTACTCGCTCGTTCTGTCGTTCGAAGCGCTGCAGGCCCAACAGAGTGCGGCGGAGGGGTGGTCTCCCTCGGCCAACATCGTGACCCACACGGGTTCCTACGGCTCTGGAGGACGTGTGCCCTATTCGGAGCCCTACCCCTCCCATGGTGGGGGTCGCCCGGCTAATGGAACCGGCCAGCCGGGGCAAGGCCACCAAGGTGGCAACGGCGGTCCCAACGGCGGCCGTGACCGCAACCCTGGCCAAGCCGGCAATGGCTGGCAAGGTAGCGGGGGCAACACCGGTAACACTGGCGATGGTGGCCATCGCAATAACCGATGGGGCCCAAGTGCCAGATCTGCAAGAACTGGGGTCATGAGGCCGATGACTATCACAAGCGCTATGACCAGGACCACCACACATTCTTTGCCAACTCGGCCTCCACTAGCACCGTCGATTACCCTTGGGTACTGGATGCCAGGGCTACGGATCACTTGACTAGTGATCTTGAGCGTCTATAGGTCCACGGGCGCTATGACGGCAAGGATCGGGTTCAGGTGGCTAATGATGCGGGTTTTTCTATTTCGCACATTGGTCATTCATGTTTACCCGGTTCATCCCTAAAACTACACAACATACTTCATGTTCCGCACATCACCCAGCATCTTTTTTCTCTTTATCGCTTTGTCTGTGATAATGACGTGTTTGTTTAGTTTCACCGTCGTTTTTTGTTTGTTAAGAAGGCAACCCGGCGCGTACTGCTTCACGATAGAAGTCATGGGGGTGTTTACCCGATCCCATTCGCTCGTGCATCGTGATCATCGTCAAACCATGCATCCTCTAGTGTCAGAGTTTCGTCATCACAATGGCATCAGTGTCGTGGTCACCCTACAAATAATGTGGTCACCTCCATTGTTCGGAGTCATGATCTCCCGTGTTCTAGTTCAAATAATTCAACATTAGAATGTGATGCCTGCCAGCGTGCTAAGAGTCATCAGCTACCTTACTCTATCTATCATGTCACTACTATACCTCTCGAATTAGTACATTCAGATGTTTGGGGTCCCGCTATTGCCTCTTCGGGGGGGGGGGGGTACAAGTACTATGTTATCTTTGTTGATGACTACACACGGTTTACCTAGATTTATTTGCTTAAACACAAGTATGATGTTGAGCAAGTCTTCTATAATTTTCAGGATCATGTCGATCGCCTTTTAGATTGTAAAATAAAGGCCGTTCAGTCGGACTGGGGCGGTGAATACCACAAAATTCATCGCTACTTTCAACGCATGGGCATCTCTCATCGTGTGTCATGTCCACATACATCCCAACAGAACGGTATTGCCAAGCGCAAACACCATCACTTGGTGGAGACCGGCCTTGCTTTGCTTGCGCACTCTTCTCTCCCACCTTGGTTTTGGGATGAGGCTTTTCTTACAGCGTGTTATCTCATCAACCGTATGCCCACTCCGGTTCTCAACAAGGATACACCTTTGTTCCATCTGTTTCATGTTCAACCCAACTATTTCTTGTTGGAAATATGCCCTAGAGGCAATAATAAATTAGTTGTTGTCATATTTCCTTGTTCATGATAATCGTTTATTATCCATGCTATAATTGTATTGATCGGAAACTCAGATACATGTGTGGATAGATAGACAACACCATGTCCCTAGTATGCCTCTAATAGACTAGCTCGTTGATCAAAGATGGCTATGGTTTCCTAGTCATGGACATGAGATGTCATTTGATAGTGGGATCACATCATTAGGAGAATGATGTGATGGACAAGACCCAAACTACGAATGTAGCATATGATCGTGTCAGTTTATTGCTACTGTTTTCTGCATGTCAAGTATATGTTCCGATGACCATGAGATCATGCAACTCACTGACACCAGAGAAGTATTTTGTGTGTATCAAACGTCGCAACGAAACTGAGTGACTATAAAGGTGCTCTACAGATATCTTCGATGGTGTCTGTTGAGTTGGCATGGATCAAGACTAGGATTTGTTACTCCGTGTGACGGAGAGGTATCTCGGGGCCCACTCGGTAATACAACGTCACAATAAGCCTTGCAAGCAATGTGACTAATTGTTAGTCACGGGATCTTGTATTATGGAACTAGTAAAGAGACTTGCCCGTAACGATGTTGAACTAGGTATGGAGATACCAACGATCGAATCTCGGGCAAGTAACATACAGAAGAACAAAGGGAACATCATACGGGATTAACTGGATCCTTGACATAGAGGTTCGACCCATAAAGATCTTCGTAGAATATGTAGGAACCAATATGGGCATCCAGGTCCCACTATTGGTTATTGACCGTAGAGGTGTCTCGGTCATGTCTACATAGTTCTCGAACCCGCAGGGTCTGCACACTTAATTCGGTGACGTTTCGATAGTATAGAGTTATGCATGGTGGTGACCGAAGGTTGTTCGGAGTCCCGGATGAGATCTCGGACGTCACGAGGAGCTCCGGAATGGTCCGGAGGTAAATATTGATATATAGGAAGTCCTATTTTGGTCGCCGGAAAAGTTTCGGGCTTATCGGTAGTGTACTGGGAGTGTCGGTAGTGTACCGGGAGACCATCGGAAGGGGTATTTTGACCCAAGAGGCTACATGGTCTGTGGGAGAGTAAATACCAGCCCGTAGTGGGCTGGTGGAAGTCCCACACAAGGCCCATGCGGCTGGGAAGAAAAGCCCAAAGAGAAAAAGGTGGAAGAAGGCAAAAAGGCAAAAATAAGGAGGAATCCTAGTCCTACTAGGATAGGAGGAGGAATCCTCCTCTCCTCCTTGATTCGACCGACCCAAAAGCCGGTCCTTTGAGGGCCAAGCCTCCTCCTCTATTCCTCTTATATATAATGGAGGTTTTATGGTTTTTGGCACCAGATTTTTAGCCACGTGCTGCCCGTTCCTCTAGTGCATAGTTTCTCCTCTAGATCGGATTTCTGCAGTGCTTAGGCGAAGCCCTGCCGGAATAGCTCCACCACCATCGCCGGAGCGCCGTCACGCTGCCGGGGAACTCTTCTACCTCTCCACTCCCTTTTGCTGGATCAAGACGGTGAAGATCTTCATTGAGCTATACGTGTGCTGAACGCGGAGGTGCCGTCCGTTCAACGCTAGATCGGAAGGACCGTGATCAAGATCGTGAGATGGATCGTGACGAGATCGCGGGAGGAATCGTGATGATTTCGCGGGACGGATCGTGACGAGTTCGCGGGATGGATCGTGATTGGATCGCCGGACGGATCATGATGAGATCGCGGGACGCTCGGCGATTTGGATCACGAAGACGTTCGACTACACCAACCGCGTTTCTTAACGCTTCCCGCTTAGCGATCTACACGGGTACGTAGATCCACTCTCCCTCTCGTAGATGCTCATCACCATGGATAGATCTTGCGTGTGCGTAGGAAATTTTTTGGTTCCCATGCAACGTTCCCCAACATTGGTATCAGAGATACATCATTGTGTAGATGAGATCTCGAGTAGAACACAAAAGGTTTGTGGGCGTTGATGCTTAGATTGCTTCCTCCCTTGGTCGGATTTTGGTTCAGCGGTATTGTGAGATGAAGCGGCCCAGACCAACATTACTCATACGCTTACGAGAGACCGGTTCCGTAGACCGCAACTTGTTGCATAGATGGCTTGCGGGTGCTAGTTTCTCTCACTTTAGTTGGATCGGATTCGACAAAGGCGGTCCTTGAAAAGGTTGAAAAGCAGCTAGTGTATCACCGTTGTGGTTTTTGCGTAGATGAGAATTGTTCTTGCTAGATACCAGTATCAGCCACGTAAAACATTCAACAACAATTAGAGGACGTCTAACTTGTTTTTGCAAGGTATATTGTGATACGATATGGCCAATTACATGATGTGATATATGTGATATATGATATGATCATGTGATGTATAGATTATCACGACTTGCATATCGATGAGTACGGCAACCGGCAGGAGCTATAGGGTTGTCTTTAATTATTGTATGACCCGCGTGTCAATCATAAGCACTATGCAATGCTTTACTTTATCGCTAAACGGTAGCAATAGTAGTAGAAGCATGTTGGGCGCGACAACCCCGATGTCGACACGTTGATGGAGATCAAGATGATGGAGATCATCGTGTTTGCCGGTGACGATGGAGATCATGTCGGTGCTTTCAAGATGGAGATCAAAAGCACAAGTTCATGGCCATATCATGTCACTTATGATTTGCATGTGATGTTAATCCTTTTATGCACCTCGTTTTGCTTAGGACGATGGCAGCATTATAAGGTGATCCCTCACTTAAATTTCAAGATGAATTGTGTTCTCCCCGAGTGTGCACCATTGCAAAAGTTCGTCGTGTTGAGACACCACGTGATGATAGGGTGTGATAGACTCTACGTTCACATACAACGGGTGCAAGATAGTGTTGCACATGCAGAACACTCGGGTTAAACTTGACGAGCCTAGCATGTACAGACATGGCCTCGGAACACAAAAGACCGAAAGGTCGAACATGAGTCATATAGTAGATATGATCAACATGATGATGTTCACCATTGAAAGCACCTCAACTCACGTGATGATCGGACTTGAGTTGGTGAATTTGGATCATGTATCACTCGAATGACTGGAGGGATGTCAATTTGAGTGGGAGTTCTTAAGTAATATGATTAATTGAACTCATTATCATGAACATAGTCAGTAGTATCTTTGCAAACTGTGTTGTAGATTACTAGCTCACGCTGTAGCTCCCCTGAATTTTATATGTTCCTAGAGAAATAGAGTTGAAAGATGATGGTAGCATTATTGTGGACTGGCTCTGTGATCTGAGGATTGTCCTCGTTGCTGCATAGAAGGCTTATGTCCTTAATGCACCGCTCGGTGCGCCAACCCCTCTAGCGTTGTTTTGTGAACATCTGACAGGCACGTTCTGATGACTACTTGATAGTTTACTGCGTCATGCATTACGGCTTAAAATTGAGGCTCCGAAACGTTTTGAACGTCACGGAACATATGAGATGTTCTAAGAGATGAAATTAGGATCTCAGGCTCATTCCCATGTTGCGAGATATGAGATCTCCAACAAGATTCTTTGCCTGCAAGATGAAGGAGAATAGCTCAATCGTTGAGCATGTGCTCAGATTGTCTGGGTGCTATAGTCGCTTAAATCGAGTGGGAGTTGATCTTCCAGATAGGATAGTGATTGATATAGTTCTCCAAGTCACTGTCACTAAGCTACTAGAACTTGGTGATGAACTATAAAATGCCAGGGATATAAATAATGATTCCTGAGCTGTTCGCGATGTTTGACACTACGAAGGTAGAAATCGAGAAGGAGTGTCAAGTGTTGATGGTTAGTAAAAACCACTAGTTTCGAGAAGGGCACGATCAAGGAGGGAAACTTCATGGATAGCAAGTTAGTTGCAGCTCCAGTGAAGCAACCCAAAGTCTAACCCAAACCCGAGACTAAGTGCTTCGATTATGAGGAGAACGGTCGCTAAAGCGGAACAACCCTACATACTTGGTAGATAAGATGGCTAGCAAAGTCGAGAGAAGTATATTTGATATATGTGTTATTGATGTGTACCTTGCTAGTACTCCTAGTAGCACCTGGGTATTGGATACCGGTTCGGTTGCTAAATGTTAGTAACTCGAAGTAAAAGCTACGGAATAAATGGATACTAGCTAAGTGTGAGGTGACAATGTGTGTTGGAGATGTTTCCAAGGTTGATGTGATCAACATCGCACGCTCTCTCTACCTTCGAGATTAGTGACGAACCTAAATAAATGTTATTTGGTGTTTTTGTGTTGAGCATGAATGTGATTAGATCATGTTCATTGCAACACAGTTATTCATTTAACTTAGAGAATAATGGTTATTCTATTTACATGAATAATACCTTCAATGGTCATGCACCCAGTAATAATGGTTTGTTGAAACTTGATCGTAGTAATACACATGTTCATAACATTGATGCCAAAAAGATACAAAGTTAATAGTAATAGTACCACATACTTGTGGCACTACCGCTAAATGTCATATTGGTATTAAACGCATGAAGAAACTCCATGATGACGGATCTTTGGACTCATTCGATTTTGAATCGGTTGAGACATGCGAACCATGCCTCTTGGTCAAGATGACTAAGGACCCCGTTTTCTGTTTTGATGAAGCGGGCAAGTGATTTATTGGAAATGATACATGTTGATGTATGCAATCGAATGAGTCTTGTAGCATGCGGTGGATATTGTTATTTTCTTACCTTCACTGATGATTTGAGTAGATATAATGTATATTTACTTAATGAAACACAAGTCTGAATCGTTTGAAAGGTTCAAGCAAATTCAGAGTGAAGTTTAAGATCATCGTGACAAGAAGGTAAAAATGTTTGCGATATGATCATGGAGGTGAATATCTGAGTTACGAGTTTGACATACAATTTTAGACAATGTGAAAGTTGTTTCACAACTCACGCCACCTAGAACACCATAGTGTGATGGTGTGTCCGAACGTCATAGTCGTGCTCTATTGGATATGGTGCGTGCTATGATGTCTATTATCGTGTTATTACTATAATTTTGGGGTTATGCATTAGAGACAACTACATTCACTTTAAATAGGGCACCATCTAAATCCGTTGAGATGACACCGTGTGAATTATGGTTTGATAGAAACCTATGCTGTCATTTCTTAATGTTTGGGGCTGCGACGCTTGTGTGGAAAATGTTTTCACCTAATGAGATCGAACCCAAAGAGGACAAATGCATCTTCATAGAATACCCTAAGAACAGTTGGGTGAACCTTCAAACTCAGATCCAAGCATAAAATGTTTATTGCTAAAACTGGGTCCTTTCTCGAGGAAAAGTTTCTCTTGAAAGAATTGAGTGGGAGGAAGATAGAACTTCATGAGGTTATTGAACCTCTATTTCAACCAGAGAGTAGCGCAGCGCATGAAGTTGTTTCTGTGAAGCCTACGTTAGTTGAAGAGGAAGTTAATGATGATGATCATGAAGCTTCGGATCAAGTTACTAGCGAACTTTGTAGGTCGACAAGGACGTGTACTGCTCCTGAGTGGTGCGGTAACCCTGTCTTAGAGGACATGTTGTTGGACAACGATGAACCTACGAACTATGGAGAAGCGATGATGGGCCCAGAAACCAACAAATGGTTAGAGGCCATGAAATCCGAGAAAGGATCCATGTATGAAAACCAAGTATAGACTTTGGTGGACTTGCTCGTTGGACGACAGGTCGTTAAGTTCAAATGGATCTTTGAAATGAAGGCAGACGCTGATGGTAAATGTCACCATTTGTAAAGCTCGACTTGTTGCAAAGAAGTTTACGACAAGTTCAAGGAGTTGACTGCAATGAGACTTTCTCACTCGTAGCGATGCTAAAGTCTGTTGGAATTATGTTAGTATTTGCTGCATTTTTCTATTATGAAATCTGGTAGATGGATATCAAAACATCGTTTCCTTAACGGTTTACTTGAGGAAAGGTTGTATGTGATACAACCATAAGGTTTTGTCAGTCCTAAGGATTAAAAGGTGTGCAAGTTTCAGTGATTGCTATGAACTGAAGCAAGCATCTCAGAGTTGGAATATACACTTTGATGAGGTTATCAAAGTTTTAAATCTATACAAAGTTTATGAGAAACTTGTATTTACGATAAAGTGAGTGGGAGCACTATAGAGTTTCTGATAAGCATATGTGGTTGACATATTGTTGATCGCAAATGATGTAGAATTTCTGGAAAGCATAAACGGTTATTTGAAAAGAGTTTTTCAAAGGAAGACCTGCATAAAGCTACCTAATTGTTGAACATCAAGAACTATAGAGATAGATCAAGATGCTTGATGAGACTTTCAATGAGTACATACCTTGAGAAGATTTTAAAAGAGTTCAAAATGGATCAGTCGGAGAAAGAGTTCTCGCCTGATTTGTAAGGTGTGAAGTTGAGTGAGAATCAAAGCTCGACAACGACAGAAGAAAGAGAAAGGACGAACATCGTCCCCTATGCCTTAGCCATAGGCTCTGTATAGTATGCCATGTTGTGTACCGCACCTGGGTGTGCCTTGCCATGAGTCCGTCAAGGGGTATAAGAGTGATCCATGAGTGGATCACTGGACATCGGTCAATATTATTCTTAGTGACTAAAAGACTAAGGAGATGTTTTCTCGATTATGGAGATGATAAAGAGTTCGTCGTAAAGAGTTTCGTTGATGCAAGCTTTAACACCAATCCGGATGACTCATAGTAGCAATCTGGATACGTATAGTGGAGCAGCCATTTGGAATAGTACCAAGTGGAGTGTGGTAGCAGTGTTTACGGTTTGACATAGAGATTTGCAAAGTACACTCGGATCTGAATGTCGCAGACCCGTTGACTATAAGACCTCTCTCACATGCGAAGCATGATCGAACCCCAGAACTCATTGGGTGTTAGATTCATAACAATGCGTATCACATGGTGATGTGAACTAGATTATTGACTCTAGTGCAAGTGGGAGACTGTTGGAAATATGCCCTAGAGGCAATAATAAATTAGTTGTTATCATATTTCCTTGTTCATGATAATCGTTTATTATCCATGCTATAATTGTATTGATCAAAAAATCTGATACATGTGTGGATACATAGACAACACCATGTCCCTAGTATGCCTCTAATAGACTAGCTCGTTGATCAAAGATGGCTATGGTTTCCTAGTCCTGGAGATGAGATGTCATTTGATAGCGCGATCACATCATTAGGAGAATGATGTGATGGACAAGACCCAAACTACGAATTTAGCATATGATCGTGTCAGTTTATTGCTACTGTTTTCTGCATGTCAAGTATATGTTCCTATGACCTTGAGATCATGCAACTCACTAACACCAGAGGAGTACCTTGTGTGTATCAAACGTCGCAACTTAACTGGGTGACTATAAAGGTGCTCTACAGGTATCTCCGATGGTGGATGTTGACTTGGCATGGATCAAGACTGGGATTTGTTACTCCGTGTGACGGAGAGGTATCTCGGGGCCCACTCGGTAATACAACGTCACAATAAGCCTTGCAAGCAACGTGACTAATTGTTAGTGGCAGGATCTTGTATTATGGAATGAGTAAAGATACTTGCCGTTAACGAGGTTGAAATAGGTATGGAGATACCGACGATTGAATCTCGGGCAAGTAACATACCGAAGAGCAAAGGGAACATCATACATGATTAATTGAATCCTGGACGTAGAGCTTCGACTGATAAAGATCTTCGTAGAATATGTAGGAACCAATATGGGCATCCAGGTCCTGCTATTGGTTATTGACCGTAGAGGTGTCTTGGTCATGTCGACATAGTTCTCGAACCCAGAGGGTCTGCACACTTAAAGTCCGGTGACGTTTCGGTAGTATAGAGTTATGCATGGTGGTGACCGAAGGTTGTTCGGAGTCCTGGATGAGATCCCGAACGTCACGGGGAGCTCCGGAATGGTCCGGATGTAAAGATTGATATATAGGAAGTCCTATTTTGGTCGCCGAAAATTTTCGGGCTTATCGGTAGTGTACCGGGAGTGCCGATAGTGTACCGGGAGACCATCGGGAGGGTTATTTCGACCCAAGAGGCTACATGGGCTGTGGGAGAGTAAATGCCAGCCCTTAGTGGGCTGGTGGAAGTCCCACACAAGGCCCATGCGGCTGGTAAGAAAAGCCCAATGAGAAAAAGGTGGAAAAGGCAAAAAGGCAAAAATACGGAGGAATCCTAGTCCTACTAGGATTGGAGGAGGAATCGTCCTCTCCTCCTTGATTCGGATGACCCAAGAGCTGGTCCTTTGAGGGACAAGCCTCCTCCTCTCTTCCTCTTCTATATACTGGAGGTTGTAGGGTTTTTGGCACCAGATTTTTAGCCACGTGCTACCCGTTCCTCTAGTGCATAGTTTCTCCTCTAGATCGGATTTCTAAAGTGCTTAGGCGAAACCCTGCCAGAATAGCTCCACCACCATCTCCGGAGCGTCGTCACGCTGCCGGAGAACTCTTCTACGTCTCTGCTCCCTCTTGCTGGATCAAGACGGCGGAGATTTTGATCGAGCTATACGTGTGTTGAACGCGGAGGTGCCGTCCATTCAGAGCTAGATTGGAAGGACCGTGATCAAGATCGCGAGACGGATCGTGACGAGATCGTGGGACGAATCGTGATGAGTTCGCGGGACGGATCGTGTTGAGTTTGTGGGACGGATCGTGACGAGATCGCGGGACGGATCGTGATGAGTTCGCGGGACGGATCATGATTGGATCGCGGGACGGATCATGATGAGATTGCGGGACACTCGGCGATTTGGATCGCGAAGACGTTCGACTACACCAACCGTGTTTCTTAACTCTTCCCGCTTAGCGATCTACAAGGGTACGTAGATCCACTCTCCCTCTCCCTCTCGTAGATGCTCATCACCATGGATAGATCTTGCTTGTGCGTAGGAAATTTTTTGATTCCCATGCAACGTTCCCCAACATTCCTCGCTTCAGATCTTTGGGTGTGCTTGCAGGCCTAGTCTTCGCAAGTACAATGCTCAGAAGCTTGAATTCCGTTCCAAGTTGTGTGTATTCCTTGGATATAGCCCTTGTAGGAGATATGCCCTAGAGGCAGTAATAACAATTATTTTGTATCTCTAAGTTTGTAATGAAAGTTTATGTTCCATGCTATTACTACAATGGTTCTCGAGTCTACAATAACCACGAGGATTGGAAGGAAACTCATGTGCACGTGTGGTATAATAAACGGTAAATTGAATTCCTAGTCTAGCCTCTAAGACTGGCTCAAGTATTGCATGATGATCCTGTTTTCCTGATCATGGGCATGGCTATGCCGGCAATTTTGAGGGCACGATGTTGGTAGAACACTCGTGTTGAATCGATCCGAATTGATGTTATGCTATGAGATACATTCGTCACAAGTTAATGGTTAATAACACAAAGATGGTTAATGTTTGCATAATTCCTTAGACCATGAGAGTATCGAGTTTCTTCATGCTTGCTTCATGAACTTTGGGGTTTGTTAAACGTAATCCGTAAATGGGTGGCTATTACGGGGACTTACGGGTTCATGGAAAAGTATGTCAAGTAACTTGATAGGTTAGGATTGGGATTTGCTCCTCCGACGATGGAGAGATATCTCTGGGCCCTCTCGGTGTTATGGTATCCATCATCGTGTGGCTAGACACTTTGTGATTTGATCACGGGGATACCGAAACACGGGAATGAGAAAAGAGAACAATACCGGCAACGAGGTATCTGGCATAGTGGAAAAGTTGTTGATCCACGAGGATGCCTACATGTCTCACCTCGGGTAATTGTAACATATCGCGAAGCAACAGGAATAGCTCACGGCAACCAGAGGTTCACTCGAATATTCATTCGTGTGGGTATAGGGGTCAATATGGGTGTCCACAGCTCCGATGTTGATCATTGATCGAAAGAGCTTCCGGGTCATGTCTATGCTTCACCGAACCTATAGGGTCACACGCTTAAGGGTCATCTATCTGTTGAATACTAGACAGGGAGTCTGAGAGAAAATCACTGAAAAGTTTCGGATAGCGGAAAAGTTCCGTAGATAGAACACCGAAAGAGTTTCGGTAAAACTAAAAAGTAGTTTCAGGGGATACCATTAGGTCAAATTGGTTTCGGCACATGCGTGATAATTCTTGGAGGGTGCCAGAATCATTCTGGAAACTTCTGGGAATTTTCCGAAAGAAAAACCGGAAATGTTCCGGAGCTGCCGAAACCGCTTCAGATGCTTTTCGCAGATGAAAATCACTATTCTGGAATTGTTCTGGATCGCATTAAAAATTATTTTAGTGGGGTACTAGAATTGTTCTAAGCCAACATAAATATTTTCAGTTTGATCGGACGCTGAAAAATGTCGTCGTGAATAGTGAAAGTGCTTTTTGGATATTTATGGAAAAGCACCTTTTTGGATATTTCCAAAAAGGCTTCTAGAAGGGATTGGGGAGCAAGGTAGCTCCTCATGCCCCTCCCCAAGGGTTGGCCGGACAAGGGTGGACCTCCCCCATGGAGCTCCACATGGCACCCCTTTTCCTTCTTATGATTTTTTATGTGTGACATCAAGTGGGGGTAGTTTGGTATTTTCAAGTCCCAACCCTACCCCTTGGTTTTCCTATAAATAGAGGAGATGTGGGCTGCCATCTCTTCGTCCTTGTGATCTCATACACATGCTTTGCTTTACAAGCTCTCTCTCTCCCTCCCACGAAAAGAGTCTTTCGTAGAGCCGAAAGGCTGTCTGGGTTCTGGCAGGAACTAGTTCTGAATGGCGAAGCCCTGCCGTATAGATGACACCGTATGTGTGCAACCCCGTAGAGAGGTCGTAGTTTCGATCTTTTGCCTGAGGGGCTGTTAGTGTGTCCTCCCGTAGGGCAGTCCGAGTCTCCGTTCGAGTTTCTAGGGTCCTCCCGAAGGGCTGTCCGTGACTTCGTCCGGGGGACTGTCCGACCGCCTCCCGAAGGGCTGTCAGACGAGGGAGTACATACTCGTGGTTGGGAGGTTGTAAAATACTAGCTGCGGGGATCTGCACCAACAATCTCCATCGACTCTTCTTCCGCTGCGCTTCGAGTCGGTACGGATCAGATCAAACCTTGTATGCAGTCTCCATAGTGGTCCTGGGCATGCTCGCTATATCGGAAATTTTTATTTTCTGTCACGTTCCCCAATAGTGGCATCAAGAGCCAGGCTATGAGTAGATGCATGTTATGATCTAGAATACATGAGATGTATGAGTATTGCATAGTATAATTTTGTAGTAGATGAGATCTATTGCTGAAAATTATTTGTGCGGGTAGCAGATGAAATCTGTTACCCGATGTTCATGTTGTTTCTCGTGAATTTGCGTAGACCTGATCTTGACGGAATGGTGGAATCTTACAAAGTTCTGGCAATCTGCGATCCTTTCATGCTGCTCCTGAGTATGTTGATTGACAGATCAATGAAGTGCTAACAGTTCTTTGGGTTCCACCATAGTTAAAGAAAGATGGATGTTTCGCAGACGAAAGGGCAATGCAGATATGATCTGCACGGGGGTCACGCGTATGACGAAGTTTAGTATGGGGCTCAAGATTTTATTATCTCGTGTTTCATACACCCTAGAAAGTTAATCTAGCAACTTGAATTATCATACTTGATGATAAACGTTGGTAGCTGCGGTTTGAGTCAAAACCTTAGAAGCCACGTCAAATAAAATTTTGTATAAACCGAGGCATCTAACTTGGTTTTGCAGGATGGTTTGCATATGATGTGGTATATCAATGCTCATATTCAATTTTATTATGTATGAGATGGCTATACGATATAATTAACATGACCTACGTGTCATGATTCGGCATGATGGCTGGAGCCATATGATTGCACTTTAATGACCTACGTGTCAACCTTATGTAATGCACTTATTTTATTAGCTATAGAGATAGCAATATTATCTGGTGCATCGACAAGGTGGTGGCAATCTTTGCAAAGGTGAACACCGATGCGAATGCCGAAGACAAAGAAATACTTGACTTCTCCATCAGAAAGGCTATACCTTATCGTGCTATTATGAATTGCCTGAGATGTTTATCCCTCTTGATGCACCCTTCTTAATTGTGTGGTAGTCTCTTTTTATTAGGGTGATATATCGCTAAAAATATCAATTAGTTAGTATTCTCCCAAGTGTAGCATCGTCACGACACCTATCTCTTCGGGGTATCACATGGTTACATGGGTACGAACGATTAGAGAAGTGTGACGCGGGTGAGTTGAGACCTCACAGCGAGATCACTTGGTTGTCTTGACGTTCAGGCATCAAAGTCATGAGCTTGGAACACACGCATCGAAAGATTAACAAGAGGCACATAGAGATGTGATTGGCAAGTTGGCCTACCAATTGAAATTCTCGTCACTTGAGATGGTTACATCCTTGACGCTGAATTGAAAGTTGGGTCTTGCATCACTCACAATCAATTATGAGAGATATTGATTTGAGTGGGAGTGCACCTTAGAATAATTTTTTTTTATTCGCTAGTGCCAAAAATCATTATGAACAAAGTCTAAGTGAACTTGTGTTTTCCGTTGTAGATCAAATGGCTCGCAACACCGCGTTCAACTTAGGCCCTATGTTAGAGAAAGAGAAGTTAGCTGCGAATGGAAACAACTATGCGGACTGAGTCCATACCCTGAGGATTGTCCTCTGGGTGCTAAGAAAGTGTACGTGCTTGATGGACCTCTTCCTCCTAAACCGGCGGCAACAACCGCGGCAGACATACAAAATGTCTAGGCCACTAAGGATGATGATGACAACTTAGTGCAGTGCCTCATGTTGTCTTGCATGAGTTCAGAGCTTCTAAAACATTTTGAATTCCATAACTCCTTTGATATGATCAAGGATATGGATGCTCTTTACAAGTTTAATGCACGGTCTGAACGTTTTGACATCATGAAAATGATGGCGGAGACCAAGATGGCTGAGGGCAGTTCAGTTGGCGAGCATGTAGTCAATATGATTGGCTACGCTGAAAGGCTTAAAATCCTGGAATTCCCACTTCCAGAAGAGCATGTTATGGACTTGTTTCTAGGTTCACTCCCCCCGTCTTATGGCGGTTTTATCATGAACTACAACATGAATGGGATGGACAAAACAACAAATGAGGTGCTTGCCATGCTGAAAACTTCTGAAGGAGGACTGCAGCAAGCAAGTGTTGCTTGTGAATAAAACTGCCAGTTTCAAAAAGAAAGGCACGCCAAAGAAGGGCAAGGGCGCCGGTAATATCGGCTTCCAAAGCAAATCTAAGGGCGGAGCCAAGAATGAAATTGAGTGCTTCTACTGCAAGGGCACAGGACACTGGAAGAGAAACTACAAGAAGTATCTGGAAGATAAGAAGTCCGGGAAAACTGGAAAAGGTATAATTGTTATACAAGTTAATGTCATTGACGTTTTTCTTGCTAGCGAAAATTCTAAGTCTTGGGTATTTGATACCGGATCGGTTGCTCACGTTTGCAACTCGATATAGGGACTTTAGAAGGTGCGCAAACTGGCAAAGAATGAAGTCGTGATGCGTGTTGAGAACGGCGCTGGGATCGCCGCTCAAGCCGTCGGCATTATGCCTCTACATCTCCCTTTAGGATTTATTTGGGAACATAGTAACTGTTATTTTGTTCCGGTGTTGTGTAGAAACATTATCTCTGGATCACGTTTAGTACACGATGGGTACTCCTACAAGTTTGAGAACAATGGTTGTTCACTTTATTGTAAGGATATGTTTGATCGATTTGCACCCATTGTTGGGGGCCTTTTCATACTAAATCTTGATTGTGGAAATGATGGCTTTAACGTGAATGCTAAACGCCTTAACAAGGCTGATACCACCACCACTTACTTGTGGCACTATCGGCTTGGCCACATCGGAAAGAAACGCATGAAAAGACTCCATAAAGATGGAGTTTTACCATCCCTTGATTTTGAATCATTTGACACATGTGAAGCTTGCTTGATGGAAAAAATGACCAAGACGCCGTTCACGGGTCATCCTGAACGGGCGGGTGAATTATTGGAAATAATACATAGTGATGTATGTGGTCCAATGAACATGGCCGCACGGGGTGGGTATTTTTACTTCATGACTTTTATTGATGATTTAAGTCGGTATGACTATATCTACTTGATGAAGCATCAGTCGGAAACCTTTGAAAAGTTCAAAGATTTTTAGAATGAGGTAGAAAATCATCGTGACAAAAAGATTAAGTTTTTGCGGTCTGATCGCGGAGGTGAATATCTTAGTCATGAGTTTGGCCAACATCTGAGTGACAGTGGAATCGTTTCACAGCTTACGCCTTCCAGAACTCCACAGCGAAACGGAGTGTTGGAACGACGTAACCGAACCCTATTAGACATGGTAAGGTCGATGATGTCTCTTACAGATCTATCGATATATTTTTAGGGTCACGCATTACTCACTGCTGCTTATACATTAAACAGAGCGCCGTCTATGTCTGTTGAGACGACACCACCTGAGATGTGGTGTGGGAAGATACCTAGTTTGTTGCATCTCAAGGTTTGGGGTTGTGAGGCATACGTAAAACGTTTACAGCCAACCAAACTAGAACCTAGATCAGACAAATGTTACTTTGTAGGTTATCCAAATAACACCATTGGATATTCCTTCTACCACCAGTCCGAAGGCAAAATGTTTGTCGCAAAGGTTGCACACTTTCTCGAGAAAGAATTTCTCGCTAAAGAATTGAGTGGGAGGACAGTACAACTTAATAAGATTAGTGAATCTTCGGCAACTGTTGACATGGCTAAAGAATCGGAACAAATTCCGCTAATTATCCCTACAACCGAGCCGGAAGTTGTCGCATGTGATGCGGAGACTTCAGAGAATGTTGTTACTGAACCGCGCATATCGGGTAGGGCTATCCAACCACCTGAGTGGTTTCATAACAAAATCTTCATTCTTGAAGACGATGAACCTACGCACTACAAGGAAGCGATGGCGGGGCCTAGCTCAAGGGAATGGTACAAAGCCATGAGATCCGAAATGGAATCCATGTACGAAAATCAAGTTTGGAACTTGGAAGAACTTCCAGATGACGTAAAACCCATTGGTTGTAAATGGATTTTCAAAAGAAAGACGGAAGCGGATGGTAACATTACTATCCATAAAGCTAGACTTGTCGCGAAAGGGTTCACGCAAGTTCCAGGAGTGGACTATGACGAGACTTTCTCGCCCGTAGCTATGCTTAGGTCTGTTCGGATATTACTAGCAATTGCAGCTTATTTCGATTATGAAATATGGCAGATGGATGTCAAAACGGCTTTCCTAAATGGAAGTCTTGAACAGGATGTATACATGATACAGCCAGAAGGTTTTGTCGATCCTAAAAATCCTGGAAAGGAATGTAATCTTCAAAAAGCCATTTATGGTCTAAAGCAAGCATCAAGGAGCTGGAACATTCGTTTTGATGAAGTAGTCAAAGAGTTTGGCTTCATCAGGAACGATGAAGAATCTTGTGTTTACAAGAAGTTTAGTGGGAGCGCAAAAGCTTTTCTAATCTTGTATGTGGATGACATATTGTTAATTGGAAATGATGTGAATTTTCTTAGCGAAATAAAAGACTCATTGAAGAAGAGTTTTCAATGAAAGACTTAGGTGAAGCGGCATATGTATTGGGCATCAGGATCTATAGAGATAGATCAAGACGCCAAATAGCGCTTAGCCAAAGCACGTACATTGACAAGGTGTTGAAAACGTTCAACATGGAGAACTCTAAGAAAGGCCTACTCCCCATGTCACCTGGCATAGTGCTTTGCAAGAATCAGAGTCCTTGGACCCTCGATGAGCGAGTACAAATGAATGATATTCCATATGCTTTGGCAATTGGTTCTATTATGTATGCCATGCTATGTACAAGACCGGATGTTTCCTATGTGCTAAGTGTTAGCAGCCAGTACCAAGGTGATCCTGGATTGGAACACTGGGCCGTAGTCAAGGGTATTCTTAAGTACCTCAGAAGGACCAAGGATTTACTGCTTGTGTACGAAGGTGATGAAGAGCTCATTGTAAGTTGTTACACTGATGCAGGCTTCATGACTGACCCAGATGACTTCAAATCTCTATCTGGCTATGTTTTCATATTGAACGGCGGCGCAGTTGATTGGAAAAGTTTCAAACAAAAGACTGTGGTGGATTCTACGACGGACGCGGAATATGTTGCTGCTTTTGAAGCCTCCAAGCAAGCTGTCAGTATCAAGCAATTTCTTGAAGACCTTGGTGTGGTTCCAAGTGCTCTGGACCCGGTGGAGATCTATTGTGATAATAGTGGCACCGTGGCTCAGGCAAGGGAGCCATGTTCGCACCATAAGACAATGCATATTCAACGCAAAAATAAACTCATTCGACATCATGTCGAAGAAGGTTTAGTGAAAGTACGCAAAGTTCACATGGATCTGAATGTGTCAGACCCGATGACAAAGCCTCTACCATGAGGAAAGCATGAGTAACATCGGATAGCCATTGGTGTTAGGGAAGCCATGTAACTGGATTATGACTCTAGTGCAAGTGGGAGTCTGTAGGAGATATGCCCTAGAGGCAGTAATAACAGTTATTTTGTATCTCCAAGTTTGTAATGAAAGTTTATGTTCCATGCTATCACTACAATGATTCTCGAGTCTACAATAACCACGAGGATTGGAGGGAAACTCATGTGGACGTGTGGTATAATAAACAGTAAATTGAATTCCTAGTCTAGCCTCTAAGACTGGCTCAAGTATTGCATGATGATCCTGTTTTCTTGATCATGGGCATGGCTATGCCGGCAATTTTGAGGGCACGATGTTGGTAGAACACTTGTGTTGAATCAATCCGAATTGATGTTATGCTATGAGATACATTCGTCACAAGTTAATGGTTAATAACACAGAGATGGTTAACGTTTGCATAATTCCTTAGACCATGAGAGTATCGAGTATCTTCATGCTTGCTTCATGAACTTTGGGGTTTGTTAAACATCATCCATAAATGGGTGGCTATTACGGTGGCTTACGGGTTCATGGAAAAGTATGTCAAGTAACTTGATAGCTCAAGATTAGGATTTGCTCCTCCGACGATGGAGAGATATCTCTGGGCCCTCTCGATGTTATGGTATCCATCATCGTCTGGCCAGACACTTTGTGATTTGATCACGGGGATGCCGGAACACGGGAACGAGAAAAGAGAACAATACCGACAATAAGGTAACTGGCATAGTGGACAAGTTCTTGATCCACGAGGATGCCTACATGTCTCACCTCGGGTAATTGTAACATATCACGAAGCAACAGGAATAGCTCACGACAACTCGACGTTCACTCAAATATTCATTCGTGTGGGTATAGGGGTCAATATGGGTGTCCATGGCTCCGATGTTGATCATTGATCGGAAGGGGTTTCGGGTCATGTCTATGCTTCACCGAACCTATAGGGTCACACGCTTAAGGGTCATCTATCTGTTGAATACTAGACAGGGAGTCTGAGAGAAAGTCACCGAAAAGATTCGGACCCCAGAAAAGTTTCGGACAGCGGAAAAATTCCGCAGATAGAACACCGGAACAGTTTTGGTAAAACTAAAAAGTAGTTTCAGGGGATACCATTAAGACAAATTGGTTTCGGCACATGCCTAATAAATCTTGGAGGGTGCTAGAATCATTCTGGAAACTTCTGTGAATTTTCCGGAAGAAAAACCGAAAATGTTCCGGAGCTGCCGGAAACGCTTCAGATGCTTTTCGTAGATGAAAATCACTATTCCGGAATTATTCCGGATCGCATTAAAAATAATTTTAGTGGGGTACTAGAATTGTTCTAAGCCAACATAAATATTTTCAGTTCGATCGGACGCTAAAAAATGTCGTCGTGAATAGTGAAAGTACTTTTTGGATATTTATGGAAAAGCACCTTTTTGGATATTTCCAAAGAGGCTTCTAGAAGGGATTAGGGAGCAAGGTATCTCCTCATGCCCCCCAAGGGTTGTCTGGCCAAGGGTGGAGCTCCTCCATGGAGCTCCACATGGCACCCCTTTTCCTTCTTATGATTTTTTATGTGTGACATAAAGTGGGGGTAGTTTGGTATTTTCAATTCCCAACCCTACCCCTTAGTTTTCCTATAAATAGAGGAGATGTGGGCTGCCATCTCTTGACCCTTGTGCTATTATACACATGCTTTGCTTTGCAAGCTCTCTCTCTCCCTCCCACAAAAAGAGTCTTTCGTAGAACCAAAAGGCTGTCTGGGTTCCGGCAGGAACTAGTTCTGGACGGTGAAGCCCTGCCGGATAGATGACACCGTATGTGTGCAACCCCGTAGAGAGGTCGTAGTTTTGATCTTTTGCCCGAGGGGCTGTTCGTGTGTCCTCCCGTAGGGCTGTCCGAGTCTCCGTTTGAGTTTCGAGGGTCCTCCCGAAGGGCTGTCCACGACTTCGTCCGGGGGGCTGTCTGGCGGCCTCCCGAAGGGCTGTCCGACGAGGGAGTACATCCTCACGGTTGTGAGGTTGTAAAATCCTAGCTGCGGGGATCTGCACCAATGATCTCCACCGACTCTTCTTTCGCTGCGCTTCGAGTCGGTACGGATCAGATCAAACCTTGTATGCAGTCTCCATAGTGGTCCTGGGCGTGCTCCTATACCGAATTTTTTTATTTTCTATCGCGTTCCCCAATAGCCCTATGCTTAAGGGTTATAAGTGTCTTGATCGTACCTCGGGTAGAATATATATTTCTTGTGACGTTGTCTTCGACGAGACCATTTTTCCCTATTCCAACCCCGGTGTTTTGGTTGACATTGCTTCTCTTGAACATGCCATCACTTTTCCATCTGATGAACCGGTTTCAGATGTCCATGTGCACAAATATGACATGTCCTATTTATCAGCTAACTTGTTGACCACAAGCCTTGTTCCTCTGTCTTCTCCTCAGGTACGCGTCGATGCTCCTGAGCCTGCTGGTGTGGCTGCCATGCATGTCGGTTGCGCCAGCCACTCCTGCTGGCCCGCCAACCTCTCTAGTTCGCGAGAACGAGGCCGCTGCTGGGTCGCCAGCCGCATCTCCCGGGCTGCTGCCATCTCCCGGCCCTCCTGCGTCTCCTATACCGACCCAGACCACTGTCTCACCCCAGCCCATGTCGCCTATCACTAAGGGATCCTCAGTCGCGACACCTTTGGCCTGGTCCTCGTCAACACCGCCATCGTCCACTAGCGATGCAGCTCCGGGCCATGCCATGGTCACACGTCATCGTGATCATACGCACAAGGGGAAGACTTACACTGATGGTTGCATGGTTCGTTATGATTCTCGTCGGTGTGCGTTTTTTGCCGCACCCGTTTCTCATCATGATGCTCTTGGTGAACCCGCTTGGCGTGCCGCCATGTCCGAGGAGTTTGCTGCTCTTTGTCGCACTAACACGTGGGTGTTGGTGCCTCGGCCTCCCAGAGTTAATGTCGTCGGCTGCAAGTGGATCTTCAAGACTAAGCACCGTACGGATGGCTATGTCGACAAGCACAAAGTTCGTCTTGTTGCGCACGGTTTTACTCAACATCAAGGGATAGACTACGGAGATACTTCCATCCGAGTGGTGAAGCCAACCACGGTTCGCTTGGTTATCTCTCTTGTTGTGTCCCGTTGTGTCTCGTTACTTGGTCGAAGATGTCTATATGCAGCAGCCACCCGGTTTTGAGGATACCACTTATCCCTTCCATGTTTGCAAACTTCAGAGGTCTAAGCCAACATCTCAAGCAGTCGCCTCGTGCCTGGTATGCCCGACTAAGTCAATGCCTCTCTCAGCTTGGTTTTGTTGTCTCCAAGGCAGACACGTCCTTGTTCATCTTTTCACATGGTGCCATTCAGATATAGATGTTGGTGTATGTAGATGATATTGTGAGTGCTGGCTCTACCCCTGCTGTGGTGGATCACCTTGTGAAGTCACTGTCTGCTAGTTTTTGTTGGGGAACGTCGCATGGGAAACAAAAAATTTCCTACGCACACGCAAACCTATCCATGGTGATGAGCATCTACGAGAGGGAGAGTGGATCTACATACCCTTGTAGATCGCTAAGCGGGAAGCGTTAAGAAACGCGGTTGGTGTAGTCGAACATCTTCGCGATCCAAATCGCCGAGCGTCCCGCGATCTCATCACGATCCGTCCCGCGATCCAATCACGATCCGTCCCGTGAACTCATCATGATCCGTCCCGCGATCTCATCACGATCCGTCTCACGATCTTGTTCACGATCTGTCCCGTGAACTCATCACGATCCGTTCCGCGATCTCATCACGAACTGTCTCGCGATCTCGATCACGGTCCTTCCGATCTAGCGCCGAACGGACGACACCTCCGCGTTCAGCACACGTGCAGCTTCATGACGATCTCCACTGTCTCGATCCAGCGAGAGTAGGTGGAGAGGAGAGAGAGTTCACCGGCAGCGTGACGGCGCTCCGGTGATAGTGGTGGAGTGATTCCGGCAGGGCTTCGCCTAGGCGCTGCGGAAAACCGATCTAGAGGAGAAACTGTGCACCGGTGAAACGGGTAGCACGTGGCCGGAAATTCTGTCCAAAAACCACCCAATCCACTAGTATATATAGGAGGAGAGGAGAGGAGAGTCAGCCAAGGCCTTTGGGTCGGCCGAAATAGGAGGTGGGAGCAATCCTACTTCACCTCCAATCCTAGTTGGAGTAGGATTGCCTCCTATTGGCTGATTTTCCACTTTTTGCTTTAGGACTTTCTCTCCTGCGCCATGGGCCTTTGTGGCTGTTTTCCCAGCCCACTAAGGGCAGGTTATTATTCTCCCACAGCCCATGCACCTCTTGGGGTCGAAATACCCCTCCCGGAGGTCCTCCGGTACACTACCGGCACTCCCGGTACAATACCGATACTCCCGGTACACTACCGATGAGCCCGAAACTTTTCCGGAAACCAAACTGGGACTTCCTATATATGAATCTTTACCTCCGGACCATTCCGGAGCTCCTCGTGAAGTCTGGGATCTCATCCAGGACTCCGAACAACCTTCGGTCACCACCATACACAACTCTACACTACCGAAACGTCACCGAACCTTAAGGGTGCAGACCCTGCGGGTTCGAGAACTATGTAGACATGACCGAGACACCTCTGTTGTCAATAACCAATGGAGGGACCTGGACGTCCACATTGGTTCCTACATATTCTACGAAGATCTTTATCGGTCGAACCTCTATGTCAAGGATTCAGTTAATCCCGTATATCGTTCCCTTTGTTCTTCGGTATGTTACTTGCCCGAGATTCGATCGTCGGTATCTCCATACCTAGTTCAACCTCGTTACCGGCAAGTCTCTTTACTCGTTCCGTAATACAAGATCCCGCAACTAACAATTAGTCACATTGCTTGCAAGCCTTATTGTGATGTTGCATTACCGAGTGGGCCCCGAGATACCTCTCCGTTACACGGAGTAACAAATCCCAGTCTCGATCCATGCAAACTCAACAGACACCATCGGAGATACCTGTAGAGAACCTTTATAGTCACCCAGTTACGTTGCGACGTTTGATACACACAAGGCACTCCTCCGATATCCGTGAGTTGCATGATCTCATGGTCATAGGAACATATACTTGACATGCAGAAAATAGTAGCAATAAACTAACACGATCATATGCTATGTTTGTAGTTTGGGTCTTATCCATCACATCATTCTCCTAATGATGTGATCCCGTTATCAAATGACATATCATGTCCATGGCTAGGAAACCTTAACCATCCTTTGATCAACGAGCTAGTCCATTAGAGGCATACTAGGGACATGGTTTTGTCTATGTATCCACACATGCATTTAAGTCTCCGATCAATACAATTATAGCATGGATAATAAACGATTATCATGAACAAGGAAATATGATAATAACTAATTTATTATTGCCTCTAGGGCATATTTCCAACAGTCTCCCACTTGCACTAGAGTCAATAATCTAGTTCACATCACCATGTGATTCGCATTGTTATGAATCTAACACCCAATGAGTTCTGGGGCTCGATCACGCTTTGCATGTGAGAGAGGTCTTATAGTCAACGGGTCTGCGATATTCAGATCCGTGTGTACTTTGCATATCTCTATGTCAAACCGTAAACACTGCTACCACACTCCACTTGGTACTATTTCCAAATGGCTGCTCCACTATACGTATCCAGATTGCTACTACTAGTCATCCGGATAGGTGTTAAAGCTTGCATCGACGTAACTCTTTACGACGAACTCTTTATCACCTCCATAATCAAGAAACATTTCCTTAGTCCTCTGGTTACTAAGGATAATTCCGACCGCTGTCCAGTGATCCACTCCTGGACCACTCTTGTACCCCTTGACAGACTCATGGCAAGGCATACATAGGTGCGGTACACAGCATGGCATAATATAGAGCCTATGGCTAAGGCATAGGGGACGACGTTCGTCCTTTCTCTTTCGTCTACCGTTGTCGAGCTTTGAGTCTCACTCAAGTTCACACCTTACAAATCAGACGAGAACTATTTCTCTGGCTGATCCATTTTGAACTCTTTCAAAATCTTGTGAAGGTATGCACTCATTGAAAGTCTCATCAAGCATCTTGATCTATCTCTATAGATTTTGATGCTCAACAATTAGGTAGCTTTATCCAGGTCTTCCTTTGAAAATCACTTTCCAAATAACAGTTTGATGCTTTCCAGAAACTCTACATTATTTCTGAACAACAATATGTCATCCACATATACTTATCAGAAATTCTATAGTGCTCCCACTCACTTTATTGCAAATACAAGTTTCTCATAAACTTTGTATAAACATCAAAACTTTGATCACCTCATCAAAGCGTATATTCCAACTCCGAGATGCTTGCTTCAGTCCATGGAAGGATCACCGAAGCTTGCACACCTTTTAGCATCCTTAGGCCTGACAAAACCTTCTGGTTGTATCACATACAACCTTTCCTCAAGTAAACCATTAAGGAAACGATGTTTTGACATCCATCTGCCAGATTTCATAATTGAAAACACAGCAACTGCTAACATAATTCCAACAGACTTTTAGCATCGCTACGAGTGAGAAAGTCTCATCGTAGTCAACTCCTTGAACTTGTCACAAACATCTTTGCAACAAGTCGAGCTTTACAAATAGTGACATTCACCATCAATGTCTGTCTTCATTTTAAAGATCCATTTGTACTCAACGACCTGCCGTCCAACGAGCAAGTCTACCAAAGTCTACACTTGGTTTTAATACATGGATCCTATCTCGGATTTCATGGCCTCCAACCATTTGTCGGAATCCGGGCCCATCATCGCTTCTGCATAGCTCGTAGGTTCATCGTTGTCCAACAACATGACCTCCAAGACAGAGTTGTCGTACCACTTAGGAGCAGTACACATCCTTGTCGACCTACGAAGTTTGATAGTAACTTGATCCTGAAGCTTCATGATCATCATCATTAACTTCCTCTTCAACTAACGTAGGCTTCACAGTAACATCTTTCTGCGCTGCGCTACTCTCTGGTTGAACAAAGGTTTAACAACCTCATCAAGTTCTATCTTCCTCCCACTCAATTCTTTCGAGAGAAACTTTTTCTCGAGAAAGGACCCAATTCTAGCAACAAACACTTTGCACTCGGATCTGAGATAGAAGGCATACCCATATGTTCTTAGGGTATTCTATGAAGATACATTTGTCCGCTTTGGGTTCTAGCTTATTATGTGAAAACATTTTCCACACAAGCATCGCAGCCCCAAACATTAAGAAATGACAGCTTAGGTTTCTATCAAACCATAATTCACACGGTGTCATCTCAACGGATTTAGATGATGCCCTATTTAAAGTGAATGTAGTTGTCTCTAATGCATAACCCCAAACATTATAGTAGTAAAACGATAAGAGACATCACAGTATGCACTATATCAATAGAGCATGACTATGATGTTCGGACACACCATCACACCATGGTGTTCCAGGTGGCGTTAGTTGTGAAACAAATTTCACGTTGTCTTAAGTTGTATGCCAAACTCGTAACTCAGATATTCACCTCCACGATCATATTGCGGTCATTTTTATCTTCTTGTCACGATGATCTTTAAAATTCACTCTGAATTTGCTTGAACCTTTCAAACGATTCAGACTTGTGTTTCATTAAGTAAATATACACTATATCTACTCAAATCATCAGTGAAGGTAAGAAAATAACGATATCCACTACACGCTACAAGACTCACTAGATTGCATACATCAACATGTATCATTTCCAATGAATCACTTGCCCGCTCCATCCAACGGGGTCCTTTAGTCATCTTGCCCAAGAGGCATGGTTCGCATGTCTCAACCGATTCGAAATCGATGAGTCCAAATATCCATCAGCATGGAGTTTCTACATGCGCTTTATACCAATATGACATTTAGCGGCAGTGCCACAAGTATGTGGTACTATCATTATTAACTTTTTATCTTTTGACATCAATGTTATGAACATGTGTACTACTACGATCAAGATTTCAACAAACCATTCTCACTGGGTGCATGACCATTGAAGGTATTATTCATGTAACAAGAATAACTATTATTCTCTGACTTAAATGAATAACCGTATTGCAACAAATATGATCTAATCATGTTCATGCTCAACGCAAAACACCAAATAACATTTATTTAGGTTCATCACTAATCCTGAAGGTAGAGAGAGCGTGCGATGTTGATCACATCAACTTTGGAAACATTTCCAACACACATCATCACCTCACCCTTAGCTAGTTCTCCGTTTATTCCGTAGCTTTTGTTTCGAGTTACTAACATTTAGCAACCGAACCGGTATCCAATACCCAGGTGCTACTAGGAGTACTAGCAAGGTACTCATCAATAACTCGTATATCAAATATACTTCTGTCGATGTTGCCAGCCTTCTTATCTACCAAGTATCTAGGGTTGTTCCGCTTCAGCGACCTCTCACCTCATAATAGAAGCACTTAGTCTCGGGTTTGAGTTCAACTTTGGGTTGCTTCACTGGAGCAGCAACTGACTTGCTATCCATGAAGTTTCCCTCCTTGCTCTTGCCCTTTTCGAAACTAGTGGTTTGATTAACCATCAACACTTGACGCTCCTTCTTGATTTCTACCTTCGCGGTGTCAAACATCGCGAACAGCTCAGGGATCAATACTTCTATCCCTGGTGTATTATAGTTCATCACTAAGTTCTAGTAGCTTTAGTGACAGTGACTTGGAGAACTATATCAATCACTATCTTATCTGGAAGATCAACTCCCACTTGATTCAAGCGATTGTAGTACCCAGACAATCTGAGTACATGCTCAACGATTGAGCTATTCTCCTTCATCTTACAAGCAAAGAATCTTGTTGGAGATCTCATATCTCGCAACAAAGGCACGAGCCTGAGATCACAATCTCTGCTCCTAGAACATCTCATATGTTCCGTGACGTTCAAAACGTTTTGGAGCCTCAATTCTAAGCCGTAATGCATGACGCACTAAACTATCAAGTAGTCATCGAAACGTGCCTGTTAGATGTTCACAACATCTATAGACGACGCTAGAGGGGGTGGCGCACCGAGCGGTGCATTAAGGACATAAGCCTTCTGTGCAGCAATGAGGACAATCCTCAGATCACGGACCCAGTCCGCAATTTTGCTACCAACATCTTTCAATTCTATTTCTCTAGGAACATATAAAAAATACAAGGGAGCTACAGCGCGAGCTAGTAATCTACATCATAATTTGCAAAGACACTTTGACTATGTTCATGATAATGAGTTCAATTAATCATATTACTTAAGAACTCCCACTCAAATTGACATCCCTCCGATCATTCGAGTGATACATGATCCAAATTCACCAACTCAAGTCCGATCATCACGTGAGTTGAGGTGGCTGCAATGGTGAACATCATTATGTTGATCATATCTACTATATGACTCATGTTCGACCTTTCGGTCTCTCGTGTTCCGAGGCCATGTCTGTACATGCTAGGCTCGTCAAGTTTAACCCGTGTGTTCTGCACGTGCAAATCTGGCTTGCACCCGTTGTATGTGAACGTAGAGTCTATCACACCCGATCATCACGTGGTGTCTCAACACGACGAACTTTCGCAACGGTGCACACTCGGGGAGAACACAGTTCATCTTGAAATTCAAGTGAGGGATCACCTTATAATGCTACCGCCGTACTAAGCAAAACAAGGTGCATAAAAGGGTTAACATCTCATGCAATTCATAAGTGACATGATATGGCCATGAACTTGTATTTAAGATCTCCATCTTCGAAACACCGGCATGATCTCCATCATCACCGGCACAACACCATGATCTCCATCATCTTGATATCCATCAATGTGTTGCCATTGGGGTTGTCACGCCCTGCATGCTTCTACTACTATTGCTACCGTAGCGATAAAGTAAAGCATTACATAGCGCTTAATGATTGACACGCAGGTCATACAATAATTAAAGACAACCCTATGGCTCCTGCCGGTTGCCGTACTCATCGACATGCAAGTCGTGATAATCTATACATCACATGATCATATCATACATCACATATATCTCATCATGTAATTGGCCATATCACATCACAACATACCCTGCAAAAACAAGTTAGACGTCCTCTAATTTTTGTTGCATATTTTACGTGGCTGCTATGGGTATCTAGCAAGAACGATTCTCACCTACGCATAAACCACAACGGTGATACACTAGTTTTCTTTTCAACCTTCTCAAGGACCGCCTTTATCGAATCCGATCCAACTAAAGTGAGAGAAACTGTCACCCGCAAGCCATCTAGGCAACAAGTTGCGTCGAGGGAACCGGTCTCTCGTAAGCGTACGAGTAATGTTGGTCCGGGCCGCTTCATCTCACAATCCCGCTGAACCAAAATACGACCAAGGGAGGAAGCAATCTAAGCATCAACGCCCACAAACCTTTTGTGTTCTACTCGAGATCTCATCGAACCATCAACCTAGCTCATGATGCCACTATTGGGGAACGTCGCATGGGAAACAAAAATTTTCCTACGCACACTCAAACCTATCCATGGTGATGAGCATCTACGAGAGGGAGAGTGGATCTACATACCCTTGTAGATCGCTAAGCGGGAAGCGTTAAGAAACGCGGTTGGTGTAGTCGAACATCTTCGCGATCCAAATCGCCGAGCGTCCCGCGATCTCATCACGATCCGTCCCGCGATCCAATCACGATCCGTCCCGTGAACTCATCACGATCCGTCCCACGATCTCATCACGATCCGTCTCACGATCTTGATCACGATCTGTCCCATGAACTCATCACGATCCGTTCCGCGATCTCATCACGAACTGTCTCGTGATCTCGATCACGGTCCTTCCGATCTAGCGCCGAACGGACGGCACCTCCGCGTTCAGCACACGTGCAGCTTGATGACGATCTCCACCGTCTCGATCCAGCGAGAGGAGGTGGAGAGGAGAGAGAGTTCACCGGCAGCGTGACGGCGCTCCGGTGATGGTGGTGGAGTGATTCTGGCAGGGCTTCGCCTAAGCGCTGCGGAAAACCGATCTAGAGAAGAAACTGTGCACCGGTGAAACGGGTAGCACGTGGCCGGAAATTCTGTCCAAAAACCACCCAATCCACTAGTATATATAGGAGGAGAGGATAGGAGAGGCAGCCAAGTCCTTTGGGTCGGCCGAAATAGGAGGTGGGAGCAATCCTACTTCACCTCCAATCCTAGTTGGAGTAGGATTGCCTCCTATTGGCTGATTTTCCACTTTTTGCTTTAGGACATTCTCTCCTGCCCCATGGGCCTTTGTGGCTGTTTTCCCAGCCCACTAAGGGATGGTTATTATTCTCCCACAGCCCATGGACCTCTTGGGGTCGAAATACCCCTCCCGGAGGTCCTCCGGTACACTACCGGCACTCCCGGTACAATACCGATACTCCCGGTACACTACCGATGAGCCCGAAACTTTTCCGGAAACAAAACTGGGACTTCCTATAGATGAATCTTTATCTCCGGACCATTCCGGAGCTCCTCGTGACGTCCGGGATCTCATCCGGGACTCCAAAAAACCTTCGGTCACCACCATACATAACTCTACACTACCGAAACGTCACCGAACCTTAAGTGTGCAGACCCTGCGGGTTCGAGAACTATGTAGACATGACCGAGACACCTCTACGGTCAATAACCAATGGCGGGACCTGGACGTCCACATTGGTTCCTACATATTCTACGAAGATCTTTATCGGTCGAACCTCTATGTCAAGGATTCAGTTAATCCCGTATATCGTTCCCTTTGTTCTTCGGTATGTTACTTGCCCGAGATTCGATCGTCGGTATCTCCATACCTAGTTCAACCTCGTTACCGTCAAGTCTCTTTACTCGTTCCGTAATACAAGATCCCGCAACTAACAATTAGTCACATTGCTTGCAAGGCTTATTGTGATGTTGCATTACCGAGTGGGCCCCGAGATACCTCTCCGTTACACGGAGTAACAAATCCCAGTCTCGATCCATGCCAACTCAATAGACACCGTCGGAGATACCTGTAGAGCACCTTTATAGTCACCCAGTTACGTTGCAACGTTTGATACACACAAGGCACTCCTCCGATATCCGTGAGTTGCATGATCTCATGGTCATAGGAACATATACTTTGACATGCAAAAAACAGTAGCAATAAACTAACACGATCATATGCTATGTTTGTAGTTTGGGTCTTATCCATCACATCATTCTCCTAATGATGTGATCCTGTTATCAAATGACATCTCATGTCCATGGCTAGGAAACCTTAACCATCCTTTGATCAACGAGCTAGTCCATTAGAGGCATACTAGGGACATGGTTGTGTCTATGTATCCACACATGCATTTAAGTCTCCGATCAATACAATTATAGCATGGATAATAAACGATTATCATGAACAAGGAAATATGATAATAACTAATTTATTATTGCCTCTAGGGCATATTTCCAACAGTTTTCCCATCAAAGACTTGGGTCGGCTGGAGTACTTCCTTGGATTGGAAGCGTCCTTTCATTTAGGGGGCATGACATTGATGCAGAGAAAGTATGCACTTGATCTTCTTCATCGCGTTAACATGGAGAACTGCTAGTCCACTCCCACTCCGCTTGCTATGTCCGAGAGCCTTTCACGTCACAGTGGTGCACTACTGGGTACTAATGACTCCTTCAGGTATCGCAGTGTGGTTGGAGCACTTCAGTATTTGACACTCCACTAGTAGAAAACGGTCCATTTGTCCCGGTTCTAGAGGCCCATTTGTCCCGGTTTTGGAACCGGGACTAAAGGGTCGGGACTAAAGCCCTAAACCTTTAGTCCCGGTTCGCTTACGAATCGGGACCAAAAGGGCTCCACGTGGCCGCTACGGGAGCCCAAGCAGGAGGACCTTTAGTCCCGGTTTGTAACACCAACCGGGACCAAAAGGCATCCACACGTCAGCATCTGGAAGGAGCTGGTTTTTGTTGAAAGGGGGGGGGGGTTATGGGGTTTTGAAGGGTTAATTTAGGGGTTTCATATTGTGTTATATAGCTAATAGAGAGAAGTGATCTCTCTTTTTCTGTGCTTGGTTGACGCTAGCTACTATACATATAGAGAACTCGACGCTAGCTAGTAAGCAAATGATGGAAAACCATTAATTACACAAGATCTAACAGCTCATCATCATGTTAAGCATACAAAGTTAAAGTCTCATAAAATAAAACTAAAAAGATAAAATGACATAGTCCTCCCTCATAGGACCTACTCGTCCCTCTTATGTAAAATGCAATAAAAAGAATCACACCAATGTCTCCATGATGAAGCAAAGAGATCCAACGGTCTCCAACTTGTGGCTTGCGATCCTTCTTTATTTGTCCCCATGCTTCAATTTGGAGCCTTCTTGGTGGTTTGCGCTCAGTCGAGTATGCAAAATATAACTTAGGATGGAAGGGGCTTTTTATTGTCATATTACCTTCGGGTTGCATCAACGGTGGCACAACTTCATTTGGCTATTTCTGTTGAAGAACATAATAGTAGCCTAGTTAGCAATGTAATCAATACCATTTACGCAACAGTACTAGTGTACTTAATTAGCAACTCTTATCAAGATATTTTAACGAATGTCGTCCGCCCTCAACCTATGCACTAGTGTCCTGTACAATGTATAATTTAGGCCAGTTCCCAAATTATACAGGAAGATGTCTCTACCAGCTATGACACCAATAACAAAGTAAATAAGATCATCCTTCTCCTCGCAAGTTAGATGTGATCCATAAGTGTAGTGTGTCATGTCGATTATGTTCTGTATTTAACTCGAAGAAACGAAATAAGCTGTAAATTAAAAAATAACAAATTTAGTATGCATGAACACCTAATATTTTTATATATATAATGCAAATTACTTGACAAATATGCATGGTTGACAAACTCACATGGAGGAAAAACAGGAAACATATCAACATCCATCCAAATGTCGATGTTTGCTTCAATATGATCTTCGGGACGAAGATCGAAGGTTATTTCCATATCTTCCTGAAATCCGTATGCCTTGCAAAGAGCTTCCCAATTTGAGCACCCTATTTCTGTGTTATTAGGTGCATTCATTACTTTCACAAGAAATGTGTGACCATGTTTAGTCCTTAGGTTGGCTGTCCTCGTCTCAAAACTCTCATGCTCTTTGAAACCGAGCCTCTCCAAGAAATACCGTCTTGCATGACAGGGGACGAACTAGTCGAATGGTATAAAACAGAAATTGCGCGTTGAAGGAAAGAAACAGAAGTCATGCTTAATTACGAAAAAACAGTTGTCATCGTTGCGTACCGTAGAAATATCAAAGTCCTCATAAAGCTTCATGGTGAAGAACCTGCCGTCTCGCAGCCCAGGCTGGTCACACAGACCTTTATCTTCACCGCAAAATTCACACGCTTGGATCCCATCATCGTCTGATGACCACGACATTTCCTGTGTTCATGATTCAAGAACTACGGCATGGGCTCATAGTTGAAACATTTAAAATCGATCGAAGGAAACTACGAGAAAACTAATCAACACACATATCACTATTACTCAATATGCAACGGGTTGACTTTAGGTCTGTTGAGTCTTTCCTTCCTAAACCCTCATCTCATGTATATGGTGGGCACTCCCTCTGATATTGCGACCGTCGGTGACGGTGGCTCCTCCATTCGTCCTCGAGTGCATTACGCCAAAATGTCTAGCACACGGGAACGAAGGAGAAGCAACCCCCACGACAACAGTCGGGATTCTTCCTCTCTCATATATATATACATATGGTGGACACTCTCCCTCACTGAAAGACACACAATGAGCTAAAACAGACCTAAAGTCAACCCGTTTCATATATCGAGCAATGACATAGAAAAAATACTGAAATGACTTGCAAATCACAAATACATTTATAATGAACTTGAATATAATATCACTAATACATCATCCCGAATAATCCAGTTTAAGAATTATGACACACTTTGGATCTTAATTAATGCGTGTGTGACTTTCGGTCTGTCGAGGCTTTCCTTAAATAACTCTCATATCTCATGGTGTGTTCGTGCGCACTCTCTCACATTGATATGATGGTGTATATATGTTGGTGGACACTCTCTCACAGTAAGAGTTCGACCGTCCGTGATGGACGCCTCCCCTCTTCTCTTCTTGCGCAATATATCGATGAGTATATCGCGAGGAAGAGAAGAAAGAGGAAGCGCCCCCCACGACAACAGTCGGGATTCTTTCCTAAATCAAGAACACACATGAAAGTCACACAAGGAGCAACAACAGACCGAAAGTCACACACGCATTATAACGATAAAATATCACTAATACATTAATATTTATAATGACCTCGAATATAATTTCACTAATACAGATCGAATATCCTAGAATCCAAAATGGAGGACGGTAAACTTGGTTCACTAGCGGTCTCTGAGTCGCTGGCGGTGGACACCCAAAGATAAGGAACCATCACGGGATCATAACTCAAGTGAGATCCATGAAGGATCTGCCAGGTATTGTCAAACCGGGCGTCCAACGTCGCCAGGTAGCAACGGACGTGCTCGTCCTCCTCCCTGGCACGGCGACGTACCACCTCCGCAGGTGTCGGCTCCCTCCGCACCGTAAGTGGCCTGCGTGACCGCCACCATAGAAGGTCCGGGTCGATGATGATACCTGCATTCCTCACCAACCTCCGAGCCCGGGAAGGTGACACCTCCCAGTGCCAGCCCGACGGAGCCCAGTCCCGGACATGGCGCCTATCAAGCAGGCTCTCGCGGACTATTCGACGACGAGGATGCGGGCCTGGCATCGTCGACTAATTTTTCATAAAACCAAAAATAAACATACACATACTAATCTAACATAAACATACTAATCTACTTTAAAAAAAGCATAAACATACTAATCCAACATACACATACTAATCTAGCTAACATAAACATACTAATCTACTTTCACAAAAAAGCATAAACATACTAATCTAACATACACATACTAATCTAGCTAACATAAACATACTAATCTAGCATGCATACACATACTAAAAAAGCATAAAAATCAAATATATTTAAAAAATTGCAACGAGCCGGGGCGGCGACGATGACGGGGGGGCGACGGAGCGGGGCAGCGACGGGTGGGGCGGCGACGGGGGCGGGGGGGAGGCGACGGAGGAGGGGCGGTGACGGGAGCGGGGCGGCGATGGGGGAGGTGACGAGGGCGGCGAGGGAGGCGACGGGGGCTGCGACGGGGGCGGCGGGGGAGGCGACGGGGGAGGCGGGGGAGGTGGCGCGGGAGGCGATGGGGGCGGCGAGGAAGGCGACTGGGCGGCGACGGGGGCGACGACGGGGACGGGAACGGCGACGACGACGGCGGGCTCGAGGCGGCGACGAGGGCGAAGTGGAATGAAAACTGCGAATTTGCTAAGTGCTTGTCATATAGAAGGAGCGGCCCCAACCGGGACCAATGCCCCCCTTTAGTCCCAGTTTGTCGCACCAACCGGGACCAAAGTGTAGGGGAACGATGCATGGGAAACAAAAAATTTCCTACGCACATGCAAATCTATCCATGGTGATGAGCATTTACGAGAGGGAGAGTGGATCTATGTACCCTTGTAGATCGCTAAGTGGGAAGTGTTAAGAAACGCGGTTGGTGTAGTCGAACGTCTTCGCGATCCAAATCACCGTGCGTCCCGCGATCCAATCATGATCCATCCCGCTATCCAATCACGATCCATCCCGCGAACTTCATCACGATCCGTCCCACGAACTTGATCACGATCCTTCCGATCTAGCGCCGAACGGACGGTACCTCCGCGTTCAGCACACATACAGCTTGATGACGATCTCCACCGTCTTGATCTAGCAAGAAGGAGTGGAGAGGAAGAAGAGTTCTCCAGCAGCGTGACAGTGCTCTGGCGATGGTGGTGGAGCTATTCCGGCAGGGCTTCGCCTAAGCACTGCAGAAATCCGATCTAGAGGAGAAACTATGCACTGGAGGAACGGGTAGCACGTGGGTGGAAAAACTAGTGCAAAACCCTAAAACCAACCAGTATATATAGGAGGAGAGGAGGAGAGCCTTGGCGCAAGGGCCAAGGCTCCTATGGTTCGGCCGAACCTACTAGGAGAGGAGGACTCCTCCTCCAATCCTAGTAGGACTAGGATTGCTCCTTTGTTGCCTTTTTTCCACATTTTCCTATTGGGTTTTCTTCTCCAGCCACATGGGCCTTGTGTGGGAGTTTCCACAATCCCACTAAGGGCTGATATTCACTATCCCACAGCCCATGAAGCCTCTTGGGTCGAAATACCCCTCCCGGAGGCCTCCCGGTACACTACCGGCATTCTCGGTACACTACCGATGAGCCCGAAACTTTTCCGGCGACCAAAACATGACTTCCTATATATGAATCTTTACCTTAGGACCATTCTGGAGCTCCTCGTGACGTCCGGGATCTCATCCGGGATTCCAAACAACCTTCGGTCACCAGCATACATAACTCTATACTACAAAAACGTCACCAAACCTTAAGTGTGCAGACCCTGCGGGTTCGAGAACTATGTAGACATGACCGAGACACCTCTACGGTCAATAAAAAAAAGAGGGACCTGGATGTCCATATTGTTTCCTACATATTCTACGAAGATCTTTATCGGTCGAACCTCTATATCAAGGATTCAGCTAATCCCGTATGATGTTCCCTTTGTTCTTCGGTATGTTACTTGCCCGAGATTGGATCGTCGGTATCTTCATACCTAGTTCAACCTCGTTACCGACAAGTCTCTTTACTCATTCTATAATAGAAGATCCCGCAACTAACACTTAGTGACATTGATTGCAAGGCTTATTGTGATGTTGTATTACCCAGTGGGCCCTGAGATACCTCTCGGTCACACGAAGTAACAAATCCTAGTCTTGATCCATGCCAACTCAACAGACACCCTCGGAGATACCTGTAGAGCACCTTTATAGTCACCCAGTTATGTTGCGACGTTTGATACACACGAGGCACTCCTCCGATGTCCGTGAGTTGCATGATATCGTAGTCATAGGAACATATACTTGACATGCAGAAAACAATAGCAATAAACTGACACAATCATATGCTACGTTTGTAGTTTGGGTCTTGTCCATCACATCATTCTCCTAATGATGTGATCCCGTTATCAAATGACATCACATGTCAATGGCTAGGAAATCTTGACCATCTTTGATCAACGACCTAGTTCACTAGAGGCATACTAGGGACAAAGTGTTGTCTATTTACCCACACATGTAATGTGTTTCCAACTAATACAATTATAGCATGGATAATAAACGATTATCATGAGCAAGGAAATATAATAATAAACACCTTATTTATTGCCTCTAGGGCATATTTGCAACACAAAGCCCTATTTTCCGCCGCCCAAAGGGCGGGAAACAGGGACCTTTCGTCCCAGTTGGTGCCACCAACCGGGACCAAAGCCCTGTTTTCAGCAGCCCAAAGGGCGGGAAACAGGCCCTTTAGTCCCGGTTGGTGGCACCAACCGGGACGAAAGGGGGGCATTGGTCTCGGTTGCTGCCACCAATCGGGACCAATGGCCTTGCACAGCGGTGTGGTCGGAGTTTAGTCCCACCTCGCCAAGCGAAGGTTTCCCGAACCTGCTTATAAGCCCCACCACGCCTGTTACGTTGAGCTCCTTTGATAGTGATAATAGATGCACTTATACTTAAATTAAGCCTAAATTCAAAATGCTAGTTAGGCTCCTAACTACCATTTGGAATTTAGGATGAATTTGAGTGTAAGTGCATCGATTTTCACTTTATGCTATTTTGTATGTTATTTCTTTGCATATTAAAAGCTATCAGGGTTTCGGACGGAAACTCATCGGTTACAAAAGGCATTTCATTTTATTGAACTTATTTACACTCCAGGCTTTTCGTGTGTTCAAAATGCACCATTCAAAGCCACATCATCAATTTTCAACCCTTTCTGACTTCATTTGATATTTTTCATGCATTTACTGATTTTTTTGAGCTAAATGACCCTCAAATTGAAAATCACTACAAATGAACTCTGAAAAGGTTGAAAGTTGGCATGGTATCAACATTTCACCCACATAGCATATGCTAAAAGGTTGAGAGGGTTACGGAAAAAGCTGGATGCACATCGTGTACAAAACGGACAGTCTCTTTCGAAGTATCGGGGTTTCGGACGGAAACTCATCGGTTACAAAAGACATTTTATGTTCTTGAACTTAATTGAACTCCAGGCTTTTCGTGTGTTCAAAATGCACCATTCAAAGCCATATCATCAATTTTCAACCCTTTCTGACTTCATTTGATATTTTTCATGCATTTAGTGGGTTTTTTTGAGCTAAATGACCCTGAAATTGAAAAGAACTACAAATGAACTCTGAAAAGGTTGAAAGTTGGCATGGTATCATCATTTCACCCAAATAGCATGTGCTAAAAATTTGAGAGGGTTACGGCAAAAGCTGGATGCACTTCGTGTACAAAACGGACAGTCTCTTTCGAAGTATCGGGGTTTCGGATGGAAACTCATCTGTTACAAAAGACATTTCATTTTCTTGAACTTATTTGAACTCCAGGCTTTTCGTGTGTTCAAAATGAACCATTCAAAGCTACATCATCAATTTTCAACCCTTTTTGACTTCATTTGGTATTTTTCATGCATTTACTGATTTTTTAGCTAAATGATTCTGAAATTGAAAAGCACTACATAAGGACTCTGAAAAGGTTGAAACTTGGCACGGTATCATCATTTCACCCACGTAGCATGTGCTAAAATGTTGAGAGGCTTACGGCAAAAGCTGGATGCACTTCGTAAACAAAACGGACAGTCTCTTTCGAAGTATCGGGGTTTGGGAAGGAAACTCATCGGTTACAGATGGCATTTCATGTTATTGAACTTATTTGAACTCCAGGCTTTTCGTGTGCTCAAAATGCACCATTCAAAGCCACATCATCACTTTTCAACCCTTTCTGACTTCGTTTGATATTTTTCATGCATTACTGATTTTTTGAGCTAAATGACCCTCAAATTGAAAAGCACTATAAATGAACTCTGAAAACGTTGAAAGTTGGCATGGTATGAACATTTCACCCACATAGCATGTGCTAAAAAGTTGAGAGGGTTACGGCAAAACCTGGATGCACTTCACATACAACACGGACAGTCTGTTTCGAATTATCGGGGTTTCGGACGGAAACTCATCGGTTACAAAAGGCATTTCATTTTCTTGAACTTATTTGAACTCCAGGCTATTCGTGTGTTCAAAATACACCATTCAAAGCCACATCATCAATTTTCAATCCTTTCTGACTTCATTTGATATTTTTCATGCATTTACTGATTTTTTGTGCTAAATGATCCTGAAATTGAAAAGCACTACAAATGAACTCTAAAAAGGTTGGAAGTTGGCATGGTATCATCCTTTCACCCACATAGCATGTGCTAAAATTTTGAGAGTGTTACGACAAAAGCTGGATGCACTTCGTGTACAAAACGGACAGTCTATTTCGAAGTAGCGGGATTTCGGACGGAAACTCATCGCTTACAAAAGGCATTTCATTTTATTGAACATATTTGAACTCCAGACTTTTCGTGTGTTCCAAATGCACCATTCAAAGACACATTATCAATTTTCAACCCTTTCAGACTTCATTTGATAATTTTCATGCATTAGTGATTTTTTCAGCTAAATGACCCTCAAATTGAAAAGCACTACAAATGAACTCTGAAAAGGTTGAAAGTTGGCATGGTATCATCATTTCATCCAAATAGCGTGTGCTAAAAAGTTGAAAGGGTTACGGCAAAAGCTGGATGCACTTCGTGTACTAAACGGACAGTCTCTTCCGAAGTATCGTGGTTTCAGACGGAAACTCATCGGTTACAAAAGGCATTTCATTTTATTGAACTTATTTGAACTCCAGGCTTTTCGTGTGTTCAAAATGCACCATTCAAATCCACATCATCAATTTTCAACCCTTTCTGACTTCATTTGGTATTTTTCATGCATTTACTGAATTTTTTGAGCTAAATGACCCTCAAATTGAAAAGCACCACAAATGAACTCTGAAAAGGTTGAGAATGGGCATGGTATCATAATTTCACCCACATAGCATGTGCTGACAAGTTGAGAGGGTTACAACAAAAGCCGGATGCACTTCGTGTACAAAACGGACAGTCTCTTTCAAAGTATCGGGGTTTCAGACGGCAACTAATCGGTTAGAGAAGGCATTTCATTTTGTTGAACTTCTTTGAACTCTAGGCTTTTCGCGTGTTCAAAATGCACCATTCCAAGCCACATCATCAATTTTCAACCCATTCTGACTTCATTTGGTATTTTTCATGCATTTAATGATTTTTTTGAGCTAAATGACCCTGAAATTGAACAGCACTACAAATGAACTCTGAAAAGGCTGAAAGTTGGCATGGTATCATCATTTCACCCACATAGCATGTGCTCAAAAGTGGAGAGGGTTACGGCAAAATCTGGATGCACTTCGTGTACAAAACGGACAGTCTCTTTCGATGTATCGGGGTTACGGACGGAAACTCATCGGTTACAAAAGGCATTTCATTTTCTTGAACTTATTTGAACTCCAGGCTTTTCGTGTGTTCAAAATGCACCATTCAAAGCCACATCATCAATTTTCAACCCTTTCTGACTTCATTTGGTATTTTTCATGCATTTACTTATTTTTTAGCTAAATGACCCTAAAATTGGAAAGCACTACAAATGAACTCTAAAAAGGATGAAAGTTGGCATGGTATCAACATTTCACCCACATAGCATGTGCTAAAATGTTGAGAGGGTTACGACAAAAGCTGGATGCACTTCATGTACAACACGGACAGTCTCTTTCGAATTATCGGGGTTTCGGACGGAAACTCATCGGTTACAAAAGGCATTTCATTTTCTTGAACTTATTTGAACTCCAGGCTTTTCGTGTGTTCAAAATACACCATTCAAAGCCACATCATCAATTTTCAACCCTTTCTGACTTCATTTGATATTTTTCATGCATTTACTGATTTTTGTGCTAAATGATCCTGAAATTGAAAAGCACTACAAATGAACTCTAAAAAGGTTGGAAGTTGGCATGGTATCATCATTTCACCCACATAGCATGTGCTAAAAAGTTGAGAGTGTTACGACAAAAGCTGGTTGTACTTCGTGTACAAAACGGACTGTCTATTTCAAAGTAGCGGGGTTTCGGACGGAAACTCATCGCTTACAAAAGGCATTTCATTTTATTGAACTTATTTGAACTCCAGACTTTTCGTGTGTTCAAAATGCACCATTCAAAGAGACATCATCATTTTCAACCCTTTCAGACTTCATTTGATATTTTTCATGCATTACTGATTTTTTGAGCTAAATGACTCTCAAATTGAAAAGCACTACAAATGAACTCTGAAAAGGTTGAAAGTTGGCATGGTATCATCATTTCATCCAAATAGCATGTGCTAAAAAGTTGAGAGGGTTACGGCAAAAGCTGGATGCACTTCGTGTACAAAACGGACAGTCTCTTTCGAAGTATCGGGGTTTCGGACGGAAACTCATCGGTTACAAAAGGCATTTCATTTTCTTGAACTTATTTGAACTCGAGGCCTTTCGTGTGTTCAAAATGCACCATTCAAAGCCACTTCATCAATTTTCAACCCTTTCTGACTTCATTTTGTATTTTTCATGCATTTACTGATTTTTTGAGCTAAATGACCCTGAACTCGAAAAACACTACAAATGAACTCTGAAAAGGTTGAAAATTGGCATGGTATCATCATCTCACCCACTTTGGATGTGCTAAAAAGTTGAGAGTGTTACGGCAAAAGCTGGATGCACTTCGTGTACAAAACGGACAGTCTCTTTCGAAGTATCGGGGTTTCGGACGGAAACTCATCGGTTACAAAAGGCATTTCATTTTCTTGAACTCATTTGAACTCTAGGATTTTCGTGTGTTCAAAATGCACCATTGAAATCTACATCATCAATTTTCAACCCTTTTTGACTTCATTTGGTATTTTTCATGCATTTACTGATTTTTTTGAGCTAAATGATTCTGAAATTGAAAAGCACTACAAATGGACTCTGAAAAGGTTGAATCTTGGCGTGGTATCATCATTTCAAGCACATAGCATGTGCTAAAATGTTGAGAGGTTTACGGCAAAAGCTGGATGCACTTCGTGTACAAAACAGACAGTCTCTTTCGAAGTATCGGGGTTTCGGACGGAAACTCATCGGTTACAAAAGGCATTTCATTTTCTTGAACTTATTTGAACTCGAGGCTTTTCGTGTGTTCAAAATGCACCATTCAAAGCCACTTCATCAATTTTGAACCCTTTCTGACTTCATTTTGTATTTTTCATGCATTTACTGATTTTTTGAGCTAAATGACCCTGAACTCGAAAAACACTACAAATGAACTCTGAAAAGGTTGAAAATTGGCATGGTATCATCATCTCACCCACTTTGGATGTGCTAAAAAGTTGAGAGTGTTACGGCAAAAGCTGGATGCACTTCCTGTACAAAACGGACAGTCTCTTTCGAAGTATCGGGGTTTCGGACGGAAACTCATCGGTTACAAAAGGCATTTCATTTTCTTGAACTCATTTGAACTCTAGGATTTTCGTGTGTTCAAAATGCACCATTGAAATCTACATCATCAATTTTCAACCCTTTTTGACTTCATTTGGTATTTTTCATGCATTTACTGATTTTTTTGAGCTAAATGATTCTGAAATTGAAAAGCACTACAAATGGACTCTGAAAAGGTTGAATCTTGGCGTGGTATCATCATTTCACCCACATAGCATGTGCTAAAATGTTGAGAGGTTTACGGCAAAAGCTGGATGCACTTCGTGTACAAAACAGACAGTCTCTTTCGAAGTATCGGGGTTTCGGACGGAAACTCATCGGTTACAAAAGGCATTTCATTTTCTTGAACTTATTTGAACTCCAGGATTTTCGTGTGTTCAAAATGCACCATTCAAAGCCACATCATCAGTTTTCAACCCTTTCTGACTTCATTTGATATTTTTCATGCATTACTGATTTTTTTGAGCTAAATGACCCTCAAATTGAAAAGCACTATAAATGAACTCTGAAAAGGTTGAAAGTTGGCATGGTATCAACATTTCACCCACATAGCATGTGCGAAAAAGTTGAGAGGGTTACGGCCAAAGGTGGATGCACTTCGTGTACAACACGGACAGTCTCTTTCGAAGTATCGGGGTTTCACACGGAAACTCATCGGTTACAAAAGGCATTTCATTTTCTTGGACTTATTTGAACTCTAGGATTTTGGTGTGTTCGAAATGCACCATTCAAAGCCACATCATCAATTTTCAACCCTTTTTGACTTCATTTGATATTTTTCATGCATTTACTCATTTTTTTGAGCTAAATGACCCTGAAATTGAAAAGCACTACAAATGAACTCTAAAAAGGTTGGAAGTTGGCATGGTATCATCCTTTCACCCACACAGCATGTGCTAAAATTTTGAGAGTGTTACGACAAAAGCTGGATGCACTTCGTGTACAAAACGGACAGTCTATTTCGAAGTAGCGGGATTTCGGACGGAAACTCATCGCTTACAAAAGGCATTTCATTTTATTGAACATATTTGAACTCCAGACTTTTCGTGTGTTCAAAATGCACCATTCAAAGACACATCATCAATTTTCAACCCTTTCAGACTTCATTTGATATTTTTCATGCATTACTGATTTTTTCAGCTAAATGACCCTCAAATTGAAAAGCACTACAAATGAACTCTGAAAAGGTTGAAAGTTGGCATGGTATCATCATTTCATCCAAATAGCGTGTGCTAAAAAGTTGAAAGGGTTACGGCAAAAGCTGGATGCACTTCGTGTACTAAACGGACAGTCTCTTTCGAAGTATCGGGGTTTCGGACGGAAACTCATCGGTTACAAAAGGCATTTCATTTTCTTGAACTTATTTGAACTCCAGGCTTTTCGTGTGTTCAAAATACACCATTCAAAGCCACATCATCAATTTTCAACCCTTTCTGACTTCATTTGATATTTTTCATGCATTTACTGATTTTTTGTGCTAAATGATCCTGAAATTGAAAAGCACTACAAATGAACTCTAAAAAGGTTGGAAGTTGGCATGGTATCATCATTTCACCCACATAGCATGTGCTAAAAAGTTGAGAGTGTTACGACAAAAGCTGGTTGTACTTCGTGTACAAAACGGACTGTCTATTTCAAAGTAGCGGGGTTTCGGACGGAAACTCATCGCTTACAAAAGGCATTTCATTTTATTGAACTTATTTGAACTCCAGACTTTTCGTGTGTTCAAAATGCACCATTCAAAGACACATCATCATTTTCAACCCTTTCAGACTTCATTTGATATTTTTCATGCATTACTGATTTTTTGAGCTAAATGACTCTCAAATTGAAAAGCACTACAAATGAACTCTGAAAAGGTTGAAAGTTGGCATGGTATCATCATTTCATCCAAATAGCATGTGCTAAAAAGTTGAGAGGGTTACGGCAAAAGCTGGATGCACTTCGTGTACAAAACGGACAGTCTCTTTCGAAGTATCGGGGTTTCGGACGGAAACTCATCGGTTACAAAAGGCATTTCATTTTCTTGAACTTATTTGAACTCGAGGCTTTTCATGTGTTCAAAATGCACCATTCAAAGCCACTTCATCAATTTTCAACCCTTTCTGACTTCATTTTGTATTTTTCATGCATTTACTGATTTTTTGAGCTAAATGACCCTGAACTCGAAAAACACTACAAATGAACTCTGAAAAGGTTGAAAGTTGGCATGGTATCATCATCTCACCCACTTTGGATGTGCTAAAAAGTTGAGAGTGTTACGGCAAAAGCTGGATGCACTTCGTGTACAAAACGGACAGTCTCTTTCGAAGTATCGGGGTTTCGGACGGAAACTCATCGGTTACAAAAGGCATTTCATTTTCTTGAACTCATTTGAACTCTAGGCTTTTCGTGTGTTCAAAATGCACCATTGAAATCTACATCATCAATTTTCAACCCTTTTTGACTTCATTTGGTATTTTTCATGCATTTACTGATTTTTTTGAGCTAAATGATTCTGAAATTGAAAAGCACTACAAATGGACTCTGAAAAGGTTGAATCTTGGCGTGGTATCATCATTTCACCCACATAGCATGTGCTAAAATGTTGAGAGGTTTACGGCAAAAGCTGGATGCACTTCGTGTACAAAACAGACAGTCTCTTTCGAAGTATCGGGGTTTCGGACGGAAACTCATCGGTTACAAAAGGCATTTCATTTTCTTGAACTTATTTGAACTCCAGGATTTTCGTGTGTTCAAAATGCACCATTCAAAGCCACATCATCAGTTTTCAACCCTTTCTGACTTCATTTGATATTTTTCATGCATTACTGATTTTTTTGAGCTAAATGACCCTCAAATTGAAAAGCACTATAAATGAACTCTGAAAAGGTTGAAAGTTGGCATGGTATCAACATTTCACCCACATAGCATGTGCGAAAAAGTTGAGAGGGTTACGGCCAAAGGTGGATGCACTTCGTGTACAACACGGACAGTCTCTTTCGAAGTATCGGGGTTTCAGACGGAAACTCATCGGTTACAAAAGGCATTTCATTTTCTTGGACTTATTTGAACTCTAGGATTTTGGTGTGTTCGAAATGCACCATTCAAAGCCACATCATCAATTTTCAACCCTTTTTGACTTCATTTGATATTTTTCATGCATTTACTGATTTTTTTGAGCTAAATGACCCTGAAATTGAAAAGCACTACAAATGAACTCTGAAAAGGTTGAAAGTTGGCATGGTATCATCATTTCATCCAAATAGCATGTGCTAAAAAGTTGAGAGGGTTACGGCAAAAGCTGGATGCACTTCGTGTACAAAACGGACAGTCTCTTTCGAAGTATCGGGGTTTCGGACGGAAACTCATCGGTTACAAAAGGCATTTCATTTTCTTGAACTTATTTGAACTCGAGGCTTTTCATGTGTTCAAAATGCACCATTCAAAGCCACTTCATCAATTTTCAACCCTTTCTGACTTCATTTTGTATTTTTCATGCATTTACTGATTTTTTGAGCTAAATGACCCTGAACTCGAAAAACACTACAAATGAACTCTGAAAAGGTTGAAAGTTGGCATGGTATCATCATCTCACCCACTTTGGATGTGCTAAAAAGTTGAGAGTGTTACGGCAAAAGCTGGATGCACTTCGTGTACAAAACGGACAGTCTCTTTCGAAGTATCGGGGTTTCGGACGGAAACTCATCGGTTACAAAAGGCATTTCATTTTCTTGAACTCATTTGAACTCTAGGCTTTTCGTGTGTTCAAAATGCACCATTGAAATCTACATCATCAATTTTCAACCATTTTTGACTTCATTTGGTATTTTTCATGCATTTACTGATTTTTTTGAGCTAAATGATTCTGAAATTGAAAAGCACTACAAATGGACTCTGAAAAGGTTGAATCTTGGCGTGGTATCATCATTTCACCCACATAGCATGTGCTAAAATGTTGAGAGGTTTACGGCAAAAGCTGGATGCACTTCGTGTACAAAACAGACAGTCTCTTTCGAAGTATCGGGGTTTCGGACGGAAACTCATCGGTTACAAAAGGCATTTCATTTTCTTGAACTTATTTGAACTCCAGGATTTTCGTGTGTTCAAAATGCACCATTCAAAGCCACATCATCAGTTTTCAACCCTTTCTGACTTCATTTGATATTTTTCATGCATTACTGATTTTTTGAGCTAAATGACCCTCAAATTGAAAAGCACTATAAATGAACTCTGAAAAGGTTGAAAGTTGGCATGGTATCAACATTTCACCCACATAGCATGTGCGAAAAAGTTGAGAGGGTTACGGCCAAAGGTGGATGCACTTCGTGTACAACACGGACAGTCTCTTTCGAAGTATCGGGGTTTCAGACGGAAACTCATCGGTTACAAAAGGCATTTCATTTTCTTGGACTTATTTGAACTCTAGGATTTTGGTGTGTTCGAAATGCACCATTCAAAGCCACATCATCAATTTTCAACCCTTTTTGACTTCATTTGATATTTTTCATGCATTTACTGATTTTTTTGAGCTAAATGACCCTGAAATTGAAAAGCACTACAAATGAACTCTAAAAAGGTTGGAAGTTGGCATGGTATCATCCTTTCACCCACATAGCATGTGCTAAAATTTTGAGAGTGTTACGACAAAAGCTGGATGCACTTCGTGTACAAAACGGACAGTCTATTTCGAAGTAGCGGGATTTCGGACGGAAACTCATCGCTTACAAAAGGCATTTCATTTTATTGAACATATTTGAACTCCAGACTTTTCGTGTGTTCAAAATGCACCATTCAAAGACACATCATCAATTTTCAACCCTTTCAGACTTCATTTGATATTTTTCATGCATTACTGATTTTTTCAGCTAAATGACCCTCAAATTGAAAAGCACTACAAATGAACTCTGAAAAGGTTGAAAGTTGGCATGGTATCATCATTTCATCCAAATAGCGTGTGCTAAAAAGTTGAAAGGGTTACGGAAAAAGCTGGATGCACTTCGTGTACTAAACGGACAGTCTCTTTCGAAGTATCGTGGTTTCATACGGAAACTCATCGGTTACAAAAGGCATTTCATTTTATTGAACTTATTTGAACTCCAGGCTTTTCGTGTGTTCAAAATGCACCATTCAAATCCACGTCATCAATTTTCAACCCTTTCTGACTTCATTTGGTATTTTTCATGCATTTACTGAATTTTTTGAGCTAAATGACCCTCAAATTGAAAAGCACTACAAATGAACTCTGAAAAGGTTGAAAGTTGGCATGGTATCAATGTTTCACCCACATAGCATGTGCTCAAAAGGTGAGAGGGTTACGACAAAAGCTGGATGCACTTCGTGTACAAAACGAACAGTCTCTTGCGAAGTATCGGGGTTTCGGACGGAAACTCATCGGTTACAAAAGACATATCATTTTCTTGAACTTATTTGAACTCCAGGCTTTTCGTGTGTTCAACATGCACCATACCAAGCCACATCATCAATTTTCAACCCATCTGACTTCATTTGGTATTTTTCATGCATTTACTGATTTTTTTGAGCTAAATGACCCTGAAATTGAACAGCACTACAAATGAACTCTGAAAAGGCTGAAAGTTGGCATGGTATCATCATTTCACCCACATAGCATGTGCTCAAAAGTGGAGAGGGTTACGGCAAAATCTGGATGCACTTCGTGTACAAAACGGACAGTCTCTTTCGATGTATCGGGGTTTCGGACGGAAACTCATCGGTTACAAAAGGCATTTCATTTTCTTGAACTTATTTGAACTCCAGGCTTTTCGTGTGTTCAAAATGCACCATTCAAAGCCACATCATTAATTTTCAACCCTTTCTGACTTCATTTGGTATTTTTCATGCATTTACTGATTTTTTTAGCTAAATGACCCTAAAATTGGAAAGCACTACAAATGAACTCTAAAAAGGTTGAAAGTTGGCATGGTATCAACATTTCACCCACATACCATGTGCTAAAAAGTTGAGAGGGTTACGGCAAAAGCTGGATGCACTTCATGTACAACACGGACAGTCTCTTTCGAATTATCGGGGTTTCGGACGGAAACTCATCGGTTACAAAAGGCATTTCATTTTCTTGAACTTATTTGAACTCCAGGCTTTTCGTGTGTTCAAAATACACCATTCAAATCCACATCATCAATTTTCAACCCTTTCTGACTTCATTTGATATTTTTCATGCATTTACTGATTTTTTGTGCTAAATGATCCTTAAATTGAAAAGCACTACAAATGAACTCTAAAAAGGTTGGAAGTTGGCATGGTATCATCATTTCACCCACATAGCATGTGCTAAAAAGTTGAGAGTGTTACGAAAAAAGCTGGATGTACTTCGTGTACAAAACGGACAGTCTATTTCAAAGTAGCGGGGTTTCGGACGGAAACTCATCGCTTACAAAAGGCATTTCATTTTATTGAACTTATTTGAACTCCAGACTTTTCGTGTGTTCAAAATGCACCATTCAAAGACACATCATCAATTTTCAACCCTTTCAGACTTCATTTGATATTTTTCATGCATTACTGATTTTTTGAGCTAAATGACTCTCAAATTGAAAAGCACTACAAATGAACTCTGAAAAGGTTGAAAGTTGGCATGGTATCATCATTTCATCCAAATAGCATGTGCTAAAAAGTTGAGAGGGTTACGGCAAAAGCTGGATGCACTTCGTGTACAAAACGGACAGTCTTTTTCGAAGTATCGGGGTTTCGGACGGAAACTCATCGGTTACAAAAGGCATTTCATTTTCTTGAACTTATTTGAACTCGAGGCTTTTCGTGTGTTCAAAATGCACCATTCAAAGCCACTTCATCAATTTTCAACCCTTTCTGACTTCATTTTGTATTTTTCATGCATTTACTGATTTTTTGAGCTAAATGACCCTGAACTCGAAAAACACTACAAATGAACTCTGAAAAGGTTGAAAGGTGGCATGGTATCATCATCTCACCCACTTTGGATGTGCTAAAAAGTTGAGAGTGTTACGGCAAAAGCTGGATGCACTTCGTGTACAAAACGGACAGTCTCTTTCGAAGTATCGGGGTTTCGGACGGAAACTCATCGGTTACAAAAGGCATTTCATTTTCTTGAACTCATTTGAACTCTAGGCTTTTCGTGTGTTCAAAATGCACCATTGAAATCTACATCATCAATTTTCAACCCTTTTTGACTTCATTTGGTATTTTTCATGCATTTACTGATTTTTTTGAGCTAAATGATTCTGAAATTGAAAAGCACTACAAATGGACTCTGAAAAGGTTGAATCTTGGCGTGGTATCATCATTTCACCCACATAGCATGTGCTAAAATGTTGAGAGGTTTACGGCAAAAGCTGGATGCACTTCGTGTACAAAACAGACAGTCTCTTTCGAAGTATCGGGGTTTCGGACGGAAACTCATCGGTTACAGAAGGCATTTCATTTTCTTGAACTTATTTGAACTCCAGGATTTTCGTGTGTTCAAAATGCACCATTCAAAGCCACATCATCAGTTTTCAACCCTTTCTGACTTCATTTGATATTTTTCATGCATTACTGATTTTTTTGAGCTAAATGACCCTCAAATTGAAAAGCACTATAAATGAACTCTGAAAAGGTTGAAAGTTGGCATGGTATCAACATTTCACCCACATAGCATGTGCGAAAAAGTTGAGAGGGTTACGACCAAAGGTGGATGCACTTCGTGTACAACACGGACAGTCTCTTTCGAAGTATCGGGGTTTCAGACGGAAACTCATCGGTTACAAAAGGCATTTCATTTTCTTGGACTTATTTGAACTCTAGGATTTTGGTGTGTTCGAAATGCACCATTCAAAGCCACATCATCAATTTTCAACCCTTTTTGACTTCATTTGATATTTTTCATGCATTTACTGATTTTTTTGAGCTAAATGACCCTGAAATTGAAAAGCACTACAAATGAACTCTAAAAAGGTTGGAAGTTGGCATGGTATCATCCTTTCACCCACATAGCATGTGCTAAAATTTTGAGAGTGTTACGACAAAAGCTGGATGCACTTCGTGTACAAAACGGACAGTCTATTTCGAAGTAGCGGGATTTCGGACGGAAACTCATCGCTTAAAAAAGGCATTTCATTTTATTGAACATATTTGAACTCCAGACTTTTCGTGTGTTCAAAATGCACCATTCAAAGACACATCATCAATTTTCAACCCTTTCAGACTTCATTTGATATTTTTCATGCATTACTGATTTTTTCAGCTAAATGACCCTCAAATTGAAAAGCACTACAAATGAACTCTGAAAAGGTTGAAAGTTGGCATGGTATCATCATTTCATCCAAATAGCGTGTGCTAAAAAGTTGAAAGGGTTACGGCAAAAGCTGGATGCACTTCGTGTACTAAACGGACAGTCTCTTTCGAAGTATCGTGGTTTCAGACGGAAACTCATCGGTTACAAAAGGCATTTCATTTTATTGAACTTATTTGAACTCCAGGCTTTTCGTGTGTTCAAAATGCACCATTCAAATCCACGTCATCAATTTTCAACCCTTTCTGACTTCATTTGGTATTTTTCATGCATTTACTGAATTTTTTGAGCTAAATGACCCTCAAATTGAAAAGCACTACAAATGAACTCTGAAAAGGTTGAAAGTTGGCATGGTATCAATGTTTCACCCACATAGCATGTGCTCAAAAGGTGAGAGGGTTACGACAAAAGCTGGATGCACTTCGTGTACAAAACGAACAGTCTCTTGCGAAGTATCGGGGTTTCGGACGGAAACTCATCGGTTACAAAAGACATATCATTTTCTTGAACTTATTTGAACTCCAGGCTTTTCGTGTGTTCAAAATGCACCATTCCAAGCCACATCATCAATTTTCAACCCATCTGACTTCATTTGGTATTTTTCATGCATTTACTGATTTTTTTGAGCTAAATGACCCTGAAATTGAACAGCACTACAAATGAACTCTGAAAAGGCTGAAAGTTGGCATGGTATCATCATTTCACCCACATAGCATGTCCTCAAAAGTGGAGAGGGTTACGGAAAAATCTGGATGCACTTCATGTACAAAACGGACAGTCTCTTTCGATGTATCGGGGTTTCGGACGGAAACTCATCGGTTACAAAAGGCATTTCATTTTCTTGAACTTATTTGAACTCCAGGCTTTTCGTGTGTTCAAAATGCACCATTCAAAGCCACATCATAAATTTTCAACCCTTTCTGACTTCATTTGGTATTTTTCATGCATTTACTGATTTTTTTAGCTAAATGACCCTAAAATTGGAAAGCACTACAAATGAACTCTAAAAAGGTTGAAAGTTGGCATGGTATCAACATTTCACCCACATACCATGTGCTAAAAAGTTGAGAGGGTTACGGCAAAAGCTGGATGCACTTCATGTACAACACGGACAGTCTCTTTCGAATTATCGGGGTTTCGGACGGAAACTCATCGGTTACAAAAGGCATTTCATTTTCTTGAACTTATTTGAACTCCAGGCTTTTCGTGTGTTCAAAATACACCATTCAAAGCCACATCATCAATTTTCAACCCTTTCTGACTTCATTTGATATTTTTCATGCATTTACTGATTTTTTGTGCTAAATGATCCTGAAATTGAAAAGCACTACAAATGAACTCTAAAAAGGTTGGAAGTTGGCATGGTATCATCATTTCACCCACATAGCATGTGCTAAAAAGTTGAGAGTGTTACGAAAAAAGCTGGATGTACTTCGTGTACAAAACGGACAGTCTATTTCAAAGTAGCGGGGTTTCGGACGGAAACTCATCGCTTACAAAAGGCATTTCATTTTATTGAACTTATTTGAACTCCAGACTTTTCGTGTGTTCAAAATGCACCATTCAAAGACACATCATCAATTTTCAACCCTTTCAGACTTCATTTGATATTTTTCATGCATTACTGATTTTTTGAGCTAAATGACTCTCAAATTGAAAAGCACTACAAATGAACTCTGAAAAGGTTGAAAGTTGGCATGGTATCATCATTTCATCCAAATAGCATGTGCTAAAAAGTTGAGAGGGTTACGGCAAAACCTGGATGCACTTCGTGTACAAAACGGACAGTCTCTTTCGAAGTATCGGGGTTTCGGACGGAAACTCATCGGTTACAAAAGGCATTTCATTTTCTTGAACTTATTTGAACTCGAGGCTTTTCATGTGTTCAAAATGCACCATTCAAAGCCACTTCATCAATTTTCAACCCTTTCTGACTTCATTTTGTATTTTTCATGCATTTACTGATTTTTTGAGCTAAATGACCCTGAACCTGAAAAACACTACAAATGAACTCTGAAAAAGTTGAAAGTTGGCATGGTATCATCATTTCACCCACTTTGGATGTGCTAAAAAGTTGAGAGTGTTACGGCAAAAGCTGGATGCACTTCGTGTACAAAACGGACAGTCTCTTTCGAAGTATCGGGGTTTCGGACGGAAACTCATCGGTTACAAAAGGCATTTCATTTTCTTGAACTCATTTGAACTCTAGGCTTTTCGTGTGTTCAAAATGCACCATTGAAATCTACATCATCAATTTTCAACCCTTTTTGACTTCATTTGGTATTTTTCATGCATTTACTGATTTTTTTGAGCTAAATGATTCTGAAATTGAAAAGCACTACAAATGGACTCTGAAAAGGTTGAATCTTGGCGTGGTATCATCATTTCACCCACATAGCATGTGCTAAAATGTTGAGAGGTTTACGGCAAAAGCTGGATGCACTTCGTGTACAAAACAGACAGTCTCTTTCGAAGTATCGGGGTTTCGGACGGAAACTCATCGGTTACAAAAGGCATTTCATTTTCTTGAACTTATTTGAACTCCAGGATTTTCGTGTGTTCAAAATGCACCATTCAAAGCCACATCATCAGTTTTCAACCCTTTCTGACTTCATTTGATATTTTTCATGCATTACTGATTTTTTTGAGCTAAATGACCCTCAAATTTAAAAGCATTATAAATGAACTCTGAAAAGGTTGAAAGTTGGCATGGTATCAACATTTCACCCACATAGCACGTGCGAAAAAGTTGAGAGGGTTACGGCCAAAGGTGGATGCACTTCGTGTACAACACGGACAGTCTCTTTCGAAGTATCGTGGTTTCAGACGGAAACTCATCGGTTACAAAAGGCATTTCATTTTCTTGGACTTATTTGAACTCTAGGATTTTGGTGTGTTCGAAATGCACCATTCAAAGCCACATCATCAATTTTCAACCCTTTTTGACTTCATTTGATATTTTTCATGCATTTACTGATTTTTTTGAGCTAAATGACCCTGAAATTGAAAAGCACTACAAATGAACTCTAAAAAGGTTGGAAGTTGGCATGGTATCATCCTTTCACCCACACAGCATGTGCTAAAATTTTGAGACTGTTACGACAAAAGCTGGATGCACTTCGTGTACAAAACGGACAGTCTATTTCGAAGTAGCGGGGTTTCGAACGGAAACTGATCGGTACAAAAGGCATTTCATTATATTGAACTTATTTGAACTCCAGGCTTTTCGTGTGTTCCAAATGCACCATTCCAAGCCACATCATCAAGTTTCAAACCTTTCTGACTTCATTTGGTACTTTTCATGCATTTAGTGATTTTTTTGAGCTAAATGACCCTGAAATTGAAAAGCACTACAAATGAACTTTGAAAAGGTTGAAAATTGGCACGGTATCATCATTTCACCCACATAGCATGTGATAACAAGTTGAGAGGGTTAGAACAAAAGCCGGATGCACTTCGTGTACAAAACGGATAGTCTCTTTCGAATTATCGGGGTTTCGGACGGAAACTCATCGGTTAGAGAAGGCATTTCATTTTATTGAACTTATTTGAACTACAGGCTTTTCGTGTGTTGAAAATACACCATTCCAAGCCACATCATCAATTTTCAACCCTTTCTGACTTCATTTGGTACTTTTCATGCATTTACTGATTTTTTTTGAGCTAAATGACCCTGAAATTGAAAAGCACCACAAATGAACTCTGAAAAGGTTGAAAATTGGCATGGTATCATAATTTCACCCACATAGCATGTGCTGACAAGTTGAGAGGGTTACAACAAAAGCCGGATGCACTTCGTGTACAAAACGGACAGTCTCTTTCAAAGTATCGGTGTTTCAGACGGCAACTAATCGGTTAGAGAAGGCATTTCATTTTGTTGAACTTATTTGAACTCCAGGCTTTTCGTGTGTTCAAAATGCACCATTCCAAGCCACATCATCAATTTTCAACCCATTCTGACTTCATTTGGTATTTTTCATGCATTTACTGATTTTTTGAGCTAAATGACCCTGAAATTGAACAGCACTACAAATGAACTCTGAAAAGGTTGAAAGTTGGCATGGTATCATCATTTCACCCACATAGCATGTGCTCAAAAGTGGAGAGGGTTACGCAAAAATCTGGATGCACTTCGTGTACAAAACGGACAGTCTCTTTCGATGTATCGGGGTTTCGGACGGAAACTCATCGGTTACAAAAGACATTTCATTTTCTTGAACTTATTTGAACTCCAGGCTTTTCGTGTGTTCAAAATGAACCATTCAAAGCTACATCATCAATTTTCAACCCTTTTTGACTTCATTTGGTATTTTTAATGCATTTACTGATTTTTTTAGCTAAATGATTCTGAAATTGAAAAGCACTACATAAGGACTCTGAAAAGGTTGAAACTTGGCACGGTATCATCATTTCACCCACATAGCATGTGCTAAAATGTTGAGAGGGTTACGGCAAAAGCTGGATGCACTTCGTAAACAAAACGGACAGTCTCTTTCGAAGTATCGGGGTTTGGGAAGGAAACTCATCGGTTACAGATGGCATTTCATGTTATTGAACTTATTTGAACTCCAGGCTTTTCGTGTGCTCAAAATGCACCATTCAAAGCCACATCATCACTTTTCAACCCTTTCTGACTTCATTTGGTATTTTTCATGCATTTACTGAATTTTTTGAGCTAAATGACCCTCAAATTGAAAAGCACCACAAATGAACTCTGAAAAGGTTGAGAATGGGCATGGTATCATAATTTCACCCACATAGCATGTGCGGACAAGTTGAGAGGGTTACAACAAAAGCCGGATGCACTTCGTGTACAAAACGGACAGTCTCTTTCAAAGTATCGGGGTTTCAGACGGCAACTAATCGGTTAGAGAAGGCATTTCATTTTGATGAACTTATTTGAACTCCAGACTTTTCGTGTGTTCAAAATGCACCATTCAAAGACACATCATCAATTTTCAACCCTTTCAGACTTCATTTGATATTTTTCATGCATTACTGATTTTTTCAGCTAAATGACCCTCAAATTGAAAAGCACTACAAATGAACTCTGAAAAGGTTGAAAGTTGGCATGGTATCATCATTTCATCCAAATAGCGTGTGCTAAAAAGTTGAAAGGGTTACGGAAAAAGCTGGATGCACTTCGTGTACTAAACGGACAGTCTCTTTCGAAGTATCGTGGTTTCATACGGAAACTCATCGGTTACAAAAGGCATTTCATTTTATTGAACTTATTTGAACTCCAGGCTTTTCGTGTGTTCAAAATGCACCATTCAAATCCACGTCATCAATTTTCAACCCTTTCTGACTTCATTTGGTATTTTTCATGCATTTACTGAATTTTTTGAGCTAAATGACCCTCAAATTGAAAAGCACTACAAATGAACTCTGAAAAGGTTGAAAGTTGGCATGGTATCAATGTTTCACCCACATAGCATGTGCTCAAAAGGTGAGAGGGTTACGACAAAAGCTGGATGCACTTCGTGTACAAAACGAACAGTCTCTTGCGAAGTATCGGGGTTTCGGACGGAAACTCATCGGTTACAAAAGACATATCATTTTCTTGAACTTATTTGAACTCCAGGCTTTTCGTGTGTTCAACATGCACCATTCCAAGCCACATCATCAATTTTCAACCCATCTGACTTCATTTGGTATTTTTCATGCATTTACTGATTTTTTTGAGCTAAATGACCCTGAAATTGAACAGCACTACAAATGAACTCTGAAAAGGCTGAAAGTTGGCATGGTATCATCATTTCACCCACATAGCATGTGCTCAAAAGTGGAGAGGGTTACGGCAAAATCTGGATGCACTTCGTGTACAAAACGGACAGTCTCTTTCGATGTATCGGGGTTTCGGACGGAAACTCATCGGTTACAAAAGGCATTTCATTTTCTTGAACTTATTTGAACTCCAGGCTTTTCGTGTGTTCAAAATGCACCATTCAAAGCCACATCATTAATTTTCAACCCTTTCTGACTTCATTTGGTATTTTTCATGCATTTACTGATTTTTTTAGCTAAATGACCCTAAAATTGGAAAGCACTACAAATGAACTCTAAAAAGGTTGAAAGTTGGCATGGTATCAACATTTCACCCACATACCATGTGCTAAAAAGTTGAGAGGGTTACGGCAAAAGCTGGATGCACTTCATGTACAACACGGACAGTCTCTTTCGAATTATCGGGGTTTCGGACGGAAACTCATCGGTTACAAAAGGCATTTCATTTTCTTGAACTTATTTGAACTCCAGGCTTTTCGTGTGTTCAAAATACACCATTCAAATCCACATCATCAATTTTCAACCCTTTCTGACTTCATTTGATATTTTTCATGCATTTACTGATTTTTTGTGCTAAATGATCCTTAAATTGAAAAGCACTACAAATGAACTCTAAAAAGGTTGGAAGTTGGCATGGTATCATCATTTCACCCACATAGCATGTGCTAAAAAGTTGAGAGTGTTACGAAAAAAGCTGGATGTACTTCGTGTACAAAACGGACAGTCTATTTCAAAGTAGCGGGGTTTCGGACGGAAACTCATCGCTTACAAAAGGCATTTCATTTTATTGAACTTATTTGAACTCCAGACTTTTCGTGTGTTCAAAATGCACCATTCAAAGACACATCATCAATTTTCAACCGTTTCAGACTTCATTTGATATTTTTCATGCATTACTGATTTTTTGAGCTAAATGACTCTCAAATTGAAAAGCACTACAAATGAACTCTGAAAAGGTTGAAAGTTCGCATGGTATCATCATTTCATCCAAATAGCATGTGCTAAAAAGTTGAGAGGGTTACGGCAAAAGCTGGATGCACTTCGTGTACAAAACGGACAGTCTTTTTCGAAGTATCGGGGTTTCGGACGGAAACTCATCGGTTACAAAAGGCATTTCATTTTCTTGAACTTATTTGAACTCGAGGCTTTTCGTGTGTTCAAAATGCACCATTCAAAGCCACTTCATCAATTTTCAACCCTTTCTGACTTCGTTTTGTATTTTTCATGCATTTACTGATTTTTTGAGCTAAATGACCCTGAACTCGAAAAACACTACAAATGAACTCTGAAAAGGTTGAAAGGTGGCATGGTATCATCATCTCACCCACTTTGGATGTGCTAAAAAGTTGAGAGTGTTACGGCAAAAGCTGGATGCACTTCGTGTACAAAACGGACAGTCTCTTTCGAAGTATCGGGGTTTCGGACGGAAACTCATCGGTTACAAAAGGCATTTCATTTTCTTGAACTCATTTGAACTCTAGGCTTTTCGTGTGTTCAAAATGCACCATTGAAATCTACATCATCAATTTTCAACCCTTTTTGACTTCATTTGGTATTTTTCATGCATTTACTGATTTTTTTGAGCTAAATGATTCTGAAATTGAAAAGCACTACAAATGGACTCTGAAAAGGTTGAATCTTGGCGTGGTATCATCATTTCACCCACATAGCATGTGCTAAAATGTTGAGAGGTTTACGGCAAAAGCTGGATGCACTTCGTGTACAAAACAGACAGTCTCTTTCGAAGTATCGGGGTTTCGGACGGAAACTCATCGGTTACAGAAGGCATTTCATTTTCTTGAACTTATTTGAACTCCAGGATTTTCGTGTGTTCAAAATGCACCATTCAAAGCCACATCATCAGTTTTCAACCCTTTCTGACTTCATTTGATATTTTTCATGCATTACTGATTTTTTTGAGCTAAATGACCCTCAAATTGAAAAGCACTATAAATGAACTCTGAAAAGGTTGAAAGTTGGCATGGTATCAACATTTCACCCACATAGCATGTGCGAAAAAGTTGAGAGGGTTACGGCCAAAGGTGGATGCACTTCGTGTACAACACGGACAGTCTCTTTCGAAGTATCGGGGTTTCAGACGGAAACTCATCGGTTACAAAAGGCATTTCATTTTCTTGGACTTATTTGAACTCTAGGATTTTGGTGTGTTCGAAATGCACCATTCAAAGCCACATCATCAATTTTCAACCCTTTTTGACTTCATTTGATATTTTTCATGCATTTACTGATTTTTTTGAGCTAAATGACCCTGAAATTGAAAAGCACTACAAATGAACTCTAAAAAGGTTGGAAGTTGGCATGGTATCATCCTTTCACCCACATAGCATGTGCTAAAATTTTGAGAGTGTTACGACAAAAGCTGGATGCACTTCGTGTACAAAACGGACAGTCTATTTCGAAGTAGCGGGATTTCGGACGGAAACTCATCGCTTACAAAAGGCATTTCATTTTATTGAACATATTTGAACTCCAGACTTTTCGTGTGTTCAAAATGCACCATTCAAAGACACATCATCAATTTTCAACCCTTTCAGACTTCATTTGATATTTTTCATGCATTACTGATTTTTTCAGCTAAATGACCCTCAAATTGAAAAGCACTACAAATGAACTCTGAAAAGGTTGAAAGTTGGCATGGTATCATCATTTCATCCAAATAGCGTGTGCTAAAAAGTTGAAAGGGTTACGGCAAAAGCTGGATGCACTTCGTGTACTAAACGGACAGTCTCTTTCGAAGTATCGTGGTTTCAGACGGAAACTCATCGGTTACAAAAGGCATTTCATTTTATTGAACTTATTTGAACTCCAGGCTTTTCGTGTGTTCAAAATGCACCATTCAAATCCACGTCATCAATTTTCAACCCTTTCTGACTTCATTTGGTATTTTTCATGCATTTACTGAATTTTTTGAGCTAAATGACCCTCAAATTGAAAAGCACTACAAATGAACTCTGAAAAGGTTGAAAGTTGGCATGGTATCAATGTTTCACCCACATAGCATGTGCTCAAAAGGTGAGAGGGTTACGACAAAAGCTGGATGCACTTCGTGTACAAAACGAACTGTCTCTTGCGAAGTATCGGGGTTTCGGACGGAAACTCATCGGTTACAAAAGACATATCATTTTCTTGAACTTATTTGAACTCCAGGCTTTTCGTGTGTTCAAAATGCACCATTCCAAGCCACATCATCAATTTTCAACCCATCTGACTTCATTTGGTATTTTTCATGCATTTACTGATTTTTTTGAGCTAAATGACCCTGAAATTGAACAGCACTACAAATGAACTCTGAAAAGGCTGAAAGTTGGCATGGTATCATCATTTAACCCACATAGCATGTCCTCAAAAGTGGAGAGGGTTACGGCAAAATCTGGATGCACTTCATGTACAAAACGGACAGTCTCTTTCGATGTATCGGGGTTTCGGACGGAAACTCATCGGTTACAAAAGGCATTTCATTTTCTTGAACTTATTTGAACTCCAGGCTTTTCGTGTGTTCAAAATGCACCATTCAAAGCCACATCATAAATTTTCAACCCTTTCTGACTTCATTTGGTATTTTTCATGCATTTACTGATTTTTTTAGCTAAATGACCCTAAAATTGGAAAGCACTACAAATGAACTCTAAAAAGGTTGAAAGTTGGCATTGTATCAACATTTCACCCACATACCATGTGCTAAAAAGTTGAGAGGGTTACGGCAAAAGCTGGATGCACTTCATGTACAACACGGACAGTCTCTTTCGAATTATCGGGGTTTCGGACGGAAACTCATCGGTTACAAAAGGCATTTCATTTTCTTGAACTTATTTGAACTCCAGGCTTTTCGTGTGTTCAAAATACACCATTCAAAGCCACATCATCAATTTTCAACCCTTTCTGACTTCATTTGATATTTTTCATGCATTTACTGATTTTTTGTGCTAAATGATCCTGAAATTGAAAAGCACTACAAATGAACTCTAAAAAGGTTGGAAGTTGGCATGGTATCATCATTTCACCCACATAGCATGTGCTAAAAAGTTGAGAGTGTTACGAAAAAAGCTGGATGTACTTCGTGTACAAAACGGACAGTCTATTTCAAAGTAGCGGGGTTTCGGACGGAAACTCATCGCTTACAAAAGGCATTTCATTTTATTGAACTTATTTGAACTCCAGACTTTTCGTGTGTTCAAAATGCACCATTCAAAGACACATCATCAATTTTCAACCCTTTCAGACTTCATTTGATATTTTTCATGCATTACTGATTTTTTGAGCTAAATGACTCTCAAATTGAAAAGCACTACAAATGAACTCTGAAAAGGTTGAAAGTTGGCATGGTATCATCATTTCATCCAAATAGCATGTGCTAAAAAGTTGAGAGGGTTACGGCAAAACCTGGATGCACTTCGTGTACAAAACGGACAGTCTCTTTCGAAGTATCGGGGTTTCGGACGGAAACTCATCGGTTACAAAAGGCATTTCATTTTCTTGAACTTATTTGAACTCGAGGCTTTTCATGTGTTCAAAATGCACCATTCAAAGCCACTTCATCAATTTTCAACCCTTTCTGACTTCATTTTGTATTTTTCATGCATTTACTGATTTTTTGAGCTAAATGACCCTGAACCTGAAAAACACTACAAATGAACTCTGAAAAAGTTGAAAGTTGGCATGGTATCATCATTTCACCCACTTTGGATGTGCTAAAAAGTTGAGAGTGTTACGGCAAAAGCTGGATGCACTTCGTGTACAAAACGGACAGTCTCTTTCGAAGTATCGGGGTTTCGGACGGAAACTCATCGGTTACAAAAGGCATTTCATTTTCTTGAACTCATTTGAACTCTAGGCTTTTCGTGTGTTCAAAATGCACCATTGAAATATACATCATCAATTTTCAACCCTTTTTGACTTCATTTGGTATTTTTCATGCATTTACTGATTTTTTTGAGCTAAATGATTCTGAAATTGAAAAGCACTACAAATGGACTCTGAAAAGGTTGAATCTTGGCGTGGTATCATCATTTCACCCACATAGCATGTGCTAAAATGTTGAGAGGTTTACGGCAAAAGCTGGATGCACTTCGTGTACAAAACAGACAGTCTCTTTCGAAGTATTGGGGTTTCGGACGGAAACTCATCGGTTACAAAAGGCATTTCATTTTCTTGAACTTATTTGAACTCCAGGATTTTCGTGTGTTCAAAATGCACCATTCAAAGCCACATCATCAGTTTTCAACCCTTTTTGACTTCATTTGATATTTTTCATGCATTACTGATTTTTTTGAGCTAAATGACCCTCAAATTGAAAAGCGCTATAAATGAACTCTGAAAAGGTTGAAAGTTGGCATGGTATCAACATTTCACCCACATAGCATGTGCGAAAAAGTTGAGAGGGTTACGGCCAAAGGTGGATGCACTTCGTGTACAACACGGACAGTCTCTTTCGAAGTATCGGGGTTTCAGACGGAAACTCATCGGTTACAAAAGGCATTTCATTTTCTTGGACTTATTTGAACTCTAGGATTTTGGTGTGTTCGAAAGGCACCATTCAAAGCCACATCATCAATTTTCAACCCTTTTTGACATCATTTGATATTTTTCATGCATTTACTGATTTTTTTTGAGCTAAATGACCCTGAAATTGAAAAGCACTACAAATGAACTCTAAAGAGGTTGAAAGTTGGCATGGTATCATCATTTCACCCACATAGCATGTGCTAAAATGTTGAGAGTGTTACGGCAAAAGCTGGATGCACTTCGTGTACAAAACGGACAGTCTATTTCGAAGTAGCGGGGTTTCGAACGAAAACTGATCGGTACAAAAGGCATTTCATTATATTGAACTTATTTGAACTCCAGGCTTTTCGTGTGTTCCAAATGCACCATTCCAAGCCACATCATCAAGTTTCAAACCTTTCTGACTTCATTTGGTACTTTTCATGCATTTAGTGATTTTTTTGAGCTAAATGACCCTGAAATTGAAAAGCACTACAAATGAACTTTGAAAAGGTTGAAAATTGGCACGGTATCATCATTTCACCCACATAGCATGTGATAACAAGTTGAGAGGGTTAGAACAAAAGCCGGATGCACTTCGTGTACAAAACGGATAGTCTCTTTCGAATTATCGGGGTTTCGGACGGAAACTCATCGGTTAGAGAAGGCATTTCATTTTATTGAACTTATTTGAACTACAGGCTTTTCGTGTGTTGAAAATACACCATTCCAAGCCACATCATCAATTTTCAACCCTTTCTGACTTCATTTGGTACTTTTCATGCATTTACTGATTTTTTTTGAGCTAAATGACCCTGAAATTGAAAAGCACCACAAATGAACTCTGAAAAGGTTGAAAATTGGCATGGTATCATAATTTCACCCACATAGCATGTGCTGACAAGTTGAGAGGGTTACAACAAAAGCCGGATGCACTTCGTGTACAAAACGGACAGTCTCTTTCAAAGTATCGGGGTTTCAGACGGCAACTAATCGGTTAGAGAAGGCATTTCATTTTGTTGAACTTATTTGAACTCCAGGATTTTCGTGTGTTCAAAATGCACCATTCAAAGCCACATCATCAATTTTCAACCCATTCTGACTTCATTTGGTATTTTTCATGCATTTACTGATTTTTTGAGCTAAATGACCCTGAAATTGAACAGCACTACAAATGAACTCTGAAAAGGTTGAAAGTTGGCATGGTATCATCATTTCACCCACATAGCATGTGCTCAAAAGTGGAGAGGGTTACGCAAAAATCTGGATGCACTTCGTGTACAAAACGGACAGTCTCTTTCGATGTATCGGGGTTTCGGACGGAAACTCATCGGTTACAAAAGACATTTCATTTTCTTGAACTTATTTGAACTCCAGGCTTTTCGTGTGTTCAAAATGCACCATTCAAAGCTACATCATCAATTTTCAACCCTTTTTGACTTCATTTGGTATTTTTAATGCATTTACTGATTTTTTTAGCTAAATGATTCTGAAATTGAAAAGCACTACATAAGGACTCTGAAAAGGTTGAAACTTGGCACGGTATCATTAATTCACCCACATAGCATGTGCTAAAATGTTGAGAGGGTTACGGCAAAAGCTGGATGCACTTCGTAAACAAAACGGACAGTCTCTTTCGAAGTATCGGGGTTTGGGAAGGAAACTCATCGGTTACAGATGGCATTTCATGTTATTGAACTTATTTGAACTCCAGGCTTTTCGTGTGCTCAAAATGCACCATTCAAAGCCACATCATCACTTTTCAACCCTTTCTGACTTCATTTGGTATTTTTCATGCATTTACTGAATTTTTTGAGCTAAATGACCCTCAAATTGAAAAGCACCACAAATGAACTCTGAAAAGGTTGAGAATGGGCATGGTATCATAATTTCACCCACATAGCATGTGCGGACAAGTTGAGAGGGTTACAACAAAAGCCGGATGCACTTCGTGTACAAAACGGACAGTCTCTTTCAAAGTATCGGGGTTTCAGACGGCAACTAATCGGTTAGAGAAGGCATTTCATTTTGATGAACTTATTTGAACTCTAGGCTTTTCGCGTGTTCAAAATGCACCATTCCAAGCCACATCATAAATTTTCAACCCATTCTGACTTCATTTGGTATTTTTCATGCATTTAATGATTTTTTTGAGCTAAATGACCCTGAAATTGAACAACACTACAAATGAACTCTGAAAAGGCTGAAAGTTGGCATGGTATCATCATTTCACCCACATAGCATGTGCTCAAAAGTGGAGAGGGTTACGGCAAAATCTGGTTGCACTTCGTGTACAAAACGGAGAGTCTCTTTCGATGTATCGGGGTTTCGGACGGAAACTCATCGGTTACAAAAGGCATTTCATTTTCTTGAACTTATTTGAACTCCAGGCTTTTCGTGTGTTCAAAATGCACCATTCAAAGCCACGTCATCAATTTTCAACCCTTTCTGACTTCATTTGGTATTTTTCATGCATTTACTTATTTTTTTAGCTAAATGACCCTAAAATTGGAAAGCACTACAAATGAACTCTAAAAAGGTTGAAAGTTGGCATGGTATCAACATTTCACCCACATAGCATGTGCTAAAAAGTTGAGAGGGTTACGACAAAAGCTGGATGCACTTCATGTACAACACGGACAGTCTCTTTCGAATTATCGGGGTTTGGGACGGAAACTCATCGGTTACAAAAGGCATTTCATTTTCTTGAACTTATTTGAACTCCAGGCTTTTCGTGTGTTCAAAATACACCATTCAAAGCCACATCATCAATTTTCAACCCTTTCTTACTTCATTTGATATTTGTCATGCATTTACTGATTTTTGTAATAAATGATCCTGAAATTGAAAAGCACTACAAATGAACTCTAAAAAGGTTGGAAGTTGGCATGGTATCATCATTTCACCCACATAGCATGTGCTAAAAAGTTGAGAGTGTTACGACAAAAGCTGGTTGTACTTCGTGTACAAAACGGACTGTCTATTTCAAAGTACCGGGGTTTCGGACGGAAACTCATCGCTTACAAAAGGCATTTCATTTTATTGAACTTATTTGAACTCCAGACTTTTCGTGTGTTCAAAATGCACCATTCAAAGACACATCATCATTTTCAACCCTTTCAGACTTCATTTGATATTTTTCATGCATTACTGATTTTTTGAGCTAAATGACTCTCAAATTGAAAAGCACTACAAATGAACTCTGAAAAGGTTGAAAGTTGGCATGGTATCATCATTTCACCCACATAGCATGTGCTCAAAAGTGGAGAGGGTTACGGCAAAATCTGGATGCACTTCGTGTACAAAACGGACAGTCTCTTTCGATGTATCGGGGTTTCGAACGGAAACTCATCGGTTACAAAAGGCATTTCATTTTCTTGAACTTATTTGAACTCGAGGCTTTTCGTGTGTTCAAAATGCACCATTCAAAGCCACTTCATCAATTTTCAACCCTTTCTGACTTCATTTTGTATTTTTCATGCATTTACTGATTTTTTGAGCTAAATGACCCTGAACTCGAAAAACACTACAAATGAACTCTGAAAAGGTTGAAAGTTGGCATGGTATCATCATCTCACCCACTTTGGATGTGCTAAAAAGTTGAGAGTGTTACGGCAAAAGCTGGATGCACTTCGTGTACAAAACGGACAGTCTCTTTCGAAGTATCGGGGTTTCGGACGGAAACTCATCGGTTACAAAAGGCATTTCATTTTCTTGAACTCATTTGAACTCTAGGCTTTTCGTGTGTTCAAAATGCACCATTGAAATCTACATCATCAATTTTCAACCCTTTTTGACTTCATTTGGTATTTTTCATGCATTTACTGATTTTTTTGAGCTAAATGATTCTGAAATTGAAAAGCACTACAAATGGACTCTGAAAAGGTTGAATCTTGGCGTGGTATCATCATTTCACCCACATAGCATGTGCTAAAATGTTGAGAGGTTTACGGCAAAAGCTGGATGCACTTCGTGTACAAAACAGACAGTCTCTTTCGAAGTATCGGGGTTTCGGACGGAAACTCATCGGTTACAAAAGGCATTTCATTTTCTTGAACTTATTTGAACTCCAGGATTTTCGTGTGTTCAAAATGCACCATTCAAAGCCACATCATCAGTTTTCAACCCTTTCTGACTTCATTTGATATTTTTCATGCATTACTGATTTTTTTGAGCTAAATGACCCTCAAATTTAAAAGCATTATAAATGAACTCTGAAAAGGTTGAAAGTTGGCATGGTATCAACATTTCACCCACATAGCATGTGCGAAAAAAGTTGAGAGGGTTACGGCCAAAGGTGGATGCACTTCGTGTACAACACGGACAGTCTCTTTCGAAGTATCGGGGTTTCAGACGGAAACTCATCGGTTACAAAAGGCATTTCATTTTCTTGGACTTATTTGAACTCTAGGATTTTGGTGTGTTCGAAATGCACCATTCAAAGCCACATCATCAATTTTCAACCCTTTTTGACTTCATTTGATATTTTTCATGCATTTACTGATTTTTTTGAGCTAAATGACCCTGAAATTGAAAAGCACTACAAATGAACTCTAAAAAGGTTGGAAGTTGGCATGGTATCATCCTTTCACCCACACAGCATGTGCTAAAATTTTGAGACTGTTACGACAAAAGCTGGATGCACTTCGTGTACAAAACGGACAGTCTATTTCGAAGTAGCGGGATTTCGGACGGAAACTCATCGCTTACAAAAGGCATTTCATTTTATTGAACATATTTGAACTCCAGACTTTTCGTGTGTTCAAAATGCACCATTCAAAGACACATCATCAATTTTCAACCCTTTCAGACTTCATTTGATATTTTTCATGCATTACTGATTTTTTCAGCTAAATGACCCTCAAATTGAAAAGCACTACAAATGAACTCTGAAAAGGTTGAAAGTTGGCATGGTATCATCATTTCATCCAAATAGCGTGTGCTAAAAAGTTGAAAGGGTTACGGCAAAAGCTGGATGCACTTCGTGTACTAAACGGACAGTCTCTTTCGAAGTATCGGGGTTTCGGACGGAAACTCATCGGTTACAAAAGGCATTTCATTTTCTTGAACTTATTTGAACTCCAGGCTTTTCGTGTGTTCAAAATACACCATTCAAAGCCACATCATCAATTTTCAACCCTTTCTGACTTCATTTGATATTTTTCATGCATTTACTGATTTTTTGTGCTAAATGATCCTGAAATTGAAAAACACTACAAATGAACTCTAAAAAGGTTGGAAGTTGGCATGGTATCATCATTTCACCCACATAGCATGTGCTAAAAAGTTGAGAGTGTTACGACAAAAGCTGGTTGTACTTCGTGTACAAAACGGACTGTCTATTTCAAAGTAGCGGGGTTTCGGACGGAAACTCATCGCTTACAAAAGGCATTTCATTTTATTGAACTTATTTGAACTCCAGACTTTTCGTGTGTTCAAAATGCACCATTCAAAGACACATCATCATTTTCAACCCTTTCAGACTTCATTTGATATTTTTCATGCATTACTGATTTTTTGAGCTAAATGACTCTCAAATTGAAAAGCACTACAAATGAACTCTGAAAAGGTTGAAAGTTGGCATGGTATCATCATTTCATCCAAATAGCATGTGCTAAAAAGTTGAGAGGGTTACGGCAAAAGCTGGATGCACTTCGTGTAGAAAACGGACAGTCTCTTTCGAAGTATCGGGGTTTCGGACGGAAACTCATCGGTTACAAAAGGCATTTCATTTTCTTGAACTTATTTGAACTCGAGGCTTTTCGTGTGTTCAAAATGCACCATTCAAAGCCACTTCATCAATTTTCAACCCTTTCTGACTTCATTTTGTATTTTTCATGCATTTACTGATTTTTGAGCTAAATGACCCTGAACTCGAAAAACACTACAAATGAACTCTGAAAAGGTTGAAAGTTGGCATGGTATCATCATCTCACCCACTTTGGATGTGCTAAAAAGTTGAGAGTGTTACGGCAAAAGCTGGATGCACTTCGTGTACAAAACGGACAGTCTCTTTCGAAGTATCGGGGTTTCGGACGGAAACTCATCAGTTACAAAAGGCATTTCATTTTCTTGAACTCATTTGAACTCTAGGCTTTTCGTGTGTTCAAAATGCACCATTGAAATCTACATCATCAATTTTCAACCCTTTTTGACTTCATTTGGTATTTTTCATGCATTTACTGATTTTTTTGAGCTAAATGATTCTGAAATTGAAAAGCACTACAAATGGACTCTGAAAAGGTTGAATCTTGGCGTGGTATCATCATTTCACCCACATAGCATGTGCTAAAATGTTGAGAGGTTTACGGCAAAAGCTGGATGCACTTCGTGTACAAAACAGACAGTCTCTTTCGAAGTATAGGGGTTTCGGACGGAAACTCATCGGTTACAAAAGGCATTTCATTTTCTTGAACTTATTTGAACTCCAGGATTTTCGTGTGTTCAAAATGCACCATTCAAAGCCACATCATCAGTTTTCAACCCTTTCTGACTTCATTTGATATTTTTCATGCATTACTGATTTTTTTGAGCTAAATGACCCTCAAATTGAAAAGCACTATAAATGAACTCTGAAAAGGTTGAAAGTTGGCATGGTATCAACATTTCACCCACATAGCATGTGCGAAAAAGTTGAGAGGGTTACGGCCAAAGGTGGATGCACTTCGTGTACAACACGGACAGTCTCTTTCGAAGTATCGGGGTTTCAGACGGAAACTCATCGGTTACAAAAGGCATTTCATTTTCTTGGACTTATTTGAACTCTAGGATTTTGGTGTGTTCGAAATGCACCATTCAAAGCCACATCATCAATTTTCAACCCTTTTTGACTTCATTTGATATTTTTCATGCATTTACTGATTTTTTTTGAGCTAAATGACCCTGAAATTGAAAAGCACTACAAATGAACTCTAAAAAGGTTGGAAGTTGGCATGGTATCATCCTTTCACCCACATAGCATGTGCTAAAATTTTGAGAGTGTTACGACAAAAGCTGGATGCACTTCGTGTACAAAACGGACAGTCTATTTCGAAGTAGCGGATTTCGGACGGAAACTCATCGCTTACAAAAGGCATTTCATTTTATTGAACATATTTGAACTCCAGACTTTTCGTGTGTTCAAAATGCACCATTCAAAGACACTCATCAATTTTCAACCCTTTCAGACTTCATTTGATATTTTTCATGCATTACTGATTTTTTCAGCTAAATGACCCTCAAATTGAAAAGCACTACAAATGAACTCTGAAAAGGTTGAAAGTTGGCATGGTATCAACATTTCACCCACATAGCATGTGCGAAAAAGTTGAGAGGGTTACGGCCAAAGGTGGATGCACTTCGTGTACAACACGGACAGTCTCTTTCGAAGTATCGGGGTTTCAGACGGAAACTCATCGGTTACAAAAGGCATTTCATTTTCTTGGACTTATTTGAACTCTAGGATTTTGGTGTGTTCGAAATGCACCATTCAAAGCCACATCATCAATTTTCAACCCCTTTTTGACTTCATTTGATATTTTTCATGCATTTACTGATTTTTTTGAGCTAAATGACCCTGAAATTGAAAAGCACTACAAATGAACTCTAAAAAGGTTGAAAGTTGGCATGGTATCAATGTTTCACCCACATAGCATGTGCTCAAAAGGTGAGAGGGTTACGACAAAAGCTGGATGCACTTCGTGTACAAAACGAACAGTCTCTTGCGAAGTATCGGGGTTTCGGACGGAAACTCATCGGTTACAAAAGACATATCATTTTCTTGAACTTATTTGAACTCCAGGCTTTTCGTGTGTTCAAAATGCACCATTCCAAGCCACATCATCAATTTTCAACCCATCTGACTTCATTTGGTATTTTTCATGCATTTACTGATTTTTTTGAGCTAAATGACCCTGAAATTGAACAACACTACAAATGAACTCTGCAAAGGCTGAAAGTTGGCATGGTATCATCATTTCACCCACATAGCATGTGCTCAAAAGTGGAGAGGGTTACGGCAAAATCTGGATGCACTTCGTGTACAAAACGGACAGTCTCTTTCGATGTATCAGGGTTTCGGACGGAAACTCATCGGTTACAAAAGGCATTTCATTTTCTTGAACTTATTTGAACTCCAGGCTTTTCGTGTGTTCAAAATGCACCATTCAAAGCCACATCATCAATTTTCAACCCTTTCTGACTTCATTTGGTATTTTTCATGCATTTACTGATTTTTTAGCTAATGACCCTAAAATTGGAAAGCACTACAAATGAACTCTAAAAAGGTTGAAAGTTGGCATGGTATCAACATTTCACCCACATACGATGTGCTAAAAAGTGAGAGGGTTACGGCAATAGCTGGATGCACTTCATGTACAACACGAACAGTCTCTTTCGAATTATCGGGGTTTCGGACGGAAACTCATCGGTTACAAAAGGCATTTCATTTTCTTGAACTATTTGAACTCCAGGCTTTTCGTGTGTTCAAATACACCATTCAAAGCCACATCATCAATTTTCAACCCTTTCTGACTTCATTTGATATTTTTCATGCATTTACTGATTTTTTGTGCTAAATGATCCTGAAATTGAAAAGCACTACAAATGAACTCTAAGAAGGTTGGAAGTTGGCATGGTATCATCATTTCACCCACATAGCATGTGCTAAAAAGTTGAGAGTGTTACGAAAAAAGCTGGATGTACTTCATGTACAAAACGGACAGTCTATTTCAAAGTAGCGGGGTTTCGGACGGAAACTCATCGCTTACAAAAGGCATTTCATTTTATTGAACTTATTTGAACTCCAGACTTTTCGTGTGTTCAAAATGCACCATTCAAAGACACATCATCAATTTTCAACCCTTTCAGACTTCATTTGATATTTTTCATGCATTACTGATTTTTTGAGCTAAATGACTCTCAAATTGAAAAGCACTACAAATGAACTCTGAAAAGGTTGAAAGTTGGCATGGTATCATCATTTCATCCAAATAGCATGTGCTAAAAAGTTGAGAGGGTTACGGCAAAAGCTGGATGCACTTCGTGTACAAAACGGACAGTCTCTTTCGAAGTATCGGGGTTTCGGACGGAACTCATCGGTTACAAAAGGCATTTCATTTTCTTGAACTTATTTGAACTCGAGGCTTTTCATGTGTTCAAAATGCACCATTCAAAGCCACTTCATCAATTTTCAACCCTTTCTGACTTCATTTTGTATTTTCATGCTTTAACTGATTTTTTGAGCTAAATGACCCTGAACCTGAAAAACACTACAAATGAACTCTGAAAAAGTTGAAAGTTGGCATGGTATCATCATTTCACCCACTTTGTATGTGCTAAAAAGTTGAGAGTGTTACGGCCAAAGCTGGATGCACTTCGTGTACAAAACGGACAATCTCTTTCGAAGTATCGGGGTTTCGGACGGAAACTCATCGGTTACAAAAGTCATTTCATTTTCTTGAACTCATTTGAACTCTAGGCTTTTCGTGTGTTCAAAATGCACCATTGAAATCTACATCATCAATTTTCAACCCTTTTTGACTTCATTTGGTATTTTTCATGCATTTACTGATTTTTTTGAGCTAAATGATTCTGAAATTGAAAAGCACTACAAATGGACTCTGAAAAGGTTGAATCTTGGCGTGGTATCATCATTTCACCCACATAGCATGTGCTAAAATGTTGAGAGGTTACGGCAAAAGCTGGATGCACTTCGTGTACAAAACAGACAGTCTCTTTCGAAGTATTGGGGTTTCGGACGGAAACTCATCGGTTACAAAAGGCATTCATTTTCTTGAACTTATTTGAACTCCAGGATTTTCGTGTGTTCAAAATGCACCATTCAAAGCCACATCATCAGTTTTCAACCCTTTCTGACTTCATTTGATATTTTCATGCATTACTGATTTTTTTGAGCTAAATGACCCTCAAATTGAAAAGCACTATAAGTGAACTCTGAAAAGGTTGAAAGTTGGCATGGTATCAACATTTCACCCACATAGCATGTGCGAAAAAGTTGAGAGGGTTACGGCCAAAGGGTGGATGCACTTCGTGTACAACACGGACAGTCTCTTTTCGAAGTATCGGGGTTTCAAACGGAAACTCATCGGTTACAAAAGGCATTTCATTTTCTGGACTTATTTGAACTCTAGGATTTTGGTGTGTTCGAAATGCACCATTCAAAGCCACATCATCAATTTTCAACCCTTTTTGACATCATTTGATATTTTCATGCATTTACTGATTTTTTTTGAGCTAAATGACCCTGAAATTGAAAAGCACTACAAATGAACTCTAAAGAGGTTGAAAGTTGCATGGTATCATCATTTCACCCACATAGCATGTGCTAAAATGTTGAGAGTGTTACGGCAAAAGCTGGATGCACTTCGTGTACAAAACGGACAGTCTATTTCGAAGTAGCGGGTTTCGAACGAAACTCATCGGTACAAAAGGCATTTCATTATATTGAACTTATTGAACTCCAGGCTTTTCGTGTGTTCCAAATGCACATTCCAAGCCACATCTTCAAGTTTCAAACCTTCTCGACTTCATTGGTACTTTTCATGCATTTAGTGATTTTTTGAGCTAAATGACCCTGAAATTGAAAAGCACTACAAATGAACTTTGAAAAGGTTTGAAAATTGGCACGGTATCATCATTCACCCCACATAGCATGTGATAACAAGTTGAGAGGGTTAGAACAAAAGCCGGATGCACTTCGTGTACAAAACGGATAGTCTCTTTCGAAGTATCGGGGTTTCGGACGGAAAACTCATCGGTTAGAGAAGGCATTTCATTTTATTGAACGTATTTGAACTACAGGGCTTTTCGTGTGTTGAAAATACACCATTCCAAGCCATATCAATCAATTTTCAACCCTTTCTGACTTCATTTGGTACTTTTCATGCATTTACTGATTTTTTTGAGCTAAATGACCCTGAAATTGAAAAGCACCTACAAATGAACTCTGAAAGGTTGAAAATTGGCATGGTATCATAATTTCACCCACATAGCATGTGCTGACAAAGTTGAAAGGGTTACAACAAAAGCCGGATGCACTTCGTGTACAAAACGGACAGTCTCTTGCAAAGTATCGGGGTTTCAGACGGCAACTAATCGGTTAGAGAAGGCATTATCATTTTGTTGAACTTATTTGAACTCCAGGCTTTTCGTGTGTTCAAAATGCACCATCCAAGCCACATCATCAATTTTCAACCCATTCTGACTTCATTTGGTATTTTTCATTGCATTTACTGATTTTTTTGAGCTAAATGGACCTGAAATTGAAACAGCACTACAAATGAACTCTGAAAAGGTTGAAAGTTGGCATGGTATCATCATTCTTCACCCACATAGCATGTGCTCAAAAGTGGAGAGGGTTCGGCAAAATCTGGATGCACTTCCGTGTACAAAACGGACAGTCTCTTTCGATGTATCGGGTTTCGGACGGAAACTCATCGGTTACAAAAGGACATTTCATTTCTTGAACTTATTTGAACTCCAGCTTTTTCGTGTGTTCAAAATGAACCATTTCAAAGCACATCATCAATTTTCAACCCTTTTTGACTTCATTTGGTATTTTTAATGCATTTACAATTTTTTTAGCTAAATGATTGTGAAATTGAAAAGCACTACATAAGGAACTCTTTGAAAAGGTTTGAAAGCTTGGCACGGTATCATCATTTCACCCACATAGCATGTGCTAAAATGTTGAGAGGGGTTACGGCAAAAGCTGGATGCACTTCGTAAACAAAACGGACAGTCTCTTTCGAATTATCGGGTTTCGGACGGAAATCATCGGTTACAAGGCATTTCATTTCTTGAACTTATTTGAACTCCAGGCTATTTCGTGTGTTCAAAATACACCATTCAAAGCCACATCATTCAATTTTCAACCCTTTCTTGACTTCATTTGATATTTTTCATGCATTTACTGATTTTTGGCTAAATGATCCTAAATGAAAAGCACTACAAATGAACTCTGAAAAGGTTGGAAGTTGGCATGGTATCATCATTTCCACCCACATAGCATGTGCTAAAAAGTTGAGAGTGTACGACAAAAGCTGGATGCACTTCGTGTACAAACGGACAGTCCTATTTCGAAGTGATGCGGGGTTTCGGACGGGAAGACTCATCGGTTCCAAAAGGCATTTCATTTATGAACTTATTTGAACTCAGACTTTTCGTGTGTTCAAAATGCCACCATTCAAAGACACATCATCAATTTTCAACCCTTTCAGACTTCATTGATATTTTTCATGGCATACTGATTTTTTTCAGCTAAAATGATCCCTCAAATTGAAAAGCACTACAAATGAACTCTGAAAAAGGTTGAGAAGTTGGATGGTTATCATCATTTCATCCAATAGCGTGTGCTAAAAATTTGAAAGGTTACGGCAAAAAGCGGATGCACTTCGTGTACTAAACGGACAGTCTCTTTCGAAGTATCGTGGTTTCAGACGGAAACTCATCGGTACAAAAGGCATTTCATTTTATTGAACTTATTTGAACTCCAGCTTTTCGGGTGTTCAAAATGCACCATTCAAAGCCACTTCATCAATTTTCAACCCTTTCTGACTTCATTTGTATTTTTCATGCATTTACTGATTTTTTGAGCTAAATGACCCTGAACCTGAAAACACTACAAATGAACTCTGAAAAGTTGAAAGTTGGCATGGTATCATCATTTCACCCACTTTGGATGTGCTAAAAAGTTGAGAGTGTTACGGCAAAAGCTGGATGCACTTCGTGTACAAAACGGACAGTCTCTTTCGAAGTATCGGGGTTTCGGACGGAAACTCATCGGTTACAAAAGGCATTTCATTTTCTTGAACTCATTTGAACTCTAGGCTTTTCGTGTGTTCAAAATGCACCATTGAAATCTACATCATCAATTTTCAACCCTTTTTGACTTCATTTGGTATTTTTCATGCATTTACTGATTTTTTGAGCTAAATGATTCTGAAATTGAAAAGCACTACAAATGGACTCTGAAAAGGTTGAATCTTGGCGTGGTATCATCATTTCACCCACATAGCATGTGCTAAAATGTTGAGAGGTTTACGGCAAAAGCTGGATGCACTTCGTGTACAAAACAACAGTCTCTTTCGAAGTATCGGGGTTTCGGACGGAAACTCATCGGTTACAAAAGGCATTTCATTTTCTTGAACTTATTTGAACTCCAGGATTTTCGTGTGTTCAAAATGCACCATTCAAAGCCACATCATCAGTTTTCAACCCTTTCTGACTTCATTTGATATTTTTCATGCATTACTGATTTTTTTGAGCTAAATGACCCTAAATTTGAAAAGCACTTATAAATGAACTCTGAAAAGGTTGAAAGTTGGCATGGTATCAACATTTCACCCACATAGCACTGTGCTAAAAAGTTGAGAGGGTACGGCCAAAGCGGGATGCACTTCGTGTACAACACGGACAGTCTCTTTTCGAAGTATCGGGGTTTTCAGACGGAAACTCATCGGTTACAAAAGGCATTTCATTTTCTTGGAACTTATTTGAACTCCTAGGCTTTTGGTGTGTTCGAAAATGCACCATTCAAACCACAATCATCAATTTTCAACCCTTTCTGACTTCATTTGATATTTTTCATGCATTTACTGATTTTTTGAGCTAAATGACCCTGAAATTGAAAGCACTACAAATGAACTCTAAAAAGGTTGGAAAGTTGGCATGGTATCATCATTTCACCCACATAGCATGTGCTAAAAATTTGAGAGCTGTTACGACAAAAGGCTGGATGCACTTCGTGTACAAAACGGACAGTCTATTTCGAAGTAGCGGGGTTTCGGACGGAAACTCATCGGTTACAAAAGGCATTTCATTTATTGAACTTATTTGAACTCCAGGCTTTTCGTGTGTTCAAATGCACCATTCAAAGCCACATCATCAATTTTCAACCTTTCTGACTTCATTTGGTATTTTCATGCATTACTGATTTTTTGAGCTAAATGACCCTGAAATTGAAAAGCACTACAAATGAACTTGAAAAGGTTGAAATTGGCATGGTATCATCATTTCACCCACATAGCATGTGCTAAAAGTTGAGAGGGTTACGAACAAAGCCGGATGCACTTCGTGTACAAACGGATAGTCTCTTTCGAATATCGGGGTTTCGGACGGAAACTCATCGGTTAGAAAGGCATTTCATTTTATTGAACTTATTTGAACTCAGGCTTTTCGTGTGTTCAAAATACACCATTCAAGCCACATCATCAATTTTCAACCCTTTCTGACTTCATTTGGTATTTTTCATGCATTTACTGATTTTTTTTGAGCTAAATGACCCTGAAATTGAAAAGCAGCCACAAATGAACTCTAAAAGGTTGAAAGTTGGCATGGTATCATATTTCACCCACATAGCATGTGCTGACAATTTGAGAGGGTTACAGACAAAAGCCGGATGCACTTCGTGTACAAAACGGACAGTCCTCTTTCGAAGTATCGGTGGATTTCAGACGGCAACTATATCGGTATAAAGAAGGCATTTCATTTTGTTGAAACATTATTTGAACTCCAGCTTTTCGTGTGTTCAAATGCACCATTCCAAGCCACATCATCAATTTCAACCCATTCATGACTTCATTTGGTATTTTTCATGCATTTACTGATTTTTTGAGCTAAAATGACCCTAAATTGAACAGCACTACAAATGAACTCTGAAAAGGTTGAAAGTTGGCATGGTATCATCATTTCATCCCACAATAGCATGTGCTCAAAAGTGGATAGGGTTACGCAAAAATCTGGATGCACTTCGTGGTACAAAACGGACAGTCTCTTTCGATGTATCGGGGTTTCGGACGGAAACTCATCGGTTACAAACATTTCATTTTCTTGAACTTATTTGAACTCCAGGCTTTTCGTGTGTTCAAAATGCACCATTCAAAGCCACATCATCAATTTTCAACCCTTTTGACTTCATTTGGTATTTTTAATGCATTTACTGATTTTTTTAGCTAAATGACTGAAATTGAAAAGCACTACATAACTCTGAAAAGGTTGAAATTGGCACGGTATCATCATTTCACCCACATAGCATGTGCTAAAAAGTTGAGAGGGTTACGGCAAAAGCTGGATGCACTTCGTACAAACGGACAGTCTCTTTCGAAGTATCGGGGTTTGGACGGAAACTCATCGGTTACAATGGCATTTCATTTTTGAACTTATTTGAACTCCAGGCTTTTCGTGTGTCAAAATGCACCATTCAAAGCCACATCATCACTTTTCAACCCTTTCTGACTTCATTTGGTATTTTTCATGCATTTACTGAATTTTTTGAGCTAAATGACCCTGCAAATTGAAAAGCACCACAAATGAACTCTGAAAAGGTTGAGAATGGGCATGGTATCATAATTTCACCCACATAGCATGTGCGGACAAGTTGAGAGGTTACAACAAAAGCCGGATGCACTTCGTGTACAAAACGGACAGTCTCTTTCAAAGTATCGGGGTTTCAGACGGCAACTAATCGGTTAGAGAAAGGCATTTCATTTTGATGAACTTATTTGAACTCCAGACTGTTCGTGTGTTCAAAATGCACCATTCAAAGACCACATCATCAATTTTCAAACCCTTTCAGACTTCATTTGATATTTTTCCATGCATTACTGATTTTTTTCAGGCTAAATGACCCTCAAATTGAAAAGCACTACAAATGAACTCTTGAAAAGGTTGAAAGTTGGCATGGTATACATCATTTCATCCAAATAGCGTGTGCTAAAAAGTTGAAAGGGTTACGGCAAAAGCTGGATGCACTTCGTGTACTAAACGGACAGTCTCTTTCGAAGTATCGTGGTTTCGACGGAAACTCATCGGTTACAAAAGGCATTTCATTTTTTGAACTTATTTGAACTCCAGGCTTTTCGTGTTCAAAATGCACCATTCAAAGCCACGTCATCAATTTTCAACCCTTTCTGACTTCATTTGGTATTTTTCATGCATTTACTGATTTTTTGAGCTAAATGACCCTGAAATTGAAAAGCACTACAAATGAACTCTGAAAAGGTTGAAAGTTGGCATGGTATCAATTTCACCCACATAGCATGTGCTAAAAGTTGAGAGGGTTACGACAAAAGCTGGATGCACTTCGTGTACAAAACGACAGTCTCTTTCGAAGTATCGGGGTTTCGGACGGAAACTCATCGGTTACAAAAGCATTTCATTTTCTTGAACTTATTTGAACTCCAGGCTTTTCGTGTGTTCAAATGCACCATTCAAAGCCACATCATCAATTTTCAACCCTTTGACTTCATTTGGTATTTTTCATGCATTTACTGATTTTTTTGAGCTAAATGACGCTGAAATTGAACAGCACTACATGAACTCTGAAAAGGCCTTGAAAGTTTGGCATGGTATCATCATTTCACCCACATAGCATGTGCTCAAAAGTGGAGAGGGTTACGGCAAAATCTGGATGCACTTCGTTTACAAAAACGGACAGTCTCTTTCGATGTATCGGGGGTTTCGGAACGGAAACTCATCGGTTACAAAGGCATTCGATTTTCTTGAACTTATTTGAACTCCAGGCTTTTCTGTGTTCAAAATGCACACATTCAAAAGCCACATCATTTAATTTTCAACCCTTTTCTGACTTCATTTGGTATTTTTCATGCATTTACTGATTTTTTAGCTAAATGACCCTAAATTGGAAAGCAATACAAATGAACTCTAAAAGGTTGAAAGTTGCATGGTATCAACATTTCACCCACATACCATGGTGCTAAAAAGTTTGAGGAGGGTTACGGCAAAAGCTGGATGCACTTCATGTACACACGGACAGTCTCTTGTCGAATTATCGGGGTTTCGGACGGAAACTCATCGGTTACAAAAGGCATTTCATTTTCTTGAACTTATTTGAACTCCAGGCTTTTCGTGTGTTCAAAATGCACCATTCAAACACATCATCAATTTTCAACCCTTTCTGACTTCATTTGATATTTTTCATGCATTTACTGATTTTTTTGAGCTAAATGACCTGAAATTGAAAAGCACTACAAATGAACTCTAAAAGGTTGGAAGTTGGCATGGTATCATCATTTCACCCACATAGCATGTGCTAAAAGTTGAGAGTTACGAAAAAGCTGGATGTACTTCGTGTACAAAACGGACAGTCTATTTCGAAGTAGCGGGGTTTCGGACGGAAACTCATCGGTTACAAAAGGCATTTCATTTATTGAACTTATTTGAACTCCAGGCTTTTCGTGTGTTCAAAATGCACCATTCAAGACACTCATCAATTTTCAACCCTTTCAGACTTCATTTGGTATTTTTCATGCATTACTGATTTTTTGAGCTAAATGACTCTCAAATTGAAAAGCACTACAAATGAACTCTGAAAAGGTTGAAAGTTCGCATGGTATCATCATTTCATCCAAATAGCATGTGCTAAAAGTTGAGAGGGTTACGGCAAAGCTGGATGCACTTCGTGTACAAAACGGACAGTCTTTTTCGAAGTATCGGGGTTTCGGACGGAAACTCATCGGTTACAAAAGGCATTTCATTTTCTTGAACTTATTTGAACTCGAGGCTTTTCGTGTGTTCAAAATGCACCATTCAAAGCCACTTCATCAATTTTCAACCCTTTCTGACTTCGTTTTGTATTTTTCATGCATTTACTGATTTTTTGAGCTAATGACCCTGAACTCGAAAAACACTACAAATGAACTCTGAAAAGGTTGAAAGGTGGCATGGTATCATCATCTCACCCACTTTGGATGTGCTAAAAAGTTGAGAGTGTTACGGCAAAAGCTGGATGCACTTCGTGTACAAAACGGACAGTCTCTTTCGAAGTATCGGGGTTTCGGACGGAAACTCATCGGTTACAAAAGGCATTTCATTTTCTTGAACTCATTTGAACTCTAGGCTTTCGTGTGTTCAAATGCACCATTGAAATCTACATCATCAATTTTCAACCCTTTTTGACTTCATTTGGTATTTTTCATGCATTTACTGATTTTTTTGAGCTAAATGATTCTGAAATTGAAAAGCACTACAAATGGACTCTGAAAAGGTTGAATCTTGGCGTGGTATCATCATTTCACCCACATAGCATGTGCTAAAATGTTGAGAGGTTTACGGCAAAAGCTGGATGCACTTCGTGTACAAAACAGACAGTCTCTTTCGAAGTATCGGGTTTCGGACGGAAACTCATCGGTTACAGAAGGCATTTCATTTTCTTGAACTTATTTGAACTCCAGGATTTTCGTGTGTTCAAAATGCACCATTCAAAGCCACATCATCAGTTTTCAACCCTTTCTGACTTCATTTGATATTTTCATGCATTACTGATTTTTTTGAGCTAAATGACCCTCAAATTGAAAAAGCACTATAAATGAACTCTGAAAAGGTTGAAAGTTGGCATGGTATCAACATTTCACCCACATAGCATGTGCGAAAAAGTTGAGAGGGTTACGGCCAAAGGTGGATGCACTTCGTGTACAACACGGACAGTCTCTTTCGAAGTATCGGGGTTTCAGACGGAAACTCATCGGTTACAAAAGGCATTTCATTTTCTTGGACTTATTTGAACTCTAGGATTTTGGTGTGTTCGAAATGCACCATTCAAAGCCACATCATCAATTTTCAACCCTTTTGACTTCATTTGATATTTTTCATGCATTTACTGATTTTTTTTGAGCTAAATGACCCTGAAATTGAAAAGCACTACAATGAACTCTAAAAAGGTTGGAAGTTGGCATGGTATCATCCTTTCACCCACATAGCATGTGCTAAAATTTTGAGAGTGTTACGACCAAAAGCTGGATGCACTTCGTGTACAAAACGGACAGTCTATTTCGAAGTAGCGGGATTTCGGACGGAAACTCATCGCTTACAAAGGCATTTCATTTTATTGAACATATTTGAACTCCAGACTTTTCGTGTGTTCAAAATGCACCATTCAAAGACACATCATCAATTTTCAACCCTTTCAGACTTCATTTGATATTTTTCATGCATTACTGATTTTTTCAGCTAAATGACCCTCAAATTGAAAAGCACTACAAATGAACTCTGAAAAGGTTGAAAGTTGGCATGGTATCATCATTTCATCCAAATAGCGTGTGCTAAAAAGTTGAAAGGGTTACGGCAAAAGCTGGATGCACTTCGTGTACTAAACGGACAGTCTCTTTCGAAGTATCGTGGTTTCAGACGGAAACTCATCGGTTACAAAAGGCATTTCATTTTATTGAACTTATTTGAACTCCAGGCTTTTCGTGTGTTCAAAATGCACCATTCAAATCCACGTCATCAATTTTCAACCCTTTCTGACTTCATTTGGTATTTTTCATGCATTTTACTGAATTTTTTGAGCTAAATGACCCTCAAATTGAAAAGCACTACAAATGAACTCTGAAAAGGTTGAAAGTTGGCATGGTATCAATGTTTCACCCACATAGCATGTGCTCAAAAGGTGAGAGGGTTACGACAAAAGCTGGATGCACTTCGTGTACAAAACGAACTGTCTCTTGCGAAGTATCGGGGTTTCGGACGGAAACTCATCGGTTACAAAAGACATATCATTTTCTTGAACTTATTTGAACTCCAGGCTTTTCGTGTGTTCAAAATGCACCATTCCAAGCCACATCATCAATTTTTCAACCCATCTGACTTCATTTGGTATTTTTTCATGCATTTACTGATTTTTTTGAGCTAAATGACCCTGAAATTGAACAGCACTACAAATGAACTCTGAAAAGGCTGAAAGTTGGCATGGTATCATCATTTAACCCACATAGCATGTCCTCAAAAGTGGAGAGGGTTACGGCAAAATCTGGATGCACTTCATGTACAAAACGGACAGTCTCTTTCGATGTATCGGGGTTTCGGACGGAAACTCATCGGTTACAAAAGGCATTTCATTTTCTTGAACTTATTTGAACTCCAGGCTTTTCGTGTGTTCAAAATGCACCATTCAAAGCCACATCATAAATTTTCAACCCTTTCTGACTTCATTTGGTATTTTTCATGCATTTACTGATTTTTTTAGCTAAATGACCCTAAAATTGGAAAGCACTACAAATGAACTCTAAAAAGGTTGAAAGTTGGCATTGTATCAACATTTCACCCACATACCATGTGCTAAAAAGTTGAGAGGGTTACGGCAAAAGCTGGATGCACTTCATGTACAACACGGACAGTCTCTTTCGAATTATCGGGGTTTCGGACGGAAACTCATCGGTTACAAAAGGCATTTCATTTTCTTGAACTTATTTGAACTCCAGGCTTTTCGTGTGTTCAAAATACACCATTCAAAGCCACATCATCAATTTTCAACCCTTTCTGACTTCATTTGATATTTTTCATGCATTTACTGATTTTTTGTGCTAATGATCCTGAAATTGAAAAGCACTACAAATGAACTCTAAAAAGGTTGGAAGTTGGCATGGTATCATCATTTCACCCACATAGCATGTGCTAAAAAGTTGAGAGTGTTACGAAAAAAGCTGGATGTACTTCGTGTACAAAACGGACAGTCTATTTCAAAGTAGCGGGGTTTCGGACGGAAACTCATCGCTTACAAAGGCATTTCATTTTATTGAACTTATTTGAACTCCAGACTTTTCGTGTGTTCAAAATGCACCATTCAAAGACACATCATCAATTTTCAACCCTTTCAGACTTCATTTGATATTTTTCATGCATTACTGATTTTTTGAGCTAAATGACTCTCAAATTGAAAAGCACTACAAATGAACTCTGAAAAGGTTGAAAGTTGGCATGGTATCATCATTTCATCCAAATAGCATGTGCTAAAAAGTTGAGAGGGTTACGGCAAACCTGGATGCACTTCGTGTACAAAACGGACAGTCTCTTTCGAAGTATCGGGGTTTCGGACGGAAACTCATCGGTTACAAAAGGCATTTCATTTTCTTGAACTTATTTGAACTCGAGGCTTTTCATGTGTTCAAAATGCACCATTCAAAGCCACTTCATCAATTTTCAACCCTTTCTGACTTCATTTTGTATTTTTCATGCATTTACTGATTTTTTGAGCTAAATGACCCTGAACCTGAAAAACACTACAAATGAACTCTGAAAAAGTTGAAAGTTGGCATGGTATCATCATTTCACCCACTTTGGATGTGCTAAAAAGTTGAGAGTGTTACGGCAAAAGCTGGATGCACTTCGTGTACAAAACGGACAGTCTCTTTCGAAGTATCGGGGTTTCGGACGGAAACTCATCGGTTACAAAAGGCATTTCATTTTCTTGAACTCATTTGAACTCTAGGCTTTTCGTGTGTTCAAAATGCACCATTGAAATATACATCATCAATTTTCAACCCTTTTTGACTTCATTTGGTATTTTTCATGCATTTACTGATTTTTTTGAGCTAAATGATTCTGAAATTGAAAAGCACTACAAATGGACTCTGAAAAGGTTGAATCTTGGCGTGGTATCATCATTTCACCCACATAGCATGTGCTAAAATGTTGAGAGGTTTACGGCAAAAGCTGGATGCACTTCGTGTACAAAACAGACAGTCTCTTTCGAAGTATTGGGGTTTCGGACGGAAACTCATCGGTTACAAAAGGCATTTCATTTTCTTGAACTTATTTGAACTCCAGGATTTTCGTGTGTTCAAAATGCACCATTCAAAGCCACATCATCAGTTTTCAACCCTTTTTGACTTCATTTGATATTTTTCATGCATTACTGATTTTTTTGAGCTAAATGACCCTCAAATTGAAAAGCGCTATAAATGAACTCTGAAAAGGTTGAAAGTTGGCATGGTATCAACATTTCACCCACATAGCATGTGCGAAAAAGTTGAGAGGGTTACGGCCAAAGGTGGATGCACTTCGTGTACAACACGGACAGTCTCTTTCGAAGTATCGGGGTTTCAGACGGAAACTCATCGGTTACAAAAGGCATTTCATTTTCTTGGACTTATTTGAACTCTAGGATTTTGGTGTGTTCGAAAGGCACCATTCAAAGCCACATCATCAATTTTCAACCCTTTTTGACATCATTTGATATTTTTCATGCATTTACTGATTTTTTTTTGAGCTAAATGACCCTGAAATTGAAAAGCACTACAAATGAACTCTAAAGAGGTTGAAAGTTGGCATGGTATCATCATTTCACCCACATAGCATGTGCTAAAATGTTGAGAGTGTTACGGCAAAAGCTGGATGCACTTCGTGTACAAAACGGACAGTCTATTTCGAAGTAGCGGGGTTTCGAACGAAAACTGATCGGTACAAAAGGCATTTCATTATATTGAACTTATTTGAACTCCAGGCTTTTCGTGTGTTCCAAATGCACCATTCCAAGCCACATCATCAAGTTTCAAACCTTTCTGACTTCATTTGGTACTTTTCATGCATTTAGTGATTTTTTTGAGCTAAATGACCCTGAAATTGAAAAGCACTACAAATGAACTTTGAAAAGGTTGAAAATTGGCACGGTATCATCATTTCACCCACATAGCATGTGATAACAAGTTGAGAGGGTTAGAACAAAAGCCGGATGCACTTCGTGTACAAAACGGATAGTCTCTTTCGAATTATCGGGGGTTTCGGACGGAAACTCATCGGTTAGAGAAGGCATTTCATTTTATTGAACTTATTTGAACTACAGGCTTTTCGTGTGTTGAAAATACACCATTCCAAGCCACATCATCAATTTTCAACCCTTTCTGACTTCATTTGGTACTTTTCATGCATTTACTGATTTTTTTTGAGCTAAATGACCCTGAAATTGAAAAGCACCACAAATGAACTCTGAAAAGGTTGAAAATTGGCATGGTATCATAATTTCACCCACATAGCATGTGCTGACAAGTTGAGAGGGTTACAACAAAAGCCGGATGCACTTCGTGTACAAAACGGACAGTCTCTTTCAAAGTATCGGGGTTTCAGACGGCAACTAATCGGTTAGAGAAGGCATTTCATTTTGTTGAACTTATTTGAACTCCAGGATTTTCGTGTGTTCAAAATGCACCATTCAAAGCCACATCATCAATTTTCAACCCATTCTGACTTCATTTGGTATTTTTCATGCATTTACTGATTTTTTGAGCTAAATGACCCTGAAATTGAACAGCACTACAAATGAACTCTGAAAAGGTTGAAAGTTGGCATGGTATCATCATTTCACCCACATAGCATGTGCTCAAAAGTGGAGAGGGTTACGCAAAAATCTGGATGCACTTCGTGTACAAAACGGACAGTCTCTTTCGATGTATCGGGGTTTCGGACGGAAACTCATCGGTTACAAAAGACATTTCATTTTCTTGAACTTATTTGAACTCCAGGCTTTTCGTGTGTTCAAAATGCACCATTCAAAGCTACATCATCAATTTTCAACCCTTTTTGACTTCATTTGGTATTTTTAATGCATTTACTGATTTTTTTAGCTAAATGATTCTGAAATTGAAAAGCACTACATAAGGACTCTGAAAAGGTTGAAACTTGGCACGGTATCATTAATTCACCCACATAGCATGTGCTAAAATGTTGAGAGGGTTACGGCAAAAGCTGGATGCACTTCGTAAACAAAACGGACAGTCTCTTTCGAAGTATCGGGGTTTGGGAAGGAAACTCATCGGTTACAGATGGCATTTCATGTTATTGAACTTATTTGAACTCCAGGCTTTTCGTGTGCTCAAAATGCACCATTCAAAGCCACATCATCACTTTTCAACCCTTTCTGACTTCATTTGGTATTTTTCATGCATTTACTGAATTTTTTGAGCTAAATGACCCTCAAATTGAAAAGCACCACAAATGAACTCTGAAAAGGTTGAGAATGGGCATGGTATCATAATTTCACCCACATAGCATGTGCGGACAAGTTGAGAGGGTTACAACAAAAGCCGGATGCACTTCGTGTACAAAACGGACAGTCTCTTTCAAAGTATCGGGGTTTCAGACGGCAACTAATCGGTTAGAGAAGGCATTTCATTTTGATGAACTTATTTGAACTCTAGGCTTTTCGCGTGTTCAAAATGCACCATTCCAAGCCACATCATAAATTTTCAACCCATTCTGACTTCATTTGGTATTTTTCATGCATTTAATGATTTTTTTGAGCTAAATGACCCTGAAATTGAACAACACTACAAATGAACTCTGAAAAGGCTGAAAGTTGGCATGGTATCATCATTTCACCCACATAGCATGTGCTCAAAAGTGGAGAGGGTTACGGCAAAATCTGGTTGCACTTCGTGTACAAAACGGAGAGTCTCTTTCGATGTATCGGGGTTTCGGACGGAAACTCATCGGTTACAAAAGGCATTTCATTTTCTTGAACTTATTTGAACTCCAGGCTTTTCGTGTGTTCAAAATGCACCATTCAAAGCCACGTCATCAATTTTCAACCCTTTCTGACTTCATTTGGTATTTTTCATGCATTTACTTATTTTTTTAGCTAAATGACCCTAAAATTGGAAAGCACTACAAATGAACTCTAAAAAGGTTGAAAGTTGGCATGGTATCAACATTTCACCCACATAGCATGTGCTAAAAAGTTGAGAGGGTTACGACAAAAGCTGGATGCACTTCATGTACAACACGGACAGTCTCTTTCGAATTATCGGGGTTTGGGACGGAAACTCATCGGTTACAAAAGGCATTTCATTTTCTTGAACTTATTTGAACTCCAGGCTTTTCGTGTGTTCAAAATACACCATTCAAAGCCACATCATCAATTTTCAACCCTTTCTTACTTCATTTTGATATTTGTCATGCATTTACTGATTTTTGTAATAAATGATCCTGAAATTGAAAAGCACTACAAATGAACTCTAAAAAGGTTGGAAGTTGGCATGGTATCATCATTTCACCCACATAGCATGTGCTAAAAAGTTGAGAGTGTTACGACAAAAGCTGGTTGTACTTCGTGTACAAAACGGACTGTCTATTTCAAAGTACCGGGGTTTCGGACGGAAACTCATCGCTTACAAAAGGCATTTCATTTATTGAACTTATTTGAACTCCAGACTTTTCGTGTGTTCAAAATGCACCATTCAAAGACACATCATCATTTTCAACCCTTTCAGACTTCATTTGATATTTTTCATGCATTACTGATTTTTTGAGCTAAATGACTCTCAAATTGAAAAGCACTACAAATGAACTCTGAAAAGGTTGAAAGTTGGCATGGTATCATCATTTCACCCACATAGCATGTGCTCAAAAGTGGAGAGGGTTACGGCAAAATCTGGATGCACTTCGTGTACAAAACGGACAGTCTCTTTCGATGTATCGGGGTTTCGAACGGAAACTCATCGGTTACAAAGGCATTTCATTTTCTTGAACTTATTTGAACTCGAGGCTTTTCGTGTGTTCAAAATGCACCATTCAAAGCCACTTCATCAATTTTCAACCCTTTCTGACTTCATTTTGTATTTTTCATGCATTACTGATTTTTTGAGCTAAATGACCCTGAACTCGAAAAAACACTACAAATGAACTCTGAAAAGGTTGAAAGTTGGCATGGTATCATCATCTCACCCACTTTGGATGTGCTAAAAAGTTGAGAGTGTTACGGCAAAAGCTGGATGCACTTCGTGTACAAAACGGACAGTCTCTTTCGAAGTATCGGGGTTTCGGACGGAAACTCATCGGTTACAAAAGGCATTTCATTTTCTTGAACTCATTTGAACTCTAGGCTTTTCGTGTGTTCAAAATGCACCATTGAAATCTACATCATCAATTTTCAACCCTTTTTGACTTCATTTGGTATTTTTCATGCATTTACTGATTTTTTTGAGCTAAATGATTCTGAAATTGAAAAGCACTACAAATGGACTCTGAAAAGGTTGAATCTTGGCGTGGTATCATCATTTCACCCACATAGCATGTGCTAAAATGTTGAGAGGTTTACGGCAAAAGCTGGATGCACTTCGTGTACAAAACAGACAGTCTCTTTCGAAGTATCGGGGTTTCGGACGGAAACTCATCGGTTACAAAAGGCATTTCATTTTCTTGAACTTATTTGAACTCCAGGATTTTCGTGTGTTCAAAATGCACCATTCAAAGCCACATCATCAGTTTTCAACCCTTTCTGACTTCATTTGATATTTTTCATGCATTACTGATTTTTTTGAGCTAAATGACCCTCAAATTTAAAAGCATTATAAATGAACTCTGAAAAGGTTGAAAGTTGGCATGGTATCAACATTTCACCCACATAGCATGTGCGAAAAAGTTGAGAGGGTTACGGCCAAAGGTGGATGCACTTCGTGTACAACACGGACAGTCTCTTTCGAAGTATCGGGGTTTCAGACGGAAACTCATCGGTTACAAAAGGCATTTCATTTTCTTGGACTTATTTGAACTCTAGGATTTTGGTGTGTTCGAAATGCACCATTCAAAGCCACATCATCAATTTTCAACCCTTTTTGACTTCATTTGATATTTTTCATGCATTTACTGATTTTTTTGAGCTAAATGACCCTGAAATTGAAAAGCACTACAAATGAACTCTAAAAAGGTTGGAAGTTGGCATGGTATCATCCTTTCACCCACACAGCATGTGCTAAAATTTTGAGACTGTTACGACAAAAGCTGGATGCACTTCGTGTACAAAACGGACAGTCTATTTCGAAGTAGCGGGGATTTCGGACGGAAACTCATCGCTTACAAAAGGCATTTCATTTTATTGAACATATTTGAACTCCAGACTTTTCGTGTGTTCAAAATGCACCATTCAAAGACACATCATCAATTTTCAACCCTTTCAGACTTCATTTGATATTTTTCATGCATTACTGATTTTTTCAGCTAAATGACCCTCAAATTGAAAAGCACTACAAATGAACTCTGAAAAGGTTGAAAGTTGGCATGGTATCATCATTTCATCCAAATAGCGTGTGCTAAAAGTTGAAAGGGTTACGGCAAAAGCTGGATGCACTTCGTGTACTAAACGGACAGTCTCTTTCGAAGTATCGGGGTTTCGGACGGAAACTCATCGGTTACAAAAGGCATTTCATTTTCTTGAACTTATTTGAACTCCAGGCTTTTCGTGTGTTCAAAATACACCATTCAAAGCCACATCATCAATTTTCAACCCTTTCTGACTTCATTTGATATTTTTCATGCATTTACTGATTTTTTGTGCTAAATGATCCTGAAATTGAAAAACACTACAAATGAACTCTAAAAAGGTTGGAAGTTGGCATGGTATCATCATTTCACCCACATAGCATGTGCTAAAAAGTTGAGAGTGTTACGACAAAAGCTGGTTGTACTTCGTGTACAAAACGGACTGTCTATTTCAAAGTAGCGGGGTTTCGGACGGAAACTCATCGCTTACAAAAGGCATTTCATTTTATTGAACTTATTTGAACTCCAGACTTTTCGTGTGTTCAAAATGCACCATTCAAAGACACATCATCATTTTCAACCCTTTCAGACTTCATTTGATATTTTTCATGCATTACTGATTTTTTGAGCTAAATGACTCTCAAATTGAAAAGCACTACAAATGAACTCTGAAAAGGTTGAAAGTTGGCATGGTATCATCATTTCATCCAAATAGCATGTGCTAAAAAGTTGAGAGGGTTACGGCAAAAGCTGGATGCACTTCGTGTAGAAAACGGACAGTCTCTTTCGAAGTATCGGGGTTTCGGACGGAAACTCATCGGTTACAAAAGGCATTTCATTTTCTTGAACTTATTTGAACTCGAGGCTTTTCGTGTGTTCAAAATGCACCATTCAAAGCCACTTCATCAATTTTCAACCCTTTCTGACTTCATTTTGTATTTTTCATGCATTTACTGATTTTTTGAGCTAAATGACCCTGAACTCGAAAAACACTACAAATGAACTCTGAAAAGGTTGAAAGTTGGCATGGTATCATCATCTCACCCACTTTGGATGTGCTAAAAAGTTGAGAGTGTTACGGCAAAAGCTGGATGCACTTCGTGTACAAAACGGACAGTCTCTTTCGAAGTATCGGGGTTTCGGACGGAAACTCATCAGTTACAAAAGGCATTTCATTTTCTTGAACTCATTTGAACTCTAGGCTTTTCGTGTGTTCAAAATGCACCATTGAAATCTACATCATCAATTTTCAACCCTTTTTGACTTCATTTGGTATTTTTCATGCATTTACTGATTTTTTTGAGCTAAATGATTCTGAAATTGAAAAGCACTACAAATGGACTCTGAAAAGGTTGAATCTTGGCGTGGTATCATCATTTCACCCACATAGCATGTGCTAAAATGTTGAGAGGTTTACGGCAAAAGCTGGATGCACTTCGTGTACAAAACAGACAGTCTCTTTCGAAGTATAGGGGTTTCGGACGGAAACTCATCGGTTACAAAAGGCATTTCATTTTCTTGAACTTATTTGAACTCCAGGATTTTCGTGTGTTCAAAATGCACCATTCAAAGCCACATCATCAGTTTTCAACCCTTTCTGACTTCATTTGATATTTTTCATGCATTACTGATTTTTTTGAGCTAAATGACCCTCAAATTGAAAAGCACTATAAATGAACTCTGAAAAGGTTGAAAGTTGGCATGGTATCAACATTTCACCCACATAGCATGTGCGAAAAAGTTGAGAGGGTTACGGCCAAAGGTGGATGCACTTCGTGTACAACACGGACAGTCTCTTTCGAAGTATCGGGGTTTCAGACGGAAACTCATCGGTTACAAAAGGCATTTCATTTTCTTGGACTTATTTGAACTCTAGGATTTTGGTGTGTTCGAAATGCACCATTCAAAGCCACATCATCAATTTTCAACCCTTTTTGACTTCATTTGATATTTTTCATGCATTTACTGATTTTTTTGAGCTAAATGACCCTGAAATTGAAAAGCACTACAAATGAACTCTAAAAAGGTTGGAAGTTGGCATGGTATCATCCTTTCACCCACATAGCATGTGCTAAAATTTTGAGAGTGTTACGACAAAAGCTGGATGCACTTCGTGTACAAAACGGACAGTCTATTTCGAAGTAGCGGGATTTCGGACGGAAACTCATCGCTTACAAAAGGCATTTCATTTTATTGAACATATTTGAACTCCAGACTTTTCGTGTGTTCAAAATGCACCATTCAAAGACACATCATCAATTTTCAACCCTTTCAGACTTCATTTGATATTTTTCATGCATTACTGATTTTTTCAGCTAAATGACCCTCAAATTGAAAAGCACTACAAATGAACTCTGAAAAGGTTGAAAGTTGGCATGGTATCAACATTTCACCCACATAGCATGTGCGAAAAAGTTGAGAGGGTTACGGCCAAAGGTGGATGCACTTCGTGTACAACACGGACAGTCTCTTTCGAAGTATCGGGGTTTCAGACGGAAACTCATCGGTTACAAAAGGCATTTCATTTTCTTGGACTTATTTGAACTCTAGGATTTTGGTGTGTTCGAAATGCACCATTCAAAGCCACATCATCAATTTTCAACCCTTTTTGACTTCATTTGATATTTTTCATGCATTTACTGATTTTTTTGAGCTAAATGACCCTGAAATTGAAAAGCACTACAAATGAACTCTAAAAAGGTTGAAAGTTGGCATGGTATCAATGTTTCACCCACATAGCATGTGCTCAAAAGGTGAGAGGGTTACGACAAAAGCTGGATGCACTTCGTGTACAAAACGAACAGTCTCTTGCGAAGTATCGGGGTTTCGGACGGAAACTCATCGGTTACAAAAGACATATCATTTTCTTGAACTTATTTGAACTCCAGGCTTTTCGTGTGTTCAAAATGCACCATTCCAAGCCACATCATCAATTTTCAACCCATCTGACTTCATTTGGTATTTTTCATGCATTTACTGATTTTTTTGAGCTAAATGACCCTGAAATTGAACAACACTACAAATGAACTCTGCAAAGGCTGAAAGTTGGCATGGTATCATCATTTCACCCACATAGCATGTGCTCAAAAGTGGAGAGGGTTACGGCAAAATCTGGATGCACTTCGTGTACAAAACGGACAGTCTCTTTCGATGTATCAGGGTTTCGGACGGAAACTCATCGGTTACAAAAGGCATTTCATTTTCTTGAACTTATTTGAACTCCAGGCTTTTCGTGTGTTCAAAATGCACCATTCAAAGCCACATCATCAATTTTCAACCCTTTCTGACTTCATTTGGTATTTTTCATGCATTTACTGATTTTTTTAGCTAAATGACCCTAAAATTGGAAAGCACTACAAATGAACTCTAAAAAGGTTGAAAGTTGGCATGGTATCAACATTTCACCCACATACGATGTGCTAAAAAGTTGAGAGGGTTACGGCAATAGCTGGATGCACTTCATGTACAACACGAACAGTCTCTTTCGAATTATCGGGGTTTCGGACGGAAACTCATCGGTTACAAAAGGCATTTCATTTTCTTGAACTTATTTGAACTCCAGGCTTTTCGTGTGTTCAAAATACACCATTCAAAGCCACATCATCAATTTTCAACCCTTTCTGACTTCATTTGATATTTTTCATGCATTTACTGATTTTTTGTGCTAAATGATCCTGAAATTGAAAAGCACTACAAATGAACTCTAAGAAGGTTGGAAGTTGGCATGGTATCATCATTTCACCCACATAGCATGTGCTAAAAAGTTGAGAGTGTTACGAAAAAAGCTGGATGTACTTCATGTACAAAACGGACAGTCTATTTCAAAGTAGCGGGGTTTCGGACGGAAACTCATCGCTTACAAAAGGCATTTCATTTTATTGAACTTATTTGAACTCCAGACTTTTCGTGTGTTCAAAATGCACCATTCAAAGACACATCATCAATTTTCAACCCTTTCAGACTTCATTTGATATTTTTCATGCATTACTGATTTTTTGAGCTAAATGACTCTCAAATTGAAAAGCACTACAAATGAACTCTGAAAAGGTTGAAAGTTGGCATGGTATCATCATTTCATCCAAATAGCATGTGCTAAAAAGTTGAGAGGGTTACGGCAAAAGCTGGATGCACTTCGTGTACAAAACGGACAGTCTCTTTCGAAGTATCGGGGTTTCGGACGGAAACTCATCGGTTACAAAAGGCATTTCATTTTCTTGAACTTATTTGAACTCGAGGCTTTTCATGTGTTCAAAATGCACCATTCAAAGCCACTTCATCAATTTTCAACCCTTTCTGACTTCATTTTGTATTTTTCATGCATTTACTGATTTTTTGAGCTAAATGACCCTGAACCTGAAAAACACTACAAATGAACTCTGAAAAAGTTGAAAGTTGGCATGGTATCATCATTTCACCCACTTTGTATGTGCTAAAAAGTTGAGAGTGTTACGGCCAAAGCTGGATGCACTTCGTGTACAAAACGGACAATCTCTTTCGAAGTATCGGGGTTTCGGACGGAAACTCATCGGTTACAAAAGTCATTTCATTTTCTTGAACTCATTTGAACTCTAGGCTTTTCGTGTGTTCAAAATGCACCATTGAAATCTACATCATCAATTTTCAACCCTTTTTGACTTCATTTGGTATTTTTCATGCATTTACTGATTTTTTTGAGCTAAATGATTCTGAAATTGAAAAGCACTACAAATGGACTCTGAAAAGGTTGAATCTTGGCGTGGTATCATCATTTCACCCACATAGCATGTGCTAAAATGTTGAGAGGTTTACGGCAAAAGCTGGATGCACTTCGTGTACAAAACAGACAGTCTCTTTCGAAGTATTGGGGTTTCGGACGGAAACTCATCGGTTACAAAAGGCATTTCATTTTCTTGAACTTATTTGAACTCCAGGATTTTCGTGTGTTCAAAATGCACCATTCAAAGCCACATCATCAGTTTTCAACCCTTTCTGACTTCATTTGATATTTTTCATGCATTACTGATTTTTTTGAGCTAAATGACCCTCAAATTGAAAAGCACTATAAGTGAACTCTGAAAAGGTTGAAAGTTGGCATGGTATCAACATTTCACCCACATAGCATGTGCGAAAAAGTTGAGAGGGTTACGGCCAAAGGTGGATGCACTTCGTGTACAACACGGACAGTCTCTTTCGAAGTATCGGGGTTTCAAACGGAAACTCATCGGTTACAAAAGGCATTTCATTTTCTTGGACTTATTTGAACTCTAGGATTTTGGTGTGTTCGAAATGCACCATTCAAAGCCACATCATCAATTTTCAACCCTTTTTGACATCATTTGATATTTTTCATGCATTTACTGATTTTTTTGAGCTAAATGACCCTGAAATTGAAAAGCACTACAAATGAACTCTAAAGAGGTTGAAAGTTTGCATGGTATCATCATTTCACCCACATAGCATGTGCTAAAATGTTGAGAGTGTTACGGCAAAAGCTGGATGCACTTCGTGTACAAAACGGACAGTCTATTTCGAAGTAGCGGGGTTTCGAACGGAAACTCATCGGTACAAAAGGCATTTCATTATATTGAACTTATTTGAACTCCAGGCTTTTCGTGTGTTCCAAATGCACCATTCCAAGCCACATCTTCAAGTTTCAAACCTTTCTGACTTCATTTGGTACTTTTCATGCATTTAGTGATTTTTTTGAGCTAAATGACCCTGAAATTGAAAAGCACTACAAATGAACTTTGAAAAGGTTGAAAATTGGCACGGTATCATCATTTCACCCACATAGCATGTGATAACAAGTTGAGAGGGTTAGAACAAAAGCCGGATGCACTTCGTGTACAAAACGGATAGTCTCTTTCGAATTATCGGGGTTTCGGACGGAAACTCATCGGTTAGAGAAGGCATTTCATTTTATTGAACTTATTTGAACTACAGGCTTTTCGTGTGTTGAAAATACACCATTCCAAGCCATATCATCAATTTTCAACCCTTTCTGACTTCATTTGGTACTTTTCATGCATTTACTGATTTTTTTTGAGCTAAATGACCCTGAAATTGAAAAGCACCACAAATGAACTCTGAAAAGGTTGAAAATTGGCATGGTATCATAATTTCACCCACATAGCATGTGCTGACAAGTTGAAAGGGTTACAACAAAAGCCGGATGCACTTCGTGTACAAAACGGACAGTCTCTTTCAAAGTATCGGGGTTTCAGACGGCAACTAATCGGTTAGAGAAGGCATTTCATTTTGTTGAACTTATTTGAACTCCAGGCTTTTCGTGTGTTCAAAATGCACCATTCCAAGCCACATCATCAATTTTCAACCCATTCTGACTTCATTTGGTATTTTTCATGCATTTACTGATTTTTTGAGCTAAATGACCCTGAAATTGAACAGCACTACAAATGAACTCTGAAAAGGTTGAAAGTTGGCATGGTATCATCATTTCACCCACATAGCATGTGCTCAAAAGTGGAGAGGGTTACGGCAAAATCTGGATGCACTTCGTGTACAAAACGGACAGTCTCTTTCGATGTATCGGGGTTTCGGACGGAAACTCATCGGTTACAAAAGACATTTCATTTTCTTGAACTTATTTGAACTCCAGGCTTTTCGTGTGTTCAAAATGAACCATTCAAAGCTACATCATCAATTTTCAACCCTTTTTGACTTCATTTGGTATTTTTAATGCATTTACTAATTTTTTTAGCTAAATGATTGTGAAATTGAAAAGCACTACATAAGGACTCTGAAAAGGTTGAAACTTGGCACGGTATCATCATTTCACCCACATAGCATGTGCTAAAATGTTGAGAGGGTTACGGCAAAAGCTGGATGCACTTCGTAAACAAAACGGACAGTCTCTTTCGAAGTATTGGGGTTTGGGAAGGAAACTCATCGGTTACAGATCGCATTTCATGTTATTGAACTTATTTGAACTCCAGGCTTTTCGTGTGCTCAAAATGCACCATTCAAAGCCACATCATCACTTTTCAACCCTTTCTGACTTCGTTTGATATTTTTCATGCATTACTGATTTTTTGAGCTAAATGACCCTCAAATTGAAAAGCACTATAAATGAACTCTGAAAAGGTTGAAAGTTGGCATGGTATGAACATTTCACCCACATAGCATGTGCTAAAAAGTTGAGAGGGTTACGGCAAAAGCTGGATGCACTTCATGTACAACACGGACAATCTGTTTCGAATTATCGGGGTTTCGGACGGAAGATCATCGGTTACAAAAGGCATTTCATTTTCTTGAACTTATTTGAACTCTAGGCTATTAATGTGTTCAAAATACACCATTCAAAGCCACATCATCAATTTTCAACCCTTTCTGACTTCATTTGATATTTTTCATGCATTTACTGATTTTTTGTGCTAAATGATCCTGAAATTGAAAAGCAGTACAAATGAACTCTAAAAAGGTTGGAAGTTGGCATGGTATCATCCTTTCACCCACATAGCATGTGCTAAAATTTTGAGAGTGTTACGACAAAAGCTGGATGCACTTCGTGTACAAAACGGACAGTCTATTTCGAAGTAGCGGGATTTCGGACGGAAACTCATCGCTTACAAAAGGCATTTCATTTTATTGAACATATTTGAACTCCAGACTTTTCGTGTGTTCAAAATGCACCATTCAAAGACACATCATCAGTTTTCAACCCTTTCAGACTTCATTTGATATTTTTCATGCATTACTGATTTTTTCAGCTAAATGACCCTCAAATTGAAAAGCACTACAAATGAACTCTGAAAAGGTTGAAAGTTGGCATGGTATCATCATTTCATCCAAATAGCGTGTGCTAAAAATTTGAAAGGGTTACGGCAAAAGCTGGATGCACTTCGTGTACTAAACGGACAGTCTCTTTCGAAGTATCGTGGTTTCAGACGGAAACTCATCGGTTACAAAAGGCATTTCATTTTATTGAACTTATTTGAACTCCAGGCTTTTCGTGTGTTCAAAATGCACCATTCAAATCCACATCATCAATTTTCAACCCTTTCTGACTTCATTTGGTATTTTTCATGCATTTACTGAATTTTTTGAGCTAAATGACCCTCAAATTGAAAAGCACTACAAATGAACTCTGAAAAGGTTGAAAGTTGGCATGGTATCAATATTTCACCCACATAGCATGTGCTCAAAAGGTGAGAGGGTTACGGCAAAAGCGGGATGCACTTCGTGTACAAAACGAACAGTCTCTTGCGAAGTATCGGGGTTTCGCACGGAAACTCATCGGTTACAAAAGACATATCATTTTCTTGAACTTATTTGAACTCCAGGCTTTTCGTGTGTTCAAAATGCACCATTCCAAGCCACATCATCAATTTTCAACCCATTCTGACTTCATTTGGTATTTTTCATGCATTTACTGATTTTTTTGAGCTAAATGACCCTGAAATTGAACAGCACTACAAATGAACTCTGAAAAGGCTGAAAGTTGGCATGGTATCATCATTTCACCCACATAGCATGTGCTCAAAAGTGGAGAGGGTTACGGCAAAATCTGGATGCACTTCGTGTACAAAACGGACAGTCTCTTTCGATGTATCGGGAAACTCATCGGTTACAAAAGGCATTTCATTTTCTTGAACTTATTTGAACTCCAGGCTTTTCGTGTGTTCAAAATGCACCATTCAAAACCACATCATCAATTTTCAACCCTTTCTGACTTCATTTGGTATTTTTCATGCATTTACTGATTTTTTTAGCTAAATGACCCTAAAATTGGAAAGCACTACAAATGAACTCTAACAAGGTTGAAAGTTGGCATGGTATAAACATTTCACCCACATAGCATGTGCTAAAAAGTTAAGAGGGTTACGGCAAAAGCTGGATGCACTTCATGTACAACACGGACTGTCTCTTTCGAATTATCGGGGTTTCGGACGGAAACTCATCGGTTACAAAAGGCATTTCATTTTCTTGAACTTATTTGAACTCCAGGCTTTTCGTGTGTTCAAAATACACCATTCAAAGCCACATCATCAATTTGCAACCCTTTCTGACTTCATTTGATATTTTTCATGCATTTACTGATTTTTTGTGCTAAATGATCCTGAAATTGAAAAGCACTACAAATGAACTCTAAAAAGGTTGGAAGTTGGCATGGTATCATCATTTCACCCACATAGCATGTGCTAAAAAGTTGAGAGTGTTACGACAAAAGCTGGATGTACTTCGTGTACAAAACGGACAATCTATTTCAAAGTAGCAGGGTTTCGGACGGAAACTAATCGCTTACAAAAGGCATTTCATTTTATTGAACTTATTTGAACTCCAGGCTATTCGTGTGTTCAAAATACACCATTCAAAGCCACATCATCAATTTTCAACCCTTTCTGACTTCATTTGATATTTTTCATGCATTTACTGATTTTTTGTGCTAAATGATCCTGAAATTGAAAAGCAGTACAAATGAACTCTAAAAGGGTTGGAAGTTGGCATGGTATCATCTATTCACCCACATAGCATGTGCTAAAATTTTGAGAGTGTTACGACAAAAGCTGGATGCACTTCGTGTACAAAACGGACAGTCTATTTCGAAGTAGCGGGATTTCGGACGGAAACTCATCGCTTACAAAAGGCATTTCATTTTATTGAACATATTTGAACTCCAGACTTTTCGTGTGTTCAAAATGCACCATTCAGAGACACATCATCAATTTTCAACCCTTTCAGACTTCATTTGATATTTTTCATGCATTAATGATTTTTTCAGCTAAATGACCCTCAAATTGAAAAGCACTACAAATGAACTCTGAAAAGGTTGAAAGTTGGCATGGTATCATCATTTCATCCAAATAGCGTGTGCTAAAAAGTTGAAAGGGTTACGGCAAAAGCTGGATGCACTTCGTGTACTAAACGGACAGTCTCTTTCGAAGTATCGTGGTTTCAGACGGAAACTCATCGGTTACAAAAGGCATTTCATTTTATTGAACTTATTTGAACTCCAGGCTTTTCGTGTGTTCAAAATGCACCATTCAAATCCAGATCATCAATTTTCAACCCTTTCTGACTTCATTTGGTATTTTTCATGCATTTACTGAATTTTTTGAGCTAAATGACCCTCAAATTGAAAAGCACTACAAATGAACTCTGAAAAGGTTGAAAGTTGGCATGGTATCAATATTTCACCCACATAGCATGTGCTCAAAAGGTGAGAGGGTTACGGCAAAAGCTGGATGCACTTCGTGTACAAAACGAACAGTCTCTTGCGAAGTATCGGGGTTTCGCATGGAAACTCATCGGTTACAAAAGACATATCATTTTCTTGAACTTATTTGAACTCCAGGCTTTTCGTGTGTTCAAAATGCACCATTCCAAGCCACATCATCAATTTTCAACCCATTCTGACTTCATTTGGTATTTTTCATGCATTTACTGATTTTTTTTGAGCTAAATGACCCTGAAATTGAACAGCACTACAAATGAACTCTGAAAAGGCTGAAAGTTGGCATGGTATCATCATTTCACCCACATAGCATGTGCTCAAAAGTGGAGAGGGTTACGGCAAAATCTGGATGCACTTCGTGTACAAAACGGACAGTCTCTTTCGATGTATCGGGGTTTCGGACGGAAACTCATCGGTTACAAAAGGCATTTCATTTTCTTGAACTTATTTGAACTCCAGGCTTTTCGTGTGTTCAAAATGCACCATTCAAAACCACATCATCAATTTTCAACCCTTTCTGACTTCATTTGGTATTTTTCATGCATTTACTGATTTTTTTAGCTAAATGACCCTAAAATTGGAAAGCACTACAAATGAACTCTAACAAGGTTGAAAGTTGGCATGGTATAAACATTTCACCCACATAGCATGTGCTAAAAAGTTAAGAGGGTTACGGCAAAAGCTGGATGCACTTCATGTACAACACGGACAGTCTCTTTCGAATTATCGGGGTTTCGGACGGAAACTCATCGGTTACAAAAGGCATTTCATTTTCTTGAACTTATTTGAACTCCAGGCTTTTTGTGTGTCCAAAATACACCATTCAAAGCCACATCATCAATTTTCAACCCTTTCTGACTTCATTTGATATTTTTCATGCATTTACTGATTTTTTGTGCTAAATGATCCTGAAATTGAAAAGCACTACAAATGAACTCTAAAAAGGTTGGAAGTTGGCATGGTATCATCATTTCACCCACATAGCATGTGCTAAAAAGTTGAGAGTGTTACGACAAAAGCTGGATGTACTTCGTGTACAAAACGGACAATCTATTTAAAAGTAGCAGGGTTTCGGACGGAAACTCATCGCTTACAAAAGGCATTTCATTTTATTGAACTTATTTGAACTCCAGGATATTCGTGTGTTCAAAATACACCATTCAAAGCCACATCATCAATTTTCAACCATTTCTGACTTCATTTGATATTTTTCATGCATTTACTGATTTTTTGTGCTAAATGATCCTGAAATTGAAAAGCAGTACAAATGAACTCTAAAAAGGTTGGAAGTTGGCATGGTATCATCTATTCACCCACATAGCATGTGCTAAAATTTTGAGAGTGTTACGACAAAAGCTGGATGCACTTCGTGTACAAAACGGACAGTCTATTTCGAAGTAGCGGGATTTCGGACGGAAACTCATCGCTTACAAAAGGCATTTCATTTTATTGAACATATTTGAACTCCAGACTTTTCGTGTGTTCAAAATGCACCATTCAAAGACACATCATCAATTTTCAACCCTTTCAGACTTCATTTGATATTTTTCATTTATTAATGATTTTTTCAGCTAAATGACCCTCAAATTGAAAAGCACTACAAATGAACTCTGAAAAGGTTGAAAGTTGGCATGGTATCATCATTTCATCCAAATAGCGTGTGCTAAAAAGTTGAAAGGGTTACGGCAAAAGCTGGATGCACTTCGTGTACTAAACGGACAGTCTCTTTCGAAGTATCGTGGTTTCAGACGGAAACTCATCGGTTACAAAAGGCATTTCATTTTATTGAACTTATTTGAACTCCAGGCTTTTCGTGTGTTCAAAATGCACCATTCAAATCCACATCATCAATTTTCAACCCTTTCTGACTTCATTTGGTATTTTTCATGCATTTACTGAATTTTTTGAGCTAAATGACCCTCAAATTGAAAAGCACTACAAATGAACTCTGAAAAGGTTGAAAGTTGGCATGGTATCAATATTTCACCCACATAGCATGTGCTCAAAAGGTGAGAGGGTTACGGCAAAAGCTGGATGCACTTCGTGTACAAAACGAACAGTCTCTTGCGAAGTATCGGGGTTTCGCACGGAAACTCATCGGTTACAAAAGACATATCATTTTCTTGAACTTATTTAAACTCCAGGCTTTTCGTGTGTTCAAAATGCACCATTCCAAGCCACATCATCAATTTTCAACCCATTGTGACTTCATTTGGTATTTTTCATGCATTTACTGATTTTTTTGAGCTAAATGACCCTGAAATTGAACAGCACTACAAATGAACTCTGAAAAGGCTGAAAGTTGGCATGGTATCATCATTTCACCCACATAGCATGTGCTCAAAAGTGGAGAGGGTTACGGCAAAATCTGGATGCACTTCGTGTACAAAACGGACAGTCTCTTTCGATGTATCGGGGTTTCGGACGGAAACTCATCGGTTACAAAAGGCATTTCATTTTCTTGAACTTAGTTGAACTCCAGGCTTTTCGTGTGTTCAAAATGCACCATTCAAAACCACATCATCAATTTTCAACCCTTTCTGACTTCATTTGGTATTTTTCATGCATTTACTGATTTTTTTAGCTAAATGACCCTAAAATTGGAAAGCACTACAAATGAACTCTAACAAGGTTGAAAGTTGGCATGGTATAAACATTTCACCCACATAGCATGTGCTAAAAAGTTAAGAGGGTTACGGCAAAAGCTGGATGCACTTCATGTACAACACGGACAGTCTCTTTCGAATTATCGGGGTTTCGGACGGAAACTCATCGGTTACAAAAGGCATTTCATTTTCTTGAACTTATTTGAACTCCAGGCTTTTCGTGTGTTCAAAATGCACCATTCAAAGCCACATCATCAATTTTCAACCCTTTCTGACTTCATTTGATATTTTTCATGCATTTACTGATTTTTTGTGCTAAATGATCCTGAAATTGAAAAGCACTACAAATGAACTCTAAAAAGGTTGGAAGTTGGCATGGTATCATCATTTCACCCACATAGCATGTGCTAAAAAGTTGAGAGTGTTACGACAAAAGCTGGATGTACTTCGTGTACAAAACGGACAATCTATTTCAAAGTAGCAGGGTTTCGGACGGAAACTCATCGCTTACAAAAGGCATTTCGTTTTATTGAACTTATTTGAACTCCAGGCTATTCGTGTGTTCAAAATACACCATTCAAAGCCACATCATCAATTTTCAACCCTTTCTGACTTCATTTGATATTTTTCATGCATTTACTGATTTTTTGTGCTAAATGATCCTGAAATTGAAAAGCAGTACAAATGAACTCTAAAAAGGTTGGAAGTTGGCATGGTATCATCCTTTCACCCACATAGCATGTGCTAAAATTTTGAGAGTGTTACGACAAAAGCTGGATGCACTTCGTGTACAAAACGGACAGTCTATTTCGAAGTAGCGGGATTTCGGACGGAAACTCATCGCTTACAAAAGGCATTTCATTTTATTGAACATATTTGAACTCCAGACTTTTCGTGTGTTCAAAATGCACCATTCAAAGACACATCATCAATTTTCAACCCTTTCAGACTTCATTTGATATTTTTCATGCATTAATGATTTTTTCACCTAAATGACCCTCAAATTGAAAAGCACTACAAATGAACTCTGAAAAGGTTGAAAGTTGGCATGGTATCATCATTTCATCCAAATAGCGTGTGCTAAAAAGTTGAAAGGGTTACGGCAAAAGCTGGATGCACTTCGTGTACTAAACGGACAGTCTCTTTCGAAGTATCGTGGTTTCAGACGGAAACTCATCGGTTACAAAAGGCATTTCATTTTATTGAACTTATTTGAACTCCAGGCTTTGCGTGTGTTCAAAATGCACCATTCAAATCCACATCATCAATTTTCAACCCTTTCTGACTTCATTTGGTATTTTTCATGCATTTACTGAATTTTTTGAGCTAAATGACCCTCAAATTGAAAAGCACTACAAATCAACTCTGAAAAGGTTGAAAGTTGGCATGGTATCAATATTTCACCCACATAGCATGTGCTCAAAAGGTGAGAGGGTTACGGCAAAAGCTGGATGCACTTCGTGTACAAAACGAACAGTCTCTTGCGAAGTATCGGGGTTTCGCACGGAAACTCATCGGTTACAAAAGACATATCATTTTCTTGAACTTATTTGAACTCCAGGCTTTTCGTGTGTTCAAAATGCACCATTCCAAGCCACATCATCAATTTTCAACCCACTCTGACTTCATTTGGTATTTTTCATGCATTTACTGATTTTTTTGAGCTAAATGACCCTGAAATTGAACAGCACTACAAATGAACTCTGAAAAGGCTGAAAGTTGGCATGGTATCATCATTTCACCCACATAGCATGTGCTCAAAAGTGGAGAGGGTTACGGCAAAATCGGGATGCACTTCGTGTACAAAACGGACAGTCTCTTTCGATGTATCGGGGTTTCGGACGGAAACTCATCGGTTACAAAAGGCATTTCATTTTCTTGAACTTATTTGAACTCCAGGCTTTTCGTGTGTTCAAAATGCACCATTCAAAACCACATCATCAATTTTCAACCCTTTCTGACTTCATTTGGTATTTTTCATGCATTTACTGATTTTTTTAGCTAAATGACCCTAAAATTGGAAAGCACTACAAATGAACTCTAAAAAGGTTGAAAGTTGGCATGGTATCAACATTTCACCCACATAGCATGTGCTAAAAAGTTGAGAGGGTTACGGCAAAAGCTCGATGCACTTCATGTACAACACGGACAGTCTCTTTCGAATTATCGGGGTTTCGGACAACTCATCGGTTACAAAAGGCATTTCATTTTCTTGAACTTATTTGAACTCCAGGCTTTTCGTGTGTTCAAAATACACCATTCAAAGCCACATCATCAATTTTCAACCCTTTCTGACTTCATTTGATATTTTTCATGCATTTACTGATTTTTTGTGCTAAATGATCCTGAAATTGAAAAGCACTACAAATGAACTCTAAAAAGGTTGGAAGTTGGCATGGTATCATCATTTCACCCACATAGCATGTGTTAAAAAGTTGAGAGTGTTACGACAAAAGCTGGATGTACTTCGTGTACAAAACGGACAATCTATTTCAAAGTAGCGGGGTTTCGGACGGAAACTCATCGCTTACAAAAGGCATTTCATTTTATTGAACTTATTTGAACTCCAGGCTATTCGTGTGTTCAAAATACACCATTCAAAGCCACATCATCAATTTTCAACCCTTTCTGACTTCATTTGATATTTTTCATGCATTTACTGATTTTTTGTGCTAAATGATCCTGAAATTGAAAAGCAGTACAAATGAACTCTAAAAAGGTTGGAAGTTGGCATGGTATCATCCTTTCACCCACATAGCATGTGCTAAAATTTTGAGAGTGTTACGACAAAAGCTGGATGCACTTCGTGTACAAAACGGACAGTCTATTTCGAAGTAGCGGGATTTCGGACGGAAACTCATCGCTTACAAAAGGCATTTCATTTTATTGAACATATTTGAACTCCAGACTTTTCGTGTGTTCAAAATGCACCATTCAAAGACACATCATCAATTTTCAGCCCGTTCAGACTTCATTTGATATTTTTCATGCATTACTGATTTTTTCAGCTAAATGACCCTCAAATTGAAAAGCACTACACATGAACTCTGAAAAGGTTGAAAGTTGGCATGGTATCATCATTTCATCCAAATAGCGTGTGCTAAAAAGTTGAAAGGGTTATGGCAAAAGCTGGATGCACTTCGTGTACTAAACGGACAGTCTCTTTCGAAGTATCGTGGTTTCAGACGGAAACTCATCGGTTACAAAAGGCATTTCATTTTATTGAACTTATTTGAACTCCAGGCTTTTCGTGTGTTCAAAATGCACCATTCAAATCCACATCATCAATTTTCAACCCTTTCTGACTTCATTTGGTATTTTTCATGCATTTACTGAATTTTTTGAGCTAAATGACCCTCAAATTGAAAAGCACTACAAATGAACTCTGAAAAGGTTGAAAGTTGGCATGGTATCAATATTTCACCCACATAGCATGTCCTCAAAAGGTGAGAGGGTTACGGCAAAAGCTGGATGCACTTCGTGTACAAAACGAACAGTCTCTTGCGAAGTATCGGGGTTTCGCACGGAAACTCATCGGTTACAAAAGACATATCATTTTCTTGAACTTATTTGAACTCCAGGCTTTTCGTGTGTTCAAAATGCACCATTCCAAGCCACATCATCAATTTTCAACCCATTCTGACTTCATTTGGTATTTTTCATGCATTTACTGATTTTTTTGAGCTAAATGACCCTAAAATTGAACAACACTACAAATGAACTCTGAAAAGGCTGAAAGTTGGCATGGTATCATCATTTCACCCACATAGCATGTGCTCAAAAGTGGAGAGGGTTACGGCAAAATCTGGATGCACTTCGTGTACAAAACGGACAGTCTCTTTCGATGTATCAGGATTTCGGACGGAAACTCATCGGTTATAAAAGGCATTTCATTTTCTTGAACTTATTTGAACTCCAGGCTTTTCGTGTGTTCAAAATGCACCATTCAAAACCACATCATCAATTTTCAACCCTTTCTGACTTCATTTGGTATTTTTCATGCATTTACTGATTTTTTTAGCTAAATGACCCTAAAATTGGAAAGCACTACAAATGAACTCTAAAAAGGTTGAAAGTTGGCATGGTATCAACATTTCACCCACATAGCATGTGCTAAAAAGTTGAGAGGGTTACGGCAAAAGCTGGATGCACTTCATGTACAACACGGACAGTCTCTTTCGAATTATCGGGGTTTCGGACGGAAACTCATCGGTTACAAAAGGCATTTCATTTTCTTGAACTTATTTGAACTCCAGGCTTTTCGTGTGTTCAAAATACACCATTCAAAGCCACATCATCAATTTTCAACCCTTTCTGACTTCATTTGATATTTTTCATGCATTTACTGATTTTTTGTGCTAAATGATCCTGAAATTGAAAAGCACTACAAATGAACTCTAAAAAGGTTGGAAGTTGGCATGGTATCATCATTTCACCCACATAGCATGTGCTAAAAAGTTGACAGTGTTACGACAAAAGCTGGATGTACTTCGTGTACAAAACGGACAATCTATTTCAAAGTAGCGGGGTTTCGGACGGAAACTCATCGCTTACAAAAGGCATTTCATTTTATTGAACTTATTTGAACTCCAGGCTATTCGTGTGTTCAAAATACACCATTCAAAGCCACATCATCAATTTTCAACCCTTTCTGACTTCATTTGATATTTTTCATGCATTTACTGATTTTTTGTGCTAAATGATCCTGAAATTGAAAAGCAGTACAAATGAACTCTAAAAAGGTTGGAAGTTGGCATGGTATCATCCTTTCACCCACATAGCATGTGCTAAAATTTTGAGAGTGTTACGACAAAAGCTGGATGCACTTCGTGTACAAAACGGACAGTCTATTTCGAAGTAGCGGGATTTCGGACGGAAACTCATCGCTTACAAAAGGCATTTCATTTTATTGAACATATTTGAACTCCAGACTTTTCGTGTGTTCAAAATGCACCATTCAAAGACACGTCATCAATTTTCAACCCTTTCAGACTTCATTTGATATTTTTCATGCATTACTGATTTTTTCAGCTAAATGACCCTCAAATTGAAAAGCACTACAAATGAACTCTGAAAAGGTTGAAAGTTGGCATGGTATCATCATTTCATCCAAATAGCGTGTGCTAAAAAGTTGAAAGGGTTACGGCAAAAGCTGGATGCACTTCGTGTACTAAACGGACAGTCTCTTTCGAAGTATCGTGGTTTCAGACGGAAACTCATCGGTTACAAAAGGCAGTTCATTTTATTGAACTTATTTGAACTCCAGGCTTTTCGTGTGTTCAAAATGCACCATTCAAATCCACATCATCAATTTTCAACCCTTTCTGACTTCATTTGGTATTTTTCATGCATTTACTGAATTTTCTGAGCTAAATGACCCTCAAATTGAAAAGCACTACAAATGAACTCTGAAAAGGTTGAAAGTTGGCATGGTATCAATATTTCACCCACATAGCATGTGCTCAAAAGGTGAGAGGGTTACGGCAAAAGCTGGATGCACTTCGTGTACAAAACGAACAGTCTCTTGCGAAGTATCGGGGTTTCGCACGGAAACTCATCGGTTACAAAAGACATATCATTTTCTTGAACTTATTTGAACTCCAGGCTTTTCGTGTGTTCAAAATGCACCATTCCAAGCCACATCATCAATTTTCAACCCATTCTGACTTCATTTGGTATTTTTCATGCATTTACTGATTTTTTTGAGCTAAATGACCCTGAAATTGAACAACACTACAAATGAACTCTGAAAAGGCTGAAAGTTGGCATGGTATCATCATTTCACCCACATAGCATGTGCTCAAAAGTGGAGAGGGTTATGGCAAAATCTGGATGCACTTCGTGTACAAAACGGACAGTCTCTTTCGATGTATCGGGGTTTCGGACGGAAACTCATCGGTTACAAAAGGCATTTCATTTTCTTGAACTTATTTGAACTCCAGGCTTTTCGTGTGTTCAAAATGCACCATTCAAAACCACATCATCAATTTTCAACCCTTTCTGACTTCATTTGGTATTTTTCATGCATTTACTGATTTTTTTAGCTAAATGACCCTAAAATTGGAAAGCACTACAAATGAACTCTAAAAAGGTTGGAAGTTGGCATGGTATCATCATTTCACCCACATAGCATGTGCTAAAAAGTTGAGAGTGTTACGACAAAAGCTGGATGTACTTCGTGTACAAAACGGGCAATCTATTTCAAAGTAGCGGGGTTTCGGACGGAAACTCATCGCTTACAAAAGGCATTTCATTTTCTTGAACTTATTTGAACTCCAGGCTTTTCGTGTGTTCAAAATGCACCATTCAAAACCACATCATCAATTTTCAACCCTTTCTGACTTCATTTGGTATTTTTCATGCATTTACTGATTTTTTTAGCTAAATGACCCTAAAATTGGAAAGCACTACAAATGAACTCTAAAAAGGTTGAAAGTTGGCATGGTATCAACATTTCACCCACATAGCATGTGCTAAAAAGTTGAGAGGGTTACGGCAAAAGCTGGATGCACTTCATGTACAACACGGACAGTCTCTTTCGAATTATCGGGGTTTCGGACGGAAACTCATCGGTTACAAAAGGCATTTCATTTTCTTGAACTTATTTGAACTCCAGGCTTTTCGTGTGTTCAAAATACACCATTCAAAGCCACATCATCAATTTTCAACCCTTTCTGACTTCAATTGATATTTTTCATGCATTTACTGATTTTTTGTGCTAAATAATCCTGAAATTGAAAAGCACTACAAATGAACTCTAAAAAGGTTGGAAGTTGGCATGGTATCATCATTTCACCCACATAGCATGTGCTAAAAAGTTGAGAGTGTTACGACAAAAGCTGGATGTACTTCGTGTACAAAACGGACAATCTATTTCAAAGTAGCGGGGTTTCGGACGGAAACTCATCGCTTACAAAAGGCATTTCATTTTATTGAACTTATTTGAACTCCAGACTTTTCGTGTGTTCAAAATGCACCATTCAAAGACACATCATCATTTTCAACCCTTTCAGACTTCATTTGATATTTTTCATGCATTACTGATTTTTTGAGCTAAATGACTCTCAAATTGAAAAGCACTACAAATGAACTCTGAAAAGGTTGAAAGTTGGCATGGTATCATCATTTCATCCAAATAGCATGTGCTAAAAAGTTGAGAGGGTTACGGCAAAAGCTGGATGCACTTCGTGTACAAAACGGACAGTCTCTTTCGAAGTATCGGGGTTTCGGACGGAAACTCATCGGTTACAAAAGGCATTTCATTTTCTTGAACTTATTTGAACTCGAGGCTTTTCGTGTGTTCAAAATGCACCATTCAAAGCCACTTCATCAATTTTCAACCCTTTCTGACTTCATTTTTTATTTTTCATGCATTTATTGATTTTTTGAGCTAAATGACCCTGAACTCGAAAAACACTACAAATGAACTCTGAAAAGGTTGAAAGTCGGCATGGTATCATCATTTCACCCACTTTGGATGTTCTAAAAAGTTGAGAGTGTTACGGCAAAAGCTGGATGCACTTCGTGTACAAAACGGACAGTCTCTTTCAAAGTATCGGGGTTTCGGACGGAAACTCATCGGTTACAAAAGGCATTTCATTTTCTTGAACTCATTTGAACTCTAGGCTTTTCGTGTGTTCAAAATGCACCATTGAAATCTACATCATCAATTTTCAACCCTTTTTGACTTCATTTGGTATTTTTCATGCATTTACTGATTTTTTTGAGCTAAATGATTCTGAAATTGAAAAGCACTACAAATGGACTCTGAAAAGGTTGAATCTTGGCGTGGTATCATCATTTCACCCACATAGCATGTGCTAAAATGTTGAGAGGTTTACGGCAAAAGCTGGATGCACTTCGTGTACAAAACAGACAGTCTCTTTCGAAGTATCGGGGTTTCGGACGGAAACTCATCGGTTACAAAAGGCATTTCATTTTCTTGAACTTATTTGAACTCCAGGATTTTCGTGTGTTCAAAATGCACCATTCAAAGCCACATCATCAGTTTTCAACCCTTTCTGACTTCATTTGATATTTTTCATGCATTACTGATTTTTTTGAGCTAAATGACCCTCAAATTGAAAAGCACTATAAATGAACTCTGAAAAGGTTGAAAGTTGGCATGGTATCAACATTTCACCCACATAGCATGTGCGAAAAAGTTGAGAGGGTTACGGCCAAAGGTGGATGCACTTCGTGTACAACACGGACAGTCTCTTTCGAAGTATCGGGGTTTCAGACGGAAATTCATCGGTTACAAAAGGCATTTCATTTTCTTGGACTTATTTGAACTCTAGGATTTTGGTGTGTTCGAAATGCACCATTCAAAGCCACATCATCAATTTTCAACCCTTTTTGACTTCATTTCATATTTTTCATGCATTTACTGATTTTCTTGAGCTAAATGACCCTGAAATTGAAAAGCACAACAAATGAACTCTGAAGAGGTTGAAAGTTGGCATGGTATCACCATTTCACCCACATAGCATGTGCTAAAATGTTGAGAGTGTTACGGCAAAAGCTAGATGCACTTTGTGTACAAAACGGACATTCTATTTCGAAGTAGCGGGGTTTCGAACGGAAACTCATCGGTTACAAAAGGCATTTCATTATATTGAACTTATTTGAACTCCAGGCTTTTCGTGTGTTCCAAATGCACCATTCCAAGCCACATCATCAAGTTTCAACCCTTTCTGACGTCATTTGGTACTTTTCATGCATTTAGTGATTTTTTTGAGCTAAATGACCCTGAAATTGAAAAGCACTACAAACGAACTTTGAAAAGGTTGAAAATTGGCACGGTATCATCATTTCACCCACATAGCATGTGCTAACAAGCTGAGAGGGTTAGAACAAAAGCAGGATGCACTTCGTGTACAAAACGGATAGTCTCTTTCGAATTATCGGGGTTTCGGACGGAACCTCATCGGTTAGAGAAGGCATTTCATTTTATTGAACTTATTTGAACTACAGACTTTTCGTGTGTTGAAAATACACCATTCCAAGCCACATCATCAATTTTCAACCCTTTCTGACTTCATTTGGTACTTTTCATGCATTTACTGATTTTTTTGAGCTAAATGACCCTGAAATTGAAAAGCACCACAAATGAACTCTGAAAAGGTTGAAAATTGGCATGGTATCATAATTTCACCCACATAGCATGTGCTGACAAGTTGAGAGGGTTACAACAAAAGCCGGATGCACTTCGTGTACAAAACGGACAGTCTCTTTCAAAGTATCGGGGTTTCAAACGGCAACTAATCGGTTAGAGAAGGCATTTCATTTTGTTGAACTTATTTGAAGTCCAGGCTTTTCGTGTGTTCAAAATGCACCATTCAAAGCCACATCATCAATTTTCAACCCATTCTGACTTCATTTGGTATTTTTCATGCATTTACTGATTTTTTGGAGCTAAATGACCCTGAAATTGAACAGCACTACAAATGAACTCTGAAAAGGTTGAAAGTTGGCATGGTATCATCATTTCACCCACATAGCATGTGCTCAAAAGTGGAGAGGGTTACGGCAAAATCTGGATGCACTTCGTGTACAAAACGGATAGTCTCTTTCGATGTATCGGGGTTTCGGACGGAAACTCATCGGTTACAAAAGGCATTTCATTTTCTTGAACTTATTTGAACTCCAGGCTTTTCGTGTGTTCAAAATGCACCATTCAAAGCCATATCATCAATTTTCAACCCTTTCTGACTTCTTTTGGTATTTTTCATGCATTACTGATTTTTTTAGCTAAATGACCCTGAAATTGGAAAACACTACAAATGAACTCTAAAAAGGTTGAAAGTTGGCATGGTATCAATATTTCACCCACATAGCATGTGCTAAAATGTTGAGAGTGTTACGGCAAAAGCTGGATGCACTTTGTGTACAAAACGGACAGTCTATTTCGAAGTAGCGGGGTTTCGAACGGAAACTCATCGGTTACAAAAGGCATTTCATTATATTGAACTTATTTGAACTCCAGGCTTTTCGTGTGTTCCAAATGCACCGTTCCAAGCCACATCATCAAGTTTCAACCCTTTCTCACTTCATTTGGTACTTTTCATGCATTTAGTGATTTTTTTGAGCTAAATGACCCTGAAATTGAAAAGCACTACAAACGAACTTTGAAAAGGTTGAAAATTGGCACGGTATCATCATTTCACCCACATAGCATGTGCTAACAAGCTGAGAGGGTTAGAACAAAAGCAGGATGCACTTCGTGTACAAAACGGATAGTCTCTTTCGAATTATCGGGGTTTCGGACGGAACCTCATCGGTTAGAGAAGGCATTTCATTTTATTGAACTTATTTGAACTACAGGCTTTTCGTGTGTTGAAAATACACCATTCCAAGCCACATCATCAATTTTCAACCCTTTCTGACTTCATTTGGTACTTTTCATGCATTTACTGATTTTTTGAGCTAAATGACCCTGAAATTGAAAAGCACCACAAATGAACTCTGAAAAGGTTGAAAATTGGCATGGTATCATAATTTCACCCACATAGCATGTGCTGACAAGTTGAGAGGGTTACAGCAAAAGCCGGATGCACTTCGTGTACAAAACGGACAGTCTCTTTCAAAGTATCGGGGTTTCAGACGGCAACTAATCGGTTAGAGAAGGCATTTCATTTTGTTGAACTTATTTGAAGTCCAGGCTTTTCGTGTGTTCAAAATGCACCATTCCAAGCCACATCATCAATTTTCAACCCATTCTGACTTCATTTGGTATTTTTCATGCATTTACTGATTTTTTTGAGCTAAATGACCCTGAAATTGAACAGCACTACAAATGAACTCTGAAAAGGTTGAAAGTTGGCATGGTATCATCATTTCACCCACATAGCATGTGCTCAAAAGTGGAGAGGGTTACGGCAAAATCTGGATGCACTTCGTGTACAAAACGGACAGTCTCTTTCGATGTATCGGGGTTTCGGACGGAAACTCATCGGTTACAAAAGGCATTTCATTTTCTTGAACTTATTTGAACTCCAGGCTTTTCGTGTGTTCAAAATGCACCATTCAAAGCCACATCATCAATTTTCAACCCTTTCTGACTTCTTTTGGTATTTTTCATGCATTACTGATTTTTTTTAGCTAAATGACCCTGAAATTGGAAAACACTACAAATGAACTCTAAAAAGGTTGAAAGTTGGCATGGTATCAATATTTCACCCACATAGCATGTGCTAAAATGTTGAGAGTGTTAAGGCAAAAGCTGGATGCACTTTGTGTACAAAACGGACAGTCTATTTCGAAGTAGCGGGGTTTCGAACGGAAACTCATCGGTTACAAAAGGCATTTCATTATATTGAACTTATTTGAACTCCAGGCTTTTCGTGTGTTCCAAATGCACCGTTCCAAGCCACATCATCAAGTTTCAACCCTTTCTGACTTCATTTGGTACTTTTCATGCATTTAGTGATTTTTTTGAGCTAAATGACCCTGAAATTGAAAAGCACTACAAATGAACTTTGAAAAGGTTGAAAATTGGCATGGTATCATCATTTCACCCACATAGCATGTGCTAACAAGTTGAGAGGGTTAGAACAAAAGCCGGATGCACTTCGTGTACAAAACGGATAGTCTCTTTCGAATTATCGGGGTTTCGGACGGAACCTCATCGGTTAGAGAAGGCATTTCATTTTATTGAACTTATTTGAACGACAGGCTTTTCGTGTGTTGAAAATACACCATTCCAAGCCACATCATCAATTTTCAACCCTTTCTGACTTCATTTGGTACTTTTCATGCATTTACTGATTTTTTTGAGCTAAATGACCCTGAAATTGAAAAGCACTACAAATGAACTCTGAAAAGGTTGAAAATTGGCATGGTATCATAATTTCACCCACATAGCATGTGCTGACAAGTTGAGAGGGTTACAACAAAAGCCGGATGCACTTCGTGTACAAAACGGACAGTCTCTTTCAAAGTATCGGGGTTTCAGACGGCGACTAATCGGTTAGAGAAGACATTTCATTTCGTTGAACTTATTTGAACTCCAGGCTTTTCATGTGTTCAAAATGCACCATTCCAAGCCACATCATCAATTTTCAACCCATTCTGACTTCATTTGGTATTTTTCATGCATTTACTGATTTTTTTGAGCTAAATGACCCTGAAATTGAACAGCACTACAAATGAACTCTGAAAAGGTTGAAAGTTGGCATGGTATCATCATTTCACCCACATAGCATGTGCTAAAATTTTGAGAGTGTTACGACAAAAGCTGGATGCACTTCGTGTACAAAACGGACAGTCTATTTCGAAGTAGCGGGATTTCGGACGGAAACTCATCGCTTACAAAAGGCATTTCATTTTATTGAACATATTTGAACTCCAGACTTTTCGTGTGTTCAAAATGCACCATTCAAAGACACGTCATCAATTTTCAACCCTTTCAGACTTCATTTGATATTTTTCATGCATTACTGATTTTTTCAGCTAAATGACCCTCAAATTGAAAAGCACTACAAATGAACTCTGAAAAGGTTGAAAGTTGGCATGGTATCATCATTTCATCCAAATAGCGTGTGCTAAAAAGTTGAAAGGGTTACGGCAAAAGCTGGATGCACTTCGTGTACTAAACGGACAGTCTCTTTCGAAGTATCGTGGTTTCAGACGGAAACTCATCGGTTACAAAAGGCAGTTCATTTTATTGAACTTATTTGAACTCCAGGCTTTTCGTGTGTTCAAAATGCACCATTCAAATCCACATCATCAATTTTCAACCCTTTCTGACTTCATTTGGTATTTTTCATGCATTTACTGAATTTTTTGAGCTAAATGACCCTCAAATTGAAAAGCACTACAAATGAACTCTGAAAAGGTTGAAAGTTGGCATGGTATGAATATTTCACCCACATAGCATGTGCTCAAAAGGTGAGAGGGTTACGGCAAAAGCTGGATGCACTTCGTGTACAAAACGAACAGTCTCTTGCGAAGTATCGGGGTTTCGCACGGAAACTCATCGGTTACAAAAGACATATCATTTTCTTGAACTTATTTGAACTCCAGGCTTTTCGTGTGTTCAAAATGCACCATTCCAAGCCACATCATCAATTTTCAACCCATTCTGACTTCATTTGGTATTTTTCATGCATTTACTGATTTTTTTGAGCTAAATGACCCTGAAATTGAACAACACTACAAATGAACTCTGAAAAGGCTGAAAGTTGGCATGGTATCATCATTTCACCCACATAGCATGTGCTCAAAAGTGGAGAGGGTTATGGCAAAATCTGGATGCACTTCGTGTACAAAACGGACAGTCTCTTTCGATGTATCGGGGTTTCGGACGGAAACTCATCGGTTACAAAAGGCATTTCATTTTCTTGAACTTATTTGAACTCCAGGCTTTTCGTGTGTTCAAAATGCACCATTCAAAACCACATCATCAATTTTCAACCCTTTCTGACTTCATTTGGTATTTTTCATGCATTTACTGATTTTTTTAGCTAAATGACCCTAAAATTGGAAAGCACTACAAATGAACTCTAAAAAGGTTGAAAGTTGGCATGGTATCAACATTTCACCCACATAGCATGTGCTAAAAAGTTGAGAGGGTTACGGCAAAAGCTGGATGCACTTCATGTACAACACGGACAGTCTCTTTCGAATTATCGGGGTTTCGGACGGAAACTCATCGGTTACAAAAGGCATTTCATTATATTGAACTTATTTGAACTCCAGGCTTTTCGTGTGTTCCAAATGCACCGTTCCAAGCCACATCATCAAGTTTCAACCCTTTCTGACTTCATTTGGTACTTTTCATGCATTTAGTGATTTTTTTGAGCTAAATGACCCTGAAATTGAAAAGCACTACAAATGAACTTTGAAAAGGTTGAAAATTGGCATGGTATCATCATTTCACCCACATAGCATGTGCTAACAAGTTGAGAGGGTTAGAACAAAAGCCGGATGCACTTCGTGTACAAAACGGATAGTCTCTTTCGAATTATCGGGGTTTCGGACGGAACCTCATCGGTTAGAGAAGGCATTTCATTTTATTGAACTTATTTGAACGACAGGCTTTTCGTGTGTTGAAAATACACCATTCCAAGCCACATCATCAATTTTCAACCCTTTCTGACTTCATTTGGTACTTTTCATGCATTTACTGATTTTTTTGAGCTAAATGACCCTGAAATTGAAAAGCACTACAAATGAACTCTGAAAAGGTTGAAAATTGGCATGGTATCATAATTTCACCCACATAGCATGTGCTGACAAGTTGAGAGGGTTACAACAAAAGCCGGATGCACTTCGTGTACAAAACGGACAGTCTCTTTCAAAGTATCGGGGTTTCAGACGGCGACTAATCGGTTAGAGAAGACATTTCATTTCGTTGAACTTATTTGAACTCCAGGCTTTTCATGTGTGCAAAATGCACCATTCCAAGCCACATCATCAATTTTCAACCCATTCTGACTTCATTTGGTATTTTTCATGCATTTACTGATTTTTTTGAGCTAAATGACCCTGAAATTGAACAGCACTACAAATGAACTCTGAAAAGGTTGAAAGTTGGCATGGTATCATCATTTCACCCACATAGCATGTGCTCAAAAGTGGAGAGGGTTACGGCAAAATCTGGATGCACTTCGTGTACAAAACGGACAGTCTCTTTCGATGTATCGGGGTTTCGGACGGAAACTCATCGGTTACAAAAGGCATTTCATTTTCTTGAACTTATTTGAACTCCAGGCTTTTCGTGTGTTCAAAATGCACCATTCAAAGCCACATCATCAATTTTCAACCCTTTCTGACTTCTTTTGGTATTTTTCATGCATTACTGATTTTTTTTAGCTAAATGACCCTGAAATTGGAAAGCACTACAAATGAACTCTAAAAAGGTTGAAAGTTGGCATGGTATCAACATTTCACCCACATAGCATGTGCTAAAATGTTGAGAGTGTTACGGCAAAAGCTGGATGCACTTTGTGTACAAAACGGACAGTCTATTTCGAAGTAGCGGGGTTTCAAACGGAAACTCATCGGTTACAAAAGGCATTTCATTATATTGAACTTATTTGAACTCCAGGCTTTTCGTGTGTTCCAAATGCACCGTTCCAAGCCACATCATCAAGTTTCAACCCTTTCTGACTTCATTTGGTACTTTTCATGCATTTAGTGATTTTTTTTGAGCTAAATGACCCTGAAATTGAAAAGCAGTACAAATGAACTTTGAAAAGGTTGAAAATTGGCATGGTATCATCATTTCACCCACATAGCATGTGCTAACAAGTTGAGACGGTTAGAACAAAAGCCGGATGCACTTCGTGTACAAAACGGATAGTCTCTTTCGAATTATCGGGGTTTCGGACGGAACCTCATCGGTTAGAGAAGGCATTTCATTTTATTGAACTTATTTGAACTACAGACTTTTCGTGTGTTGAAAATACACCATTCCAAGCCACATCATCAATTTTCAACCCTTTCTGACTTCATTTGGTACTTTTCATGCATTTACTGATTTTTTTGAGCTAAATGACCCTGAAATTGAAAAGCACCACAAATGAACTCTGAAAAGGTTGAAAATTGGCATGGTATCATAATTTCACCCACATAGCATGTGCTGACAAGTTGAGAGGGTTACAACAAAAGCCGGATGCACTTCGTGTACAAAACGGACAGTCTCTTTCAAAGTATCGGGGTTTCAGACGGCAACTAATCGGTTAGAGAAGGCATTTCATTTTGTTGAACTTATTTGAACTCCAGGCTTTTCGTGTGTTCAAAATGCACCATTCCAAGCCACATCATCAATTTTCAACCCATTCTGACTTCATTTGGTATTTTTCATGCATTTACTGATTTTTTTGAGCTAAATGACCCTGAAATTGAACAGCACTACAAATGAACTCTGAAAAGGTTGAAAGTTGGCATGGTATCATCATTTCACCCACATAGCATGTGCTCAAAAGTGGAGAGGGTTACGGCAAAATCTGGATGCACTTCGTGTACAAAACGGACAGTCTCTTTCGATGTATCGGGGTTTCGGACGGAAACTCATCGGTTACAAAAGGCATTTCATTTTCTTGAACTTATTTGAACTCCAGGCTTTTCGTGTGTTCAAAATGCACCATTCAAAGCCACATCATCAATTTTCAACCCTTTCTGACTTCTTTTGGTATTTTTCATGCATTACTGATTTTTTTTAGCTAAATGACCCTGAAATTGGAAAACACTACAAATGAACTCTAAAAAGGTTGAAAGTTGGCATGGTATCAATATTTCACCCACATAGCATGTGCTAAAATGTTGAGAGTGTTACGGCAAAAGCTGGATGCACTTTGTGTACAAAACGGACAGTCTATTTCGAAGTAGCGGGGTTTCGAACGGAAACTCATCGGTTACAAAAGGCATTTCATTATATTGAACTTATTTGAACTCCAGACTTTTCGTGTGTTCCAAATGCACCGTTCCAAGCCACATCATCAAGTTTCAACCCTTTCTGACTTCATTTGGTACTTTTCATGCATTTTGTGATTTTTTTGAGCTAAATGACCCTGAAATTGAAAAGCACTACAAATGAACTTTGAAAAGGTTGAAAATTGGCATGGTATCATCATTTCACCCACATAGCATGTGCTAACAAGTTGAGAGGGTTAGAACAAAAGCCGGATGCACTTCGTGTACAAAACGGATAGTCTCTTTCGAATTATCGGGGTTTCGGACGGAACCTCATCGGTTAGAGAAGGCATTTCATTTTATTGAACTTATTTGAACGACAGGCTTTTCGTGTGTTGAAAATACACCATTCCAAGCCACATCATCAATTTTCAACCCTTTCTGACTTCATTTGGTACTTTTCATGCATTTACTGATTTTTTTGAGCTAAATGACCCTGAAATTGAAAAGCACTACAAATGAACTCTGAAAAGGTTGAAAATTGGCATGGTATCATAATTTCACCCACATAGCATGTGCTGACAAGTTGAGAGGGTTACAACAAAAGCCGGATGCACTTCGTGTACAAAACGGACAGTCTCTTTCAAAGTATCGGGGTTTCAGACGGCGACTAATCGGTTAGAGAAGACATTTCATTTTGTTGAACTTATTTGAACTCCAGGCTTTTCATGTGTTCAAAATGCACCATTCCAAGCCACATCATCAATTTTCAACCCATTCTGACTTCATTTGGTATTTTTCATGCATTTACTGATTTTTTTGAGCTAAATGACCCTGAAATTGAACAGCACTACAAATGAACTCTGAAAAGGTTGAAAGTTGGCATGGCATGATCATTTCACCCACATAGCATGTGCTCAAAAGTGGAGAGGGTTACGGCAAAATCTGGATGCACTTCGTGTACAAAACGGACAGTCTCTTTCGATGTATCGGGGTTTCGGACGAAAACTCATCGGTTACAAAAGGCATTTCATTTTCTTGAACTTATTTGAACTCCAGGCTTTTCGTGTGTTCAAAATGCACCATTCAAAGCCACATCATCAATTTTCAACCCTTTCTGACTTCTTTTGGTATTTTTCATGCATTACTGATTTTTTTTAGCTAAATGACCCTGAAATTGGAAAGCACTACAAATGAACTCTAAAAAGGTTGAAAGTTGGCATGGTATCAACATTTCACCCACATAGCATGTGCTAAAATGTTGAGAGTGTTACGGCAAAAGCTGGATGCACTTTGTGTACAAAACGGACAGTCTATTTCGAAGTAGCGGGGTTTCAAACGGAAACTCATCGGTTACAAAAGGCATTTCATTATATTGAACTTATTTGAACTCCAGGCTTTTCGTGTGTTCCAAATGCACCGTTCCAAGCCACATCATCAAGTTTCAACCCTTTCTGACTTCATTTGGTACTTTTCATGCATTTAGTGATTTTTTTGAGCTAAATGACCCTGAAATTGAAAAGCAGTACAAATGAACTTTGAAAAGGTTGAAAATTGGCATGGTATCATCATTTCACCCACATAGCATGTGCTAACAAGTTGAGACGGTTAGAACAAAAGCCGGATGCACTTCGTGTACAAAACGGATAGTCTCATTCGAATTATCGGGGTTTCGGACGGAACCTCATCGGTTAGAGAAGGCATTTCATTTTATTGAACTTATTTGAACTACAGGCTTTTCGTGTGTTGAAAATACACCATTCCAAGCCACATCATCAATTTTCAACCCTTTCTGACTTCATTTGGTACTTTTCATGCATTTACTGATTTTTTTGAGCTAAATGACCCTGAAATTGAAAAGCACCACAAATGAACTCTGAAAAGGTTGAAAATTGGCATGGTATCATAATTTCACCCACATAGCATGTGCTGACAAGTTGAGAGGGTTACAACAAAAGCCGGATGCACTTCGTGTACAAAACGGACAGTCTCTTTCAAAGTATCGGGGTTTCAGACGGCAACTAATCGGTTAGAGAAGGCATTTCATTTTGTTGAACTTATTTGAACTCCAGGCTTTTCGTGTGTTCAAAATGCACCATTCCAAGCCACATCATCAATTTTCAACCCATTCTGACTTCATTTGGTATTTTTCATGCATTTACTGATTTTTTTGAGCTAAATGACCCTGAAATTGAACAGCACTACAAATGAACTCTGAAAAGGTTGAAAGTTGGCATGGTATCATCATTTCACCCACATAGCATGTGCTCAAAAGTGGAGAGGGTTACGGCAAAATCTGGATGCACTTCGTGTACAAAACGGACAGTCTCTTTCGATGTATCGGGGTTTCGGACGGAAACTCATCGGTTACAAAAGGCATTTCATTTTCTTGAACTTATTTGAACTCCAGGCTTTTCGTGTGTTCAAAATGCACCATTCAAAGCCACATCATCAATTTTCAACCCTTTCTGACTTCATTTGGTATTTTTCATGCATTACTAATTTTTTTTAGCTAAATGACGCTGAAATTGGAAAGCACTACAAATGAACTCTAAAAAGGTTGAAAGTTGGCATGGTATTAACATTTCACCCACATAGCATGTGCTAAAAAGTTGAGAGGGTTACGGCAAAAGCTGGATGCACTTCCTGTACAACACGGACAGTCTCTTTCGAATTATCGGGGTTTTGGACGGAAACTCATTGGTTACAAAAGGCATTTCATTTTCTTGAACTTATTTGAACTCCAGGCTTTTCGTGTGTTCAAAATACACCATTCAAAGCCACATCATAAATTTTCAACCCTTTCTGACTTCATTTGATATTTTTCATGCATTTACTGATTTTTTGTGCTAAATGATCCTGAAATTGAAAAGCACTACAAATGAACTCTAAAAAGGTTGGAAGTTGGCATGGTATCATCATTTCACCCACATAGCATGTGCTAAAGAGTTGAGAGTGTTACGACAAAAGCTGGATGTACTTCGTGTACAAAACGGACAGTCTATTTCAAAGTAGCGCGGTTTCGGACGGAAACTCATCGCTTACAAAAGGCATTTCATTTTCTTGAACTTATTTGAACTCCAGACTTTTCGTGTGTTCAAAATGCACCATTCAAAGACACATCATCAATTTTCAACCCTTTCAGACATCATTTGATATTTTTCATGCATTACTGATTTTTTGAGCTAAATGACCCTCAAATTGAAAAGCACTACAAATGAACTCTGAAAAGGTTGAAAGTTGGCATGGTATCATCATTTCATCCAAATAGCATGTGCTAAAAAGTTGAGAGGGTTACGGCAAAATCTGGATGCACTTCGTGTACAAAACGGACAGTCTCTTTCGAAGTATCGGGGTTTCGCACGGAAACTCATCGGTTACAAAAGGCATTTCATTTTATTAAACTTATTTGAACTCCAGGCTTTTCGTGTGTTCAAAATGCACCATTCAAAGCCACATCATCAATTTTCAACCCTTTCTGACTTCATTTGGTATTTTTCATGCATTTACTGTTTTTTTTGAGCTAAATGACCCTCAAATTGAAAAGCACTACAAATGAACTCTGAAAAGGTTGAAAGTTTGCTTGGTATCAAAATTTCACCCACGTAGCATGTGCTAAAAGCTTGAGAGGGTTACGGCAAAAGCTGGATGCACTTCGTGTACAAAACGGACAGTCTCTTTCGAAGTATCGATGTTCCGGACGGAAACTCATCGGTTAAAAAAGGGATTTCATTTTCTTGAACTTATTTGAACTCCAGGCTTTTCGTGTGTTCAAAATGCACCATTCAAAGCTACATTATTAATTTTCAACCCTTTTTGACTTCATTTGGTATTTTTCATGCATTTACCGATTTTTTTTAGCTAAATGATTCTGAAATTGAAAAGCACTACAAATGGACTCTGAAAAGGTTGAATCTTGGCATGGTATCATCATTTCACCCACATAGCATGTGCTAAAATGTTGAGAGGTTTACGGCAAAAGGTGGATGCACTTCGTGTACAAAACAGACAGTCTCTTTCGAAGTATCGGGATTTCGGACGGAAACTCATCGGTTACAAAAGGCATTTTACTTTCTTGAACTTATTTGAACTCCAGGCTTTTCGTCTGTTCAAAATGCACCATTCAAAGCCACATCATTAGTTTTCAACCCTTTCTGACTTCATTTGATATTTTTCATGCATTACTGATTTTTTTGAGCTAAATGACCCTCAAATTGAAAAGCACTATAAATGAACTCTGAAAAGGTTGAAAGTTGGCATGGTATCATTATTTCACCCATATAGCATGTGCGAAAAGTTGAGAGGGTTACGGCAAAAGTTGGATGCACTTCGTGTACAACACGGACAGACTGTTTCGAAGTATCGGGGTTTCAGACAGAAACTCATCGGTAACAAAAGGCATTTAATTTTCTTGAACTTATTTGAACTCCAGGATTTTTGTGTGTTCAAAATGCACCATTCAAAGCCACATCATCAATTTTCAACCCTTTTTGACTTCATTTGATATTTTTCATGCATTTACTGATTTTTTTGAGCTAAATGACCCTGAAATTGAAAAGCACTACAAATGAACTCTGAAAAGGTTGAAAGTTGGCATCGTATCATCATTTCACCCACATAGCATGTGCTAAAATGTTGAGAGTGTTACGGCAAAAGCTGGATGCACTTCATGTACAAAACAGACAGTCTATTTCGAAGTAGCGGGGTTTCAGACGGAAACTCATCGGTTACAAAAGGCATTTCATTTTATTGAACTTATTTGAACTCCAGACTTTTCGTGTGTTCAAAATGCACCATTCAAAGCCACATCATCAATTTTCAACCCTCTCAGACTTCATTTGATATTTTTCATGCATTACTGATTTTTTGAGCTAAATGACCCTCAAATTGAAAAGCACTACAAATGAACTCTGAAAAGGTTGAAAGTTGGCATGGTATCATCATTTCATCCAAATAGCATGTGCTAAAAAGTTGAGTGTTACGGCAAAAGGTGGATGCACTTCGTGTACAAAACGGATAGTCTCTTTCGAATTATCGGGGTTTCGAACAGAAACTCATCGGTTACAAAACGCATTTCATTTTATTGAACTTATTTGAACTCCAGGCTTTTCGTGTGTTCAAAATGCACCATTAAAATCCACATCATCAATTTTCAACCCTTACTGACTTCATTTGATATTTTTCATGCTTACTGATTTTTTTTAGTAAAATGACCCTGAAATTGAAAAGCACTACAAATGAACTCTGAAAAGGTTGAAAGTTGGCATGGTATAATCATTTCATCCAAATAGCATTTGCTAAAAAGTTGAGTGTTACGGCAAAAGCTTGATGCACTTCGTGTACAAAACGAACTGTCTCTTTCGAAGTATCGGGGTTTCGGACGGAAAATCATCGGTTACAAAAGGCATTTCATTTTATTAAACTTATTTGAACTCCAGGCTTTTCGTGTGTTCAAAATGCACCATTCAAAGCCACATCATCAATTTTCAACCCTTTCTGACTTCATTTGGTATTTTTCATGCATTTACTGATTTTTTTTGAGCTAAATGACCCTCAAATTGAAAAGCACTACAAATGAACTCTGAAAAGGTTGAAAGTTGGCATGGTATCAAAATTTCACCCACATAGCATGTGCTAAAAGGATGAGAGGGTTATGGCAAAAGCTGGATGCACTTCGTGTACAAAACGGACAGTCTCTTTCGAAGTATCGAGGTTTCGGACGGAAACTCATCGGTTACAAAAGACATTTCATTTTCTTGAACTTATTTGAGCTCCAGGCTTTTCGTGTGCTCAAAATGCACCATTCACAGCCACATCATCAATTTTCAAGCCTTTCTGACTTCATTTGATATTTTTCATGCATTTACTGATTTTTTTGAGCTAAATAACTCTGAAATTGAAAAGCACTACAAATGATCTCTGAAAAGGTTGAAAGTTGGCATGGTCTCATCATTTCACCCACATAGCATGTGCTAAAATGTTGAGAGGTTTACGGCAAAAGCTGGATGCACTTCGTGTACAAAACAAACAGTCTCTTTCGAAGTATCGGGGTTTCGGACAGAAACTAATCGGTTACAAAAGGCATTTGATTTTCTTGAACTTATTTGAACTCCAGGCTTTTCGTGTGTTCAAAATGCACCATTCAAAGCTACATCATCAATTTTCAACCCTTTTTGACTTCATTTGGTATTTTTCATGCATTTACTGATTTTTTTGAGCTAAATGATTCTGAAATTGAAAAGCACTACAAATGGACTCTGAAAAGGTTGAAACTTGGCGTGGTATCACCATTCAACCACATAGCATGTGCTAAAATGTTGAGAGGGTTACGGCAAAATATGGATGCACTTCGTGTACAAAACGGACAGTCTCTTTCGAAGTATCGGGGTTCCGGACGGAAACTCATCGGTTACAGAAGGCATTTCATTTTATTGAACTTGTTTGAACTCCAGGCTTTTCGTGTGTTCAAAATGCACCATTCAAAGCCACATCATCAATTTTCAACCCATTCTGACTTCATTTGATATTTTTCATGCATTTACTAAATTTTTTTGAGCTAAATGACTCTAAAATTGAAAGGCACCACAAATAAACTCTGAAAAGGTTGAAAGTTGGTAAGGTATCATCATTTCACCCACATAGCTTGTGCCAAAAAGTTAAGAGTGTTATGGCAAAAGCTGGATGCACTTCGTGTACAAAACGGACAGTCTCTTTCAAAGTATCGGTGTTTCGGACGGAAACTCATCGGTTACAAAAGGCATTTCATTTTCTTGAACTTATTTGAACTCTAGGCTTTTCGTGTGTTCAAAATGCACCATTCAAACCCACATCATCGATTTTCAACCCTTTCTGACTTCATTTGGTATTTTTCATGCATTTACTGATTTTTTTGAGCTAAATAACCCTGAAATCGAAAAGCACTACAAATGAACTCTGAAAAGGTTGAAAGTTGGCATGGTATCATCAATTCACCCACATAACATGTGCTACAAAGTTGAGAGGGCGACGACAAAAGCTGGATGCACTTCGTGCACTTCGTGGGAAGCGAACCGTTCGTGCTGACAAGTTGAGAGGGTTACAACAAAAGCCGGATGCACTTCGTGTACAAAACGGACAGTCCCTTTCAAAGTATCGGGGTTTCCGACGGCAACTAATCGGTTAGAGAAGGCATTTCATTTTCTTGAACTTATTTGAACTCCAGGCTTTTCGTGTGTTCAAAATGCACCATTCCAAGCCACATCATCAATTTTCAACCCTTTCTGACTTCATTGGTATTTTTCATGCATTTACTGATTTTTTCAGCTAAACGACCCTGAAATTGAAAAGCACTAGAAATGAACTCTGAAAAGGTTGAAAATTGGCATGGTATCATCATTTCACCCACATAGCATGTGATCAAAAGTGGAGAGGGTCACGGCAAAATCTGGATGCACTTCGTGTACAAAACGGACAGTCTCTTTCGAAGTATCGGGGTTTCGGACGGAAACTCATCGGTTACAAAAGGCATTTCATTTTCTTGACCTTATTTGAACTCCAGGCTTTTCGTGTGTTCAAAATGCAACATTCAAAGCCACAACATCAATTTTCAACCCTTTCTGACTTCATTTGGTATTTTTCGTGCATTTACTGATTTTTTAGCTAAATGACCCTGAAATTGGAAAGCACTACAAATGAACTCTAAAAAGGTTGAAAGTTGGCATGGTATCATCATTTCACCCACATAGCATGTGCTAAAAAGTTCAGAGGGTTATGGCGAAAGCTGGATGCACTTCCCCGACAAAACGGACAGTCTCTTTCGAAGTATCGGGGTTTCGGACGGAAACTCATCGGTTACAAAAGGCATTTCATTTTCTTGAACTTATTTGAACTCCAGGCTTTTCGTGTGTTCCAAATGCACCATTCCAAGCCCCATCATCAAGTTTCAACCCTTTCTGACTTCATTTGGTATTTTTCATGCATTTACTAATTTTTTTGAGTTAAATGACTCTGAAATTGAAAGGCACCACAAATGGACTCTGAAAAGGTTGGAAGTTGGCATGGTATCATCATTTCACACACATAGCATGTGCTAAAATGTTGAGAGGGTTACGGCAAAAGCTCGACGCACTTCATGTACCAAACGGACAGTCTCTTTCGAAGTATCGGGGTTTCGGACGGAAACTCATCAGTTACAGAAGGCATTTCATTTTCTTGAACTTATTTGAACTCCAGGCTTTTCGTGTGTTCAAAATGCACCATTCTGACCCACATCATCAAGTTTCAACCCTTTCTGACTTCATTTGGTATTTTTGATGCACTTACTGATTTTTTTGAGCTAAATGACCCTGAAATTGAAAAGCACTACAAATGAACTCTGAAAAGGTTGAAAGTTGGCAAGGTATCATCATTTCACCCACACAACATGTGCTAAAAATTTGATAGGGTTACGAAAAAAGCTGGATGCACTTCGTGTGCAAAACGGACAGTCTCTTTCGAAGTATCGGGGTTTCGAACGGAAACTCATCGGTTACAAAAGACATTTCATTTTCTTTAATTTATTTGAACTGCAGGTTTTTCGTGTGTTCAAAATGCACCATTCAAACCCACATCATCAATTTTCAACCCTTTCTGACTTCATTTTGTATTTTTCATGCATTTACTGATTTTTTTTGAGCTAAATGACCCTGAAATCGAAAAGCACTACAAATGAACTCTGAAAAGGTTGAAACTTGGCATGGTATCATCATTTCACCCACATAGCATGTGCTAAAAAGTTGGGTGGGTTATAGCAAAAGCAGGATGCACTTCGTGTACAAAACGTAAAGTCTCTTTCGAAATATCGGGGTTTCGAACGGAAACTCATCGGTTACAAAAGGCATTTCATTTTCTTGAACTTATTTGAACTCCAGGCTTTTCGTGTGTTCAAAATGCACCATTCAAAGCCACATCATCAATTTTCAACCCTTTCTGACTTCATTTGGTATTTTTCATGCATTACTGATTTTTTTAGCTAAATGACCCTGAAATTGGAAAGCACTACAAATGAACTCTAAAAAGGTTGAACGTTGGCATGGTATCAACATTTCACCCACATAGCATGTGCTGAAAAGTTGAGAGGCTTACGGCAAAAGCTTGATGCACTTCCTGTACAACACGGACAGTCTCTTTCGAATTATCGGGGTTTTGGATGGAAACTCATCGGTTACAAAAGGCATTTCATTTTCTTGAACTTATTTGAACTCCAGGCTTTTCGTGTGTTCAAAATACACCATTCAAAGCCACATCATCAATTTTCAACCCTTTCTGACTTCATTTGATATTTTTCATGCATTTACTGATTTTTTGAGCTAAATGACCCTCAAATTGAAAAGCACTACAAATGAACTCTGAAATGGTTGAAAGTTTGCTTGGTATCAAAATTTCACCCGCGTAGCATGTGCTAAAAGGTTGAGAGGGTTACGGCAAAAGCTGGATGCACTTCGTGTACAAAACGGACAGTCTCTTTCGAAGTATCGATGTTCCGGACGGAAACTCATCGGTTACAAAAGGGATTTCATTTTCTTGAACTTATTTGAACTCCAGGCTTTTCGTGTGTTCAAAATGCAACATTCAAAGCCACAACATCAATTTTCAACCCTTTCTGACCTCATTTGGTATTTTTCATGCATTTACTGATTTTTTTACCTAAATGACCCTGAAATTGGAAAGCACTACAAATGAACTCTAAAAAGGTTGAAATATCATCATTTCACCCATATAGCATGTGCTAAAAAGTTGAGAGGGTTACGGCAAAAGGTGGATGCACTTCCCCGACAAAACTGACAGTCTCTTTCGAAGTATCGGGGTTTCGGACGGAAACTCATCGGTTACAAAAGGCATTTCATATTCTTGAACTTATTTGAACTCCAGGCTTTTCGTGTGTTCAAAATGCACCATTCAAAGCTACATTATTAATTTTCAACCCTTTTTGACTTCATTTGGTATTTTTCATGCATTTACTGATTTTTTTTAGCTAAATGATTCTGAAATTGAAAAGCACTACAAATGGACTCTGAAAAGGTTGAATCTTGGCATGGTATCATCATTTCACCCACATAGCATGTGCTAAAATGTTGAGAGGTTTACGGCAAAAGGTGGATGCACTTCGTGTACAAAACAGACAGTCTCTTTCGAAGTATCGGGATTTCGGACGGAAACTCATCGGTTACAAAAGGCATTTTACTTTCTTGAACTTATTTGAACTCCAGGTTTTTCGTCTGTTCAAAATGCACCATTCAAAGCCACATCATTAGTTTTCAACCCTTTCTGACTTCATTTGATATTTTTCATGCATTACTGATTTTTTTGAGCTAAATGACCCTCAAATTGAAAAGCACTATAAATGAACTCTGAAAAGGTTGAAAGTTGGCATGGTATCATTATTTCACCCATATAGCATGTGCGAAAAGTTGAGAGGGTTACGACAAAAGTTGGATGCACTTCGTGTACAACACGGACAGTCTGTTTCGAAGTATCGGGGTTTCAGACAGAAACTCATCGGTAACAAAAGGCATTTAATTTTCTTGAACTTATTTGAACTCCAGGATTTTTGTGTGTTCAAAATGCACCATTCAAAGCCACATCATCAATTTTCAACCCTTTTTGACTTCATTTGATATTTTTCATGCATTTACTGATTTTTTTGAGCTAAATGACCCTGAAATTGAAAAGCACTACAAATGAACTCTGAAAAGGTTGAAAGTTGGCATCGTATCATCATTTCACCCACATAGCATGTGCTAAAATGTTGAGAGTGTTACGGCAAAAGCTGGATGCACTTCATGTACAAAACAGACAGTCTATTTCGAAGTAGCGGGGTTTCAGACGGAAACTCATCGGTTACAAAAGGCATTTCATTTTATTGAACTTATTTGAACTCCAGACTTTTCGTGTGTTCAAAATGCACCATTCAAAGCAACATCATCAATTTTCAACCCTCTCAGACTTCATTTGATATTTTTCATGCATTACTGATTTTTTGAGCTAAATGACCCTCAAATTGAAAAGCACTACAAATGAACTCTGAAAAGGTTATAAGTTGGCATGGTATCATCATTTCATCCAAATAGCATGTGCTAAAAAGTTGAGTGTGATGGCAAAAGGTGGATGCACTTCGTGTACAAAACGGATAGTCTCTTTCGAATTATCGGGGTTTCGAACAGAAACTCATCGGTTACAAAACGCATTTCATTTTATTGAACTTATATGAACTCCAGGCTTTTCGTGTGTTCAAAATGCACCATTATAATCCACATCATCAATTTTCAACCCTTACTGACTTCATTTGATATTTTCATGCTTACTGATTTTTTTTAGTAAAATGACCGTGAAATTGAAAAGCACTACAAATGAACTCTGAAAAGGTTGAAAGTTGGCATGGTATAATCATTTCATCCAAATAGCATTTGCTAAAAAGTTGAGTGTTACGGCAAAAGCTGGATGCACTTCGTGTACAAAACGAACTGTCTCTTTCGAAGTATCGGGGTTTCGGACGGAAACTCATCGGTTACAAAAGGCATTTCATTTTATTAAACTTATTTGAACTCCAGGCTTTTCGTGTGTTCAAAATGCACCATTCAAAGCCACATCATCAATTTTCAACCCTTTCTGACTTCATTTGGTATTTTTCATGCATTTACTGATTTTTTTTGAGCTAAATGACCCTCAAATTGAAAAGCACTACAAATGAACTCTGAAAAGGTTGAAAGTTGGCATGGTATCAAAATTTCACCCACATAGCATGTGCTAAAAGGATGAGAGGGTTATGGCAAAAGCTGGATGCTCTTCGTGTACAAAACGGATAGTCTCTTTCGAAGTATCGAGGTTACGGACGGAAACTCATCGGTTACAAAAGACATTTCATTTTCTTGAACTTATTTGAACTCCAGGCTTTTCGTGTGCTCAAAATGCACCATTCACAGCCACATCATCAATTTTCAAGCCTTTCTCTCTTCATTTGATATTTTTCATGCATTTACTGATTTTTTTGAGCTAAATAACTCTGAAATTGAAAAGCACTACAAATGATCTCTGAAAAGGTTGAAAGTTGGCGTGGTCTCATCATTTCACCCACATAGCATGTGCTAAAATGGTGAGAGGTTTACGGCAAAAGCTGGATGCACTTCGTGTACAAAACAGACAGTCTCTTTCGAAGTATCGGGGTTTCGGACAGAAACTAATCGGTTACAAAAGGCATTTGATTTTCTTGAACTTATTTGAACTCCAGGCTTTTCGTGTGTTCAAAATGCACCATTCAAAGCTACATCATCAATTTTCAACCCTTTTTGACTTCATTTGGTATTTTTCATGCATTTACTGATTTTTTTGAGCTAAATGATTCTGAAATTCAAAAAGCACTACAAATGGACTATGAAAAGGTTGAAACTTGGCGTGGTATCATCATTCAACCACATAGCATGTGCTAAAATGTTCAGAGGGTTACGGCAAAAGCTGGATGCACTTCGTGTACAAAACGGACAGTCTCTTTCGAAGTATCGGGGTTTCGGACGGAAACTCATCGGTTACAGAAGGCATTTCACTTTATTGAACTTGTTTGAACTCCAGGCTTTTCGTGTGTTCAAAATGCACCATTCAAAGCCACATCATCAATTTTCAACCCATTCTGACTTCATTTGATATTTTTCATGCATTTACTAATTTTTTTGAGCTAAATGACTCTAAAATTGAAAGGCACCACAAATAAACTCTGAAAAGGTTGAAAGTTGGTAAGGTATCATCATTTCACCCACATAGCATGTGCCAAAAAGTTAAGAGTGTTATGGCAAAAGCTGGATGCACTTCGTGTACAAAACGGACAGTCTCTTTCAAAGTATCGGTGTTTCGGACGGAAACTCATCGGTTACAAAAGGCATTTCATTTTCTTGAACTTATTTGAACTCTAGGTTTTTCGTGTGTTCAAAATGCACCATTCAAACCCACATCATCGATTTTCAACCCTTTCTGACTTCATTTGGTATTTTTCATGCATTTACTGATTTTTTTGAGCTAAATAACCCTGAAATCGAAAAGCACTACAAATGAACTCTGAAAAGGTTGAAAGTTGGCATGGTATCATCAATTCACCCACATAACATGTGCTACAAAGTTGAGAGGGGGACGACAAAAGCTGGATGCACTTCGTGCACTTCGTGGGAAGCGAACCGTTCGTGCTGACAAGTTGAGAGGGTTACAACAAAAGCCGGATGCACTTCGTGTACAAAACGGACAGTCCCTTTCAAAGTATCGGGGTTTCCGACGGCAACTAATCGGTTAGAGAAGGCATTTCATTTTCTTGAAACTTATTTGAACTCCAGGCTTTTCGTGTGTTCAAAATGCACCATTCCAAGCCACATCATCAATTTTCAACCCTTTCTGACTTCATTGGTATTTTTCATGCATTTACTGATTTTTTCAGCTAAACGACCCTGAAATTGAAAAGCACTAGAAATGAACTCTGAAAAGGTTGAAAATTGGCATGGTATCATCATTTCACCCACATAGCATGTGATCAAAAGTGGAGAGGGTCACGGCAAAATCTGGATGCACTTCGTGTACAAAACGGACAGTCTCTTTCGAAGTATCGGGGTTTCGGACGGAAACTCATCGGTTACAAAAGGCATTTCATTTTCTTGACCTTATTTGAACTCCAGGCTTTTCGTGTGTTCAAAATGCAACATTCAAAGCCACAACATCAATTTTCAACCCTTTCTAACTTCATTTGGTATTTTTCATGCATTTACTGATTTTTTAGCTAAATGACCCTGAAATTGGAAAGCACTACAAATGAACTCTAAAAAGGTTGAAAGTTGGCATGGTATCATCATTTCACCCACATAGCATGTGCTAAAAAGTTCAGAGGGTTACGGCGAAAGCTGGATGCACTTCCCCGACAAAACGGACAGTCTCTTTCGAAGTATCGGGGTTTCGGACGGAAACTCATCGGTTACAAAAGGCATTTCATTTTCTTGAACTTATTTGAACTCCAGGCTTTTCGTGTGTTCCAAATGCACCATTCCAAGCCCCATCATCAAGTTTCAACCCTTTCTGACTTCATTTGGTATTTTTCATGCATTTACTAATTTTTTTGAGTTAAATGACTCTGAAATTGAAAGGCACCACAAATGGACTCTGAAAAGGTTGGAAGTTGGCATGGTATCATCATTTCACACACATAGCATGTGCTAAAATGTTGAGAGGGTTACGGCAAAAGCTCTACGCACTTCATGTACCAAACGGACAGTCTCTTTCGAAGTATCGGGGTTTCGGACGGAAACTCATCAGTTACAGAAGGCATTTCATTTTCTTGAACTTATTTGAACTCCAGGCTTTTCGTGTGTTCAAAATGCACCATTCAGACCCACATCATCAATTTTCAACCCTTTCTGACTTCATTTGGTATTTTTGATGCACTTACTGATTTTTTTGAGCTAAATGACCCTGAAATTGAAAAGCACTACAAATGAACTCTGAAAAGGTTGAAAGTTGGCAAGGTATCATCATTTCACCCACACAACATGTGCTAAAAATTTGATAGGGTTACGGAAAAAGCTGGACGCACTTCGTGTGCAAAACGGACAGTCTCTTTCGAAGTATCGGGGTTTCGAACGGAAACTCATCGCTTACAAAAGACATTTCATTTTCTTTAATTTATTTGAACTGCAGGTTTTTCGTGTGTTCAAAATGCACCATTCAAACCCACATCATCAATTTTCAACCCTTTCTGACTTCATTTTGTGTTTTTCATGCATTTACTGATTTTTTTGAGCTAAATGACCCTGAAATCGAAAAGCACTACAAATGAACTCTGAAAAGGTTGAAAATTGGCATGGTATCATCATTTCACCCACATAGCATGTGCTAAAAAGTTGGGTGGGTTATAGCAAAAGCAGGATGCACTTCGTGTACAAAACGTAAAGTCTCTTTCGAAATATCTGGGTTTCGAACGGAAACTCATCGGTTACAAAAGACATTTTATTTTCTTGAACTTGTTTGAACTCTAGGCTTTTCGTGTGTTCAAAATGCACCATTCCAAGCCACATCATCAATTTTCAACCCTTTGTGACTTCATTTGGTACTTTTCATGCATTTACTGATTTTTTTGAGCTAAATGACCCTGAAATTGAAAACCACTACAAATGAACTCTGAAAAGGTTGAAAGTTGGCATGGTATAATCATTTCACCCACATAGCATGTGCTAAAAAGTTAAGAGTGTTATGGCAAAAGCTGGATGCACTTCTTGTACAAAACGAACAGTCTCTTTCGAAGTATCGGGGTTTCGGACGGAAACTCATCGGTTACAAAAGGCATTTCATTTTCTTGAACTTATTTGAACTCCAGGCTTTTCGTGTGTTCAAAATGCACCATTCAAACCCGCATCATCAATTTTCAACCCTTTCTGACTTCATTTGGTATTTTTCATGCATTTACTGATTTTTTTTGAGCTAAATGACCCTGAAATCGAAAAGCACTAAAAATGAACTCTGAAAAGGATAAAAGTTGGCATGGTATCATCATTTCACCCACATAGCATGTGCTAAAAAGTTGAGAGGGTTATACAAAAAGAGGATGCACTTCGTGTACAAAACGGACAGTCTCTTTCGAAATATCGGGGTTTCGAACAGAAACTCATCGGTTACAAAAGGCATTTTATTTTCTTGAACTTATTTGAACTCCAGGCTTTTCGTGTGTTCAAAATGCACCATTCAAAGCCACATCATCAATTTTCAACCTTTTTTGACTTCATTTGGTATTTTTCATGCATTTAATGATTTTTTTTTGAGCTAAATGACCCTGAAATTGAAAAGCACAACAAATAAACGGTGAAAAGGTTGAAAATTGGCATGGTATCATCATTTCACCCACATAGCATGTGCTAACAAGTTGAGAGGGTTACAACAAAAGCCGGATGCACTTCGTGTACAAAACGGACAGTCTCCTTCAAAGTATCGGGGTTTCGGACGGAAACTCGTCGGTTAGAGAAGGCATTTGATTTTCTTGAACTTATTTGAACTCCAGGCTTTTCGTGAGTTCAAAATGCACCATTCCAAGCCACATCATCAATTTTCAACCCTTTCTGACTTCATTTGGTATTTTTCATGCATTTACTAATTTTTTTGAGATAAATGACCCTTAAATTGAGAAGCACTAGAAATGAACTCCGAAAAGGTTGAAAATTGGCATTGGTATCATCATTTCACCCACATATAATGTGCTAACAAGTTGAGAGGGTTACAACAAAAGCCGGATGCACTTCGTGTACAAAACGGATAGTCTCTTTCAAAGTATCGGGGTTTCGGACGGAAACTCATCGATTAGAGAAGGCATTTCATTCTCTTGAACTTATTTGAACTCCAGGCTTTTCGTGTGTTCAAAATGCACCATTCAAACCCACATCATCAATTTTCAAACCTTTCTGACTTCATTTGGTATTTTTCATGCATTTACCGATTTTTTTAGCTAAATGACCCTGAAATTGAAAATCACTACAAATAAACTCTGAAAAGGTTGAAAGTTGGCATGGTATCAACATTTCACCCACATAGCATGTGCTAAAAAGTTGAGAGGGTTACGACAAAAGCTGGATGCACTTCGTGTACAAAACGGACAGTCTCTTTCGAAGTATCGGGGTTTCGGATGGAAACTCATCGGTTACAAAAGACATTTCTTTTCTTGAACTTATTTGAACTCCAGGCTTTTCGTGTGTTCAAAATGCACCATTCAACGCCACATCATCAATTTTCAACCTTTTCTGACTTCATTTGGTATTTTTCATGCATTTAATGATTTTTTTTGAGCTAAATGACCCTGAAATTGAAAAGCACAACAAATAAACTGTGAAAAGGTTGAAAATTGGCATGGTATCATCATTTCACCCACATAGCATGTGCTAACAAGTTGAGAGGGTTACAACAAAAGCCGGATGCACTTCGTGTACAAAACGGACAGTCTCCTTCAAAGTATCGGGGTTTCGGACGGAAACTCGTCGGTTAGAGAAGGCATTTGATTTTCTTGAACTTATTTGAAATCCAGGCTATTCGTGAGTTCAAAATGCACCATTCCAAGCCACATCATCAATTTTCAACCCTTTCTGACTTCATTTGGTATTTTTCATGCATTTACTGATTTTTTTGAGATAAATGACCCTTAAATTGAGAAGCACTAGAAATGAACTCCGAAAAGGTTGAAAATTGGCATTGGTATCATCATTTCACCCACATAGAATGTGCTAACAAGTTGAGAGGGTTACAACAAAAGCCGGATGCACTTCGTGTACAAAACGGATAGTCTCTTTCAAAGTATCGGGGTTTCGGACGGAAACTCATCGATTAGAGAAGGCATTTCATTCTCTTGAACTTATTTGAACTCCAGGCTTTTCGTGTGTTCAAAATGCACCATTCAAACCCACATCATCAATTTTCAAACCTTTCTGACTTCATTTGGTATTTTTCATGCATTTACCGATTTTTTTAGCTAAATGACCCTGAAATTGAAAATCACTACAAATAAACTCTGAAAAGGTTGAAAGTTGGCATGGTATCAACATTTCACCCACATAGCATGTGCTAAAAAGTTGAGAGGGTTACGACAAAATCTGGATGCACTTCGTGTACAAAACGGACAGTCTCTTTCGAAGTATCGGGGTTTCGGATGGAAACTCATCGGTTACAAAAGACATTTCTTTTCTTGAACTTATTTGAACTCCAGGCTTTTCGTGTGTTCAAAATGCACCATTCAAAGCCACATCATCAATTTTCAACCTTTTCTGACTTCATTTGGTATTTTTCATGCATTTAATGATTGTTTTTGAGCTAAATGACCCTGAAATTGAAAAGCACAACAAATAAACTGTGAAAAGGTTGAAAATTGGCATGGTATCATCATTTCACCCACATAGCATGGGCTAACAAGTTGAGAGGGTTACAACAAAAGCTGGATGCACTTCGTGTACAAAATGGACAGTCTCCTTCAAAGTATCGGGGTTTCGGACGGAAACTCGTCGGTTAGAGAAGGCATTTGATTTTCTTGAACTTATTTGAACTCCAGGCTTTTCGTGAGTTCAAAATGCACCATTCCAAGCCACATCATCAATTTTCAACCCTTTCTGACTTCATTTGGTATTTTTCATGCATTTACCGATTTTTTTAGCTAAATGACCCTGAAATTGAAAATCACTACAAATAAACTCTGAAAAGGTTGAAAGTTGGCATGGTATCAACATTTCACCCACATAGCATGTGCTAAAACGTTGAGAGGGTTACGACAAAAGCTGGATGTACTTCGTGTACAAAACGGACAGTCTCTTTCGAAGTATCGGGGTTTCGGATGGAAACTCATCGGTTACAAAAGACATTTCTTTTCCTGAACTTATTTGAACTCCAGGCTTTTCGTGTGTTCAAAATGCACCATTCAAAGCCACAACATCACTTTTCAACCCTTTCTGACTTCATTTGATATTTTTCCTGCATTTACTGGTTTTTTTGAGCTAAATGACCCTGAAATTGAAAAGAATTACAAATGAACTCTGAAAAGGTTGAAAGTTGGCCTGGTATCAACATTTCACCCACATAGCATGTGCTAAAGAGTTGAGAGGGTTACGGCAAAAGCTGGATGCACTTCGTGTACAAAACGGACAGTTTCTTTCGAAGTATCGAGGTTTCAGACGGAAACTCATCACTTACAAAAGGCATTTCATTTTTTTGAACTTATTTGAACTCAGGCTTTTCGTGTGTTCAAAATGCACCATTCAAAGCCACTTCATCAATTTTCAACCCTTTCTGACTTCATTTGCTATTTTTCATGCATTTACTGATTTTTTTGAGCTAAATGACCCTGAACCTGAAAAGCACTACAAATTAACTCTGAAAAGGTTGAAAGTTGGCATGGTATCATCATTTCACCCACATAGCATGTGCTAAAAATTTGAGAGTGTTACAGTAAAAGCTGGTTGCACTTCGTGTACAAAACGGACAGTCTCTTTCAAAGTATCAGGGTTTCGCACCACTCATCGGTTACAAAAGGCATTTCATTTTCTTGAACTTATTTGAACCCCAGGCTTTTCGTGTGTTCAAAATTCACCATTCAAAGCCACATCATCAATTTTCAACCCTTTCTGACTTCATTTGGTATTTTTCATGCATTTACAGATTTTTTTTGAGCTAAATGACCCTGAAATTAAAAAGCACTACAAATGAACTCTGAAAAGGTTGAAAGTTGGCATGGTATCATCATTTTACCCACATAGCATGTGCTAAAAATTTGAAAGGGTTACGGCAAAAACTGGATGCACTTCGTGTACAAAATGGACAGTCTCTTTCGAAGTATCGGGGTTTTGGACGAAAACTCATCGTTTACAAAAGGCATTTCATTTTCCTGAACATATTTTGAACTCCAGGCTTTTCGTGTGTTCGAAATGCACCATTCAAAGTCACATCATCAATTTTCAACCCTTTCTGACTTCATTTGGTATTTTTCATGCATTTACTGATTTTATTTTTGACCTAAATGACTTTGAAATTGAAAAGCACTACAAATGAACTCTGAAAAGGTTGAAAGTTGGCATGGTATCATCATTTCACCCACATAGCATGTGCTAAAAAGTTGAGAGGGTTACGGCAAAAGCAGGATGCACTTCGTCTACAAAACGGACAGTCTCTTTCGAAGTATCGGGGTTTCGGACGGAAACTCATCGGTTACAGAAGGCATTTCATTTTCTTGAACTTATTTGAACTCTAGGATTTTCGTGTGTTTAAAATGCACCATTCAAAGACACATCATCAATTTTCAACCTTTTCTGACTTCATTTGGTATTTTTCATGCATTTAATGATTTTTTTTGAGCTAAATGACCCTGAAATTGAAAAGCACAACAAATAAACTGTGAAAAGGTTGAAAATTGGCATGTTATCATCATTTCACCCACATAGCATGTGCTAACAAGTTGAGAGGGTTACAACAAAAGCCGGATGCGCTTCGTGTACAAAACGGACAGTCTCCTTCAAAGTATCGGGGTTTCGGACGGAAACTCGTCGGTTAGAGAAGGCATTTGATTTTCTTGAACTTATTTGAACTCCAGGCTTTTCGTGAGTTCAAAATGCACCATTCCAAGCCACATCATCAATTTTCAAACCTTTCTGACTTCATTTGGTATTTTTCATGCATTTACCGATTTTTTAGCTAAATGACCCTGAAATTGAAAATCACTACAAATAAACTCTGAAAAGGTTGAAAGTTGGCATGGTATCATCATTTCACCCACATAGCATGTGCGAAAAAGTTGAGAGTGTTATGGCAAAAGCTGGATGCACTTCGTGTACAAAACGGATAGTCTCTTTCGGAGTATCGGGGTTTCGGACGGAAACTCATCGGTTACAAAAGGCATTTCATTTTATTGAACTTATTTGAACTCCAGGATTTTCGTGTGTTCAAAATGCACCATTCAAAGCCACATCATCAATTTTCAACCCTTTCTGACTTCATTTGGTATTATTCATGCATTTACTCATTTTTGTCAGCTAAATGACCCTGTAATTGAAAAGCACTACAAATGAACTCTGATAAGGTTGAAAGTTGGCATGGTATCATCATTTCACTCACATAGCATGTGCTACAAAGTTGAGAGGGCGACAGCAAAAGCTGGATGCACTTCGTGCACTTCGTGGGAAGCGAACCGTTCGAACCCTTAGTCCCTGTTTGAGCCACCAACCGGGACTAAAGGGGGTTGCACCATGCGAACGGTTACCCCCTTTGGTCCCGGTTCTCGCCATGAACCGGGACCAATGGTTGTGGGCCAAGAGCGAGGCATATTGGTCCCGGTTCGTGTATGGAACCAGGACCAAAGGTGTCCTACGAAGCGGGACCAATGCCCCACGTGGCCTGCCCGGCCCCTGGCCTCCCGAACTAGGACTGTTGCTCCCATTAGTCCCGGTTCAGTCATGAACCGGGACTAATGGGCTGGCCCGCCCGAACCGATGCCCTGTTTTCTACGAGTGCTCACTTGACCCGATATTGCCTTTGCTATGAACAAAGTGTGTCAGTTCTTGTCTCAGCCTACGGAGGTTCATTGGGAAGCAGTTAAGCGTATCCTAAGGTATGTCAAAGGTACGCTAGACACGGGACTACGGATTCGTAAGTCCAGCTTTACTGGAGTCAGTACAATTACATACGTATACGTATACGTATAAGTCTAATGTGATCATCTATATATAGAGACGCGAGGTGGATGTTAACCCTCACGCAAAACCCTAAACCATCTTGTTTAACTCCCTTTGCACATGCAGATCTCTAATTCTTTGTCAAGTTTTACACTTATCTTCCCACTTCGGCTCACCATACATTCCCGTTAATCTCCCTACATTTTCTGCATCTAATCCAACATCACTGAAATTATATGTCTTGAAGCGCAAGTTTATATCTACCTCTTTCTTCCAATACTCCTTTAAGTACAAAAATAGCTATCATTAGAATAAAAGCAAAAATACTTGACATAATCAGATTGAAATCTAACGCATGTAATCGGATTAAAATCTAGAGTTTATAAAACAGTCAAACTTTAGTACAGAGAAGCAAAAGTTTATACAACAGAAAAACTTTCAGACAAGACAGAGCTTATAAAACAGGAAAACTATAGTGCACACTTGCATAATCAGATTAAAGGCTGAACCATGTACTCACACGAGCAGCTAAAAATTGGAACAATCACCTAAATAAATCAATTTCCAAACAAGTAATCACCACAATGTTATGTTATGACTTACAAGCACGATGACCACATACAAACAATGAACAAAAAAACTGCATTTCACTACTCTGAAACCGCAAACCTAATGAATTATTTACTTACTATGAAAATAGCTTCCACAATCACACAGCCTCGTCGGTCATGTGGAGTAATTCCAAAAGTGAAACCCCCTCTACCCCCACATGACATGTGGGTCGACTAGGTCATGTGACAGGCAACTGCGCCAGCCTAGCTGTTCGCGAGCACTCGTCAAATGACCTAAGGCCGCACCTGCCGCGTCCAGCTCCAAGAGGAATAAACATATGTGCGGAACTCGTACGCCTAGGTCACCTACCGCCTAGTGCTAGGAAGCGATTGCAGGTGACATATGTGAATCCCGAAGAATTGCTCAATGGCTTAGATAAAGTCCACATGAGGCGTCCTCCATCGGAAATTCGTTTCCGAAAAAGTATACTTTTCTAATCTTGCGGTGCTGAGAATTCTCCTCTTGCAGTGCTTTGAATAAAGTGTTGGAATCGGCAAAGGGTTAAATTGTTCTCGAGAAGTCTGAAATTCTCATTGGTCTGTGTCTAACATAACTCATGCTATAGCATAGTTCTAGGTGGATACTCGAGGCACTCTAGATGTTTATGATTGGGAGAATCCAGGTATAGAATACACTCTACTTGAGGTAGACTTCCTACCACGCACGTCACTACGGTAGTCTCTATGGTAGTTGCCATGCTCCGGTTCTCACTACGATAATTAAGGATTTCCTGTGGATGCGACCTCACCAAGAGTTCTTCGTTACTCGCCCATCAGAGGCAAGGAGAGAGGATTTTACTATCACCTCGAATTATCTCAACTTCCTAACTTTACAACAATAGTAATATCCTTCGAGAACATCCAAGGTAGACATGCAGAGTGAGGCCCTTCACGATATTCACGAAGGCTACTAAAACAAACATCCAACAGAGAATCTCAAATCCTTGTAAATGTTCAGCTCTTATACATATCATGGTTCATCTATATCCCCGAGAACTAAGGAAACTACTCACCCATAAAGACTACAAACATCATAAGAATAACGGTAGTAAACATGAATGACAAATTTGAGTAATACACGTGGTGATCCACTAGGGTTCGGTATTATAAAGAGATGAAGATGGATGATGGTGAAGAATAAGAAGACGATGAGTGATGCCAACATCTCCTCGCACAAGATGATGGTGCAATGGTAGACTCATTGCAGATACCTCCGTTTGGATACCTTTCCGAGGCTAGGGTTCTTTGTTTTGGACGAGTTTCTAGTGCTTGTGTATGTTTGATCCCCGACCCGATCACACGGGGGTGAAATAGTTGATCAAGCGACGACGACGCACGGTACGACCAATGCTCGTACAGTGCGCCGTTGAGCCCTCTAGATGCCTCCTCGCAACTCCTTTCTTCTCCTAAGTTATTCTTTTATAATAATATATTATCACATTAACTCATATGATTTTATCATATCTTGGAGTTATTTCCTTAAACTCCCAAATACATCCGAAAACAATATCCTGATGAAAACAGGCAAAAAGATGTGTATGAACGCGGTAAAATCTGACACAAGACGTAGGCACAAAACAAATGGTAAAATCATCACGAATTTTGGACTAATGGCCGGTCTTTAACGGTTCTCTTTTTCACTTGTAATATGAGGAAAAGACAAAAAAATCATTAATAGAAATAGAAAATAAACAACAAGAAGAAAAAAGGGGGGCGGGGATTCATCTTACCGGGGCTGGCCTACCAGTGGTACTGCTTCAAGTTGCATATCATTTTTTAGATAAAGGCGACATGTCCTTATACACGAGAGATCCTATTTCATGACCAATCTTATATACCACCCAAGGGTGGCAAATAGTCATGGCTTCGCAGAAGCAAGCCTCTAGACGGCCAGGCCTAGTTTTGTTCTCGCTCTTTTAGCTGTTAATTTATCATTTTTGTGTGTGTGACTTCTTGTTTTGATTTCCACTTTCGTATATTTATTTTATGTTTTTCATATTTTGTTCTTTCCTATCATTTTTCCCTATTTCACATTTTTATATCTTTTACAATATACGGTGAACATTTGTTCCTAATGTATGGTGAATTATTTTTAAATATACACTAAAATTTTGTCATTATACAATGAAAACTTCTAAATACATACGAAACTTCTTTTAATATATTATAAACATTTTGTTATAAACATTGAACATTTTTCAATCTACGATGAAATTTCTAAGTTATTACTCCATTTGACTTACACTACGTGATACAGTGGGTGACACACAGAGCAAACTGCGTCAATGGGCTGGCCCAGTGAATCGTTTGCTGGGCGCATTTTAACAAGTAGTTATACTCTGGTTAGCAAAATTTTGCTTTCTTTCGGTATTCTAGTATGTTTTTATTTTATTTTACATATGAAATACAATAATATTATATTATTAGAAATTCGAACTTTTATAAATATATATATATATTTTTAAATGGACCATCATTTTTTTTAAATACTACATGAACATTTCTGGTTTAAAGACAAACACTTTCCTGATTTTTTACGACAACATTTAACAAAAGTAGTCATATAATTTTAAAATTGTTTGTGTCCTTTTCAGAACATGATAATAAATTAAAAAATCATGTATTCTAGAAAATTATGAGAAATTAAAATGTTTGTTTGTTCATCAAACAAAAATAGAAAAAGGAAAAAATGCATTTCTTTCTAGAAAAATGGAAAGGAAAAGGAAGGAAAAGAAAAAGGGGAAATGTAAAAAATGAAAAGCATATAAATCTGAAGGAAAACCGGCAGACAATACAAGACAAAGAGAAATCAGAACAAAACGGCTCTCCCTCCGATCCAACACTTTTTTTTGGATAAGCGGGAGTATTAAAAAACACTTACGTGCTGCTCCAACTTGGCCGGCCTATGACCATTCGCCCTGTTCAATGTCTCTACTATCTAACACAACGATCCAATGAGGGTTATACACTACAATGAGCGGTATCCGATACATAGGATTTTGCTCAATATAGTCCTGGTGGCCATCCCACGGTGATTCAATAACCCAGGCCTCCTAATGTCGGCGTAGGAAGTGTTAACAGTGCGTCAACGTGCGCTAGACGTGTTCATTGAAACACAGGAACCAACGGCGATGTAGTTTTGGAACCCGACTACGAGCAATTCCAATTAAAGCTTACCACATCGAGGATTACACAAACCAAAATTTATAAATTATAAATGTCTACTACCTTCGTCTTAGTGTACTACTCCCTATCATATTTTGGGTCAAAGTTTGACCACATATTTAATTAGCAAAATGTTAATGCATGTCACTGAAAATTATATTATTGAATTCGTATTTGAATGTAGTTTCTAATTATATTATTTTTGCTACATGTATTTTATTACTTTAAATCATGGTAAAAATATAACCCGGAATACTAGGGGGACTAGTAAACTAGGACCGAGGTACTACATCTGTAAATCATACGAATCTAGAAAGTTGGACGGCATTGAGATCTATGCGCCCAATGGATATAAGGAATTAATTAATCAGAATACAACCATTTCATTATAGCATCTACAGAGAATATACCAATGATTCACTAGACACATTGTCCACCCTAACCAAGATCTCGGCATATACATACAAATTCATCCATTAAATAAGAGCATCTACTTGTTTGGTGTATGCATGCTTACGGTAAATGCAAGATCATATGACATATCCTAACATGAACAAAAACATGGCTTTAGTTTGACTACCTAAGGTTAATTGGTCAATTTTAAGCTTACAAGCATGTGTCAGGTTAGAGTGCTATTGCTGTCACCTTTAGTTATTTGTATAAAGATAAAAAAATATGGCTTCAATTTGACTAGCTTATTAGGCATGGTTTATTCGTTAAATTTAAGTCACATCAGTTCGTCAACCTTAAGCTTATGCATGTGTCGGGTTAGACGTTGTTGTTGTCACCTTAAATTATATGGACATTTGACTAGTTACTTGAGCATTATACATTAATCAAATTTAGGCTAACTTGTGCCAAATTAATTAGTCCAATGTGGTACTATGGACAGTGTAACAATTGAGTCCGGTGTGCACCTTAGTTGGTGGTTTAGAGAGCTAAATCTCTGATGATTGCCTGGTTATTTTTGGCCAGTTTAATGATATCTTTACTTGCAAATAATAGCTCATACAGAAGAATCCCTCACACTTTTCCGAGGTATTTCTGCACCTAGGCTTTACAAATAATATCTCATAAAGTATCTCTCATGCTTGTCTAGTTATGTATGCACCTACATTTGTATTAGTTGGAGTTTCTGTCCTTTTATATTGCATCGATTAATCTACATATCATTAAGAATTTCATAAACCAAATTCGGTGCTACTATTTGGCGATGATATAGAAAAATAATTTAGAATTGGCAAAGTGAAGATATTATGAGTAGATTCATCGCTCATAATCTTAAGATGCACCTTACCTAATTTGTTTGCTAACATACATAGAATATATGATAGCCAAAATAGATACCAGAAAATGATTAAGTATTATTTTGCATGATTTAAGCTATTTGTGCTAAAAAGGGTCATGAGATGGAGATCTAAAGTATCGACTAGAGATGGAGATCCAAGGTGCGGGCTGATTTATAGGCAAAAAACAGGACGATGGGTAGTTGAATAATGCATGAATCATGCAGCAAGCCATTTCATACTGTTGTATTAATTAGTGCCACACATTTGATAATTTGCGTTCAAGGTAAGATTTCAACTCAACATATACCAACTCATGTACGTACTACATATAGTACACATATCTTCAATTAAGAAACACATAACCTGCATCTATCATGTACCTCGGTAATTATCGATGATGGTGAAAACAATCATCTATTTGGACATATAATATACTGTTGGAAATATGCCCTAGAGGCAATAATAAATTAGTTATTATCATATTTCCTTGTTCATGATAATCGTTTATTATCCATGCTATAATTGTATTGATCGGAGACTTAAATGCATGTGTGGATACATAGACAAAACCTTGTCCCTAGTATGCCTCTAATAGACTAGCTCGTTGATCAAAAGATGGTTAAGGTTTCCTAGCCATGGACATGAGATGTCATTTGATAACGGGGTCACATCATTAGAAGAATGATGTGATGGACAAGACCCAAGCTGCAAACGTAGCATATGATCGTGTCAGTTTATTGCTACTGTTTTCCGCATGTCAAGTATGTGTTCCTATGACCATGAGATCATGCAACTCACAGATATCGGAGGAGTGCCTTGTGTGTATCAAACGTCGCAACGTAACTGGGTGACTATAAAGGTGCTCTATAGGTATCTCCGATGGTGTCTGTTGAGTTGGCATGGATCGAGACTGGGATTTGTTACTCCATGTGACGGAGAGGTATCTCGGGGCCCACTCGGTAATGCAACATCACAATAAGCCTTGCAAGCAATGTGACTAATTGTTAGTTGCGGGATCTTGTATTACGGAACGAGTAAAGAGACTTGCCAGTAATGAGGTGGAACTAGGTATGGAGATACCGACGATCGAATCTCGGGCAAGTAACATACCGAAGAACAAAGGGAACGTTATACGGGATTAACTGAATCCTTGACATAGAGGTTCGACCGATAAAGATCTTCGTAGAATATGTAGGAACCAATGTGGACGTCCAGGTCCCGCCATTGGTTATTGACCGTAGAGGTGTCTCGGTCATGTCTACATAGTTCTCGAACCCGCAGGGTCTGCACACTTAAGGTTCGGTGACGTTTTGGTAGTGTAGAGTTATGTATGGTGGTGACCGAAGTTTGTTTGGAGTCCCGGATGAGATCCCAGACGTCAAGAGGAGCTCCGGAATGGTCCGGAGGTAAAGATTCATATATAGGAAGTCCCAGTTTGGTTTCCGAAAAAGTTTCGGGCTCATCGGTAGTGTATCGGGAGTGCCGGTAGTGTACCGGGAGTGCCAGTAGTGTACCGAGAGGCCTCCGGGAGGGTTATTTCGACCCCAATAGGTCCATGGGCTGTGGGAGAATAATAACCAGCCCTTATTGGGCTGTGAAAACAGCCACAAAGGCCCATGGCGCAGGAGAGAAAGTCCTAAAGCAAAAAATGGAAAATCAGCCAATAGGAGGCAATCCTACTCCAACTAGGATTGGAGGTGAAGTAGGATTGCTTCCCACCTCCTATTTCAGCCAACCCAAAGGCCTTGGTTGCCTATCCTCTCCTCTCCTCCTATATATACTAGTGGATTGGGTGGTTTTTGGACAGAATTTCCGGCCACGTGCTACCCGTTTCACCGGTGCACACTTTCTCCTCTAGATCGGTTTTCCGCAGCGCTTAGGCGAAGCCCTGTCGGAATCACTCCACCACCATCACCGGAGCGCCGTCACGCTGCCGGTGAACTCTTTCTCCTCTACACCTCCTCTTGCTGGATCAAGACGGTGGAGATCGTCATCAAGTTGCACGTGTGCTAAACGTGGAGGTGCCGTCCGTTCGGCGCTAGATCGGAAGGACCGTGATCGAGATCGCGAGACGGTTCATGATGAGATAGCGGAACGGATCGTGATGAGTTCGCGGGATAGACCATGATCGAGATCGCGAGACGGTTCGTGATGTGATCACGGAACGGATCGTGATGAGTTCGCGGGACAGATCGTGATCAAGATCGTGAGACGGATCGTGATGAGTTCGCGGGACGGATCATGATGTGTTCGCGGGACGGTTCGTGATTGGATCATGGGATGCTCGGCGATTTGGATCGCGAAGAAGTTCGACTACACCAACCGCGTTTCTTAACGCTTCCCGCTTAGCGATCTACAAGGATACGTAGATCCACTCTCCCTCTCGTAGATGCTCATCAACATGGATAGGTTTGCGTGTGCGTAGGAAATTTTTTGTTTCCCATGCGACGTTCCCCAACAGTGGCATCATGAGCTAGGTTGATGGTTCGATGAGATATCGAGTAGAACACAAAAGGTTTGTGGGCGTTGATGCTTAGATTGCTTCCTCCCTTGGTCGGATTTTGGTTCAGCGGGATTGTGAGATGAAGCGGCCCGGACCAACATTACTCGTACGCTTACGAGAGACCAGTTCCCTCGACGCAACTTGTTGCTTAGATGGCTTGCGGGTGACAGTTTCTCTCACTTTAGTTGGATCGGATCCGACAAAGGCGGTCCTTGAGAAGGTTGAAAAGCAATCTATGTATCACCGTTGTGGTTTATGCGTAGGTGAGAATCGTTCTTGCTAGATACCTGTAGCAGCCACGTAAAACATGCAACAACAATTAGAGGACGTCTAACTTGTTTTTGCAGGGTATGTTGTGATGTGATATGGCCAATTACATGATGAGATATATGTGATGTATGAGATGATCATGTGATGTATAGAATTTCACGACTTGCATGTCGTTGAGTACGGCAACCGACAGGAGCCATAGGGTTGTCTTTAATTATTGTATGACCTGCGTGTCAATCATTAAGCGCTATGTAATGCTTTACTTTATCGCTAAGCGGTAGCAATAGAAGTAGAAGCAGGGCTGGCGCCACAACCCCAATGGCAACACATTGATGGAGATCAAGATGATGGAGATCATGGTGTTGTGTCGGTGACGATGGAGATCATGTCGGTGTTTCGAAGATGGAGATCTTAAACACAAGTTCATGGCCATATCATGTCACTTATGAATTCCATGAGATGTTAATCCTTTTATGCACCTTGTTTTGCTTAGTACGGCGGTAGCATTATAAGGTGATCCCTCACTTGAATTTCAAGATGAACTGTGTTCTCCCCGAGTGTGCACCGTTGCGAAAGTTCGTCTTGTTGAGACACCACGTGATGATCGGGTGTGATAGACTCTACGTTCACATACAATGGGTCCAAGCCAGATTTGCACGCGCAGAACACTCGGGTTAAACTTGACGAGCCTAGCATGTACATACATGGCCTCGGAACACAAGAGACCGAAAGGTCGAGCATGAGTCATATAGTGGATATGATCAACATAATGATGTTCACCATTGAAGCCACCTTAACTTACGTGATGATCGGACTTGAGTTGGTGAATTTGGATCATGTATCACTCGAATGACCCGAGGGATGTCAATTTGAGTGGGAGTTCTTAAGTAATATGATTAATTGAACTCGTTATCATGAACATAGTCAAAGTGTCTTTGCAAATTATGTTGTAGATTACTAGCTCGCGTTGTAGCTCCCTTAAATTTTTTATATGTTCCTAGAGAAATAGAGTTGAAAGATGTTGGTAGCAATATTGCGGACTGGGTCCGTGATCTGAGGATTGTCCTCATTGCTGCACAGAAGGCTTATGTCCTTAATGCACCGCTCGGTGCGCCACCCCCTCTAGCGTCGTCTATAGATGTTGTGAACATCTGACAGGCACGTTTCGATGACTACTTGATAGTTTAGTGCCTCATGCATTACGGCTTAGAATTGAGGCTCTGAAACGTTTTGAACGTCACGGAACATATGAGATGTTCTAGGAGCAGAGATTGTGATCTCAGGCTCGTGCCTGTGTTGCGAGATATGAGATCTCCAACAAGATTCTTTGTCTATAAGATGAAGGAGAATAGCTCAGTCGTTGAGCATGTACTCAGATTGTCTGGGTACTACAATCGCTTGAATCAAGTGGGAGTTGATCTTCGAGATAAGATAGTGATTGATATAGTTCTCCAAGTCACTTTCACTAAAGGTACTAGAACTTAGTGATGAACTATAATGCACCAGGGATAGAAGTATTGATCCCTGAGCTGTTCGCGATGTTTGACACCGCGAAGGTAGAAATCAAGAAGGAGCGTCAAGTGTTGATGGTTAATCAAACCACTAGTTTCAAAAAGGGCAAGAGCAAGGAGGGAAACTTCATGGATAGCAAGTCAGTTGCTGCTCTAGTGAAGCAACCCAAAGTTGAACTCAAACCCGAGACTAAGTGCTTCTGTTATGAGGTGAGTGGTCGCTGAAGCGGAACAACCCTAGATACTTGGTAGATAAGAAGGCTGGCAACATTGATAGAAGTATATTTGATATACGAGTTACTAATGTGTACCTTGCTAGTACTCTTAATAGCACCTGGGTATTGGATACCGGTTCGGTTGCTAAATGTTAGTAACTCGAAATAAAAGCTACGGAATAAACGGAGAACTAGCTAAGGGTGAGGTGACGATATGTGTTGGAAGTGTTTCCAAGGTTGATGTGAATAACATCGCACGCTCTCTCTACCTTCAGGATTAGTGACGAACCTAAATAAATGTTATTTGGTGTTTTGCGTTGAGCATGAACATGATTAGATCATGTTTATTGCAATACGGTTATTCATTTAAGTTAGATAATAATGGTTATTCTGTTTACATGAATAATACCTTCAATGGTCATGCACCCAGTGAGAATGGTTTGTTGAAATCTTGATCGTAGTATTACACATGTTCATAACATTGATGTCAAAAGATACAAAGTTAATAATGATAGTACCACATACTTGTGGCACTGCCGCTAAATGTCATATTGGTATAAAGCGCATGTAGAAACTCCATGCTGATGGATATTTGGACTCATTCGATTTCGAATCGGTTGAGACATGCGAACCATGCCTCTTGGGCAAGATGACTAAAGGACCCCGTTGGATGGAGCGGGCAAGTGATTCATTGGAAATGATACATGTTGATGTATGCAATCTAGTGAGTCTTGTAGCGTGCAGTGGATATCGTTATTTTCTTACCTTCACTGATGATTTGAGTAGATATAGTGTATATTTACTTAATGAAACACAAGTCTGAATCGTTTGAAAGGTTCAAGAAAATTCAGAGTGAAGTTTAAAGATCATCGTGACAAGAAGATAAAAATGACTGCGATATGATCGTGGAGGTGAATATCTGAGTCACGAGTTTGGCATACAACTTAAGACAATGTGAAAGTTGTTTCACAACTAAACACCACCTGGAACACCATAGTGTGATGGTGTGTCCGAACATCATAGTTATGCTCTATTGGACATGGTGCGTGTTATGATGTCTCTTGTCGTTTTACTACTATAATTTTGGGGTTATGCATTAGATACAACTACATTCACTTTAAATAGGGCACCATCTAAATCCGTTGAGATGACACCATGTGAATTATGGTTTGATAGAAACCTAAGCTGTCATTTCTTAATACTTGGGGCTGCGACACTTGTGTGGAAAATGTTTTCACCTAATGAGGTCGAACCCAAGGCGGACAAATGCATCTTCATAGAATACCCTAAGATCAGTTGGGTGAACCTTCTATCTCAGATCAAAGTGCAAAGTGTTTGTTGCTTAAACGGATCCTTTCTCGAGGAAATGTTTCTCTCGAAAGAATTGAGTGGGAGGAAGATAGAACTTGATGAGGTTGTTAAACCTTTGTTCAACCAGAGAGTAGCGCAACGCAGAAAGATGTTTCTGTGAAGCCTACGTTAGTTGAAGCGGAAGTTAATGATGATGATCATGAAGCTTCAGGATGAAGTTACTATCGAACTTCATAGGTCGACAAGGATGTGTACTGCTCCTGAGCGGTATGGCAACCCTGTCTTGGAGGTCATGTTGTTGGACAACGATGAACCTACGAGCTATGGAGAAGCGATGATGGGCCCGGATTCTGACAAATGGTTAGAGGCCATGAAATCCGAGATAGGATCCATGTATGAAAACCAAGTGTAGACTTTGGTAGACTTGCTCGTTGGACGGCAGGTCGTTGAGTACAAATGGATCTTTAAAATGAAGACAGACACTGATGGTGAATGTCACTATTTGTAAAGCTCGACTTGTTGCAAAGATGTTTGTGACAAGTTCAAGGAGTTGACTACGATGAGACTTTCTCACTCGTAGTGGTGCTAAAGTCTGTTGGAATTATGTTAGCAGTTGCTGTGTTTTCAATTATGAAATCTGGCATATGGATGTCAAAACATCGTTTCCTTAACGGTTTACTTGAGGAAAGGTTGTATGTGATACAACCAGAAGGTTTTGTCGGGCCTAAGGATGCTAAAAGGTGTGCAATCTTCGGTGATCCTTCCATGGACTGAAGCAAGCATCTCGGAGTTGGAATATACACTTTGATGAGGTGATCAAAGTTTTGATGTTTATACAAAGTTTACGAGAAACTTGTATTTGCAATAAAGTGAGTGGGAGCACTATAGAATTTCTCATAAGTATATGTGGATGACATATTGTTGATCAGAAATAATGTAGAGTTTCTGGAAAGCATAAAACGGTCATTTGGAAAGTGATTTTCAAAGGAAGACCTGGATGAAGCTACCTAATTGTTGAGAATCAAAATCTATGGAGATAGATCAAGATGCTCGATGAGACTTTCAATGAGTGCATACCTTGACAAGATTTTGAAAGAGTTCAAAATGGATCATTCAAAGAAAGAGTTCTCGCCTGATTTGTAAGGTGTGAAAGTTGAATGAGACTCAAAGCATGACAACGGCAGAAGAAAGAGAAAGGACGAACGTCGTCCCCTATGCCTTAGCCATAGGCTCTATATTATGCCATGTTGTGTACCGCACCTATGTGTGCCTTGCCATGAGTCCGTCAGGGGGTACAAGAGTGAACCAGGAGTGGATCACTGGACAGCGGTCAAGATTATCCTCGGTAACTAAGAGACTGAGGAGATGTTTCTCGATTATGGAGGTGATAAAGAGTTCGTCGTAAGGAGTTACGTCGATACAAGCTTTAACACTAATCCGGATGACTCGTAGTAGCAATCTGGATACGTATAGTGGAGTAGCCATTTGGAATAGTACCGAGCGGAGTGTGGTAGCAGTGTTTACAGTTTGACATAGGTATTTGCAAAGTGCACATGGATCTGAATGTTACAGACCCGTTGACTATAAGACCTCTCTCACATGCAAAGCATGATCGAGCCCCAGAACTCGTTGGGTGTTAGATTCATAACAATGCGAATCACATGGTGATGTGAACTAGATTATTGACTCTAGAGCAAGTGGGAGACTGTTAGAAATATGCCCTAGAGCCAATAATAAATTAGTTATTATCATATTTCCTTGTTCATGATAATCGTTTATTATCCATGCTATAATTGTATAGATCGGAGACTTAAATGCATGTGTGGATACATAGACAAAACCATTTCCCTAGTATGCCTCTAATAGACTAGCTCGTTGATCAAAAGATGGTTAAGGTTTCCTAGCCATGGACATGAGATGTCATTTGATAATGGGGTCACATCATTAGGAGAATGATGTGATGGACAAGACCCAAACTGCAAACGTAGCATATCATCGTGTCACTTTATTGCTACTATTTTCCGCATGTCAAGTATGTGTTCCTATGACCATGAGATCATGCAACTCATAGATATCGGAGGAGTGACTTGTGTGTATTTAACGTCGCAACGTAACTGGGTGACTATAAAGGTGCTCTACAGGTATCTCCGATGGTGTCTGTTGAGTTGGCATGGATCGAGACTGGGATTTGTTACTCCGTGTGACGGAGAGATATCTCGGGGCCCACTCAGTAATGCAACATCGCAATAAGCCTTGCAAGCAATGTGACTAATTGTTAGTTGCGGGATCTTGTATTATGGAACTTGTAAAGAGACTTGCCAGTAACGAGGTGGAACTAGGTATGGAGATACCGACGATCGAATCTCGGGCAAGTAACATACCGAAGAACAAAGGGAACGTTATACGGGATTAACTGAATCCTTGACATAGAGGTTCGACCGATAAAGATCTTCGTAGAATATGTAGGAACCAATGTGGACGTCTAGGTCCCGCCATTGGTTATTGACCGTAGAGGTGTCTCGGTCATGTCTACATAGTTCTCGAACCCGCAGGGTCTGCACACTTAAGGTTCGGTGACGTTTCGGTAGTGTAGAGTTATGTATGGTGGTGACCGAAGTTTGTTCGGAGTCCCAGATGAGATCCCGGACATCACGAGGAGCTCCGGAATGGTCCGGAGGTAAAGATTCATATATAGGAAGTCCCAGTTTGGTTTCCGGAAAAGTTTCGGGCTCATCGGTAGTGTATCGGGAGTGCCGGTAGTGTACCGGGAGTGCCGGTAGTGTACCGAGAGGCCTCCGGGAGGGGTATTTCGACCCCAAGAGGTCCATGGGCTGTGGGAGAATAATAACCAGCCCTTAGTGGGCTGGGAAAACATCCACAAAGGCCCATGGCGCAGGAGAGAAAGTCCTAAAGCAAAAAGTGGAAAATCAGCCAATAGGAGGCAATCCTACTCCAACTAGGATTGGAGGTGAAGTAGGATTGCTTCCCACCTCCTATTTCGGCCGAACCAAAGGCCTTGGCTGCCTCTCCTGTCCTCTCCTCCTATATATACTAGTGGATTGGGTGGTTTTTGGACAGAATTTCCGGCCACGTGCTACCCGTTTCACCGGTGCACAGTTTCTCTTCTAGATCGGTTTTCCGCAGCGCTTAGGCGAAGCCCTGCCGGAATCACTCCACCACCATCACCGGAGCGCCGTCACGCTTCCGGTGAACTCTCTCTCCTCTCCACCTCCTCTTGCTGGATCAAGACGGTGGAGATCGTCATCAAGCTGCACGTGTGCTGAACGCGGAGGTGCCGTCCGTTCGGCGCTAGATCGGAAGGACCGTGATTGAGATCGCGAGACGGTTCGTGATGAGATCGCGGAACGGATCGTGATGAGTTCGCGGGACAGACCGTGATCGAGATCGCGAGACGGTTCGTGATGTGATCACGGAACGGATCGTGATGAGTTCGCGGGACAGATCATGATCAAGATCGTGAGACGGATCGTGATGAGTTCGCGGGACGGATCATGATGTGTTCGCGGGACGGTTCGTGATTGGATCACGGGACGCTCGGCGATTTGGATCGCGAAGAAGTTTGACTACACCAACCGCGTTTCTTAACGCTTCCCGCTTAGCGATCTACAAGGGTACGTAGATCCACTCTCCCTCTCGTAGATGCTCATCACCATGGATAGGTTTGCGTGTGGGAAAATTTTTGTTTCCCATACGACGTTCCCCAACATATACTTCTATTCACATCATATCTTGTGTACTATTGCGGATCTGTATTTCCCTGCAAATATAGCAACAAAAGATTCGGCCGAAATTGACACGAAAAATCTTCTTAGTTCTTATGGCATGCCTTTTGTCGTGACTTAGTATATTACTAGCTCTCAATTATACCGTGTCTTAGTATATTACTAGCTCTCAATTATACCTTGTGCAATGAACCGGACAATGTCTTTCTTCAGTTATGAGCTCAACCAATCCCTTTATATAGTGACTTAGACTTCGTCATCTCTTAATTTACAACAAGCAATCCAAGACTTCCAATGGATAAATGAAGAAAGGACAAGCTCTATCCAGTTTTTATGTGCTACTGAATGCAATCTCGTACAGTATTATATGCTACTACCATATACTGAGGTGGAGAGACCAGAGTAATTTCGACTGTTTCTGGAGGTCAAGTATTGGTTGTAAAACTTTAAATGTATGTGGTTTTGCAGACTTCTAACTTTAATGGAGTTTCAGCACTAGAATATGGTAAGTTTATTACTTGGTTTTCTGCTAAACATGTAGTCATTGTAAAATGCCTTTCTAATTTGATGATCAACTAGTACAGCATACGGTGACCTCTAATCATTTACACGATACATCTGAAATATTTGATGTTCTAGTTTTGTCTCAATTCAATCTTCTTCATGTTTGACTTAATTTGTAGAAACATTTACCACCATCCACCATATGCCAACTAAATAAAATATATAATTAATTCTTAAAATTGATCTGATGAAACATTAGCATGGTGGATGTTGGTAAATGTTTCTACAAATGAGTCAGACTTGAAGAAGGTTGACTTGAGACAAAACTAGAACATAAATATTTCATATGGAGTTTAACTTTTCTCATATTTTTACATTTTTATACTTGATAGAACTTAAAGGTAGATACAGAAAAAAAAACTAGAACATCAAACATTTCGGAATGTACATAGTAGGCCATTTGCCCATTTCTATAGTGAAAGGACGTGGATGTCGTCTAGAGGGGGTGAATAGGCGCTTTAAAATAATTAAGGTTAGGCTTGAACAAATGCAAAATAAAACTAACGTTTAATATGTCAAGCACAAAACCTAAAACAGCTAGGCTCACCTATGTGCACCAACAACTTATGCTAAGCAAGATAAACAACTAAGTGATAGCAAGATATAAAGCATGAAACAATATGGCTATCACAAAGTAAGGTGGATAAGTAAAGGGCTCGGGTAAGAGATAACCGAGGCACATGGAGACGACGATGTATCCCAAAGTTCACACCCTTGCGGACGCTAATATCCGTTCGGAGCGGTGTGGAGGCACAATGCTCCCCAAGAAGCCACTAGGGCCACCGTAATCTCCTCACGCCCTCGCACAATGCAAGATGCCATGATTCCACTAAGGGACCCTTGAGGGCGGTCACCAAACTCGTACAAATGGCAACCCCTTGGGGGTGGTCATCGATACCCGTACACTTCGGCAACCCTTGGGGGCGGTCACCGGTACCCGTACAAATTGCTCGGGGCAATCTCCACAACCTAATTGGAGACCGTCACTCTTTCCCGGAGCTTTATACCACAATGATTGAGCTTCGAGGCACCACCAACTGTCTAGGGCACCAAGTCACCCAAGAAGAACAAGCTCTAGGGTGCTCAAACACCCAAGAGTAATAAGCTTCTCAAACTTCACTTCCACGTATCACCGTGGAGAACTCAAACCTATGCACCAAATGCAATGGCAAGGGCACACGGAGTGCCCAAGTTCTTCTCTCCCAAATCCCACCACAACAACTAATGCTATGGAGGACAATGGGAGGAAGAACGAAGAAAAACACGAAGAACTCCAAGATCTAGATCCAAGGGGTTCCCCTCACATAAAGGAGAAAGTGATTGGTGTAAATGTGGATCTAGATCTCTCTTCCTTTTCCCTCAAGAACTAGCAAGAATCATTGGAGGGATTGAGAGATATCAAGCTCAAAGAAGGTCAACAATGGGGGCAAACTCAAGCTCAAAGGATTGGGAACCATTGGGGAAGAAGACCCTCTTAAATAGGTCCCCACAAATCTGCCCGTTATGTGCAGAAACACACAGGGGTGGTACATGATGGGAGACGTAGTAGTAAATCAAAATTTTCCTATGTGTCACCAAGATCTATCTATGCAGAAACTAGCAAACGAGCGGGGAGAGATTGGATCTTCATACCTTTGAAGATCACTAAGCGGAAGCGTTGCTAGAACGCGGTTGATGGAGTCATACTCGGAGCGATTCAGATCGCGGTAGATCCGATCAAGTGCCGAACGGACGGCACCTCCGCGTTCAACACACGTGCAGCCCGGTGACGTCTCCTACGCCTTGATCCAGCAAGGAGGGAGGAGAGGTTGAGGGAGAGCTCCGGCAACACGACGGCGTGGTGGCGGTGGAGCTGCGTGGTACTCCGACAGAGCTTCGCTAAGCACTACGGAGAACGAGGAGAGGGAGGAGTAGGGTTGCACCAGGGAGGAGATGAACTCGTGTGTTGGGCAGCCCCAAATACCTCCACTATATATAGGGGGAGGGGAGGAGAGGTGCTGCGCCCTAGGGTTCCACCCTAGGGGCTGGCGGCAGCCACCAGATGGCATCTGGCCAACGGCGAGGTCAGGGAAAGGTGGAGGCGCCCTAGGGTGGGCCTTAAGGCCCATCTAAGCCTAGGGTTTGCCCCCTCCACCCTTGCTGCGCCTTGGGCTGGGGTGGGAGGTGCACCAGCCCACCTAGGGGCTGGCTCCCTCCCACTCTTGGCCCATGGAACCTTCCGGGGCAGGTGGGCCCACTTGGTGGACCCCCGGAACCCTTCCCGTGGTCCCGGTACACTACCGGAGACACCCGGAACACTTCCAGTAACAAAAACCACACTTCCTATATATCAATCTTCGTCTCCGGACCATTCTAGGACTCCTCGTGATGTCCGGGATCTCATCCGGGACTCCGAACAACCTTCGGTAACCACGTACACTATTTCCCTATAACCCTAGCGTCATCGAACCTTAAGTGTGTAGACCCTACGGGTTCGGGAGACACGTAGACATGACCGAGACACCTCTCCGGTCAATAACCAACAGCGGGATCTGGATACCCATGTTGGTTCCCACGTACTCCACGATGATCTCATCGGATGAACCACGATGTCAAGGATTCAATCAATCCCGTATACAATTCCCTTTGTCTATCGGTATGGTACTTACCCGAGATTCGATCGTCGGTATCCCCATACCTTGTTCAATCTCGTTACTGGCAAGTCTCTTTACTCGTTCCGTAATACATCATCCCGTGACTAACTCCTTAGTCACATTGAGCTAATAATGATGATGTCTTACCAAGTGGGCCCAGAGATACCTCTCCGTCACACGGAGTGACAAATCCCAGTCTCGATTCATGTCAACCCAACAGACACTTTTGGAGAAACCCGTAGCGTACCTTTATAGCCACCCAGTTACGTTGTGACGTTTGGCACACCCAAAGCATTCCTACGATATCCGGGAGTTACACAATCTCATGGTCTAAGGAAACGACACTTGACATTGAAAAGCTTTAGCAAACGAACTACACGATCTTGTGCTATGCTTAGGATTGGGTCTTGTCCATCACATCATTCTCCTAATGATGTGATCCCATTATCAACGACATCCAATGTCCATGGTCATGAAACCGTGACCATCTATTGATCAACGAGCTAGCCAACTAGAGGCTCACTAGGGACACGTTGTGGTCTATGTATTCACACATGTATTATGGTTCCCGGTTAATATAATTATAGCATGAACAACAGAAAATTATCATGAACTAGGAAATACAATAATAACCATTTTATTATTGCCTCTAGGGCATATTTCCAACAGTCTCCCACTTGCACTAGAGTCAATAATCTAGTTATATTGTGATGAATCGAACACCCATAGCATTCTGGTGGTGATCATGTTTTGCTCGTGAGAGAGGTTTAGTCAACGGATCTGCAACATTCAGATCCGTATGCACTTTACAAATATCTATGTCTCCCTCCTGAATGTAATCACGGATGGAGTTGAAGCGGCGCTTGATGTGTCTTGTCTTCTTGTGAAACATGGGCTCCTTCGCAAGGGCAATAGCTCCAGTGTTGTCACACAATAGAGTCATCAGGCCCGACGCATTCGGAATCACTCCTAGGTCGGTGATGAACTCCTTCATCCAGACTCCCTCCTTTGCTGCTTCCGAAGCAGCTATGTACTCCGCTTCACATGTAGATGCTGCCAGGACGCTTTGCTTGCTGTTGCTCCAGCTCACTGCCCCTCCATTCAAAACATACACGTATCCGGTTTGCGACTTGGAGTCGTCCGGATCTGTGTCGAAGTTAGCATCGACGTAACCCTTTACGACGAGCTCTTCGGCACCTCCATAAACGAGAAACATGTCCTTTGTCCTTTTCAGGTATTTCAGGATATTCTTGACCGCTGTCCAGTGTTCCGCTCCGGGATCACTTTGGTACCTCCCTACCAAACTTATGGCAAGGTTCACATCAGGCCTGGTACACAACATGGCATACATGATAGAGCCTATGGCTGAAGCATAGGGGATGACACTCATATCTTCTCTATCCTTTGCCATGGTCGGGCATTGAGTCGTACTCAATCTCACACCTTGCAACACAGGCAAGAACCCCTTCTTGGACTGATCCTATTGAACTTCTTCAATATCTTTTCAAGGTATGTGCTTTGTGAAAGACCAATGAGGCGTTTCGATCTATCTCTATAGATCTTAATACCTAATATGTAAGCAGCTTCTCCAAGGTCCTTCATTGAAAACCACTTATTCAAGTAGGCCTTTATACTTTCCAAGAGTTCTATATTATTTCCCATTATCAGCATGTCATCCACATACAGTATAAGAAATGCTATAGAGCTCCCACTCACTTTCTTGTAAATATAGGGTTCTCCATAAACCTGTACAAACCCAAACGCTTTAATCACCTCATTAAAGCGAATGTTCCAACTCCGAGATGCTTGCACCAGCCCATAGATGGAGCGCTGGAGCTTGCATACCTTGTTAGCATCTTTAGGATCGACAAAACCTTCCGGCTGCATCATATACAGTTCTTCCTTGAGGAAGCCATTAAGGAATGCCGTTTTGACGTCCATTTGCCAGATCTCATAATCATAAAATGCGGCAACTGCGAACATGATTCGGACTGACTTTAGCATCGCTACGGGTGAGAAAGTCTCATCGTAGTCAACTCCTTGAACTTGTCGATAACCCTTAGCGACAAGCCGAGCCTTATAGGTGGTCACATTTCCGTCCGCGTCAGTCTTCTTCTTAAAGATCCATTTGTTTTCAATGGCTCGCTTATCATCGGGCAAGTCCACCAAAGTCCATACTTTGTTCTCATACATGGATCCTATCTCGGATTTCATGGCCTCAAGCCATTTGTCGGAATCCGGACCCGCCATCGCTTCTTCATAGCTTGAAGGTTCACCGTTGTCCAACAACATGATCTCTAGGACAGGATTGCCGTACTCTGGTGCGGAACGTGTCCTAGTGGACCTTCGAATAGCGACTTGATCTGAAGCTTCATGATCATCATCATTAACTTCCTCTCTAGCCGGTGTAGGCTCCACAGAAACAACTTCCTATGCTGCACTACTCTCCGGGTCGAGTGGAGGTACAATTACCTCATCAAGTTCTATTTTCCTCCCACTTACTTATTTCGAGAGAAACTCTTTCTCGAGAAAGGATCCATTCTTGGCAACAAAGACTTTGCCCTCGGATCGTAGGTAGAAGGTATACCCAATAATCTCTTATGGATATCCTATGAAGACGCACTTTTCCGCTTTGGGTTCGAGCTTCTCAGGTTGAAGTTTCTTCACATAAGCATCGCATCCCCAAACTTTTAGAAACGACAGCTTAGGTTTCTTTCCAAACCATAATTCATACGGTGTCGTCTCAACGGATTTAGACGGTGCCTTATTTAAAGTGAATGCGGCAGTCTCTAATGCATATCCCCAAAATGGTAGCGGTAAGTCGGTAAGAGACATCATAGATCGCACCATATCCAATAGAGTGCGATTACGACGTTCAAACACACCATTTCGCTGAGGTGTGCCGGGCGGCGTGAGCTGTGAAACAATTCCACATTTCCTAAGGTGCGTGCCAAACTCGTGACTTAAATATTCTCCGCCACGATCAGATCGTAGGCATTTTATTTTCCTGTCACGTTGATTCTCGACCTCACTCTGAAATTCCTTGAACCTTTCAAAGGTTTCAGACTTGTGTTTCATTAAGTAGACATACCCATATCTGCTCAAGTCATCAGTGAGGGTGAGAACATAACGGTAGCCACCGCGAGCCTCGACACTCATTGGACCGCATACATCGGTATGTATTATCTCCAACAAGTCAGTTGCTCGCTCCATTGTTCCGGAGAACGGAGTCTTGGTCATCTTGCCCATGAGGCATGGTTCGCATGTGTCAAATGATTCGAAATCAAGTGACTCCAAAAGTCCATCAGCATGGAGCTTCTTCATGCGTTTGACACCAATATGGCTAAGACGGCAGTGCCACATGTAAGTGGGACTATCGTTATCAACTTTACACTTTTTGGTACTCACACTATGGACATGTGTAACATCATGTTCGAGATTCATCAAAAATAAATCATTGACCAGCGAGGCATGAGCATAAAACATTTCTCTCATATAAATAGAACAACCATTATTCTCGGATTTAAATGAGTAGCCATCTCGCATCAAGCGAGATCCAGATACAATGTTCATGCTCAAGGCTGGTACTAAATAACAATTATTAAGGTTTAAAACTAATCCCGAAGGTAGGTGCAGAGGTAGTGTGCCGACGGCGATCATATCGACCTTGGAACCATTCCCGACGCGCATCGTCACCTCGCCCTTGGCCAGCCTCCGCTTATTCCGCAGCTCCTGCTTGGAGTTACAAATGTGAGCAACTGCACCGGTATCAAATACCCAGGAGCTACTACGACCGCTGGTCAAGTACACATCAATAACAAGTATATCACATATACCTTTAATGTTGCCGTCCCTCTTATCCGCTAAGTACTTGGGGCAGTTCCGCTTCTAGTGACCGGTACCCTTACAATAGAAACACTCAGTCTCAGGCTTGGGTCCATTCTTGTTCTTCTTCTTCCCGGCAACTTGCTTACCGGGCGCGGCAACAGCTTTGCCATCCTTCTTGAAGTTCTTCTTACCCTTGCCTTTCTTGAAACTAGTGGTCTTGTTTACCATCAACACTTGATGCTCCTTTCTGATCTCGACCTCTGCTGATTTCAGCATCGAGTACAACTCAGGAATGGACTTCTCCATCCCCTGCATGTTGTAGTTCATCACAAAGCTCTTGTAGCTAGGTGGAAGCGACTGGAGGATTCTGTCAATGACCGAGTCATCCGGGATGTTAACTCCCAGCTGAGTCAAGCGGTTGTGAAGCCCAGACATCTTGAGGATGTGCTCACTAACAATTGTTCTCCTCCATCTTACAACTAAAGAACTTGTCGGAGACTTCATATCTCTCGACCCGGGCATGAGCTTGAAAGACCAGTTTCAGCTCTTGGAACATCTCATATGCTCCGTGTTGCTCAAAACGCTTTTGGAGCCCCGGTTCTAAACTATAAAGCATGCCGCACTGAACAAGGGAGTAATCACCGCAGCGAGAATGCCAAGCGTTCGCAACATCTTGTTCTGCTGGGAGAAGGGGTGGGTCACCTAGCGGTGCATCAAGGACATACAGTTTCTTGGAAGCTATGAGGATGATCCTCAAGCCACGGACCCAGTCCGCATAGTTGCTTCCATCATCTTTCAGCTTGGTTTTCTCTAGGAATGCGTTGAAATTGAGGTTGACCCTTGCGTTGGCCATTGGATCTACAATATAGATATTAAAGGCAATTTTAGACTAAGTTCATGATAATTAAGTTCACATAATCATATTATTCAATGAACTCCCACTTAGATAGACATCTCTCCAGTCATCCAAGTGATACATGATCCATGTCAACTAGCCCGTGTCCGATCATCACGTGAGACGGACTAGTCATCCATGGTGAACATCTTCATGTTGATCGTATCTTCTATACGACTCATGTTCGACCTTTCGGTCTTCCGTGTTCCGAGGCCATGTCTGTACATGCTAGGCTCGTCAAGTCAACCTAAGTGTCGCGTGTGTAAATCTGGCTTACACCCGTTGTATGCGAACGTTAGAACCTATCACACCCGATCATCACGTGGTGCTTCGGAACAATGATCCTTAGCAACGGTGCACAGTTAGGGTGAACACTTCTCTTGAAATTTTATTGAGAGATCATCTTATTTACTACCGTCATTCTAAGCAAATAAGATGTAAACATGATAAACATCACATGCAATCAATATAGTGACATGATATGGCCAATATCATCTTGCTCCTATGATCTCCATCTTCGGGGCACGATGATCATCATTGTCACCGGCACGACACCATGATCTCCATCATCATGATCTCCATCATTGTGTCTTCATGAAGTTGTCTCGCCAACTATTACTTCTACTACTATGGCTAACGCTTAGCAATAAAGTAAAGTAATTACATGGCATTTATGATTGACACGCAGGTCATACAATAATATAAGACAACTCCTATGGCTCCTGCCGGTTGTCATAGTCATCGACATGCAAGTCGTGAACCGTATTACAAGAACATGATCAATCTCATGCATCACATCACATCCTTCTGGCCATATCACATCACAAGGCATATGCTGCAAAAACAAGTTAGACGTCCTCTAATTTGTAGTTGCAAGTTTTTACGTGGTTGCTATAGGTTTCTAGCAAGAACGTTTCTTACCTACGCCAAAACCACAACGTGATATGCCAATTGCTATTTACCCTTCATAAGGACCCTTTTCATCGAATCCAATCCGACTAAGGTGGGAGAGACAGACACCCGCTAGCCACCTTATGCAACTAGTGCATGTCAGGCGGTGGAACCGGTCTCACGTAAGCATACGTGTAAGGTTGGTCCGGGCCGCTTCATCCCACAATACCGTCGAATCAAGATAAGACTAGTAACGGCAAGCATATTAACAAAATCGACGCCCACAACTGCTTTGTGTTCTACTCGTGCATAGATTCTACGCATAGACCTAGCTCATGATGCCACTGATGGGAGACGTAGTAGTAAATCAAAATTTTCCTACGTGTCACCAAGATCTATCTATGGAGAAACCAGCAAACGAGCGGGGAGAGATTGGATCTTCATACCTTTGAAGATCGCTAAGCAGAAGCGTTGCTAGAACGTGGTTGATGGAGTCGTACTCGCAGCGATTTAGATCGCGGTAGATCCGATCAAGTGCCGAACGGACGACACCTTCGCGTTCAACACACGTGCAGCCCGGTGACATCTCCTATGCCTTGATCCAGCAAGGAGGGAGGAGAGGTTGAGGGAGAGCTCCGGAAACACGATGGTGTGGTGGCGGTGGAGCTGCGTGGTACTCCGACAGAGCTTCGCTAAGCACTACGGAGAACGAGGAGAGGGAGGAGTAGGGTTGCACCAGGGAGGAGATGAACTCGTGTGTTGTGTAGCCCCAAATACCTCCACTATATATAGGAGGAGGGGAGGAGAGGTGCTGCGCCCTAGGGTTCCACCCTAGGGGCTGGCGGTAGCCACCAGATGGCATCTGGCCGGCGGCCAGGTCAGGGAAAGGTGGAGGCGCCCTAGGGTGGGCCTTAAGGCCCATCTAAGCCTAGGGTTTGCCCCCTCCACCCTTGCTGCGCCTTGGGCTGGGGTGGGAGGTGCACCAGCTCACCTAGGGGCTGGCTCCCTCCCACTCTTGGCCCATGGAACCTTCCGGGGCAGGTGGGCCCACTTGGTGGACCCCCGGAACCCTTCCGGTGGTCCCGGTACACTACCGGAGACACCCGGAACACTTCCGGTAACCAAAACCTCACTTCCTATATATCAATCTTCGTCTCCGGACCATTCTGGGACTCCTCGTGATGTCCGGGATCTCATCCGGGACTCCGAACAACCTTCGGTAACCACGTACACTATTTCCCTATAACCCTAGCGTTATCGAACCTTAAGTGTGTAGACCCTACGGGTTCGGGAGACACGTAGACATGACCGAGACACCTCTCCGGTCAATAACCAACAGTGGGATCTGGATACCCATGTTGGCTCCCACGTACTCCACGATGATCTCATCGGATGAACCACGATGTCAAGGATTCAATCAATCCCGTATACAATTCCCTTTGTCTATCGGTATGGTACTTACCCGAGATTCGATCGTCGGTATCCCCATACCTTGTTCAATCTCGTTACTGGCAAGTCTCTTTACTCGTTCCGTAATACATCATCCCGTGACTAACTCCTTAGTCACATTGAGCTCATAATGATGATGTCTTACCGAGTGGCCCCAGAGATACCTCTCCGTCACACGGAGTGACAAATCCCAGTCTCGATTCGTGTCAACCCAACAGACACTTTCGGAGATACCCGTAGCGTACCTTTATAGCCACCCAGTTACATTGTGACGTTTGGCACACCCAAAGCATTCCTACGGTATCCGGGAGTTACACAATCTCATGGTCTAAGGAAACGACACTTGACATTGAAAAGCTTTAGCAAACGAACTACACGATCTTGTGCTATGCTTAGGATTGGGTCTTGTCCATCACATCATTCTCCTAATGATGTGATCCCATTATCAACGACATACAATGTCCATGGTCATGAAACCGTGACCATCTATTGATCAACGAGCTAGCCAACTAGAGGCTCACTAGGGACACGTTGTGGTCTATGTATTCACACATGTATTACGGTTTCCGGTTAACAAATTATAGCATGAACAACAGACAATTATCATGAACTAGGAAATACAATAATAACCATTTTATTATTGCCTCTAGGGCATATTTCCAATAGTACAACCAATGCGAAGAGCGGTACAACCGCAATGACTGAGCACGGGCGATGGCGTGGCAAAGTCCCGAGCGGTACAACCGCTGTGAGCACTGGTAGTACCGGTCAAAATAAGTTGACCGGAACAACCAGGCCACCACCGCCCAAGAACCGCAGCATAACAGAACCCAGACCGGTGGTGGGCGGTATTGGGCCGGTACAACCGCCTGAAGCCACTCAACAGGGTTGGCCAGATCCTGGGCGGTACAACCTCCCGGGGGCAGTGGTATTACCTCTGGGCGGTAGTTGTACCAGACGAACTGGCCAAGCAGTACAACCGCTCGGACCAGCAGTACAACCGCATCAAGAAAACAAGTAAGATCAGAACTGACATAACTTCTATAAATGAGCTCTGAATTGAGCAAACTCAAGCTTGTTGGATTCAAGAAGACAAGAGCAATCCAACAGCGAAAAAATGCCAATGATATAGAGATGTGAAACCTCTATGAATAAAGAACCGGCAAAAACTCCAACATCGAAAACATCATAGAAGATTCATATGAACTTCGTTTTTGATGAACTCGAGGTTGTCATAAAGATGACCATAAGCTCTAGGACTCACAAAGAGAAACACCAAACAAGGACCAAGAAATATGATGCAAGGATGCAAATGGTTTGAGCTCTCAACGAACGATATGATCGAGCTACTCACTTGAGAGCCCCCCTTGATAGTACGACAATCGATCCTATAACCCGGTCTCTCAACTACCACTATGAGACCGGTAAAATGGAAAACCTATCAAGGGAGAACCTTTGCCTTGCGCATAGTCCACTTGAGCTAGATGATGACGATCTTATCCTTCTCAAGATGGACCGCCTTTCTTGATTGCACCGGCTTGATGAAGACTAGTAGATTGCTCCCCCATACTCCACTGTGGATGAGCCACTCTTAGGTACATCTTCACAAGACCATTGTCACCACAATGGACGGCAAGATTCAAGCATGATCTCTCCGTGATGATTCACTTGAACTTGCACACCGCAACATTGATGACAATCACCACTTGATGTCATCATCCATGGGTTGTATGGGATCTTCCTCTTGATGCAATCCCATGGAAATATATCTAACCCTACAAAGAACACTCACATAGGCCATGTGTTAGTACACAAAGCGTAATGGACAATGCTTACCATACCATGGGATCACTTGATCCCTCTCTGTATATCTTGTACGTTTTGTGTGTTGATCAACTTGGTTCACTCTTTGACTTAGTCTTGATCAATCTTGTATCTTATCTTCTCTCTTGTGTGATGATGATGTCTTGAAGGTAAAAATGAGTGCTCACACAATTTTTTCTTCAAGACATGCTTGTAATAAGCTCAACTCTCTGTAGCGACCCGACTCAAAAACGAGTCAAGCCTCTGTGTGTTCTGTGCCATCCCTGGATCAGTATGCTGGCACACACAGTACATCAATGTATATACCAAAGTGCAATCACATGTAAACGTAAAACTGATATATACCTTAAAAATAGCAGCGGATACAGTCAATGGGAGTGGAGTCCCAATAACACCAACGGCAAGTTGAGTGCGGACCGTAACCCTGAATCGTACTCTTACCCGTCGTAGAAGAGAATCTGCAACATAATACGTTGCAGCCATATAGGTCAGTACATTGAATGTACTGGCAAGATCACCATAATAGAACAGAAGAATAAGGACTATTCTATATGCAAAGGCTTTATGGCTCTGTGTCTAAGTTTTTGCGTAAAAGCTGATTTTATTTTTCCTACAACAAAAGGAATATCAGGAATTTCACTATGGAATTACCTATCATGACATGGTTCCGCCAACCAATGTCTCAATACCCACAAGTATCTTAAGTTGCCCACAATTAAGTTATCAGTCCAGTGTTGAGAGTTCTGAGATAGATCCATGTCCAGAGGCTCAAATTGTCCGTAACCGTGGACACGGCTAATCGATTAGGTTTAACTCTGCAGAGTGTTGTGTACTTTACCCACAAGATTCTTTCCCTCCTGGTAAGTCCTCGCACTGCCTGGTGTTTGAGAACAGGATGAAAGAAACATGGTCTTTCAGAGTGCTTCCCTGACTGTCCGACAGTGCCCATCCCAATCCTAACGTCGACTACATCTCGTAGCACTGCCCAGCAGAGTCACAACAAAGATCAACCAAGCCAGAGCCCATAATGACTTGTGGCTACACAGGTAAGCTTCCGGGCATGAAGTATTCATCCTTCTCTTTGAGTCTGGGTGAAGGTTTCCGCAAGATGTCATGGCGCTTCTCCATGCATCCCGGCCATCCACTGGTTTCTCCAGGGATGCCCAATCAACCATCCTTCACCCAGTAGTGTGTATTGAAAACTTCTCTTCTCGAGTCTTGAAGTCTTGAGGTCTTGAAGATGCAGGACTTGAAGATGTCTTCATGAAGTCGTCGTTTTGACGTGGAGTCCTTCTTCACACCACTCACGAACACTCATACCAGACCCCGTCTACTTTAGCATAGCATGGCACTAACTAGCGTTCCCGGGGCTTTAGTAACCAGTGGTGGGTTCCTACCTCATGCATTCTACTCAACTACAAGAATTTCAATAACACTACGGGAGGGATGTGCTGAATGATGTCACTACATGCAATAAAAACATAGGTATGAAATAGATGATCAAAGTGAACTTGCCTGTACTGTTGATGAAGATAAAGATCGCTCTCAGAAATAACTTGATAGACTATTCGTCACTCTCCGATGAAAGTCTATATAAACAAGCATTGCATTCATATAAGCAATCATACTAACAATCAGTTCTAACAATCAAAAGTAACACAAAACAAAAGCAATAAGGTTGACGGAAGAAATACTTAAGACGAAGTTGAAACACAAAACTCCAACAATTTCAAAAGTAACACAAAACCCAAAACAAAGTAAAATATAATAAAAGATTTTTGTAAATATTTTTCTAGAAAAAATGAATCACTTTTGAAAGACAACTAGAACTATAAAAACAACCTTTTAAACAATATAAGTGTTTGCCTAATGAACTTAACAACAAGCAAACATAAACTAAGAGAAAACATATTGTAAAACAACTAAGTTAACATAAAATAATTAAATAAAATCTTTATTATAAAGCAGAATTAAATCATCTAAAATTTTCTGAAAAGAGTTTCTATGAAAAACTAAATTGTTTGATAGCACATTACCTAATGAAAAATAATCTACTTTCCTATCATAATAGAGCAAAATTAAATTATTTTTATTAACTAAGCATTTCTTAACAGAAGGTAATAAGTACAAATTTTTATTTGAAAACAGAATCTATTTACTTAAACTTTGTTGGAATAAATTATTACTAACTAGTTTGTTTATCACAATTTAAACCTATTTGAAAATGTATAGTGTTCCTATAACAACATGGTAGTAAACTAAGCAAATTATTTTTATTTTAACAACAAGTAATTCACCTAAAGTTTAACTAACAGAATATACTAAATCAAATATATAATTAACTCAGATTTAAACTAACAAAATAAAACTAATTAAACTATATTAACAAACTAAACAGATTCTGTTTATAGTTAAAACCCTAATCAAATTTACTCTAAAAATTCTCAAGCTCTACCAAATGATAGCTATGGTTACTAGTGACAAGTAGGAAAAAGAATCATTCAAAAATTCATTTTAGAACTCAAGATATTCAGAAAACAAAATTTAAATCAAATCTGTCCAAATTCAAATTTAAATGTTCAGAAACTAGAATAAAATTGTGATCTAATGCAAAAGGAACCAAGTTAAAATACTTAAAAACATAAAAGATATAATAAAAACAAAATCAGAACTATTTCTGTTTTTGAAATCAAAACAGAAAAAGAGAAAACAATTCTAACGGACAGGGGGGTGACGTGGCACTCTCTGGTTGGCTGTGGCCGTGTGTGTGCGGGCGAATACGAGCGGGCGACCGATCGGAAGAGGATACCGGTTCGGACTTAAGTCCGTTCTAATCTTAGCCGTTGGTTCGGGATCCGATGGTCGAGGGGGCTTACGAGGTAGAAGTCGTCGGCATCGGGGTACTCCGGCGAGTCAGGTAGCGGCGAAAGCGACGGCGAGGTGCTCCAGTGGTCGAGGGAGATGGGGAAGTGGTCCGGGCGACGGCGACGGTTCTCCGGAGTCGATTGGTGGCGACGGCGAGGCGAACGGTGGTCGGAGGTGGTGGCTACGGTCGATGGCGAGCTTCGGTGTGGGAGTAGCTCCGGCGAGCAATTGACGGCGTCTCGGTGAGAGAGAAAAGGGGGCTCGGGGTGAACGGATGCGGGGAAGTGTCCGGTTTATATAGGGCGCTCGAGGGGTGCGGGGAGTAATGGGGAGAGAGATCCGGCGAGGGGAGGTAACGGCCGGCGAGGTCCGGTCCGGCGCTTGCGGGGAAGGAGACGACCGTTTTGGGCAACGGTCGGTCGGCGTGGGACCCGGATGTCAGCGAGTGGGCGCGTGACCGTTACGCGCGGTCGGCCGACCGGTAATGAATGCGCGATTTAACTGCCGTGGGCCGGCCCGGTTTAAATGCAAACCGTTACTGATTTTCTAAAAAAATTCCAGAGACATTCAAATACATTTAAAGCATTCAAATCGTCTCTAAATATAGGGGTATTATATATCAAAATTAACAGAATAATAAATGCTATTTAATGAACATTTCTATTCTGTCATTTGAATACTTTAAAAAAAATTCAGAAATTGCCTAATTGTTTTTAAACCCTTTTTGCAAATATTTTCAAAATAACCCCTGGTTATTATTGTTCAAATATATCACCAATTAGACCCTGGTGTGGAGTGTCATGTTACTCCTCTCTTATTTTGAACATTTAACCAAAATTTCAAATAGGGGAAGGCAACATAGGGAAAAGTAGAAAGGGCTTTCAAAAGCTCTTTCAATTCCTTCTTTTAAACTTCCAACTCATATTTCTTAAAATTTGAGGAAGTCATATTATCCTCTCTCATGAAAATCATTGAGATGCATAAAGTTTTCTGAATTTGAAATATTTTTCAAATGAAATTCAAATTCTTTTCAAATCCCTTTTCATTTCTTTAAATGGAAGAAGTCATGTCATCTTCACTCTAGGGTTTTGTGATGAAATGAATTTGAATTCTTGGTGAGAAAAATGCAAAGTGAAAGTTTGGGAAAGTCATTTCATTTCCTCTCATTAAACTTTCAAAAGTTTCAAAAAATTTCAAATTGCGCTCACTTTCAATCATTCAAGCAAACAAACAATCATTCTATAATTATTATAACATTCCAAAATTTGGGATGTTACACTCTCACATGACCAATCTTTGGATAAAACCTTGAATACCACCTTGGTCACCATATAAACTCCTTGAAACCAACAGATGGACTTCAAGAAGTACCTACGGACAAATCTTTCGAATATAACTCAAGAAAACCATTAGTTCATAGGGATTGTCATCAATTACCAAAACCACACATGGATGAATGTGCTCTTACATATAGGCGTACCTGGCCTTTGAAGTTTGTTGAAGTGGCTTCCTTTAGGGGCTACTTTTGGGTTTCTTCCACTTGCCTGTTGTGGTTCATTTGATGTTTGGGTAATCACCTCTCTCCCTTGCTAACATATATATTGGTGTCCCTCTATTGCCTACTCCAATTGTGCAGAGCATTATTTAGGTGTGCAATATTTGGCTCCATGTGAGTTTTCATCCTTTCATAATCAATTATTTATTGGTGGTTCTTCTATCCTAGGTGAATTGCACCTCTCATGAATAGTAAACTCCAAAAAAACTAAAAAAATTGACACCACATATACTGAAATTTTTTAGGTGCTTGCAAAATTCCATCCAGAAATAACATTCGAGGAGATCTACACACACAAAAAATGAGTGCTAAAAGTTTTGAGTACTTTTGACAACAGATAATGTTTTTCTTGTGTGGAGCTCCTCGGATATTTTCTCTAGACGAAATTTTGGCAGCGCCTAACACATTTGGGCATATTATATGTCAAAAAATTATTTGGATATTATTTACTTGATACAAAATTACTAATTATCTTGGTGTAGTACACTCGCGTGTAGCCACAACTTTCTCTAGTAAACATATAGCACAAGTGGACAACTGATATTCATAAGAAGGTGCTTTGGAGTACATGACATGTTTTATGGCATGCAGATGATGAGGTCTCGCATTGGAAGCTAGCCAGGTTGTCTGGTTATATACAATATGGAGATAGAAACTTTAGGATCATAGGGTGTTGTGTCTTGGAGATTTCTTGGTAGTCATGCCTTGTTCAAGTCCTTATGGAGCCCAAACCCTCGTGGTTAACGGGATCGCTTCTATAAGATCAAGCCTTTTTCTCTAATACATCAACATATAAAGCTTCGACAAATGCAGATATGCTACTACTACTACTAACAAGGCTATTGTTTTTATGTGAATATTTCAACTTCATAATAGAATAGGTGACAGGGAAATGAATTGCATGGCATCATCACCGCCTGAGTGATATCTTGGCTAGCAGTTATTGTAGGCAATGTAGACAACAATGGGTGCTTATGATTCTTGTGGTAAAATGCTTCTGGGATACAAATAATGAGAGGATAGAGTACATGAATGAAATATGCACTGTTTTCATTTGATTAATTTTGTTTTAAATATGCATGTATGCTCATAACACACATACAAATATTCAGGGATAATCATTTTCTCAAACAAATAAGCTTCATTATTTTGTGGAGCATATCCAAGACATTACATAGATACCAACAAACATATGACACAAGGATTGAGGATTGGATATCCACCCTGCTCGAAACATACATCGTACTTTGAATGAAAAATACAAACATGGTATGCTAATGCATACTAGCCTGACATAAACTGACGGCAACGACGATCCATCATGCTGTAAGAAACTACGCAAACACATGTGTTTCCCTCAATTTTCTCACGCCGATGCTAGTTTTGTTGTAGATAAGCTGCACCTCAAGCCTGCATAAAAATAAGGGAAACGATGTGCAGTGTCATGTTATGCATATACACACATAAAAGCTTTGCTACTTGACCTATGAACATGTAATTCATTAAACAAGCATGTATTTTATTTAGATTAAACATGGCGATGCATAGGAAAATAAAACTTGATTCAATGCATTTTCACTTGCATGTGCATAAATTTCTTAATTTAATGCGGTAAGATACTCTCCCTATTTGTTTCCCTTTCAAAGAAATATAACGTAAAATTTTGGATATAACCTATTTGAGAATTATACTTACAGCTTGTGAAATATCTCTTGTGAAGCGTACACGAATGTTGAGTTCTTTAATACCATCTTCCCCAGTAGAGGCTGGGTGATTTTTGAAATTGATTATACCTTGTGCCATAAGAAATTGACCAGTTCCACCAACAATGGACCACTGGCCACTTTCCAAAGCTGCAGTTAAACCAATGACCTGAAGGGTTGACCCTGCAAAGTTGTTTCATGTGCAAAATAAAAAGTCACTCCATATGGTCAAATACATAACTAGAGTAATATGTGTCTATGCATGAGTAAATGATGTAAAATCTTTAGCTACAAAAATAAGGCAATTTTTGCTACCAAAAATAGTCACAAATATTATTGAGATATAAAAAAGAGAGAAATATATTACCTTGCTCAAACACTATGTTATGAGTAGTGTACCACCTGTTAGCCTTAGTGAAACCAGCCTGGACATGCACACCTTGCGCACGTGCAACAACTATATCTTTGGAATTTGTTGTCTCGGTAAGAGTCCAATCATGGTCCAACGTCGTCCCAAACCCAAAAGGAAAACTTGTAGGGGTCACCAAGTATTCTTCATTGTGGTTTGGGAGGTTTGGTCCAACGATGAATTGGTGCAAGAACAAGTGCAAGTTAACCTCGGTTAGACAAGGGAATCCACATGTCTGAAGAGGTGCCATATCATAGGGGGTAGAAATGGCCAAGATTTGTGGTAGCACTATGAGTAGGCCAACAAAGACTCGAAATGGACTAACCATGGCCATAATTGTTTGCAACAAGGGGAAGGAGAACTCAATGAGCTAGTAGGATGGTGTGGAAGTTGTATCTTCCTGTGTTTTGTGAGACAATAAGAGGATAGAGGGGTCATATATATAGAAGGATTGGAGTGCAAGTGCTAACCTAGGGCAGTTTTATTTGAGAATTTTAGTTTGGTGGTGGCTTTCCAACACCCTGTCCAACTTGGGCTTGAAATGGGACCAAGGGATGCAAGGAATAATATTGCCATGTTTAGCTTATCTATAAAAAGTTTGATCTGAATAGAGATGGCTCACAGGTATAGTAGCAAAGTTCATTTTAATTTCTACAGAAATGATACATCTACCGTCGCAATTACATAGAATATGTTTAAAATTTCAAGTTCAAACTCATATTTGATTAAGAGCAACAAAAAGTATATGCCTTTTAGAAGTTGAATCCCTAGAACAACGAAAAGTTTACCTATTTTATTTGTTCATGATGTTTCATGTGCTAGTCATGTTGGTAGATAGGAAGTTTTTCTTGTAGTCTTTTGACCTTTGGGGCTTTGTAACAAAATGACGTCTTTTATGCTAATACTAAAAATGTTGCTAATAATCTTTATTTTATATGTTCAGTTGAGAATTTGATGTCCTCCTACAACTTGCGGATATGTTTAGTGATTTATATTAAACTTAATCTATTGTTTATTTTAAACACTTAACATGTCATTACGAATAAACGACAATATCGTACATGCAAGTTAAAGATTTTCTTAACATGTGATCAACTTGCACTAATGTTGGCTTTTGTGTATATCTTGTTATGTGTATCTTATCGTTATAATAGTTTGATGTAGTATTCCGTAAAGTTAAGCACAAATAAAGTTGACTAAATACTGATTAGCTTATGGTTATATGGATTCGTGGCAGATCGTACAATGAACTAACCAGCAACATTTTCTACAGAACAGAAGAAGTTGGAACATATGCTTAGGGCAGTACATTCACAACAATTTAGGTGTGTGTGCCACCGACGAGCATTTGAAAAACATGATATGTATAACAATTTTGTGCATCTATAGATAATGTACAAAGTGCGGTTGCATTTTATTGACTCCGAAAATCACATCAAGGAGATACAACAACATATTGTCCATAGCTAGCCTCTATGTAATTAGAAGCATGCAATCCCAAGAAAATTTGTTCAAGTCGTAAAAATCATAAATGGATAGTGCCGCAAAAAGAAAACAACCTAAGGTGATCTGAAGACTAAACCCACCGCCCATGTGGGGTAGCACCTCCTTGGCTGCTCACACCAACTGGGTGCTTAACAATCGTCCATTTTATATCCATTTGATGTACTTAATAGTTGTTCATTTTAACATAGACAGCAGCATATATAATAAAGACAACTTTGTCCATATAAATAAGAGCTAGTTGTTTGGCCAACGGACAACTAAAAACATGCAAGGTCACTCGACATCTACTAATGCTAACAAAGATATAGGTTCATTTTGACTAGTTTCTTAGGTCTAATATTAAGCCAACTTATATTTTTTTAAGTTAGCTAGTTGGTGTATACACACAGAAGCCTCTTAATGCATCTCTATTGGGCGTGTTTTGAATCCAACAAGATGAACCAATTATTCCCCCGCAAGGGTGACTGCATAATTCCATAAGTTCCGTCAAGGAACTGGAAAGGATTACTCAGGTTAAGCCACTTTTATATGATATCGTTTAATTGACCAGAATGACATTGGACTTTGTCTTCTTAAATACGCAATTATTAGTACACGCAACTCAGTCAAGTTTTTCTACAATGACTAGGAAATTGTTTTTCTAATCAGTAATCATTTTTTTACAAAAGTTGGGCAGATAGTTTGTTTTGAGGTATGGACAGACTCGAGGGGAGAGCAGGTACCGTTCTCCGGCTTCATAAGGCCATCGAGCCCCACGTTGAGGAGGCAAAGAATACATCGCGGTCAGAGGCAAATGAGAGGTTCGTGTGCACAGCGAGCGCCAAGCAGCAATGCAGCACCAGGAAAGGCCCCAATGGGGCAGAGGTGGTGCTCCATATCATCTTGGCAGTGGGCTCATCGGTCTAATAGAAACGGGAAAACCTAACAAATGGTACAAAAAGTGTCACAAATAATTCATGTTAGGGGTAAAATATGCCATTTATTTCTGTCATAAATACAAAATTTGGGTTAAAAACTAGATCTTCTTTTGTAGTTTGACGAACACAAACACTTGATGTTCACTGACGTGTGTCTAGTACGGTAACAATGACATTGTTAAACTGCCTTTTGTATATAGTTCATATATGATTCATGCTAGTTGCTCGTAAAAGAACTTCATGAGAGGATGCATTTGTATGCCATTTCGCTGTTGTATTAATTTGTGCAGTGCATGTGATAATTTGTGTTCCAGCTAAGATTTGAGCACTTCACATGTCATCACCACATGCATGATGCATGTACCCACGACCTCGGTGATTAGAGCTGGCGAAGGGTGATGAACATGAAACACCACTAATGTTGTCTACTGTTATCGATCCAGATTTCCATACACTTATAGTAACCGCCATGTGATGCGGCAGGAGCTGACATCAAAGTTTTTGTGTGAGACCGTTTATGTAAAAGTATTGGGTGCTTCCAGCCTTGGGGTGCTCACGGTGCTCCAATGTAAAAACAACATTTTTAAATGTTTCAAAAACTTTCGGGAAAAAATGTGAATGTTCACAAGGAATGTCATTATAACCCCTAAACATTCCAGGTCCAAACTCAAAATGCACATTGAGAAGCAAAAACCACAAATCCAGATGTGAATAGTGTCAATGTTGCTTTTGCCTTTTTTACACTGCTCATGCTAGATTTCACATTCTTGTTTTTCACTGTGCCTTTTGAGTTTGGGCCTGAATTTTGTAGGGGTTGTAGTCATATTCATTGTGAGCATTCATATTTTTTTTCCAGATTTTTTTGAAACATGGGGGAAAAGAAGGAACAATCCTGCAGACGAGACCTTTGTTACCCAGAATATTTGCCCGCAAAAGAAAAAATGAAAATCTGAATATTTTACAACATCCTATTTCAACCAGGAAGGCAGCCATATATGCATCTTCTAGGAAACATGGGGAAAAAGAAGGAACAAGTTGCTCTGTACAACATTTGGATCAGATATGTGTGTGTGTGTGTGTGTGTGTGTGTGTGTGTGTGTGTGTGTGTGTGTGTGTGTGTGTGTGTGTGTGTGTGTGTTCATGCTTACCAAACTACTAGTTGGTCGTCGTGTCTCCTGCAGCTATACATCTCTGCGCTCTTCATGATTTTTACAATGGAGGAACAACTCATTTACAATGTAATGGTATGTGGATCATGTTCAACAAGTGTGGGCCCCGTCACGCCACAAAATTTCTTTGCTTGTTAGTTAGTCTTCTAATTTACAGACTCATGGTCATGGGTTCGCTCGCATCTGCCGTCTCCACTTCCTATATGATTCTTCTCCTTTGCTCCGAGCAACTTAACTGAGAAATAATCTGAAACAGATGGATGGCAATAAATCGCAAGATGACCGAACCTGGACGAATCGTTAATTAAGATGAAAAAAGAAGTATCATCTACCTTCGAACATTGTCTCGGGAGAGAAGAACCATGCTAGTCCAAGGACACATCACTCACAAGAATCCTATGCAGACCAAGCACATCAGCTTGGTTAAAGCTTCGACAGCCGTAGTGGCAAATAGTCTGGCTGCTGCACAGAACAAGAAAGGTCCAGTGCTTCACTATTGAGCAGTACAACAAGAACCCTAGTATGCACTCTTGATTTACAGAAATTGAATGTAAATAAAATTAAACACATCTAATATATGTTAGGCAACAGATTTGAAGCTTAATACAAATGCTATCTTTTACATCTCTGTTAGTTTCGAAGTGTCATGTCAGCTACTTATGCTGATCCTACAAGATTAACACAAACAAAATGTTACTGTGATGCAAACTCATAATTTGGCATCATTGTGATGTGCCTGTGGGATCAAGTATTTTTGTTGAGTAGATATTTGATGTGGTGCCTTAAAAGGCACCAGTGTCAAACTGAGCCTAAATCATTTTCTCGAAGGAAAAAATTCATCCTGAATCTGCTCAGTGAGGGAATCTTATTAAGTTCTCAATGTTTAGAAGAAATGTCAACGATTATCTCATAGATGATAGAACGATACAAACACTGTCAACAAAATTATCAGCGCATAGATATCGCTGAGCTACATACCATACAATCAGTAGTCTACCGCACTTGATTCTTGTCAGAACCTGCAGAAGATTTTGAAAGGTAAATAGACAAATAAGAATCCAAGATAAGATCAATATTGTGATGATCGTGTTTATTCAGTCAACCGGGAGAATCAGGGACTTGCTGCATATGCTTGACTTTGGTGGAAGCCAATTCCCTGTTTTCTTTGATTTTGGCTCCTTCATGTGCCATATTCTCTGTGTTCTTTCACTTCTAACTGAATGTGTGCTGGATTCTCCCACCAAACTTACTCTCTTTTGTATATTTTCATGATATATGGCTGGCAGAGAAAGTTTCAACGGGGGTACAGTTTCAACCTGAAAAGACTTCTGACCTTTCTGGAGATTACTCAGTATTTCAAACTGCAAAAGGAAAAATCATGTCAAAAACTTTAGCAAGTAGTACTATATAAGTACAGAGTATAGGGCCAGATCCATTTTATCACCATTGAGAAACTAGAAATTAACTTAGATTTGTTGTTAACTAAATTTAAAGTATTAGAGTGGACACTAAGTTCTATATCACTGACCAAAGACCAATATTAATGCATGGACATGTGTAGGGAAATAACAATTTGGCATCATTGCGATGTGCCTGTCGGATCAAGTATATTTGTTGAGTAGATATTTGATCTGCTGCCTCAAAAGGCACCAGTGTCAAACTGAGCCTAAATCATTTTCTCGAAGGGAAAAATTAAGCCTGATCTGCTCAATGAGGGAATCTTATTAAGTTCTCAACGTTTAGAAAAAATGACAATGATCATCTCACAGATGATAGAACCATACAAACAATATCAACCAAATTACCAGCACATAAATATCAATGAGTAAGTTTTGTTTTATAGTGACAAGGAATTTTTCTTTTCTTAATTTGTAAGCTCAATTAAGCCTTCTTATCAGTGACTGAGATGACATGGTCTCTTAATTTACAAGCTGCGGTCCAAAAGTTCCATCAACCAACTGGGAAAGTATAAGCTCGATGGAGCCAGGCTTTGTGTCCCAACTATATAATCTGAGGTCGTTCAGAATCAAAATAGAATAAGGTTGGCAGATCAAGATTTTGGCCCAGCCTAGAATGATCCTGCAGTGCTGAAAAGGCTCCTCTGACAATATGAGACCTTTGATACCCAGAATAATTACCCGGAAAAGAAAAAAAATCTAAATAAATCTGAATATTACCTTTGTAACTTAATATAAGGCATTTTTGACTATGTCATAGTGTCACAAAACGTCTTATATTTTGATATAACGGGAGTATTTTACAACATCCTATTTTGACCAGGAAGGCAGCCATATATGCATCTTGTAGGAAACATCGGGGGAAAAGAAGGAACAAGTCACTCTGTACATCATTTGGATCAGATATATGTTCATGCTTACTAAACTATCAGTTGGTCGTCGTGTCTTCGGCAGGCGGAAGCTATACATCTCTGCGCTCTTCATGGTTTTTACAATGAAGGAACAAGTCATTTACAGTGAAATGGTGTGTTGACCATGTTCAACAAATTTGGGGCCCATCCTGCCTAAAAATTAGTTTCCTTGTAAGTCAGTCTTCTAATTTATAGACTCATGGTCATGAGTTCGCTCGTATCTATTGTCTCCCCTTCCTATATGATTCTTCTCCAAGAAACTTAACTGAGAAATAATCTGAAACAGATGGACCACAATAAATTGCATGATGAACAAACCTAGGCGAATCGTTGAGATGAAAAAAGAAGTATCCTCTACCTTCGAACATTGTCTCGGGAGAGAAGAACCACTTCACTCAGGAGAATCCTATGCAGCTCGAGCACATCTGATTGGTTGACGCTTCGACGACCATAGTGGCAAATAGTCTGGCTGCTATACAGAACAAGAAAGGTGCAGTGCGTCACTATTGGGGAGTACGGCAAGAACCTCAGTATCCACTTGTGATTTACATAAACTGAATGTAAATAAAAGTAAACACATCTTGATGTTTGGTAACAGAGCTTAAAACAAAGCTTTCTTTTTCATTCTCCGTTAGTTTCGAAGTGTCATGTCAGCTACTTCTGCTTATTGTACAAGTTTATAATGCATCGTTGTGATGTGCTTGTGGGACCAGGTATTTTTTGTTGTTGACCAGATGACTGATATGCTGCCTCCAAAAGGAACCAGTGTCAAATCGAGTCTAAATCATTTTATCCATGTGATTTTTCATCCTTCCATAATCAATTATTTATTGGTGGTTCTTCTATCCTAGGTGAATTGCACCCTCTCATGAATAGTAAACTCCAAAAAAACATAAAATTTTGTAACACCACATATACTGAAACTTTTTAGATGCTTGCAAAATTCCAACCAGAAATAACATTCGAGGAGCTCTAGCCACAAAAAAAAACAGTGCTAAAAGTTTTGAGCACTTTTGACAACACATAATGTTTTTTCTTGTGTAGAGCTCCTCGGATGTTTTCTCTAGACGTAATTTTGGCAGCACCTAACACATTTGAGCATATTTTATGTCAAAAAAATTGGATATTATTTATTTGTTACAAATTTACTATTTATCTTGGTGTAGTACACCCAAGCGTAGGCACAACTTTGTCTAGTAAGCATGTAGCACAAGTGAACAACTGATATTCATAAGAAGGTGCTTTGAAGTACATGACATGTTTTAAGGCGTGTAGATGATGAGGTATCCTGTGGGAAGCTAGCCAGGTTCTCTGGTTATATCCAATATGGAATAGCAACTTTAGGATCATACGGTGTTGTGTCTTTGATATTTCTTGGTAGCCATGCCTTGTCGAGTCCCTATGGAGCCCAAACCCTTTTGGTCAACTGAATCACTTCTATAACATCAAACTTTTATTTATTCTAATACATCAACATCTAAATTTCTTCAAGACATGTAGACATGCTACTACTACAACAAGGATATTTTTTATATGTGAATATTTCCACTTCATAATAGAATAGGTGAGAAATGAATTGCATGGCGTCGTGGCAAGGGTGATATGTTGGATAGCAGTTACTGTAGGCAATGTAGACAACAAATGGGTGCTTATTATTCTTGTGGTCAATTGCTTCTAGGATATAAAGAACGAGAGGATAGAGTACATGAATGAAAATGAAATATGCATTGTGTTCATTCAATTTATTCTGCTTGAAATATGCATGTATGCTCATAACACACATAAAAAATATTCAGGCATAATCATTTTCTCAAACAAACAAGCTTCATTATTTTGTGGAGCATATCCAAGACATTACATAGATACCAACAAACAGATGAGACAAGGATTGAGGATTGGATAACCACCATGCTCGAAACACACATCATATTTTGAATGAAAAATACTAACATGGTATGCTAATGCATACTAGCCTGACATAAACTGATGGCAACGACGAGCCATCATGCTGCAAGAAACTACGCAAACACATGTGTTTTCCTCAAATTTCTCACGCCAAAGCTAGTTTTGCAGTAGAGAAGCTGCACCTCAAGCCTGCATAAAAATAAGGGAAATGATGGGTAGTGTCATGTCATGCATAGATACATAAATCTTTGCTACTTGATCTATGAACAGGTAAACATGCATTTTTTTTAGATTAAACATGGTGATGCATTGGAAAATAAAACTTGATTTAATGCATTTTAACTTGCATGTGCATAAATTTCTTAATTTAATGCATTAGGATAGTCTCCATATTTGTTTCCGTTCAAAGAAATATAATGTAGCAATTTGGATATAACCTATTTAAGAATTATACTTACAGCTTGCGAAATATCTCTTGTGAAGCGTACACGAATGTTGAGTTCTTTAATACCATCTTCCCCAGTAGAGGCCGGGTGATTTTTGAAATTGATTATACCTTGTGCCATAAGAAATTGACCAGTTCCACCAACAATGGACCACTGGCCACTTTCCAAAGCTGCAGTTAAACCAATGACCTGAAGGGTTGACCCTGCAAAGCTGTTTCATGTGCAAAATAAAAAGTTACTCCATATGGTCAAATACATAAATATAGTAATATGTGTCTATGCACGAGTAAATAAATTATGTAAAAAAATTATCTACAAAAATAAGGCAATTGTTGCTGCCAAAAATAGTCACAAAATATTATTGATATATAAAAAAATAAAGAAATATATTACCTTCCTTGCTCAAACACTATGTTATGAGTAGTGTACCACCTGTTAGCCTTAGTGAAACCAGCCTGGACATGCACACCTTGTGCACGTGCAACAACTATATCTTTGGAATTTGTTGTCTCAGTAAGAGTCCAATCATGGACCAATGTCGTCCCAAACCCAAAAGGAAAACTTGTAGGGGTCACCAAGTATTCTTCATTGTGGTTTGGGAGGTTTGGTCCAACAACGAATTGGTGCAAGAACAAGTGCAGCTTAACCTCGGTTAGACAAGGGAATCCACATGTATGAAGAGGTGCCATCTCATAGGGGCTAGAAATGGCTAGGATTTGTGGTAGCACTATGAGTAGGCCAACAAAGACTCCAAATGGACTGACCATGGCCATAATTGTTTGCAACAAGGGGAAGGAGAACTCAATGAGCTAGTAGGATGGTGTGGAAGTAGTATCTTCCTGTGTTTTGTGAGAGAATAAGAGGACGGAGGGGTCATATATATAGAAGGATTGGAGTGCAAGTGCTCACCTAGGGCGGTTTTATTTAAGAATTTTAGTTTGGTGCTGGCTTTCCAACACCCTATCTAACTTGGGCTTGCAGTGGAACCAAGGGATGCAAGGAATAATATTTCCATGTTTAGCTTATCTATAAAAAGTTGGATCTGAATAGAGATGGGTTACAAGTATAGTAGCAAAGTTCATTTTAATTTCTAGAGAATTGATACATCTACCGTCAGAATTACACGGAATATGTTTAACATTTCAAGTTCAAACTCATCTTAGATTAAGAGGAACAAAAAGTATATGCCTTTTAGAAGTTGAATCCCTAGAACTACTATTTTCGTGATGTTTCATGTGCTAGTCATGCTGGTTGCTAGGAAGTTTTTTTGTAATCTCTTGACCTTTGGGGCTTTGTAATAAAATGATGTATTTTATGCTAATACTAAAAATGTTGCTAATTTATATGTTCAGTTGAGAATTTGGTGTCCTCCGACAACTTGCGGATATGTTTAGTGATTTATATTAAACTTAATATATTGCTTATTTTAAACATTTAACATGTCCTTATGAATAAAAGACAATATCGTACATGCAAGTTAAAGATATTCTTAACATGTGATCAACTTGCACTAATGTTGGCTTTTGTGTATATCTTGTTATGTGTATCTTACCATTATAATAGTTTGAGCTAGCATGCCATAAAGTTAATAACAAATAAAGTTTGACTAAATACTGATTAGCTTATGGTTATATGGATTCGTGGCCGATCAAACAATGAACTAACCGGCAAAATTTTCTACAGAACAGTAGAAGTTGGAACATATGCTTAGGGAAGTACATCCGCAACAATTTAGGTGTGTGTGTGCCACCGATGAGTATTTAAAAATGTGATACTTATATCAATTTTGTAGATCTATAGATAATGTACAAAGTGTGATTGCATTTTATTGACCGTGAAAGTCACATCAAGGAGATACAACAACATATTGTCCATAGGTAGCCTCTACGTAATTGGAAGCATTTAACCCAACAAAAATAGTTCAAGTCGTAAAAATCATAAATGGATAATGCTGCAAAAATAAAACAACCTAAGGTGATCTGAAGACTAAACCCACCACCCATGTGGGGTAACACCTCCTTGGCTGCTCACACCAACTGGGTGCTTAACAATCGTCCATTTGATGTACTTAATCGTTGTTCATTTTAACCAAGAGAGCAGCATATATCATAAAGACAACTTCCTCCATATAAATAAGAGCTAGTTGTTTGGCCAATGGACAACTAAAAAAAATGCAAGGTCACTCGTCTACTAATGCTAAAAAAGATATGGGTTCATTTTTACTAGCTTCTTAGGTCTCTCTCTCTCTCTCTCTCTATATATATATATATACATATATATATGTATATACATATATATATGTATATACATATATATATACATATATAAGTTAGCTAGTTGGTGTATACACCCAGAAACCTCTGCATGCATCGGCGATTGGGCGTGTTTTGAATCCAACAAGATGAACCAATTATTCCCCCGCAAGGGTGACTGCATGTATAGTAACCACCACCGCTATCATCTATATATTCAATAGCACCCTATAGCGTGTTTACCGTAATAGTCAGAAAAATTACTGACACATAACGTGGTTTTTCAAATATGCTATAGCGACGCTAAAATCCTGAAATAGCGCGCTATTTTTTCGTTGGTCTATTGTCATCTATCCAGATTTTCATGCACGTATAATAACCCACATGATGCGGCCAAAATTGAAAGAAAGAAAAAAGCAAACAACCCTTAATACTTCGGCCTAGATTTTGTTTATCTTAATGTACTAGCAAATCTCACTTTTTTTAGCAGAGCACCATCGCAGATGCTCACATATACTCACTCCTATTAATGCACGCACGCACACTCTATCCCTAGGAGTGCCTTCGAGATACTGAGCAGACCAAACATCTTGAGATTGACCAAGGATTCTCATAGTTGGCATGAACGTCTCCTCCCACTGAACGAACATTCCCCAAAAGTCTGAATTTAATCTAGGAACATGCGAGTACCATTCCCAAGTCTAGGACTTGAACCTTGATGAGCTGAGCACTAGTGCCAAGTCTAGAACTTAAAACTTGATGGGTTGGTTCCATCACAAGAAACCTAACCATCTGAGCTACACTCAGTTCACAGTACAAACTTATTTAAGCCTATATAATTCATACATGGACTCTACATAATTAGATGCTCAAGAAAACAACAGTCCAACCATAAAAAGTATAAACTGACATAGTGCAACAAATCGAAAATAGCCTAGCGTGCTGGAGGGTCGATTCAAAGACTAAACCGCCACCCATGTGTGATAAAACCTACTTGTTGCTTGGTCCAACTGGGTACTCAACAATTGTCCATTGTATCGATTTGATGTTCGTAACAAATGTCCATTATAACCAAGAGGGCAGCATATATCATAAAGACAAGCTGGTCTCTATAAATAAGAGCTAGTTATTTCGCCAACGGATGACTACAAAAAAGCAAGATGACTCGGCATCCACTGATGCTAACAAAAGATATGTATTAATTTTGACTAGCTTATTAGATTTGTTCGTCAGATCTAAGCTTAACATGTATTTGTCAAGTTAGAAATTCGTCGTACGTATATGGAAGCCTCAGGTACATTGGTACCGGGCTCGGTTTGCATCCAACAAGACGACACAGTTAGATTCTGGCAAGCTGGCTGCACGTATATAGTAACCACAAGTATTGTCGTCTACTTTCATCGATCCGTATTTCCATGCATCGTGTACTAACCAACATGATGCAACTGAAACTGACATATAGAATATAAAACAGACATACACTGGTCAAGCTTTTCTCTGTTCTTAGTTTATTAGTACAAGCTCGATTAAGTCTTCTTGTGACCTTTTTTCTTGGTTATAAACTCAATTAAGCTTTCTTATAGTGACCTAGTCTTTGTCTTAATATCTACACATATAAGGTCATCTCTAACTGATATTTATCCGGCCATAAGGAAGTGAATCTGAGTTTTTTCTCCTCTAAGTCCCACGGTTAGTGGAGTAAATATTTCACGTTATCCCTATTCCACGGAGTATATTTACTCCCGTTCGTGGCGGCTAAGTAAAAATATCCACTCATCTCTTCCTCTTCTTTGTCTCCTCTTCTCCCTCTTGCCCTGAAATGGGAGTGTCCCCCGCCCCGATTTGCCGCCCCTCTCCTCCAAATGGCCAGACACAGTGGCCGAAGGACCCTGCCGCCGATCCGCAGCGCGCCGCCACACCCGCGGGTCGTCGTCCGCCGACGCATCATAGAGTCGTCGTAACTCTGTCGATCCACCCGCCCCCACTTGATTTTGGGATTTCCCGGAGCTCCCTCGGCCACGGCTGCCGGCAAGGACCTACCACGGCGTCCGGTAGGGCTCATGGGGGACGTTGGTGGCGAAAATCATAGACCGGGAGACGCACCAACGGCAGTCGCTCGGGTCGTACCACACGGTCGAGGTTGGTACCACGGCACCGCCGGCGGCAGCACCCGGAACTCGTGGAGGGGGAGCGGGCGATCTTCACCAACTCCGTTGGAAAGGTTATAGTCATCTTCAATGACGAGGAGGAAGGCGGCAAGGAGTGCAACAAGAACAAGGGTTAAGAGGGCAGCGAGGAGGAGGAGATCGACCTCGAGGAGTGGCGGAGCATCTTCCCCAGCGACGATGACGGTGGCATCATGCCGGATTCGGCTCTCCCATATGGCCTGATGAGGAATGATTTGCTCGACCTCACTTTTGGTCGATATCCCTAGTCCACGAGTGTATTTGAAGTTTAAACTTATGTTTACTGTTTGGTTGTCACGACTATGTTAAACTTATGTTTCAATTTATACAATTTTTTGTTGAAACGAGGTTGAATTCATACAAAATTATGTTTTAATCTACTAGCTTTAGGGGATATGCTAGAACCAACCAAAATTTAGTCGAATATACATACTCCACTAAGGTTTACTAGGCCGGATACTCCGCTATTTTTTAGGGGGTCGGTTAGAAATGTCATAACACATATAATTCAACCCAAATGCTAAATGCCACACGTGTGAAATAACATTGCCCTGACGTTTTTACAACTAAAATCGCCATATGAAAAAACCCAACAAAAACTGAAACTTGTCATCCAAACAAAAAGTTTCCATAATTCACAACTAAAGTTGCCATCCTCGGGTAACTAAAGTTATCATAAAAAACGTCAGAGCGGAATTGCTTCGTATGATACTTATCAGGGTCCTAACTCTAAGAGTTCCATCAAACAACTGAAAAAGGATTATTAATCAAGGCAGTTTTATCTAAGGTTATTTATGTAACCACGTTATTGCTGGACTTTTGTCTTCTCAAAAATTTATTAGTATACGCAACACAGTTAATCTTTTCCTCGATTACTAAAAAATTGTCTTTTTTATGTTAAGAGCTAAGGGTATCTCAAAAGCGGGCCCTTAAAGTGTATGCATATGTCCGCATTGCTTTTGCCATCCAACAGGGCAGGTCTCTTAAATGTCCATGGATCAATCTACGTGTCTTTTTTTCTTTTTTTCATTATACTGAAAGGAAATATGTCGGAGATTTGCAGGAGACTGGGCATCCTCATGTCCAACCAAAACCAACCATGTTCCCCCTCTCTTCTCCCTCTTCTCCAGCAGCTCCCACACACGCATGGCTAGCCAAAAACAACCAGATCTCTCTCTCTCTCTTCTCTCTCTCTCCAACTTGACATTTGCAGTAGCCGTTTTAGGACTTGCGTTGGAGATGCCCTAGGTTAGTACTCCCTCTGTAACTTAATATAAGACATTTTTCACATTGTCAAGTTACGGAGGGAGTACTACTTTCTTACATGCGCTAGACAAACGGTCTAATTGATGTGAGGGATAGACAGATGTTGGTGCGGGGGTGTTGAGTTCCACGAGCCCACTGCGAGAAGGCTACGAGCACATCGCACTAGGAGGCAACGGAGAGGTTGGGGTGCATGGCAGTGGTGATACAGCGACAGGAAGTGCCCCTAGGGATCATGGGGCCGAGGTGGCATGACATGTCTTCTTTAAAGGGCATTGTCGGCCTGTTAGGAAGAAGGGAAACCTAACAAAGGTGAAAGGTGTCACAGATGGGATAAACAAGTTCAAGATAACATGTGGCATGGTTGTACTTTTCTGCCATAAATACCAAACTTAGGATAAAGTAGAATATTCTTCTATACAATTTCAAAAATAGGAACACTTATTGTTTACTAACATGTGTCTGATATGGTATTGATAAGATTATTTAAACTACCTTCCATATATAGTTCAAGTATGATTCATGGTAATGGTTATAGGAATTCATGACATGATGCATTTGGCTCTCAGTGTGCTGTTGCATGAATTAGTACCATCCATGTGATAATTTGCGTTCTAGCTAAGATTTGAACACTCACATGTGACCAACACCGCTGGTGAATGGCGATAAACATGACGATCAACTTGCGCATGTAAAGTAATCAATGGTGATGTCGTCTGCTGTCATCGATCTAGCGTGACCAACATGATGCGGCTGAAACTGACATCAAAGATTAAAAAAAACAGTCCTTCCGACACTGACCTGGATTTTCTTTTACCTTTTCTTAATTTTATTTGTACAAGCACGATTAAGCCTTCTCACGGTGATGCAGACTTTGCTTTTCTTAATTTTATAAAATCAATTAAGCCAACTTACAATGACCTAGAGCTTGTCTTTATTAATTCATGTAGAACATAAATAAACCAAGAGCTCCCTCAAAGCACAACACCCGAGGACCGATTTGAAGAATAAACCACCACCCATATGCGGTAACACCTGATATGGCTGCTCGCCCCAGGTACTTAACAATCATCCATTATATACATTTGATGCCGTTAACACTTGTCCATTATCATAGAAGACAAGTTGCTCCATATGAATAAGAGAGCTAGTTAATTATTTGGCCAATGGGGCGGCTACAAAAAATGCACGATCACTTGGCATCTAATAATTCAAACAAAAGACTAGCTACTTAGGTCAATTCTTCAATTTTAAGCTAACTTGAATTATTTTTCAAGTTAGATAGTTGTTGTACATACATGGAAGTCTCAGATACATCGGTACTGGGCTGGGTTTGCATCCAAGAAATTGACACAATTATATTCCCTCAATGGTGGCTGCATGTATAATTGCCACCAGTGTTGTCACCATCTACAATTATATTCCTAATCTGTATGATAAAGAAAGAATGAAAGAATTCTTCATGCAATGGCCTATATTTTCTCTTTTTTAATTTAGTATTTTTAGTACAAGTTTATTGGAGCCGGTAAAAAAAACTCTCCTCGCGTCCCTCTCGCGAGCGACCGAGGGGACGCGTACGCCGTCGCCGGCCTCTAGGCCTCCTCCTCCCCTCCTTCCCCCCACCGCCATCGGCCTACCCCACCAGGCAAAGTCCGGTGGGTGCTGGTGGCGTGGTGGAGATGGGCACGGGAGGCATCCCTGCGTGGAGGCTCGGTGCTGGACTGGGTCGGTGTGGCACCTAGGCAACTCGTCGGCGCCTGGGCTCCCTTGGTGGTGGAGTGGGTTGTGCATGTGGCGTGGGAGGGCTGGAGATGTGGTGTGGTGGTAGGGTGCGCTCGAGGCAATGTTGAGGGGCGGCCAAATCCAATCTGGGGTTGGGCAGCTCCTGCGGCCGCCGTTTCGTGGGTGGCGCATGCTATGGCGAGACAGGCCGACCGAATCTAATGGCTGCGAGCGATGGTGGGGGTTCGGTGTGGTGGTGCGCCTTCGTGCGGCATGGTCGGTGGTGAAGGCCACTGTGTCGGGTTGTCCAAGGCGTGGGCGGTGCGCGCTGTGGGGCGGTGCTATTCTCTGGCAACCGTGCCTAGCAACAATGCGGAGTGGTGGTGGTGGTGGTCTACCCTCTCCTTGGTCTATGACGAAGGCATGGTGGTGACCGGGGGCTCGTGCTCGGGTGGATCTGTTCGAGTCCCGAGGCGAGTCGGGGTTGAGGCTCCTAGTAGGTGAGATTGGGCTCTATCCAGGGGGTTCCTCTCCTTGCACACACAGTGGATGCTGGTGCCGGTATGGGTTTTGCCACATTGTCGGGCTGACCGGTGTCAAGGCCACATACATGGCGCCACGCGAGCATGCTGCAACAGTCGTCGATTGTCACGGGGTAGTGTCTCCCCCGTCCATAGGAACCGGCTGGAGACGCGGGTGTTGGTGCCTCCTAGAGTGGAGGTGTCGACCCAGACTCAATGGCTGATGGAGGGCTAGGACTTAAAGCACCCCCCTTTTGCACCTCCTACCATGGCGATGCATGATGACGATTGTGATAGGCAGAGTCTTGGACATGGATGTCGGGGTGGCGGCCCGGGATGGCGGTCCATTTGGCTGGCTCTTCTGCAGCATCATGGTGGCGAGGATGGCCTTTCCTCCTCGTCGCGTGGATGGCGAGAGGTGGTGCAGTGGGTGGCTCGGGCATGCTTTCTTCTCATGATTGTGGTGCCTGACGAGGATATGTACCTAGGGTAGGGTCCTAGGCCTGACCTACATACCCTACCTAAGGACACTATATTGGAGGACTTAAAGATTACAAGAGAGATTTCGATTGGATTCTTCATGATGTTCAAGTCACTCGACAGTTAGTCCACTCGACATCTTCTCCCTCCACTCAAAACTCACCTGTCACTCGAAAGACCCTGCTTTTAGTCAAAGCCAGAAGACCAGAAGCCCCTCCTGGGAGGCCAACGGGTAGGCGTTAGGTCAGTCATCATTAGTAGCAATTATGATATACATTACCAGTAACGCTCATCTTTATACCCACGACCGGACCCTTGGATGCCTCGCACTTATGAGGGGCAGCATACTCTATATAAGCCGCCCCTCTCTTCTGGAACAAGGGTTCGCAACCTCTATAACTCATACTCTCCACACAACAAAAGCTCCCGAGCACAGAGATGTCGGGCTGTTACATCCACGAGAGGGGCCTGAACTCATACATTCGTGTGTACACCCTCGCCGTAGCTAGGACTCTGCCCTTTCCTTTCGTACCCCTATCTTCTACTGTCAGACTTGTTCCCATGACAGTTGGCGCTCACCATGGGGCAGGTGTCTAAGCGACTTCCGATGAGGTTGCATTTTTTTCCCTTCGTCATGTCTTCCGGCGGTGTTTTCTCCTTGAGCCACAAGATCCGTTTTGGAGCGCTCACCTTCATCGCCGACGATTCGGCATGGCTCCAGGAGGCGCCTCTCGACATCGAGGCGCTCCAGTCCGCGGGGTTGCGCACTTCCGTGCAAGCTCCTACGGCATACTTCTGTGGCAGATGTCGACTCCGTACTCTTCGGCTCTCCCCGTTGTTCGCCGTCGCAAGCGGTCCGGCCGCTCATGGCTCTAGCGATGGATGAGGCATGCGGCGTCCCGCCAAGTTTCATCTCCGCAGATTGCGGCGATCGAACCCACTGAGTCACTTCACGGCATGTTCGAGTCGGACTCCGATCAATCTCATGTTCCCTCCGAGTGCGAGAGTTGCGATCCTACAGCGGAGGTTCTTATGGTTGGTTCTCACCAGAGCCCGCCGCCAGGCTTCGGCCACGGCAGGCGAGAGACTAGTGGAACGTTGAATGAGCAGCCACGCCGAGATGAGGAGGTCCTCCATACTCCTATTGTTGGTGTGACCGCTGAGCCTCAAGCCTTGGAGGCCAAGCGCATTCGGCTCGAAGAGCTCCAGAGAGAGCTCGACGAGCATGCTCACCAGCGTCCACCAGCTCCCAGTCGATGTCAGTGACAGTTGTTTCCGAGTGGTTCATAGAACAATGTCGAGGTATACCGTACTCCAGTCTTAAATGTTGCAATAGCAGCTAGGATAGCAGATTCCATTCAGCCATCACAATCAGAGGCTGGCGGAGGTTTGTTGCAGATTAGAGCATTGCTCGATGCAGCATAGCGCCAGAATTCTGTTGTTTCACAGTCGCACAATAGGATTCATAGTAATTCACCAAGAGAAGAGACTGTCCAGTCGGCACACAGTCTTGATTCGCCTTTGCGTCGCAGGGGTGGAGGTTTCCGTGAGGATCAACACAGAGATGAGGGGCGAGATCAGTTTCACCGTGATGACCACCGCCGAGTGCCCACTCCCCCGCAGGGTGGTCTGTACGTGCCCCGACACCAGGACGAAAGGCGCCCGTTCGGTGATGAGCGGAACCCAGGGTTTGATCCTCGAGACGTCCTCACTCAGAGGCGAATCGATAGAGGTAGAGCCCATAGAGATGGGTATGACAGAGATTTCCCAAGTGGCAGCACTACTGTTATTTATGGCCCCGAGTGCTTTAGCAAGGCTATCCGTTCTGCAGAGATTCTCCCCAACTTCAGATTGGCGGCTGGGATAGGCAAGTTTTCTGGCGAGTCAAAGCTAGAGACATGGTTGGATGATTACCGAGTGGCTGTTATTTACCGACTTTGGTGGTCGATCCCGTTGTGGGAGGCACTCGACTCCGCAAGGTCCTCATGGACGATGGAAGCGGTTTGAACATTCTATATGTAGATACCCTTAAAGGGATGGGAATTCCGATGTCCCGACTCAGTGAGAGCAACATGCAGTTCCACGAAGTCATCCCAGGGAAGAAGGCCAAGTCACTCAGCTAAATTGTATTGGATGTGACATTCGGGGCGGATAAAAAATCGCAAGGAGAAATTGACGTTTGAAGTCATGGAATTCCAAAGTGTGTATCATGCCATCCTTGGTTGTCCAGCTTATGCTCGTTTCATGGCCCGTCCATGTTACATGTATCTCAAACTAAAGATGCCTGGGCCCAAAGGTGTGATCACAGTCACTGGCAATCGACAGAGGGCTGAGGAGTGCCTCCAGCATGGCTCCAAAATTGCAAATCATCAGATGGCTATGGTCCAGCTAGAAGAGTACAAGAAGAGCGTTGACCCTTCTGATTTGCTGCGTGCTCAGAAGCCTGCCTCTGAGTCAGCTTTCCAGTCGGCAGGGGAAGTGAAAAAGGTGCACATCCACCCGACAGATTCGACTGCTGCCCCAACAAACATATCGTCAACACTCGACAATAAATAGGAATACGAGCTCATCCAGTTCCTCCATGAGAACTGAGACATCTTCGCATGGAAGCCTGCTGACATGCTGGGGGTTCCCAGGGAGCTGGCTGAGCACAGACTGAGAGTTAATCCAAAGGCCAAGCCGGTGAAAGAACATTTGCGTCGGTCCGCAGCAGAAAAGCGAAAAGCAATCGGCAAAGAGGTGGGTCGTCTCTTGTAGGCCAAGTTCATTCGGCAGATTTACCACTCCGAGTGGCTCTCAAATGTTGTCATGGTCCCCAAGAAGGACAAGTCACTCCGCATGTGTATTGACTTCAAGCATATCAATCGGGTCTGCCCAAAAGATCATTTCCCTCTCCCTCACATTGATCAGATTGTTCACTCGACTACGGGCTGCGAGCGTTTATCATTTCTAGATGCATACTCTCATTACCATCGGATCAATCTGTTTGGTCCGGATGAAATAAAAACAGCCTTCATCACCCCATTCTGGTGTTTTTGCTATATCACCATGCCATTTGGTTTGAAGAATGCCGGCGCTACTTTCATGCGCATGATTCAGAAGTGTTTACTCGACCGGATTCCTCGGAATGTTGAAGCATACATGGACGATATTGTTGTCAAGTCTCACAAAGGTTCCGACCTGCTGGCTGACTTGGCTGAGACTTTCGCCAATCTAAGGAGGTATGATATCAAGCTGAATCCGGCTAAGTGTACTTTCAGTGTCCCTGGAGACAAGTTACTCGGTTTTCTTGTTTCCAAACGAGGGATCGATGTCAACCCTGAGAAAATCAGTGCCATTACCCGAATGAAGAGTCACGTGCGTGTGCACGATGTTCAGAAGCTCACAAGTTGCTTGACAGCATTGAGTCGATTCATTTCTCGTCTCGGTGAGAAGGCATTGCCTTTGTATCGATTGATGAACAAATCTGACACGTTCGAGTGGGCTCCAGAAGATGAAGCAGCGTTTGTCGAGCTCAAAGCCCTGCTTTCCACCCAACCAGGGCTTGTCGCTCCGCGCAGCAAAGAGCCTTTGCTCCTATACATTGCAGCCACTAATCAGGTCGTCGGTACAGTTTTGACTGTCAAGCGGGAAGAGGAAGGCAAGTCCTATAAATTTCAACGCCCAGTCTACTACATTTCTGAAGTGTTAACTCCTTCGAAGAAAAGGTACCCGCATTACCAGAAGCTTGTCTATAGCATCTATCAGTCAGCGAAGAAGGTAGCACATTATTTTCAAGACCACTCGATTTCAGTCATCAGTGATGCTCCATTATGTGATATCCTTAACAATCAAGACGCAACTGGTCGAGTGGCTAAATGAGCGATTGAACTCCTATACTTTGACATCAAGTTCGAAGCCAAGAAAGCGATCAAGTCTCAGGCACTTGCTGATTTTATGGCCGAGTGGATTGAACAGCAGCAGCCAATCCAGATCCACTCGGCACATTGGACCATGTTCTTTGATGGCTCTAAAATGTTGAATGGGTCCGGTGCTGGCGTTGTTTTGGTGTCCCCAAAAGGCGACAAACTCAGTTATGTCATGCAGATTCACTTCGATTCCTCCAACAATGAAGCAGAATATGAAGCACTCTTGTACGGGTTGCGCATGGCTATCACACTCGGCGTCAAGCGCTTGATGGTCTATGGCGACTTGGATTTGGTGGTCAATCAAGTGATGAAAGAGTGGGATGTTCGGAACCCCGCTACGAATGGATACTACAATGCTGTCAAAAAGCTCGAGAAGAAGTTTGAAGGTCTGGAACTCCACCATGTTCCCCGAGTGAAGAATCAAGCGGCCGATGAGCTACCAAAGATTGGATCCACTCGACGACCTGTCCCCAGCAATGCATTCTTGGAGCATCTTCACATTCCTTCGGTGCAGAGGATCCCTTCACCGAAGAGCCCCCGCAAGCTATGAGCTCCTCTGATCCGACTAAAGTTGATGTCCCTGCAGTTATTGATTGGGTCATGGAGGTTTTGGTCATCATTCCTGACTGGACAGTGCCCTATATTGCCTATATTCTGAGGCAAGAACTCCCCGAAGATGAGACTGAAGCCCGGCAGATCGTACGCAGATCCAAAGCTTTTACTGTGATGTGTGATCAGTTGTACAGAGAAAACATAATTGGTGTGACGCAGCGATACATTTCCCCTGAAGAAAGTCGAATGATCCTGGAAGAAATTCACTTGGGAACTTGCGTTCATCATGCGTCCTCTCGACAATTGTCGCTAAAGCATATTGAGGTTGTTTCTTCTGGCCGTGTGCCAATGAGATGGCCAAGGACATTGTAGATCATTGTGAAGGATGTCAGTTCTATACAAACTTGTCTCACAAACCTACGTCTGCTCTGAAGACCATTCCCCTCGCTTGGTCGTTTGCTGTCTGGGGTCTGGATATGGTTGGTCCCTTTCGTACTGGACAGAGTGGATTTACTCATTTGCTTGTTGTAGTCGACAAGTTTACGAAGTGGATTAAGGCCAAGCCAATAAAGAAATTGAACTCTCATACTGCGGTCAAATTCATGAGAGAGATAATCTATCGGTATGGAGTTCCCCATAGCATCATCACAGATAATGGCTCAAACTTCGACTCGGAAGAGTTCAGACACTTCTGCCTCTCCCAAGGCACTCGGGTGGATTATGCCTCCGTTGCACACCCCAAAACCAATGGTCAAGTTAAGAGAGCTAATGGTCTCATCTTGCAAGGTCTAAAGCCTCGTCTCATGCGAGATTTAGAACATGCTACCCGAGCTTGGGTGTCTGAGTTGCCATCTGTTTTATGGGGCTTGATAACTGCTCCTAATCGGTCGACTCAACGAAATCCTTTTGTCCTGGTCTATGGAGCCGAAGTTGTCCTGCCGAGTGACTTGTTTCATAATTCTCCCAGAGTGGATCTTTATACTCAAGCTGAAGCTGAACAAGCAAGACAAGATGGTGTAGATCTCCTAGAAGAGGAACGACAGATGGCTTTGATTCAAACCACTGCCTACCAGCAAGATCTGCGATGCTTCCATGTGAAGCACATCAAGAGTCGGTCGTTTCATGAGGCTGACTTGGTGCTCCGAGTGGATCAACATTGACCCCACAAGCTCGCTCTAGCGTGGTAAGGTCCTTTTGTCTTCACCACGGTGTTGAACAACGGATCCTACCACCTCTACAACCTCAAGAAGAAGATTGGCAAGCCACGATCCTAGAATGCAGATCTGCTCCGGCGTTTCTATACCTAAAATAAGAATTGTGTTGATGTAATAAGAGTATTTCAAACAATGTCATTTATGCGAGTATGACTTCCATAGTCTTTCATCGATTCCGATCATGCAGTTTCACACTTGGGAACACTCCGAGTGTCGAGCAATCCTCACACTCGGGGGCTTAGCTGCGAACATGCTTTCGCCTAAGTTAAATACCCTGCCGAGTGGATAGAAGTCTGATGACCTACAAGTATAGGGGATCTATCGTAGTCCTTTCAATAAGTAAGAGTGTCGAACCCAACGAGGAGCACAAGGAAATGACAAGCGGTTCTTAGTAAGGTATTCTCTACAAGCACTGAAATTATCGATAGCAAATAGTTTTGTGATAAGATAATTCATAACGGGTAGCAAGTAACAATTGTAACAAAGGTGCAGCAAGGTGGCCCAATCCTTTTTATAGAAAAGGACAAGCCTGGACAAACTCTTATATAAAGCAAAGCGCTCCCGAGGACACATGGGAATTATATCAAGCAAGTTTTCATCATGCTCATTTGATTCGCGTCCGCTACTTTGATAATTTGATATGTGGGTGGACCGGTGCTTGGGTGTTGTCCTTACTTGGTCAAGCCTCCCACTTATGATTAACCCCTCCCGCAAGCATCCGCAACTACGAAAGAAGAATTAATATAAATCTAACCATAGCATGAAACGTGTGGATCCAAATCAGCCCCTTACGAAGCAACGCATAAACTAGGGTTTAAACTTTTGTCACTCTAGCAACCCATCATCTACTTATTACTTCCCAATGCCTTCCTCTAGGCCCAAACAATGGTGAAGTGTTATGTAGTCAACGTTCACATAACACCACTAGAGAAGAGACAACATACATCTCATCAAAATATCGAACGAATACCAAATCCACATGATTACTTATAACAAGACTTATCCCATGTCCTCAGGAACAAACGTAACTACTCACAAGACATGTTCATATTCATAATCAGAGGAGTATTAATGATGATCAAGGATCTAAACATATAATCTTCCACCAAGTAAACCAACTAGCATCAACTACAAGGAGTAATCAACACTACTAGCAACCCACACGTACCAATCTAAGGGTTTGAGACAAAGATCGGATACAAGAGATAAAGTAGGGTTTGGAGAGGAGATGGTGATGGTGAAGATGTTGATGGAGATTGACCCCCTATCGATGATAGGATCGTTGGTGGTGACGATGGCTTTGATTTCCCCCTCCCGAGGGGAAGTTTCACTGGCAGGATCGCCCTACCGGAGCTCTAGATTGGTTCTGCCCAAGTTCCGCCTCGAGACGGCGGCGCTTCGTCTCGAAAGGTCTCTTATGATTTTTTTTCCTCGACGAAACCCTCTATAGAGCAGAAGATGGGCACTGGAGGGCTGCCAGGTGGGCCTTAAGCTCGCTAGCCACGACCAGGGGGGCCACGGCCAGCAGGCTTGTGGCTCCCTGGTGGGCCTACTGATGTATTTCTTTCGCACAGTAGTTTTTTATATATTCCAAAATAATTCTCCATAGATTTTCAGGACTTTTGGAGTTGCGCAGAATAGGTATCTCAGATTTGCACCTTTCCCAATCCAGAATTCCAGCTGCCGGCATTCTCCCTCTTCATGTAGACCTTGTAAAATAAGAGAGAAAAGGCATAAGTATTGTACCAAAATGTGTAATAACAGCCCATAATGCAATAAATATCAATATAAAATCATGATGCAAAATGGACGTATCAACTCCCCCAACCTTAGACCTCGCTTGTCCTCAATCAAAAGCCAAAATCGATAAATATGCCCACATGTTTAGAGATAGAGTTGTCGATAAAAATAAAATACGGACATGAGGGAATCATGATCATCTTTAGAACAGCAAAATATGTTGACGTATAATTTCTTATGCTAAAGTAACAATTCATTCACAATGGTAAAGTATGAATCCAGAACTCTATTGAGTACTGACAAACTATGATCTCAGTCATTGAAGCAATTCCAATTTATCATAACGTAGGAAAGAGTCAATATAAGAGCTTGTAAAGCAAACCCACATACTCAATCATCTTTTAGTCTTTCACAATTGCTAACACTCACGAGGTACCTTTGAGTTCAAAGTTTCAATCGGACACTAAGAAAGATAGGGGCTTATAGTGTTGCCTCCCAATTGTTTACCTCAAAGGTAATGTCAACGGTAATAACTCATGCTCATCCACTTCCGAGTGGGTATATGTGCCTAGATATTTCCCCAACATGTGGCACTAGCCAGAACATAAAGGCGAAAATAGCGAAGGTGATTGAGATCACCACGACTCTTTCATAAAGGTAAGTAGTAGAGAATAAAAGTAATAGATAGGCCCTTCACAGAGGGAAGCACAGGTTGTCATGCGCTTTTATAATTGGATGCACAATCTCTTAATGCAAAAGAACGTCACTTTATATTGCCCCTTGTGATAGACAACTTTATTATGTAGTCCGTCACTTTTATGTTGTCGGGGGGATGACCCCCAGGTATCCCAATGATGACGAGTCAGACGGGGTGCCAGCCCGCCTGGGCCGGCTGCTCTGACTCACGCCCATGGCCGGCTGCTCTGACCAGCCGGCTGCGCCCGCCATCCGGCAGCCCGGAGCTAACTACGATGTCCCAACGGACATGCGCGGACCACACGGACATATCCCGTGGTGGTGCACTAGTGGAGAGCGGTAGTGCATTGTACGCATGTCGCACAGTACTATCTACAGTGTAACCCATCCCCTGGACACTGACTTATAAAGTGCACCAGAGGACAGACATAGCTTAGTCCACAAGCTACATGTGGCTTGACTTGTAAGCTACCCATGGTAGCGTACATCTCAAGCTGCTTGGGGTGTAAGCAACCCCCTGTAGCTTACAGGTCAAGCCACCCACTCATGCCTATATAAGGGCCTCATGCCCACCACATAGGGGAGGTTGCACTCTCACGTGCTCACACTTACACACACATGAGGCAAGAAGCCTCATGGCTCTCCTCTTCCATACAGCTTCAGGAGCAACCATGTACCAGATATTCCATGGATATACAGATATGCAGGAGTAGGGGTATTATCTCTCCGGAGAGCCCCAAACCTAGGTAAACCATTACATGCTATTCACATACCCGTCCCGGATCATCCACGACAGCCTTGCCCTCACCTCGATAAGCCACCCCATGGCATCTGTCGTCTCGCATGACCCCCCGTGAGAAAACGACGACATATGTCTTCCCTATCACAAGTTCGTATAAAGTTTATTTTCCTCACACTAATAGATCACACATATTTAGAGATCAATTTTTATTGCTTGCACCGATGACAACTTACTTGAAGGATCTTATTCTATCCTTAGGTAGGTATGGTAGACTCTCATGGAAAAACTGGGTTAAGGGTGTTTGGATGTGCAAGTAGTATCTCTACTTGGTGCGGGAGTTTTGGCTGATATGAGGTGGAAGCAAGCGACACATGTTGAGGGATCTATAACAATATAACTTCTATTCGGAAATAAGCAAACATAAACCATTATGTTGTCTTGCTTATCCAACATCAACTTATTAATATATAATATTTTAATGAGTGCTCACAATCATAAAAGATGTCCAAGATAATATATTTATATGTGAACCTCTCTTTCTTTATTACTTCCTTTTAATTGCCCCAATGACCAACAGCTATGTTTGTCAACCCACAACACGTTTAAATCGACATACTTTTTACATGTGAAGTCATCACTCCTCATAAGATTTTCATATGTACTCTTTGCTTTTATTCTACACTTCTTTCTACTTTATCTTTTTATAGATTAAGATCATACCAAACAAGGCCCTCAAATCAAAATCACTTTTATAACTCGCTGACTTGCTTACATAGGAGGAATCGTAAAGCAAAGACTCAAAACTAGATCACACAAAAACTTTATTCACCTAGATCAAGATATAACCAAAAGGATTGAACTAAAAAAAGATGATGAAAATAAAAATAAAAAAGAAAGATGTGATGGTGATATGTGATACGTCTCCAACGTATCAATAATTTTTTATTGTTCCATGTTGTTATATTATCAATCTTGGATGTTTTATACTCATTTTATGTCATTTTTTTGTACTAACCTATTGACATAGTGCCAAGTGCCAGTTGTTGTTTTTTCCATGTTTTTACATCGCAGAAAATCAATACCAGATGAAGTCCAAATGCCATGAAACTTCAGGATGATTTTTTATGGGCCAAAAGGAACCCAACGGGCCCTGGATGTGCCTGGGGGGTGCCTCGAGGGAGGCTCAACCCACCAGGGTGCGCCAGGAGGCCCAGGCGCGCCCTGGTGGGTTGTGCCCACCTCGGGTGCCCCCCGGACTGCCTCTTCACTCTATAAATACCCCAATATTCCAGAAACCCTAGAGCAATAGACGAAATATTCATCCAGCCGCCGCAAAGTCCAGAACCACCAGATCCAATCTAGACACCATTTCGGATGGGGTTCAGCACCTCCATTGGTGCCTCTCCAATGATGCATGAGTAGTTCTTTGTAGACCTTCGGGTCCGTAGTTAGTAGCTAGATGGATTTCTCTCTCTCACTGAATTCTCAATACAATGGTCTCTTGGAGATCCATATGATGTAACTCTTTTGCGGTGTGTTTGTTGGGATCAATGAACTTTGAGTTTATGATCAGATCTATCTTTTTATATCCATGAAAGTTATTTGAGTTTCTTTGATATCTTATATGCATGATTGCTTATAGCCTTGTATTTCTTCTCCAATATTTGGGTTTTGTTTGGCCAACTTGATCTATTTATCTTGCAATGGGAAGAGGTGCTTTGTAGTGGGTTCGATCTTACGGTGCTTGATCCCAATGACAGAAAGGGAAACAACACATATGTGTTGTTGCTACTAAGGATAAAACGATGGGGTCTATCTCTACATATATAGATCTTGTCTACATCATGTCATCGTTCTTATTGCATTACTCCACTTCTCCATGAACTTAATACACTAGATGCATGGTGGATAGCGGTCGATGTGTGGAGTAATAGTAGTAGATGCACGCAGGAGTCGGTCTACTAATCTTGGACGTGATGCCTATGTAATGATCATTCCTTGGATATTGTCATGAGTATTTGAAGTTCTATCAATTGCCTAACAGTCATTTGTTCACCCACTATTTTCTATTTTTCTCGAGAGAAGCCACTAGTGAAACCTACAGCCCCCGAGTCTCTTTCTCATATTATTTGCCTTTTCGATCTACTTTTCTCTTGCATTTATTTTTAGATCTATATTTCCAAAAACCCAAAAATACCTTGCTGCACTTTATTTTATTTGGCATTCGATCTATAAACATTTACAACTTTCTCCCGTCCACGTGCCTTTCTGGCGCCGTTACCCGAAAGGGATTGATAACCCCTTTAACACGTCGGGTTGCGAGTATTTGTTATTTGTGTGCAGGGGCTGTTTACGTTGTGCTGCTTGGTTCTCCTACTGGTTCGATAACCTTGGTTTCATATCTGAGGGAAATACCTACCGCCGCTGTGCTGCATCATCCCTTCCTCTTTGGAGAAATACCGACGTAGCTTCAAGTGACATCAAAAGCAATTTCTAGCGCTGTTGCCGGGGAGGATCTTCAACATATACCAGGTTCCTAATCACAAATATCATCTCCTTGCAATTTACATTATTTGCCATTTGCCTCTCGTTTTCCTCTCCCCCACTTCACAAATATTTGCTTGATGAAGATGATCCCAGAATTTTTTGTTATTTGCTTGATGAATCTTTGAAAGATGCTTGGGATAGATTGTTGAGAATTCGAGCTAGCTATGTGCCCCAATATCAGATAGAGATATACTTGAAAATTTTTGGATTCTATATTTGAAAACAGTTTTCTTGGAGTGGACGCCGTTGATACTTATGAAATGATGAAAACTATATTTGGGTGCCCCAAAGGATAAAATGATCAATCTACTACCCTTATGTGCTCTTATCAAAACGAAACCATTAAAGAGATGAAGGCTAGTTTAGATACAAATTTTCGCAACATGCTTAATCTATCTTCTACTATCCATATTCATGTGCTTTCACAGAATAGAAAATTAAATGCCATTGATAGGAAATTTTCCTTTTGTTCTCAAAAGAACAAATATGACAAAACTTAGATCCTTGCTTTATGCCTAGCTAAGGGCATAAAACAATAGTGCTTGTTGAATAAAATTTATTTTTTCCTTTTGCTTTCTGTTTTTGAGTTTTTACACAATTATGCTACTGTTATGATTGTGTTTTTTGTGTTTTAATTAGTGTTTGTCCCAAGCTAAGCCTTTGGGATCATGTTGGGTGATAGTTGCTTTGATCTTGTTGAAAAACAGAAAATTTGTGCGCAAATCACAGAATTATTAAAAATCACAGAAGCGTGATAAAATTCTGAAATTTTTACACAAGGTTTATATACAAATTTCTAACGTTTCCCTAATTTTTCAGAATTGTTTGAGTTGCAAAAGTATTCGAACAAATCAGATTACTACAGACTGTTCTGTTTTGACAGATTCTGTTTTCTTTGCGTTGTGTGCTTATTTTGATGGCTCTACGGTTTTATTTGATGAGATTTTGACATAGAAAAGTTGGAATAAATTAGCTATAATTCAATAACAAAATATGAATTGGTTTAATACAGTACTTATAGTAGTGATTTATTTTTCTTATACTAACGGATCTCACAAAGGTTTTGTTGAGTTTTGTGTGATTGAATTTTCCAAGTTTTGGGTTATCTTACGATGGATGAAGGAAGGATAGAAGAGCCTAAGCTTGGGGATGCCCTGGCATCCCGAGCTATTATCCAAAAATGAGCAACCAACTAAGCTTGGGGATGCCCCTGAGTGGTATCCCCACTTTCTTCCAACGATCATCGGTATTTTACTTGAAACTATATTTTTATTCGTCACATGATATGTGTTTTGCTTGGAGCATCTTGTATGATATGAGTCTTTGATTTATTTATTTTGTGTTTTAAGTCTTGATCCCCTGCTGGACACACGTATTTGATAGAGCCAAAATTATGTCATGACTTGTTAGAATTGCTCTCTATGCTTCACTTAGTTTTTTTATGAGCAATGGACTTGCTCTAGTGCTTCACTTATATCTTTTTGAGCACGGTGTGCTTAGTATTTTTGAAGAAATGCTCTCTTACTTAACTTAGATTTATTTGGGAGTTAGTAAAATTTTCAAGAAATTCTCTCTTGCTTCACTTAAATTATTTTGAGAGAAAGAAAAAAAAATATGCTCTTGATCTTCACTTATATTTGTTTGAGCTTATGAAAAGCAACACATGAAAATTAGTCCCAAAGTGATAGATATCCAAGAAGGATATAATAAAAACTTTCATGAAGATCATTGGACAAAATAAATTTGATTCTTAGTAATAGTTTTGAGATATGATGATGTGATATGTGAGTTATGTTGATGAGTAATTATGCTTTAGTAAGAATATTGGTGTTAAGGTTTGTGATTCCCTATGCAAGCATGAAAGTCAATAGTCATGCAATGAAATTATATCCTACTTGTGGTGCATTATTTAGTTCTATTTATGCTTAATGCTTGCTTATGATATTATTCGTTTCTGGGTTGGTCGCTTCTCAATCTTTTGCTAGCCTTCATTTTGCACCAAGTATGAGCTCTACTTGTGCATCCAAATCCTTAAACCCAGTTTTCGCCACATGAGTCCACTATACCTACCTATATGCGGTATTTCCGTGCCGTTCAAAGAAAATTTGTATGTGCCATCTCTAATTTTCAAAATAAACTTCTCTTTTGTGTGTTTGTTTCGCTCGCAGAGCGGTGAGGGTGGCTAATATTTTCCATGCTAGATGTGTTATTCTCGTGATGAGTGTTTATTCACATGTCATTGCACGAGAGTAAGGCAAAGGTATTAGGGATGCCCAGTCCCGAAATGCAAAAATGAATTTACTTTATGTTGTCAAATAATAAATTCCTTGGAAAGTGAAAGTATGAAAAAAAGGAATAAACTTTATTTTCTGTTGGGAACCGCCTATGATATATCTAGCATGGAAAGTGTTGGGAACTCTAAGTCGTTTTAGTTGGTGGGATGGATACACCTCCCAAAATGTTTTTATCTCTAAGCTTTTCGCTTTGAGCTCTAGCACCTCTACAAATCCCTACTTCCCTCTGCGAAGGGCCTTTCTTTTACTTTATGCAATTTTTATTTTTGAATTTGAGTCTCCGTCTTCTCTTACCAAAGCACCAACTAGGAGGCAATATGATCGTACTTAAGTATTGGGTATAGCTAATATTTGAGAGTGTTTCATGAATGGATCAATGTTTGAGCATGATGGCTGAAGCAAAGGGGACTCTTCTTCATCTGAGCTTTCTTCCTCGTACTTGCCTTCATGTTCCTCCTCTGAGAATAATCCATAAGGGTCCAAATCCCCATAGAGCTTGGGATTGGCAAGATAATGCAATATGAAGCTCTCCTCATCAGAATCTTGGGATGACATAATGCTCTAAATCTGCTGCAGAAACAACTCAAAAAGAAAACGGGAGGTATTGTCATGATACGAGAGTCAAAACCTTTGGGAGATTATATAATGAATTTTTACCGACCCGAAGGAGTATGCCACAAGAAAACAGAGTCCGGGTGGTGCACGAGGTGGCCACAAGCCCCAGGGGCGCGGCCAGGGGGTGGCCGCGCCAAGCAGGCTTGTCGCCTCCTCGTGCACTATTCGGACTACTTTAAATTTTCCTAATTTTTTAAATATTCCAAAACAGATGAAAATTCCCATAGAAAAAGTATTGGAGTCCTTTTTCTTATCGTACCACATACCTATTCCTTTTCGAAGTCTGAAATGTTCTTGTAAGTTTCCCTAATGTACTCCTCTGGCGTTATGGTATTGATGATATTGGTTTCAAAATTTATGGGAGTACCTGAGATATAATGTTTGATTCTTTGATCGTTCACCACCTTCGGGTTTGTGCCTTCGGCGTTGTTACTCTTCATGGCACCGGAACGGCATACCTCTTCGATGACATAAGGACCTTCCCATTTAGAGAGAAGTTTTCCTACAAAAAATCTTAAACGAGAATTGTATAGCAAGACATGATCACCTACATTAAATTCACGCTTTTGTATCCTTCTATCATGCCATCTTTTAACCTTTTCTTTAAACAACTTAGCATTCTCGTAGGCTTGGGTTCTCCATTCATCAAGTGAGCTAATGTTAGATAACCTCTTCTCACCAGAAAGTTTGAAATCATAATTGAGATCTTTGATTGCCCAATAAGCCTTATGTTCTAGCTCTCGAGGTAAGTGGCATGCTTTACCATAAACCATCTTATACGGAGACATACCCATAGGATTTTTGTAAGCAGTTCTATAAGCCCACAATGCATCATCAAGTTTCTTAGACCAATTCTTCCTAGATCTATTAACAGTCTTTTGCAAAAATCAATTTAATCTCCCTATTGCTCAATTCTACTTGACCACTAGACTGAGGATGATAAGGAGATGCAACTCTATGATTGACATCATATTTAGCGAGCAATTTACGGAAGGCACCATGAATAAAATGTGAACCACCATCAGTCAACAAATATCTAGGGACTCCAAATCTAGGGACAATGACCTCTTTAAGCATTTTAATAGAAGTGTTATGATCAGCGCTACTAGTTGGAATAGCTTCTCCCCACTTAGTGACATAATCAACAGCAACTAAAATATGAGTATACCCATCAGATTGTGGAAAAGGCCCCATATAATCAAAGCCACAAACATCAAATGGTTCGATAACAAGAGAGTAATACATAGGCATTTCCTGACGTCTACTAATATTACCAATTCTTTGACATTGATCACACGATAAGACAAACTTACGAGCATCCTTGAAGAGAGTAGGCCAATAAAACCCAGATTGTAGTACCTTGTGATCGGAGTGACAGTTGCGTAAGATATGTTCCTATTCATGCTTAAGTACACAACATCTAATAATACCATCTACTCCTTCTTTATAAAGATGTGGGTCATCCCAAAAGTAATGCCTTAAATCATAGAAGAACTTTTTCTTTTGTTGGTATGTGAAACTAGGAGGTATAAATTTAGCAACAATGTAATTGGCGTAATCAGCATACCAGGGAGCATTAGGTGAAGTATTCACGGTAGCTAATTGTTCATCAGGAAAGCTATCATCAATAGGTAGTGGGTCATCAAGAACATTTTCTAACCTAGACAGGTTATCTGCCATAGGGTTATCAGCACCCTTTCTATCAATGATATGCAAATCAAATTCTTGTAGCAAAAGGACCCACATAATAAGTCTGGGTTTAGCATCTTTCTTATCCATAAGGTATTTAATAGCAGCATAATCGGTGTGAATAGTTACTTTGGAATCAACAATATAAGGTCTAAACTTATCACAAGCAAACACGACTGCTAAAAATTCTTTTTCAGTAGTAGCATAGTTTCTTTGAGCACTGTTTAGAGTTTTACTAGCATAATGGATAACATTTAATTTCTTATCGACTCTTTGTCCTAGAACAGAACCAATAGCATAATCACTAGCATCGACTCTTTTCTTACCACTTCTTTCATCTTAGGGTTCAATCGTCGTTGGTGATCAATAACTGGTTTGGCATCAGGCTCCATATTAATTTTATGCTGGCATAGAGTGGGACTAATGCCCTTCAGATCATCAAGAGTATAACCAATAGCAGCACGGGGCTTCCTCAGAGTTTTCAATAATCTCTTTTCTTCATGCTCTGAAAGGTTAGCACTAAGAAAAACAGGATATATCTCCTTTTCATCAAGATAAGCATATTTCAACGTATCGGGTAATTGCTTGAGCTCAAACATGGGATCACCCTTGGGTGGAGGAGGATCCCCAAGTACTTCAACAGGTAAGTTATGTTTCAAAATAGGCTGCTGCTCAAAGAAAATTTCATCTATTTCATTCCTCTCATTCATATGCATATCATTTTCATGGTCTAGTAAATATTGTTCTAAGGGATCAGTAGGAGACACAGCAATAGAGGCAAGACCAATAATTTCATCTTTACTAGGCAATTCCTTTCATGGGGTTGTCTACAAAATTTAGAGAAATTAAACTCATGAGACACATCCCCAAAGCTCACAGTAACTATTTCCTTCTCGCAATCAATCTTAGCATTAACAGTATTCAAGAAGGGTCTGCCAAATATAATGGGACAAAAATTATCTTGGGGGGAACCAAGAACAAGAAAATCATTAGGATACTTTACTTTCCCACACAAGACTTCAGCATCTCTAACAATCCTCATTGGTGCAATAGTGTCTCTATTAGCAAGCTTAATAGTAACATCAATATCCTCTAGTTCAACTGATGCAATTTCGTGCATGATTTCTTTGTATAAGGAATAGGGAATTGCACTTACGCTAGCACCCATATCACATAAGCCATGATAACAATGATCTCCTATTTTAACAGAAATAACAGGCATGCCAACAACTGGTCTATGTTTATGCTTAGTATCAGGTCTAGCAATTCTAGCAGCTTCATCATAGAAATGAATAACATGCCCATCACTATTATCAACCAAGAGATCTTTAACCATAGCAATACTAGGTTCAACTTTAATTTTTTCAGGGGGTGTAGGTGTTCTAATACAACTCTTACGAACCACAGTTGAAGCTTTATCATGTTCCTTTATCCTAACAGGGAAAGGTGGTTTCTCAATGTAAGCAACAGGGATAACAGGATCAACATTGTAAGTAATAATTTTATCTTCAACTTTAATAGGTTCCACTACTTTCACTTCAATGGGAGGATGATATTTAAACCACTTCTCCTTAGGGAGATCAACATGAGTAGCAAAAGATTCACAGAAAGAAGCTACTATCTTAGAGTCAAGTCCATATTTAATGCTAAATTCACGAAAAGCATCGGTGTCCATGAAGGATTTAACACAATCAAACTTAAGATTTATACCTGACTCCTTACCTTCATCGAGTTCCCAATCTTCAGAGTTACGTTTAATTCTTTCCAATAAATTCCATTTGAATTCAATATCTTTCTTCATAAAAGAACCAGCACAAGAAGTATCGAGCATGGATTCATCATTACGAGAAAGCCGAGCATAAAAATTCTGAATAATAATTTCTCTCAAGAGCTCATGATTGGGGCATGAATATAACATTGACTTAAGCATCCCCCAAGCTTGAGCGATTCTTTCTCCTTCACAAGGCCAAAAATTATAAATATAATTCCGATCACGATGAAATAGATGCAAAGGATAGAACTTCTGATGAAATTCCATTTTCAACCTATTGTAGCTCCCTGATCCAATATCATCACATAGCCTATATCATGTCAATGCCTTCTCCTTCAAAGATAAAGGAAAGACCTTCTTCTTGATGTTATCCTCGGGAAGGCCTACAAGCTTAAATAATCCACAAACTTCATCCACATAGATTAGATGCAAATCAGGATGTAGTGTTCCATCTCCTGCATAAGGATTAGCTAGAAGTTTCTCTATCATACCCGAAGGAATTTCATAATAAATATTTTCAGTAGGTTCAGTAGGTTGAGGGACAACTCTTTGTGTTTCCGCTCGAGGTGAAGATACCCCGAACAAGCCCCTCAAAGTATTACTTTCCATAGTAACAAGTGATAGTAAATTTCAGCACACTATATAAATTTTTTCCTTACCAAGTTCCACTCACCAAAGGCGCTTCACTCCCCGGAAACGGCACCAGAAAAGAGTCTTGATGACCCACAAGTATAGGGGATCTATCATAGTCCTTTCGATAAGTAAGAGTGTCGAACCCAACGAGGAGCAGAAGGAAATGACAAGCAGTTCTCAGTAAGGTATCCTCTGCAAGCACTGAAATTATCGGTAACAGATAGTTTTGTGATAAGATAATTCACAACGGGTAGCAAGTAACAATTGTAACAAAGGTGCAGCAAGGTGGCCCAATCCTTTTTATAGCAAAGGACAAACCTGGACAAACTCTTATATAAAGCAAAGTGCTCCCGAGGACACCTGGGAATTTATATCAAGCTAGTTTTCATCATGCTCATTTGATTCGCGTTCGCTACTTTGATAATTTGAGATGTTGGTGGACCGGTGCTTGGGTGCTGTCCTTACTTGGACAAGCCTCCCACTTATGATTACCCCCCCCCCCCCCCCCCCCCGCGCGTGCAAGCATCCGCAACTACGAAAGAAGAATTAAGATAAATCTAACCATATCATGAAACGTGTGGATCCAAATCAGCCCCTTACGAAGCAACGCATAAACTAGGGTTTAAGCTTTCTATCACTCTAGCAACCCATCATCTACTTATTACTTCCTAGTGCCTTCCTCTAGGCCCAAACAATGGTGAAGTTTTATGTAGTCGACGTTCACATAACACCACTAGAGAAGAGAGAACATACATCTCATCAAAATATCGAACGAATATCAAATTCACATGATTACTTATAACAAGACTTATCCCATGTCCTCAGGAACAAACATAACTACTCACAAAACATGTTCATGTTCATAATCAGAGGAGTATTAATGATGACCAAGGATCTGAACATATAATCTTCCAACAAGTAAACCAACTAGCATCAACTACAAGGAGTAATCAACACTACTAGCAACCCATAGGTACCAATCTGAGGTTTTGAGACAAAGATCAGATACAAGAGAAGAACTAGGGTTTGGAGAGGAGATGGTGATGGTGAAGATGTTGATGGATATTGACCCCCTCTCGATGAGAGGATCGTTGGTGGTGACGATGGCTTCGGTTTCCCCCTCCCGGAGGGAAGTTTCACCGGTAGGATCGCCCTGCCGGAGCTCTAGATTGGTTCTGCCCAAGTTCCGCCTTGAGATGGCGGCGCTTTGTCTCGAAAGGTCCCTTATTATTTTTTCCTCGATGAAACCCTCCATATAGCAGAAGATGGGCACCGGAGGGCTGCCAGGTGGGCCACAAGCTCGCTAGCCGCGCCAGTAGGCTTGTGGCTCCCTAGTGGGCCTCCTGATGTATTTCTTTCGCCCAGTATTTTTTATATATTCCAAAATAATTCTCTGTAGATTTTCAGGACTTTTGGAGTTGCGCAGAATAGGTATCTCAGATTTGCTCCTTTCCCAGTCCAGAATTCCAGCTGCCAGCATTCTCCCTCTTCATGTAGACCTTGCAAAATAAGAGAGAAAGGCATAAGTATGGTACCAAAATGTGTAATAACAGCCCATAATGCAATAAATATCAATATAAAATCAGGATGCAAAATGGACGTATCACAGTCCATTCACTCGGTGACTTAGCTACGAACAAGTCTTCGTCTAAGTTCAAAACTTCTCCGAGTGTTGAGCAATCCTCACACTCGGGGGCTTAGCTGCGAACATGCCTTCGCCTAAGTTAAAAACCCTGTTGAGTGGATAGCAGTCCATTCACTCGGTGACTTAGCTATGAACCAGTGTTCGTCTAGGTTCAAAACTTCTCCGAGTGTTGAGCAATCCTCACACTCGAGGGCTTAGCTGCGAACATGCTTTCGCCTAAGTTAAAAACCCTGCCGAGTGGATAGAAGTCCATTCACTCGGTGACTTAGGTATGAACCAGTCTTCATCTAAGTTCAAATATTCTCCGAGTGTTGTGCAATCCTCACACTTAGGGGCTTAGCTGCGAACCAGCTTTCGCCTAAGTTGGAACCCATTCCGAGTGGATTACGATCTATTCACTCGGAAACTTAGCTACGAACCAGTCTTCATCTAAGTTCAAAACTTCTCCGAGTGTTGAGCAGTCCTCACACTCAGGGGGCTTAGCTGCGAACCAGCTTTCGCCTAAGTTAAAAATAAATTTCCAGTGTCTTACGATCTATTCACTCGGAAACTTAGTTACGAACCAGTATTCGTCTAAGTTCAAAACTTCTCTGAGTGTTAAGAAATCCTCACACTCGGGAGCTTAGCTGCGAACCAGCTTTTGCCTAAGTTAAAAACAAATTCAGTCGAGCAAGCAATTGAAAACAAGATACGGATAAATTCAAAGGTTTCGCGCACAAGCAAAGGTGCTCAGGCTTAAGGCTCGATGAAGTTTTACGACCAATACATTTCACTCGGCATTCCGAGGCAAATAAAGTTTTTTCAAGCACCTGACGGACTTGTTGGCTCTACGAATGTGTCCAAGTCAATCCCGTCTACGATCCTAGTGGCTGCGTCAATGAAGGTCTCCATGAAATCTTCAAACTGAAGCTTCTTCGTGTTCATCACTCGGAGGTCCTTCAACTTGTCCTCCCTTGCTTCCTTGCAATGGACTCTGACAAGGGAGAGCGCCACATCGGCTCCGCAGCGGGTAGCTGACTTCTTCCAAGCTTGCACTCGACTGGGGGATATCATTGAGACGAGCCATCATGGATGCAAGGTCAGTCTGAAGGGTGTCTTCAGGCCACAGTTCCTTGTCGATATTCTCCAGCGCAGCCTTCAGTCGGACGATATATGCTTGAACGCCCTGGAGTCGAACATTGAGTTGGAACATGTTCATGGCCACAGCATCTCCAACAGGCGACTTAGTGGGATCCAGGTTGGGCTCGATTTCTTCAGTCTCTTTTTCGAAGTCTTGGTAGAATTCTATATGGAAGAAGGAATGGGAAGATGATTACATTCCTAGCCTGTGGAAATTGAGGAAATTCATTCGACGAGGGTATTTACCGTCGAGCATGATGAACATCTTCCTCGCGAATTCTCCCAAATGCTTCTCTAGGCCATTGCTCCTCTTAGTCAACTACTCGGACTTCTTGATGAGTTCACTCTGTTCCAGTTTCAGCTTGGAGTTTTCCTCCTCCATCTTCTTGGCGGCGGCCAGCTTCTTCTCGACGGCATCAGTTTTCTCTCTCGCCACCTTTTGGGCGTCAGCAAGCGCCTTGTCCTTGTCCCTCCAGTGCCTTCTTCATGGTATCTAAAGAAATAGCATTGTTGAGTCATGCTTGGAGTCGACGATTTTCATCACGCACGTCTGTTCGAGTGAGAGCACTCGGTTCAAAGGATGGAAAGTGAGAATAGAAGGCATTGGGTCGACAAAGATTACCTCCCAGAGCCATCAGCTCGGTCCGTGCATGTTCCAAGCTGTTCTTGGAGACCTCCAGATCCAATCGCAGTTGGTTCCTTTCCTCCTCCAAGTCCTTGTACTAGGTGCCAAGTTCACAAGCTATCTGAAATCAACAAAAATATACAGTTCAGTCGATGGAAAAAATTCCTTCACTCCTGAATGGAAAGGGTCGACTGAAGGGCGGCCCGCCGCCCCCACCCCACCACTCCTGAAATAGCATCATATCATGGTTGATGAAATTATGTCCATGAAACCTGCATCATATGATGGTTGATGGCAATGATATCCATGAAACCTACAAGGTAGCTTCGGAGTGGTACGGCTAAAGCGAAAAGTTCACTCGACATTTCGAGTGGCAAGCGTACTCTGCATACGACAAAGAACCCTGAGTTCAAGTTCTTAAGACTATTGCTCATCGTCACGATTAACAGTAGTCTCACGGACTACACCCAGTGGGTGCACTCAGCGTGCCCACACTAGTTCCTAAATCACTCGACAAGGTCTGCCCTGTCTGAGCATAAAATGGTCTCTATCAGACCCCTGCCAGTGCAAGCACTCGAAAGCAGTCTCGGGGACTACACCCAGTGGGTGCACTCAGCGTTGCCCCCACTAGATCTACTAACACTTAATCTGTCGAGTGGCAGAAAAATAAAAACCACGTGTGCAAGCATATGAACATCGTATCTTTTCATACCCCTGCCAGTGCAAGCACTCGACGGTGATCTCGGGGACTACACCCAGTGGGTGCACTCAGCGTGCCCCCACTGGATCTGTTCAAGTGGCTATCAAAGCAATTCTAAGACCCATGCCGATTGTCTTCACCATTCGACAGCAGTCTCGGGACTACACCCAGTGGGTGCACTCAGCATGCCCCCACTAGACCGAAACCTACTCGACTAAGACCTGATCTATTCGAGTGGAGAACTTACAAGTATTCTACAAAAGGAAAACACCCATTGGGTGTGCAATCAAGAAAGACAGGAATTCAATCGGAAATGCACTTACAATCGCACTTACTCGGACGTTGGTCCAAAGCGCTGCGCTGGCATCATAAGCCAGCTTGCTGGCCTCGTACGCCTCTTTGGTGTGCAGCATTATTTGCTCCGCCTAGATCATGGCTTCCTTCACAGCTCCGGTTTGATCTTCCGGGACGTGGTGCAGAGGAAAGACAGTCACTGGCTGAATTGATGATGCGGCTGGAGTAGTTGAGGTAGTCTGGGGTGGTCCGATTGGAGTCAACGATGGTGGAGCACTCGACAACGGAACTATAATCTCGGTTCTGGCTCGGGACGAGTCACCTATCCCTTGGGATGATGCCGCAGTCGACCGCTGAGGTGTGTGTGCTGATGGTATTCTTCGCACGCGTACACGCGGGGTGCCTAAGGTAACACCTTCACCCCCCCCCCCGTACCCCGAGGAAGTTCTTCATCGTCCTCCAGTTGAATGATCTCTACAAGCAACAATCGATAACATTAGCTTATACAATCGGCGAATCATTTTTTCAAGAATCAGAGTTGAACGAAGATTTTTTTACCTCGTTGGGAAGTCGCTGCTCGGCAGTATCCACGTCCATTGATCCTCTCCGTCCCGTGGAGGCGACGTCACTGATGTAGCGGCAGTGGTAGGCCAAGTTCCACTCGGTCAGCAAGAATTTGAAGTCACATTCAACAGCGAAAGAAGAAAGCAAACACTTATGTTGAGACAACGGGCACCGCGATCTTCATGCGGGGCAAAGCTTTGCGAGGTTTAGGCACCTTGGGCTTGGGCTGCTTTGCGGCCCTTTCACTCGACTCAACGGTCGAGGTTCGGTCCCGCTTCAGGTTCTTCTCACTCGATGCCAAGGCCTTGCTTGGGACAGTCGCACGGTCTTGACGCAGCTTGGAGCGATGCTCCGTGCGTGGGGGAGACTCAACTTCCTCCTCGTCCTCGTCAGAGTATTCATAGTCATCCTCGCTGTCATCGGTGTTGTTGGTGTCCATGCTGCCACCCTTCCTCTCCCCTCCATCTTTAGGCTGGTTCCCGTTGGGCACGGGCGAGTGCATGTGCGTCCACTCCTGCAAGATTCAAACAATGAAGTCAGTCGACATATGAACCAATCACTCTACAAAACAATATGACAATCGACAAGATAAAGTTTACCAGATTCTTCGGCGGATTCTCAACAGAGTAAGGTTGGATCCTCTTGGCTCCCAGGGGGTTATCACAAGCTCTGGTAATGCTTCGAAGCCATTGCTCGACAGTTTTCTGTGAAACCTCTTCCGGGTGCGTCCGGGTCGTGTCCTCACGACCTGCCGTAGTGCCACATAGTGTGGTCCCTTGCCTGAGCGGTTGATCCGTCGACTGAGGAACTCTCTAGGAGATCCATACAGTCACTCCACCACGATAAGGTTCACTACGGCGTCCACCAGGATCCCCACTTGGACTTTCTCTCCATCCGACACTTTCAAGGATTTGGGGAACGGCAGGACGATCTAACGTGAAAGGGGAAAGACTAGTCGACATATTGAGAGAAGCTATATCCTTGGAGTAAAACCATGTCGACTGCCAACCCCTAAACAGATTCTGGGAAGGGTATGGAAGGAAAAGAACTCCTAGCTCTCTTCTGGATTCCCAAGCCGCCACACAGTTGAACGACATGGTTTTTACGACTCAGATCTGATGGTGAACATGTGTTTTGAACAGACTCCAGTGGGGAGAACAACCCAGGAAACACTCACATGGAGTGATGAAAGCAGTAAGATAGGAAATAGAATTCAGAGGAAAATGGTGGACCTGGGCTCCAAAAAAGTTCAGAAACCCTCGAAAGAATGGATGGGGGCATGGAGAAACCTCTCTCGACGTGGGTGGAGGAGGACCCGCTCCCCCTCGCGCGGCTCTGGCTCGAGCTCCCCCTCTGACAACCTCCATGAACCTTCCGCCACGAGCCCGTCGACAAAGAGATTCTCGACGTCCGCGGTGGTGACCATTGACAGGAGAAAATCCCC